>LR738709.1:608179688-608348134 GCA_902687465.1 Secale cereale | reverse complement strand
CAACACGTGGGGGGGGGGTCTGTCGTCGTCGATATACCCCCTCCCCGATAACATTATTTTCCCATGTATGTATCTCGTCTTTGTCGATATTACCCCCTCCTTGAAGCGTTCTCGAGGCCACTGATGTCTACACACGCTTCTACTCTTGTAGACTATGTTGGGCCTCCAAGCGCAGAGGTTTGTAGGACAACAGCAATTTCCCTCAAGTGGATGACCTAAGGTTTATCGAACTCAGGGAAGTAGAGGTTGAAGATGGTCTCTCTCAAGCAACCCTGCAACTAAGATACAAGAAGTCTCTTGTGTCCCCAACACACCTAATACAACTAGGAGTTGTATAGGTGCACTAGTTCGGCGAAGAGATGGTAAAATATGGATGATAGGAGTGGCAAAGCAAAGTAATATAAATCCGTAATAAAAAGTGCAGCAAGCAAACAAGTGGTAAATGTGAGCACAAATGGTATTGCAATGGTGGAAACAAGGCCTAGGGATCATACTTTCACTAGTGGCAACTCCCAACAACATTAACATAATCGAATCACATGATATTTCCCATAAAACATGCAATGGAGACGCACCCGGAGGTCATTCCTTCGTGGTCAAGAGAGGACGAGAATTATGTAGGGCTACAAAAGCACACCTCAAAGTTCGTAGTTCTCAATCTAAGGATTTCCCAATGTCACCGCGGCCATCCAAAGAGAGTCCCACAATCACCACAACATATCTAAAGGATAGTCAAAGACAAGCACCAAGAGACTCTCAATCTTCAATCAACACACAAGAGAGGAAATCACTCATGAAAATATTTTTCTAATCCATGTCCAATAGACCGCTGTCACCTTGGTCTCGGGGATTATACTAGATAAAGACAAGTGAGTACATCAATCCAATACATAGAGGAAGGGGAAATATCATGGGATCACCCTAGATTAACATAGCCTATGATCACAACGAAGATCACATCATGGGAGAGAGAATTGACCACATAGCTACTGGTAGAAACCTCAGCCCCGAGGAGGAACTACTCCCGCATCATGGAGGGAGGAAGCAACATCGATGGAGATGAATCCGGGGGCACTTCCCCGTCCCGGCAGGGTGCCGACACAGGAATTCTGGTCCCCCGAAGCTTGGTGGCGATGGCGGCGGAGATCGGAATAGCTTCTGGAGAAAAGGGGTCTGGAATCAGGGTTTCCGCGACGCGGTGTAAATATATGCCAAAGGGGGTCACCAGAGGAGGTAAGGGGGGCCCAGGCGGCCAGGGGTGGGGCCGCCTGGGCAGGGCGCCTGAAGCCCCTGTGGCCCCCCTCTGGCCCTACTTTTGCCGCATGGAAGCTTCTGGAGCGCTGATTTTTTATATATTTTTCCCGGAATTTTTCTGGCAATTTAAGTAATGGGAAAACCTGAAATACAAAAACAGCAGAAAACAGAAACTGGCACTGGGGTGCACTGAGTTAATAGGTTAGTCCAAATATGATCAAAAGTGTATGGAAGTGTATAAATAACATAGCAATATCACACAAAAGAGGCATGGAGCAAGCAGAAATTATAGATACGTTTTGGACGTATCAACATCCCCAAGCTTAATTCCTGCTCGTCCTCGAGTAGGTAAATGATAACAAGTATAATTTCTGTGGTGACATGCTATTAACCATATAAGGACTTTTCATAGTCACATGACAAAAGCTTACTGAGAAAATGAATCTGTAGTAATTAAGTTGCCTCATGAGAAAATCACAAAGAACTGAAAGTTTTACAATATGATACTGAAACACTCAATAGATTTGTAATGAGCATGGTGTGCAAATATGATAAAGTGGTACCTCGCTTGCCCCCTATAGTGAAGCAAAACATAAATGCAGGGGCACCTCCAAGGTTTAAGTGACGACTAGATACAATGATTTCAGAATAAACGATATCATAATCATGCAAAAGACAATGGTACTTTGGGACAATGCACATTACACTCAGAATGACAATCATGCTCTCAATAGTTGGTGCTTTAAAGAAGGTGGAGACTCTCGAACCGTGGCTTTTGTTGGCAAGGTTGAAAACCCGTGGTCGGAAACAAAGACAAAACATGTACCAGAGCTCTTGGTTTTAAAAACAGAGGTAATAATTATTTTTTAGATTATGCATATTTCGTCAACGAATGCTAGCAGATAACTCAATCACTTCTTGAGCTGGACAAGTTTCGAGGAACGACTCCCGAATGAGGACGATCACATCCTCTTAATCTCCTTTGTTTATCACTGCCAAAGTTTTCTGATTTCTCATGAACAAAGCGTGAAGGAGGGTTTGTTTGTTGTATTTTTTTTTAATGAGCCGGGCGCACTCTATGCCAGTTCCTTCTCGTATTATGGGTTTGCACATTAGACATGCAATCCCGGGGTGAAGCTTGTCCAACTTAAAAAGATCATGAATTAACTACTACTTCCTCATGAGCTAAAACAGAGGCACAAAAGAGAAATGTTTTTTTGAATAATTTCGAGATGGTACATGAAAGTCTTCGTTAGGAATGGCAGGTAAATACCATGTATAGGAAGGTATGGTGGACTCATATGGCATAACTGGTTTAAAGGATTTTGGATGCACAAGCAGTCAGTCCGCTTAGTACAAGCGAAGGTTAGCAAAAGACTGGGAGCGACCAACTAAGAGAGCAATGACGGTCATAATCATGCAGAGCGACAAAGCAACATTGAATTAGGCATGGAAGTTATATCGCTACTCAGAAATTAAAGATCATCAAGGCTTGATAGACTTTCTTTACAGTCTTAAATATGCGTGAGCATACGCCAAGTCAATCAAAATAAATTCTTGAAGGAAGATATCACTAGACCATACCACATCATAGGCAAACAAATCATGTTGGTACTTCAATAACACATTGAGGACCCCCCAGCTATTTGAGACTAACCATAAGAAAACATGAACTACTAAGCAACATTATGCACATAGCACTTTTATCATAGACATATCGACCAGTGCAACAGAAGCCAACTCTCTTAACAAGATAAGCATGATACTAAAGAGAGTTCCAGCGACCAACTAAACACAAGCTCTTTTAAAAAGATAAGCATGAAAATTAAGAGCTGAACATGATAGTAGCTATGGAAAGACAAAGAACACACACAACAAGGATAGACATGAAAATTCTATGTTATGTTCCAGGTTGAAGTGGAGCGTGTTTCTCTCCCACACAAAGAAAGTTGAGTTCCAACTCGTTATGAACAGCAAGCAAAGCTAAAGAAAACTAAAAAGGAAACTAAAATCAAGACGCTCCAAGCATAGCACATAACACATGAAGTGATAAAAATATAGTGGAACGAAAGACGAACTGATAATTGTTGATGGAGAAGGGGATGCACGGGGGCATCCCCAAGCTTAGACGCTTGAGTCTCCTTGGATATTTCTTGGGGGTGCATGGGGGCATCCCCAAGCTTGAGCGTTTGACACTCCTGAATCTTCTTTTATCATCTTCCCTCGCACACTTGAAAACTCCCTTCATACATAACTCATCATAATCTGATTAGCGAGGTTAGTACCCATAATAAAATAATTGTTCCTTGCTGGAAATAAGGATATTCCTGAAGGTCTACTGTTTCTAAAGATTGCCAAAAGGTTTTTGCAAAGAAAAAGCAAGCTCAAGGTTTGCAAAATGAAGAAAAGGCAAAACATGACAGAATCTGTGAAAAACAGACCAGCAGGTAGTAAATAATTTTTTCGGGGCGCTTCTGCAACTCTAATCAAAAAACTCATAACAGACGCCCGAAAGACAATTGTATAGAGCACGCTGTCGAAAAAAATTCAGACCAAAAAGATGATCTGGTGATTTTATACGAATTTTTCTGTCCAAGGACAGAATCTGTTTCCTGAACAGCACGTCACAACTTTTGAACTTTCTTGCAATCAGAGGCTACACTTGGCACAAAGCTGAAAAGTAAAGATACAATGATGATGCTACTGTAGTAACAACATCAAGACACAACAAAAGCAAAATAAAATTTTACTCATTGTGGGCTGCCTCCCAAAAGCGCTTTCTTTTATGCCTTTAAGCTAGGCATAAGACTTTAATGATGCTCTCGTAGGAATAAGAGTTGAAGAACAAAACAGAGCATCAAGAAGCAAATACCAAACACATTTAAGCCTAACATGCTTCCTATGCATAGGAATATTGCAATAGAATAATTCATTGAAGCACAAAGCAATAAGCATAGGAAGACAAAACAAGTGCAGCTTCAAAATCTTCAACATAAAGAGAGGGAACTTGATATTATTGAAATATCTATAAGCATATGTTCCCTTCTCATAATAATTTTCAGTGGGATCACGAATAAACTCAACAATATAAGCATCACATAAAGCATTGTTACCATGATCCACATGCAAAAAGGTACTCTTACTCTCCACATAAGCATCTTTGGGGAGCCCATGGTTAGGACTTTTTAGCATTAACGTTTTCAGTCTCCCCCAAGATTGAGCTACGCTCTCTCCGTCACGAGACCTAAGGTTATAGATATAGTTCCTGTCTCGATGAATTTCATAAAGAGGATAAAACTTAGTATAAAAGAGAGACATAAGCTCTTGCCAATCAAGCAAGTGCGCGTTATCGAGAAGCTTATACCAATCTGAAGCTTTATCTATAAGTGATACGGCGAACAATTTCCTCATGACAAACTCCCTTGATACACCTGCAAGCTTAAATAATGAACATAATTGTGGCAGATATAGCAAGTGTTCACCGGGATGTCTGTCTCCTGCATAACGATTAGCCAAAACATAATCGATAATACCAGCTGGTATTTTATAGGGCACAATTTCAGTAGGGGGAGGAGCAACCACCACAGGTGTGGGGCGTCTTCCCGCAAGCAATGATCCAATAGCAAGGTTGTCCATAAGCATAACTAGTGAAATAAAAACAAGAAACAAAAAGATTTAATTGCAAGATCTAAAGATATACCTTCAAGCACTCACTTCCCCGGCAACGGCGCCAGAAATAGCTTGATGTCTACACACGCTTCTACTCTTGTAGACTATGTTGGGCCTCCAAGCGCAGAGGTTTGTAGGACAGCAGCAATTTCCCTCAAGTGGATGACCTAAGGTTTATCGAACTCAGGGAAGTAGAGGTTGAAGATGGTCTCTCTCAAGCAACCCTGCAACTAAGATACAAGAAGTCTCTTGTGTCCCCAACACACCTAATACAACTAGGAGTTGTATAGGTGCACTAGTTCGGCGAAGAGATGGTAAAATATGGATGATAGGAGTGGCAAAGCAAAGTAATATAAATCCGTAATAAAAAGTGCAGCAAGCAAACAAGTGGTAAACGTGAGCACAAATGGTATTGCAATGGTGGAAACAAGGCCTAGGGATCATACTTTCACTAGTGGCAACTCCCAACAACATTAACATAATCGAATCACATGATATTTCCCATAAAACATGCAATGGAGACGCACCCGGAGGTCATTCCTTCGTGGTCAAGAGAGGACAAGAATTATGTAGGGCTACAAAAGCACACCTCAAAGTTCGTAGTTCTCAATCTAAGGATTTCCCAATGTCACCGCGGCCATCCAAAGAGAGTCCCACAATCACCACAACATATCTAAAGGATAGTCAAAGACAAGCACCAAGAGACTCTCAATCTTCAATCAACACACAAGAGAGGAAATCACTCATGAAAATATTTTTCTAATCCATGTCCAATAGACCGCTGTCACCTTGGTCTCGGGGATTATACTAGATAAAGACAAGTGAGTACATCAATCCAATACATAGAGGAAGGGGAAATATAATGGGATCACCCTAGATTAACATAGCCTATGATCACAACGAAGATCACATCATGGGAGAGAGAATTGACCACATAGCTACTGGTAGAAACCTCAGCCCCGAGGAGGAACTACTCCCGCATCATGGAGGGAGGAAGCAACGTCGATGGAGATGAATCCGGGGGCACTTCCCCGTCCCGGCAGGGTGCCGGCACAAGAATTCTGGTCCCCCGAAGCTTGGTGGCGATGGCGGCGGAGATCGGACTAGCTTCTGGAGAAAAGGGGTCTGGAATCAGGGTTTCCGCGACGCGGTGTAAATATATGCCAAAGGGGGTCACCAGAGGAGGTAAGGGGGGCCCAGGCGGCCTGGCCAGGCGGCCAGGGGTGGGGCCGCCTGGGCAGGGCGCCCGGAGCCCCTGTGGCCCCCCTCTGGCCCTACTTTTGCCGCATGGAAGCTTCTGGAGCGCTGATTTTTTATATATTTTCCCGGAATTTTTCTGGCAATTTAAGTAATGGGAAAACCTAAAATACAAAAACAGCAGAAAACAGAAACTGGCACTAGGGTGCACTGAGTTAATAGGTTAGTCCAAATATGATCAAAAGTGTATGGAAGTGTATAAATAACATAGCAATATCACACAAAAGAGGCATGTAGCAAGCAGAAATTATAGATACGTTTTGGACGTATCAGCCACCCCTAACCCTTGAAGCGTTGTCGAGGCCACCCGAAACCCTAGAGAAGCAGCGTCGAGGCCACAAATTAATATATATGATTCCTTACTGTGATTAGCTAGCTAGTTCTACGTTTGCCACTAATATATCCATCTGTCATGTTTGAATAATAATTGCAATGTTGTAAATATTTGTAGAAACTATGGACACCCCCCGAGACGAAGCACAAGAAGCGTTGTTGCTGGACATAATCGCAAACGGACGTGATGCCGTCTTGTCGTTTCTCAACGAGACCGATGATCTGCTGGAAAGAGAGGGTGAAGAAGCAGGCTATGATTATGATGGCTCCGGTGACCCAATGCAGGTGCAAGAAGTAGACCGTGAGGACGGCTCCGGTGACCCAATGCCGGTGCAAGAAGGAGACCGTGATGACGGCTCCGGTGACCGAACCGAGTCCGGCCAGGTATATATATTAGTGAAGCCTGTGCTGACTAGTTAATTGATGCATTCATTGTTTTGGTATGTACACATATTAATTAACTCTCGTCTTTGTTCTTTTTTCTAGCCCTCCGGATCGAGCACAACTTCGGTAAGGAGACGGGGCCCGAATGAAAAGTTGAGCTCGGATGAAAAGTTTGAGATCATAGAAATCACGCTCAACGACCAACCAATTGAACCCATCCGGACAAAGAACGCATTTGTTGCTTAGTGCGGGATTCTGGTTAGGGACACGATCCCGATCAGCATCCAGCAATTGTTAAAGCCGGCTATAGAAGACCCTGAGGTGTCTTATGTCACTGATATGCAGAAATATGATCTTTGGACTGAGCTGAAGTCAAATTTCGCCCTACCGCCAGAGGATGATCCGGCGAAGCCAGTTAAAGAGCAATTAATCAAGTCTTTTGCTCTTACGAAGATGGCAGACCTATTCAGGAGGTGGAAGAAATACCTGAATAGGTTTTGTCGGCAAAAAAGAGACACCAGAATTCAAGGGCATATATGAGAAGATCAGAGATGACTGGCCCGCATTTGTGGCCTACAAGACATCGGAAAAGAGTAAGAAGATGCCAGCGACAAACAAGCAAAATGTTGCAAAGAAGAAGCATCACCATCGCACGGGGTCAGGTGGCTACCTGATGGGCCTCGAACCCCTCGTTGGTTACCCCAAGTGGAAGGTGTAAGATGCAGTATTGTAGAAGTGTTTTCCCTTAGCAAAGATGCCAAGGATCGAATCCCCAGAGACTCCTAGGTTCAACATGTAGGTGTCAACTGCTAACGGCGCAATTAGCAATCAACGTGGACCTGCACACAGATACAAATAACTTTGCTCCCAACGAGTACAGAGAGGTTGTCAATCCCTCCGGCCTTGTAGTTCACAAAGGGTTAAAAGCAGATGATAGTAGTGATAGATAGTGTTTGCAATAGTAAATAATAACGAAAAGTAAATAGCGGGTGTGATCAATGATGGTAATAAGGACCGGAGTCTCATGATGTTCACTAGTGATGTCTCTCTCCCAAAAGACGATAAAACAGCTATGTGAGGTAAACAAATTACAGCTGGGCAATTGACAGGACCACGAACGCAAACCAATGCTGACTACATTGCAAGAAAGGTTGAGGTTCAAAGCATGGGCGGTACGCCAAAGTAAGTAGACCGAAATCCATCAATGCCTACTACTAACCATCCACCTTGAGATATCTATCCAGAACATCTCGCTGGTATTAAGTTGCGAGTCCCACCCATAGTGTAAACTCAATGCAACAGACAACTGCATTAAAAGAACTTTGCGTAAAGTAAACAATCCTTGCACCCGCGGGCACAAGCACCGTTGTTTTCCCCCTTGTGGCAACAGCACATCCCCTAGACTCATGTTTCTGTCACTGAAGCTAGTCATCGAGGGGCATGAACCCACAATCAAGCATAACGTTCCCTCTTGGAGTCACTACCTACTACTCGGCCAAAGCAATAAATAACAACGGAGAACATGCAAGAATTACTTATGAACATAAATATAAAAGAGGTGAATCAAATATATTACTCAAGATCAATCTGAACATAATCTCATAATCCATCGGATCCCAGCAAACTCAACATCGCAACAGCATAAGGATTACATATGTGCCTCGATCATGTAGGGCAGCTCACGAGGACTAATTAGTGAAGCACAAGAACGGGAGGAGAACATCACATAGCTACTGGTCATGGACTCATGGTCCAAGGGAGACTACTCAGGAGTCATCCGGGAGGCGTCCATGGTGGTGGAGAAGCTCCCGGTGGTGATCCTCCCCTCCGGCAGGGTGCCGGGAAGAGTTCTCCTGGTGCTCCCGATCTTGGAAGCGGCGGCGGCGGCGGCGGAACAGAGATGGGATCGCGAAAAGAGTTCCTCCTCTGAGGGTTTCAGAGGACCCTCTAAATATATGCCAAAGGGGGGCACCGGACGGGCTTCGGGGGGCCCAGGCGCCCCCCCGGCGCGGCCCGGGGGGGGGGGGGGGGCGCCGCCAGGGCGCGTGGAGCCCTGGTGGCCCCCCCGGCTGTCCTTCGGACGCAAGGTTGTTTCCGAAACGCTGATTTTTTATATAATTTTTCTGGGCAGTTCTCGTAATGTGAAAACCTGAAATACAAAAACAGCCGAAAACAGAAACTGGCACTGGGGTGCACTGGATTAGTAAGTTAGTCCAAATATGATCAAAAGTGTACGGAAGTGTATGAATATCATAGTAATATCACCCAAAAGTGGCATGGAGCAAGCATAAATTATAGATATTTTTTGGACGTATCAACATCCCCAAGCTTAATTCCTGCTCGTCCTCGAGTAGGTAAATGATAACAAGAATAATTTCTGTGGTGACATGCTATTAACCATATAGGACTTTTTATAGTCATATGACAAAAGTTTACTGAGACAATGAATCTGTAGTAATTAAGTTGCCTCATGAGAAAATCACAAATGACTGAAAGTTTTACAACATGAAACTGAAACGTCAAATAGATTTGCAATGAACATGATGTGCAAATATGATAAAGTAATATCTAGCTTGCCCCCTTTAGTGATGCAAAACATAAATGCAGGGGCACCTTCAAGGTTTAAGTGATGACTAGATACAATGATTTCAAAATGAACGATATCACAATCATGCAAAAGACAATGCTACTTTGGGACAATGCACATTACACTCAGAATGGCAATCATGCTCTCAGTAGTTGGTGCTTGAAGAAGGAAGAAACTCATAAAAGTAATGGTTAAGTGCTAGAGCTTTTTATTTGAAAACATGGAAGCAATTTTGTCAACGGTAGTAGTACTTCATATATGTCATGCCTCATGCATCGAATACCAATAGTGCTCGCACCTTGTCCTAATTAGCTCGGATTTCCATGGGTTATCATTGCATCACATATGTTTCAACCAAGTGTCACAAAGGGGTACCTCTATGCCACCTGTACAAAGGTCCAAGGAGATAAATCGCATTTGATTTCTCGTTTTTGATAGATCTCAACTTGAGGACATCCATACCGGGACAACATAGAAAATAGATGATGGACTCCTCTTTAATGCATAAGCATGTTCTCATAAGAGATTGAGGATCAACGTCCAAGCTAAAACTTCCACCATGATACATGGCTTTGGTTGGCGGCCCAATGTTCTTCTCTAACAATATGCATATTCATTCAACCCACGGCAAATCACCCTTACTTCAGACAAGACGAACATGCATAGCAACTCACATGATATTCAACAAAAGTGTGACAGTTGATGGCGTCCCCAGAAACATGGTTACCGCTCAGCAAGCAACTTATAAGAAATAAGATACATAAGCAACATATTCTTTACCACAGTAGTTTTTAAGCTACTTTCCCATGAGCTATGTATTGTAAAGTTAGTTCGCTTAGTACAGGTGGAGGTTAGCAAAAAGACTGGGAGCGACCAACTAAGAGAGCAATGACGGTCATAATCATGCAGAGCGACAAAGCAACATTGAATCAGGCATGGTAGTTATATCGCTACTCAGAAATAAAAGATCATCAAGGCTTGACAGACTTTCTTTACAGTCTTAAATATGCGTGAGCATACGCCAAGTCAATCAAAATAAATTCTCGAGGGAAGATATTACTAAACCATACCACATCATAAGCAAACAAATCAAGTTGGTACTCCAATAACACATTGGGAACCCCCCGGCTATTTGAGATTAACCATAAGAAAACCTGAACTACTAAGCACCATCATGCACGTAGCATCTTTATCATAGACACATTAACCAATGCAACGGAAGCAAACTCTCTTAATAAGGTGAGCATGATAATTAAAGAGAGTTCAAGCAACCAACTAAACAAAAGCTCTTTGAAAAGATAAGCATGAATACTGAGAGCAGAGCATGATAGTAGCTATTAAAAGACAAAGAACACACACAGCATAGATAGACATGAAAATTCTATGTTATGTTCTAGGTAGAAGTTGAGCGTGTTTCTCTCCCACATAAAGAATGCTGAGTTCCGACTCGTTATGAAAAACTAAAAAGAAAACTAAAAGCAAGACGCTCCAAGCATAGCACATAACACATGAAGTGATAAAAATATAGCGGAACGAAAGACGAACTGATAATGTTTGATGGAGAAGGGGATGCACGGGGGCATCCCCAAGCTTAGACGCTTGAGTCTCCTTGAATATTTCTTGGGGGTGCACGGGGGCATCCCCAAGCTTGAGCACTTGACACTCCTGAATCTTTTTTATCATCTTCCCTCGCACACTTGAAAACTCCCTTCATACATAACTCATCATAATCTGATTAGCGAGGTTAGTACCCTTAATAAAATAATTATACCTTGCTGGAAATAAAGATATTCTTGAAGTTCTACTGTTTCTCAAGATTGCCAAAAGGTTTTTGCAAAGAAAAAGCAAGTTCTTGATTTGCAAAGTGGAGGAAAGGCAAAACATGACAGAATCTGTGAAAAACAGAACAGCAGGTAGTAATTGATCTGGTCGGGATACTTCTGCAACTCAAATAAAAAAACTCAGAACAGACGCACGAAAGACAATTATATATAGAACGCTGTCGAAAAAATTCAGACCAAAAAGATGATCTGGTGATTTTATACGAATTTTTCTATCCAAGGACAGAATCTGTTTCCTGGACAGCACCTCACAACTTTTGAACTTTCTAGCAATCAGAGGCTATACTTGGCACAAATATGAAAAGCAAAGATACAATGATGATGCTACAGCATTAAACAACATCAATACACAACAAAAGCAAAAAATTTATTCATGTGGGCTGCCTCCCAAAAGCGCTTTCTTTTATGCCTTTAAGCTAGGCATAATGCATAGAGATCAATAACCATCATAATAATCGGAGTTATAAATTGCCTCAGATGGTTCCTCAACAAGTTCATTCTTGTTCCTTCTAGGAAAGGGGTACACACCTTTTGCCTTCCCGCGTAAGCGGATTTGTCCCTTACCTATATCAATGAAGCCTTTAACTGCCCGGAGGAAGTCCCTTCCAAGCACTATATTTCCTTGGTTTGGCTCCATGATGAAGAAATCAATCATTGCAATCCCTTTAAGGAATTTAACTGGCACGACTTTTATTCTTCCCTGGATTTCAGAAATATCTCCATTAGTGTGTTCATGATAAGATGGTAATCTATCCATGTTAAATTTTAAAGAATCATGAACAATTTTTGGCATAGTAGAAACCATAGATCCAATATCACAATAAGCAAGGAAGTCTTGATTACAGATGCTAATCCTAACAAGAGGCTCCCAGTCATTATCGATTTCCAAAATATCTCTCTTATTGGGTTTGGGTTTATCCACCTTCATTAAGTCTAGAGCATCCATTCTCTTTTCAATAGTAGCAAGTCTATCTATGACAGTATCAAAGTTATGATCATAAACAAAGTAACTAGATAGACCATGTATAATTTCAAGAGCTCTAGCTTCATCACATTCTAGGAAATCTCCCTCAGCTATAATGTCAAGGGAGTGTTTACACCATTTAAAAAGACCATGGTAAAAATTTCTAAGCACAATTTTTATAGGTATCCAAGGCATAATTCTCCTATGTGCATCAGAAATTCTGTCCCATGCCTTCTTCATATTTTCTCCATCCCTTTGATGGAAATCTAGAACTTCTGATTCCCTCAAAGCACCAAATCCTAACATGTTTGGCTAAACAGAAAGGACTGCTAACAGAAAGGTAAATATTTTTTTTTTGTGATTTTTGATAAAAGGTACTGAAAGCAAAAACTTAAAGGTAAACTAACAAGACTAAAAAACAAAGGTAAAAGATAGCGTGCAACTCCCCTATCCTGAAGAGTGGAGTCCCCGGCAACGGCGCCAGAAAATACTCCTTGATGGGCCTCGAACCCCTCGTTGGTTACCCCAAGTGGAAGGTGTAAGATGCAGTATTGTAGAAGTGTTTTCCCTTAGCAAAGATGCCAAGGATCGAATCCCCAGAGACTCCTAGGTTCAACAAGTAGGTGTCAACTGCTAACGGTGCAATTAGCAATCAACGTGGACCTGCACACAGATACAAATAACTTTGCTCCCAACGAGTACAGAGAGGTTGTCAATCCCTCCGGCCTTGTAGTTCACAAAGGGTTAAAAGCAGATGATAGTAGTGATAGATAGTGTTTGCAATAGTAAATAATAACGAAAAGTAAATAGCGGGTGTGATCAATGATGGTAATAAGGACCGGAGTCTCATGATGTTCACTAGTGATGTCTCTCTCCCAAAAGACGATAAAACAGCTATGTGAGGTAAACAAATTACAGCTGGGCAATTGACAGGACCACGAACGCAAACCAATGCTGACTACATTGCAAGAAAGGTTGAGGTTCAAAGCATGGGCGGTACGCCAAAGTAAGTAGACCGAAATCCATCAATGCCTACTACTAATCATCCACCTTGAGATATCTATCCAGAACATCTCGCTGGTATTAAGTTGCGAGTCCCACCCATAGTGTAAACTCAATGCAACAGACAACTGCATTAAAAGAACTTTGCGTAAAGTAAACAATCCTTGCACCCGCGGGCACAAGCACCGTTGTTTTCCCCCTTGTGGCAACAACACATCCCCTAGACTCATGTTTCTGTCACTCAAGCTAGTCATCGAGGGGCATGAACCCACAATCAAGCATAACGTTTCCTCTTGGAGTCACTACCTACTACTCGGCCAAAGCAATAAATAACAACGGAGAACATGCAAGAATTACTTATGAACATAAATATAAAAGAGGTGAATCAAATATATTACTCAAGATCAATCTGAACATAATCTCATAATCCATCGGATCCCAGCAAACTCAACATAGCAACAGCATAAGGATTACATATGTGCCTCGATCATGTAGGGCAGCTCACGAGGACTAATTAGTGAAGCACAAGAACGGGAGGAGAACATCACATAGCTACTGGTCATGGACTCATGGTCCAAGGGAGACTACTCACGAGTCATCCGGGAGGCGTCCATGGTGGTGGAGAAGCTCCCGGTGGTGATCCTCCCCTCCGGCAGGGTGCCGGGAAGAGTTCTCCTGGTGCTCCCGTTCTTGGAAGCGGCGGCGGCGGCGGAACAGAGATGGGATCGCGAAAAGAGTTCCTCCTCTGAGGGTTTCAGAGGACCCTCTAAATATATGCCAAAGGGGGGCACCAGACGGGCTTCGGGGGGCCCAGGCGCCCCCCCGGCGCGGCCCAGGGGGGGGGGGCGCCGCCAGGGCGCCTGGAGCCCTGGTGGCCCCCCCGGCTGTCCTTCGGACGCAAGGTTGTTTCCGAAACGCTGATTTTTTATATAATTTTTCTGGATTTTTCTGGGCAGTTCTCGTAACGTGAAAACCTGAAATACAAAAACAGCCGAAAACAGAAACTGGCACTGGGGTGCACTGGATTAGTAAGTTAGTCCAAATATGATCAAAAGTGTATGGAAGTGTATGAATATCATAGCAATATCACCCAAAAGTGGCATGGAGCAAGCAGAAATTATAGATACATTTTGGACGTATCACTACCTCAGAGCCCGGCCTAAGTGGGCTAAGGCTGAGAATGATCTGCTTGATAAAGGGATTGAACCAGAGACGATGAACTGGCCAAACCGTTGCCGGACTTGGTTCTTCGGGGCTGGCGGAACCTTGGACCCTGTATCAGGGAAGTGCATTTGGACGGACGAGCAATTGGAAATACCAGTGAAGAAGCTTCGGCACTATATCAAAGCAGCGCAGCAAGGGACGTTCGTTCCCGACAGAGAGAACAACGAGCTCACAACGGCCCTCGGGAATCCTGAGCACCTTGGACGGACACGAGGCACGCCAGGCTCCGTTCCGTGGAGGGCTGGGTTTCCGGATGCAGGCGGTTACAAATGCCACGAGAGGAGGAAGAAAGTGCAGCAGACCGAACTGCAAGCGCTGCATGCTAGGGTACAAGCGATAAAGGAACGAGAAGCAAATCGCAGCAAAAGAACTGCCGAAGCTTCCCCCGAAGCTACCCCGCCATCTCAGCGGAGAAGCAGCGTGGCTTCCACCGAGCTGCTTCAGCCGGAGCATGTCTTGACGGCTCCTGCCAGCTATCCCGTGGATGCTATCACGGAGTCTCAAAATTGCCACCTTATGACGCAATGGATTAATATGAAGGTCAAGGCGGCTGTTGGCTCTGTTTATCCTACTGAACCCAGCGCAACTTTTTACTGCCGGCCGATTCCAGAAGGATATTCTAGGGTGATGGTGGATGAAATAACGGAGGGATTTGAGGACCTCCAGCTTGACCACCCCACCGGTGAAGGGGAGACTCGGCTGGGTTCTTCTCTGAAGACTCCATGCCTATGGCGGAAGGACCTCATCAACCTTCTGAATTGGACGCCTCCGCCTCCTCCTCCTCCTCCGGCGAGTCAGGGCACTCCGCCGCCTCCACCGCCTCCTCCTCCGATGAGTGACGATCAGGGCACTCGGTCGGCTCCTTCTCCGGCGCGTGGCGGCACTCTGCCTCCTTCTCCGCCTGCACCGGCGCGCCCGAGCAGCCAGCCTCCTCCTTCTCCGCCTCATCAGCAAGGGCGAAAGAGACCCGCCGCCGCTCCGGCTGCTCCGGCGCGTCGTAGTCCTTCTCCTCCGCCGCGTAAGCAAGGAAAGAAGACAAACGCTTCGTCTGGTCTGCCGGCGTCTAGCAGTACAGCCAGAGGCAGGAGGCAATACAGATTCGGTCCTTCTCTCACGCCTCTAGAGAAGTTACCATACGAGAGGTCCGACGAGGAAAACACGAAGATCGCTAAAGTCGAAGTGAAGGACTGGCTTGAAGGGTTGAAAGCACAGAGACATCCACCTCCGGAGGAGAAGATAGATCCGGTGAAAGCAAAGCGCACTCTGGCTGCCCTGAAGAAACCATCGAAGTGTCCGCCGAAAGACAACTATGACCGCATTATTGAAAAGTCATTTCACGAAGCGAAGCGGTTGGGAAGTACTAGAAGTGATCAAAGGTTAGCAGAAGGACGAGCTGGGAAACAAATTGCCCAGCTCGGCGAACAAGCGGACCAATCGTGCCCCCCGCTCAAGGTGTCTAGCGACATCGTCGCTAATGATCCGAGGATGGTGCCCGGTTATAGCAATCTTGGAGATTACCTGCCCGAAGATGTACATTATGATTTCTTAGAGGTGCAGATACAAAGATACGAGTACGGGAAGCCCCTCGTCAAAGATGAAAGATCTCTATCAACGATGATGCGAAGATTGCATGATTGGTACTTGAAAATCTGCAGAGAGTCTGGGGGAGGGATACTTTGTATGTGAGAGTTAAAAAGGAGCATGACCTCGTTGGAATTGAACTGTTGCCTATTCCATTTGAGGAGTTCTTTCAATTTTTCAATCAATTGGCCCTCGATAAAGCAACGGTCACCTGCTACTATCTATAAGTAGTACTACTTCTGTCATTAAGTCTCTCTATAAAGCTCAGCTCTTTCATTGCATGTATTTATAATTAGCCTCACTATATTATGCAGATTGAGGATCGTCGAATTGAAGAAAAGACAAGTCGGTGATATTGGGTTCATTAACACATATCTCATAGATGCAACTGAGGTTAAATTTCGTGCTGCAGATACCGAGGCCAACTTGCTACGATCGTTGGTAATAAATGAAAACAAAGATATAATACTCTTTCCTTACAACTTCAAGTGAGTGTTACTGTCTTGTTCATATTCGGTTTCCCTTATATATTAGTCAAGGTTATAGTAATGTAATTGATGAGTTAATATGCATGTGTGCGCAACTTCCACTATATTCTCCTAGAGATTAAGCTTGAGCAGGGAGTAGTAACTGTCTTGGACTCTAAATGAAAAGATCCCCAGGAGTATGCGGACATGACTCAAATGCTCGAGAAGTAAGTTAAATCGATCATTATCCACCATGCATATCAGCAACTTTGTTCATTTATGATATCAAGTAATTGTTTTCTTTGTCTGGCAGGGTTTGGAGAAAATTCACCAAAAAAGCTCCGGGACTGCTGAAGCAGCTGGAATTTAGACACCCGAAAGTAAGTACTATAGTAGCATGTTCCGCGCATGTCCTATTGATTCAAGCGCTAGTTTCATCAATACCATTTGGCATTCTTGCTTATCAACTTGATTGACCTCTATTTCTTGTAAAGTGGTTGTGGCAGGAACAAGGGAATGATTTCTGTGGATACTATATTTGCGAGTCCATCCGCCACACGGCCTGTGAGCGGGGCTACTCTGACGAACAATTTGAAGTGAGTAAGCAATAATATTCACAATTTTATTTCATTACCATCATTTGCGTTGAGTTTCATATATATGTATATATATATATATATATGTATGTATTGACCCCCTTCTTCAAATTAGATCTTTTGGATGCGGGATGAACTCCTACCACCAGATCGTATGCGAGCAATTCAAGAGGAATTGACGACATTCTTCATTGACCACGTGATCGCTGAAGACAGAGAATACTATGTGGACCATGCGTCCGTATGTTAGGAGATTATATTTGTAAGAGATAATTATTGTATATATTTACCCGGTAGTGTCGGATAGATATACGAGAACTTGTTGTTCGACCAATCTCTCGGAGAAGGAGAGGTGGTCGATATCACTTCTCTCTGTATGCATATATATGTTGATGACGATCTTCTGTTTCCTTCGTTTGCTTACTAGCTAGCTAGCGTGTCTAGTCCTCTCTATACGTATGTATAGTACATAGCGTCGATCAAGCACGGACATAAGAGAGGACACTTCTCTCTATTAATTAGCTAGCTAACACAATATATGAAACACCTAAATTAACCCCTCAAAACCCCCAACCCCCCCCCCCTTCAAAAAAAACAAAAACCCCAGCCACAGAAATGCTGATGCGTGGATGCCTATTGGTCCCGGTTGGTGCCACCAACCGGGACCAAAGGCCCTCCTGCCTGGGCTCCGCGCACATGCCACGTGAAGGCCCATCTGTCCCGGTTCTTGTTTGAACCGGGACTAAAGGGCTAGGGCATTAGTACCGACCCTTTAGTCCCGGTTCAAGAACCGGGATAGAAGGCCCTGACGAACCGGGACAATAGGCACATTTTCTACTAGTGTAGCTACCCATATGGCAAATAAAAATTACTTCTCCTTCGAACAAAGTTGGTTCGAGAGAGAAGGTTTTTTTGGAGATCATCGCACGCGAATGGAATAAGCCGATTAGTGGTATGACACATGTTGATAGATGGCAAAACAAGACTAGACATCTCCGGCAGTTTCTGAGAGGTTGGGCCAGAAATGAGAGTGGGTTATACAAACATGAAAAAGAGCGTCTTACTCAACTAATTGAGACACTAGACTTGAAGGCTGAACAGACCCTTCTTTCGATGAATGAACAAAGGGACAAGTCTGAGGCCGAGCAAGGTCTACGAGCTCTCCTGAGAGAGGAGGAGCTTAAGTGGGCATTACACGCTAAGACGCTCAAGGTGGTTCAAGGGGACGATAATACACAATTCTTCCATATGGTTGCAAATGGTAAACATAGGAAGAAGAAAATTATCCAGCTTGAACAGGACGAGGGGACAATAGTGGGGCATGAGAACTTGAAATCATATATCTCTAATTACTATAAACAAGTTTTTGGACCACCCATTGCAAACACGGTAACACTAGATGAATCGGTGATTGAGGATATCCCTCAATTAAACGAGGCAGAGAATGATGTTCTTTCTGCCTCAGTTCTCAATTACACGAGGCAGGCAATTTCACAAATGAAACCGAATAAAGCACCGGGACCAGATGAGTTTCCTGCTGAATTCTATAAGAAATGTTGGCATATTATAAAAGATGATCTTATGCCCATGTTTCATGATTTTTTCAACGGTCATTTGGAGTTGTTTCATCTTAACTTCGGTACAATAACGCTGTTACCAAAGAAAGAGGAGGCAATTCGGATAGAACAATTCCAGCCCATATGTCTGTTGAATGTGAGTTTTAAAATTTTCACAAAGGTTGGAACCAATCGTTTAACACAAGTTGCTCATAACGTGATCCAACCAAGTCAGACAACGTTCATGCCCGGGTGACACATTATGGAAGGGGTGGTCGTCCTGCATGAAACACTTCATGAGATCCATTCGAAGAAACTGGATGGGGTTATCTTCAAAGTGGATTTCGAAAAGGCGTATGATAAAGTCAAATGGCCTTTTCTTCAGCAGGCAATGCGCATGAAGGGCTTTAGTGAAGGCTGGAGGAACCAAGTGGACACCCAAGTCCAGAAGGGCAGTGTCGGAGTCAAGGTGAATGATGACATTGGCCATTATTTCCAGACTCATAAGGGGTTGAGACAAGGGGACTCCATGTCTCCTCTCCTGTTTAATATTGTGGCTGACATGCTGGCCGTCCTTATTGGCAGGGCCAAGCAGCGTGGCCATGTCGAAGGGTTAGTCCCTCATCTAGTTGATGGAGGGGTATCCATTCTACAATATATGGATGACACTGTTCTTTTCATGGAACACGACATGGCTAAGGCACGTAACATGAAACTCATATTATGCCTCTTTGAACAGTTGTCTGGATTAAAAATTCATTTCCATAAGAGCGAGTTGTTCTGTTTTGAGAAAGCCAAAGACGAGGAACACAACTATAGACAGCTGTTCGGATGTGAGTTAGGTGCGTTACCATTCAATTACTTGGGCATACCGATACATCACCGTAAATTATTCAATAAAGAATGGAAATGTATTGAAGAACGAATTGAAAAAAAACTTAGCTGTTGGAAGGGCAAGCTTATGTCGTATGGAGGTCGGCTAGTCCTTATTAACTCGGTTCTGACTAGTATGCCGATGTTTCTACTTTCGTTCTTTGAAATTCCGGTAGGAGTTAGAAAGCGACTTGATTTCTTTAGATCTCGTTTCTTTTGGTAGTCTGTTGAGGTCAAAAGAAAATACCGTCTGGCGAGATGGGATATTCTTTGCCGACCGAAAGAACAAGGGCGACTTGGTATTGAGAACTTATAAATCAAGAATAAATGCCTTATGTGCAAATGGCTATACAGGCTAGAGACCGAGCCAGAGGGTATGTGGTCACAACTCCTGCGCAATAAATATTTACATTCAAAAACGTTAGCCCAGGTAACCATGAGACCAACTGACTCGCCTTTCTGGAAGCGCCTTATGCGAACGAAGAATTTATTCTTTCGCAGGGTCAAATTCTTGGTTGGCGATGGGATGTCAACAAGATTTTAGGAAGATACGTGGTTAGGAGAGACGTCTCTGGCCGTCCAATATCCCACCCTTTATAATATTGTGCAACGAAAGGAGGATTTGGTGGGCACAGTGTTGCAAACCACCCCTCTAAACATCCAGTTTCGACGTATGTTAGTTGGTGAGAGATGGAATGCCTGGCTACATTTGGTTCGGAGACTGATAGACGTTCAACTCTCCGACCAACCGGATACGATACACTGGAAGCTAGCTAAGAATGAGATTTTTACGGTGAAATCTTTCTACTTAGATTTGATTAACTTTCGTCGAATCTCAAGGTCATTACACATCTGGAAGGTTAAGGTTCCTTTGCGGATTAAAATCTTTATGTGGTTTGTTCACAAAAAAAATGATACTTACAAAGGATAACCTAATTAGACGAAGATGGGTAGGAAGCTCGCGGTGCTGTTTTTGTGATCATGATGAAATAATACAACACCTCTTTCTTGAATGCCCTCTGGCAAAACTACTGTGGAAAACGATTCATATAGCTTTCAACATTACTCCCCCAGTCGATATTGCGTCATTGTTTGGGACATGGTTAGCTGGGGTGGATCAGATTACTGCAGCTCGTATTCGGATTGGAATATGTGCGCTTATATGGGCTATATGGAACTGCAGGAATGATATGATCTTTAACAGTCAACACACTTTAACTTTCTTGCAAGTCATCTTCAGAGCTACAACTTGAATCCGTACGTGGTCCTTACTCACTCCTATGGACTTCAGGGAGCCTTTGGTTACTGGGTGCAACCGATGGGAGATGGTCGCTCGGGCTATATTCAACCGGTTTGGATGGCGATCGCATAACAAGATAGGAGTCTAGGGAGATTATCCTACATTTTCATATACCGGTTGATGGAGTCATCATGTAACTTTGTTTTTATTTCTGTTTTGCTCCGCTTGCGAGCTGTAAGACCTTTTTGGAGTGCCTTTCTGGAATATTAATAATATGGCTACATGCATCTTCATGATGCAGAGGCCGCGGGTACGCCTCCATTTCCAAAAAAAAGCTAGTTGGAGGTTGTTCAGCCGTGGCCAGTGGTAGATCGTGCTACATCGTAGTACTGCTCGTTTGATAGTGCTGGTAGTAGTAGATTGGTGGATGCTTCAAGCGTGGGGCGGTTGCTTCAAACGGGGGCTTGCCGACATTGCCATGAAGCATTGCCGGGGCCACCGGAGCCACAATGAAACACGTCGGGGGTCGTTGAAGCTTCGCCAGACAAAGTAGCCGGAAACGGAAACGGTAGGCCGTCCCTCGATCCCAATTCATCGACCCGTAATTGGATTCGGGAACGAGGTCGTACTCGATACGATTCGATGAAGATTCCGTGTCCCCGTAGCTTGCCCCTCGATTCAGGTTCAAGGATCCAACAGCCAAAACGCGGTCGTTTCTTTTCACATGGACTCCTCGTTCTTCCGTCAGTCCATTAATTGCAAGGGATCCATTAAATGCAAGGAATGCTGACCATTCGGGAGTCGTCGTTCTTTAGGAACTCGTCCCATGGTACCGTACCAGATTCATCGTACCGGAATTGATTGGATCACGTTTCCGTTTTATAAAAATCGTTGTAGAGATGTATACTTCCGCTGTATCCTATTTTTTTCAGCCTTCGACTCTCGTCCCCCGTTCCCATTCCTCGTTTCCACCGTACCGGAAACATGTCAACTATGCGCCAGAGTTGCAATGAAGCACCGTCGGAGTCATTGAAGTGTCGTCGGCGCTGCAATAGAGCGCCGCCGAGGCTGCAATGGAGCGCCGCGGGGTGTTGTCGGTGCTGCGCGGCTCTGCCTTGTGAGCTGCTGCGTGGTGCTGGCATGGAACTGCCCGATCTTACGGCTGCGAAGTGTTTGATCGAATGGCTCATAGGACGGCTGAAATTTGGATGTAACCTTCCGACTGATCTGTAGCAATCGGAGTAATATTATCGGACCAGGTCAACAAACGAAGTTTTGGGAGGAACAATGACGTGGGCAAGTGGCACTTGCTTGTAGATTTGAACGTTTATATAACTTGACATTCAGGAAAACATGTTTTGAAGAGCTCTTAAAGTCTGTTATTCAGGTCATTCCGGTCTAAGCACTACTCTTAGAACATCTCTAGCAGACCCCGCAAAATCCTGACCCGCATAAGTCTTTTGCAATTCACAGAAAAAGGTGTATGCGGGCCGGCGCGGGCGAGATCAGACTCAGACACATAAAAAGGGATATTCGATGAATATGCTCTTTTACGGGTCGGCTACATGGGGTCTGCTCCGGCACCGCCGCGTCGACCCGCAAACCGAAGACTCTTAAGTATTGAATTTGACATCGATTCCGACAAATAAGTTCAAATTCAAACAATAGAACACAGTTCACGCGCAAATAAAAGCTTAGTTTTGTAGGACAAACGCAAAAGAGGTTTTGCAAAAGCGACGACCATGTTGAATTGGTCGACAAGTTCACAGACTCGACAGTTGAATTGTTTGAACCACCACTATAGTGAACGACAACAAGTCACGATCTACCGCAAATGGCGAAAAACAAAGAAATTAAATTGAAAGGACCGAAGAGGCATACCATCCGTCCATTTCGTCGAACACCTCGCTTGCGGTGGAAGCAACAGCGTTGAGCGGCATCGCGGGGAAACCTCTTTCCGGGGCGGAGGGAGTGTATGAAGGAGCCGGCCTCTTTGTAGGAATCTTCCTCCTCTTTACGCCCGAGACCTTGCCGACCTTCTCCGCTGCCGGCCGGGATCGCGAAGCGGCGTTGGCGTCCGGAGTGCGAGCGCGGGCCTTCCCGGCGGCGGTAGCCTGATTTCCGCCCTGCACGACCACGTTGCCCTGCCGCTTCCGGGCAGGCGCGGCGGTGGTGCCTTGGGCGACGGCGGGGCCAACATGGCCGGCGACGAGATCCGCCCGAGGGGATTGAACGTGCACAACCTCGACGGTGACGGGGGACGGCTGGGACTCATCCATGGCGGCGGCGAAGGACTGCCGGAGAAGATGCACCGGAGCGGGTGGTGGGGGCAATGGTTGTGGGAGCGGGAACGGGCGTGCGGAAATGTCCCTCCCGCCAAATCTCGCTGCGGATAGGGGCCGAGCTCAGGTTGTCCTCACACCCCGTGAATCTAGAGGTCGGGGGAGATCTTTAGCCGCGCCCCGCAAATTTTTTTACGGACCGGACGCGTTTGCGGTGTCTGATCAGGCATGATGTTCCGCGTCGACCCGTATTTTGACTGTTATTTTGCGGGTCGAAGCGGGATGCGGGTCTGCTAGAGTTGCTCTTATCATTTGCCAATGAAATGAGGTTCAACGATATTACCAGCACTGAACCCGTATTTTGACTGTTATTTTGCGGGTCGAGGCGGGATGCGGGTCTGTTAGAGTTGCTCTTATCATTTGCCAATGAAATGAGGTTCAACGATATTACCAGCACTGAACTTTTAAATCCAATAGTACCACTGTTTGAATCAAGAACCGCGACCAGCAGGTGGGCTTCTTTGACCACGAGCTCAAGTAGCACACAACATCACACCACAGGACGCACGAGACTATGAGCGCAGGCATAGCAGCGTGGCCACCACTCACCCATTGCCTCTTCCGGCCAAGGCAAGGTACGACCAAAGGCAATGGCATCAATGGCGAGGAAACCCCACCCCACACCACTCCGCCAAACCGTACGTAGCCGTAGCAGCTAGCCTCCTCGCTCCTTCCCGTCCTCCTCTACTGATCTGCGCCCCCCTCTACGCCCAGATCACCATAAAACCGCGTCCTTCGCCACCGCATCGGCCGGGAAGAGAGCACGAGTGAGACTGTGCGGGAGCGAGGAGCTAGGCTAGGCTAGGCGACCACCCACGCCACGCGCGGAAGAAGCCCTAAAGCTAGCTAGGGGGAGCCGGGGAGGCGACCATGAGAGGCGTGGGGAGGCCGCTCTGCGCGCTGCTGCTGGCTCTGCTCTGCCTGGCGGCGGAGTTGCAGGGCGCGTGCTGCCTCGGCGGAGGGGGCAGTGGAGGAGGCTCGCGCGGAGCGGTAGCGGAGGTTTCGGAAAAGGTGGCGGCCGCGGCGGCTCCGCCGAGCCAGGAGTGCCAGGATGACAACGACCACCGCCGCCGACGCCGGCGCCGTCGCAGCCGGAGCCGCCGCCGCCACCACGGCGACGAACATGAACTCAGTGTTGATCTGTGAGCGGCGCATTAGTGCCCAGTGTTGAACAAATTGACTGATGGAGAACATTATGTCAGGTCCCGAGCCCGTCTCGATCGGTCTCGCCTGACACGACCCGAGTCGGCGAGAGAGCGCGCGTACGTACGTACCGAATCCCAAACCGTTCGTGGCGTCGATCGATCAAGCTCCAACCCCCACCCCTCTCGATAAATAGCCTCGCACCTGACCTGACAATCTTACTCAACTCCGTGACTGGCCAGTAGAATCTTGGATGAGACACCAAGTCCACGGCGACAGCCACAACTCGATCGACATGCCGCTCTACCGGTGGACTCGCCGCGCGCTACTGCTCCTCGCCGCCCTGGCGATCGCCGTCTTCAGCGCCCACGCGGCCCGGCCGTGCTTCGACGGCGGCGTACCTCTGCGGATGAATCCCGGCTTCAACTTCTCCGCTGCCGTCGGCGGACAGAGGTTCGCTCAACTGGCGGTGGAAAAGGACGACTGGCAACCCGCCCCTGCGGCTTACTCCATCACGCGAATCTCAGATTTCGTATTGGAGAAGGAGGGGCCAGCTTACATGATTGCCGTGGCAATGTTGTAGCGCCCGCCGCGCTTGTACTACTTCATTTTCTTTTATTTTTTCCTAGGGCAAGAAAGCAAATCCTTTCGAGAAGAAATAAGCCTAGGTAGAGTTTGTAAATATGAATCTCCTTTTAGGAAATGGAAGCTTGTGTTGCCCGACCGTCAGTCTTTTTTTTTTTGAAAAGGAGAATAATCCCGGCCTCTACATCAAGATGATACTTACAACCATATGTTATTAAGAGTGCAAAAAAGTGGAGAAAATCTAAAGCCGCATGCATTGCAATAATAGCTTCACAAGATAACCACTAACCCTATATTACTCGTAAAAAACTCTTTTGATTCCCTGCATATGTTTAGTTTTTAACCCATCTCTAATGCTGACCCTCTAAGTGCTCGCATCCGTCCGGACTAAGCTGTCCGGACCCATTATATCATCGAACGCGAAACCCTATTGGTCGGTGGAGCGGCTCGGACGTCCGTTTGCACATTTTCAGGAGACAAACCAGTTTCTGTATCAGTGAGATAGTTGTAGCTTTGGATATATAGTAGAGCACTATCAAAGACATTGCTTGCTAATGCTTCCTACTCGTACATAATTTCCAGTATTAGTCGAAAGAATAACCCGAAAACTTTGACTTGGGCCATCAAGCATGCTGAGTGGATAGATTTGTGGAATCCAATAGCGGACCTAGTGGAGAAGGAAACAAGACTCCATAATGAGTTGCTATAACAAAGTTTAGTGGTCCTAGCAAAAATAGTTTAGAGGCATGGTCATTTGATATGTGTGCATGTGAGGGAGTAATATGCTTCTCCCTCCGTTCCAAAATATTTGTCTTTTTAGCATTTCAAATGGACTACAACATACGGATGTATGTAGACATATTTTAGAACGTAGATTCACTCATTTTGCTTCGTACGTAATCACTTGTTGAAATCTATAGAAAGACAAATATTTGGGAACAGAGGGAGTAGGATTTCCCTTGTGTTCAAAAGAGATTAAGCAATGACCATCTTACTTTGTTAAAGCAACTAGCTTGGGTGGTGCAGGAACATTTGAATTGTTGATTTTTTTTAAGGCAGCGCTAATTTCTGGGGAGAAGCCGGTCTCTTTCCGGACAAAGTAAAGAGGAAGGAAGAAAAACAATGAAGAACGACTTAGGTTTATTGTCCTCATCTAAAAATTATAAAAGCTTATGAAAAGAGAGAAAAATTAAGCTTACTAAAGATAATGCCTTGAAAGCATACGTTGTAGGGAAACACATGATGGCTCACCACTTTATGCCATGATAGAGGCATGCTGTCAATCATCATCACCTTCTTTTTCTTTTGACACACTTTTTTGAGTAGGTGATAAGGGTCAAGATGACCATCCATAACCACCCATTCTGAACAAAGATAATTTCCTATCCCAAATTACTTGTCTTAAATTTGTCTAGACGTGGATGCATCTAGATAATACGCAACCTAACTCAAAGTTTAGGTTTTTTTTTTTGCGGGGAACTCAAAGTTTAGGTTGCATCCGCTAATGACATATATATTACTAACGAGAATCAGACGATCCAGTCAAATGTTGTACAGCTAGCTAGCTTATCAAAATGATTAATGAGCCACCCCACCCCACCCCGTTGTTAAGAGTGGTGTATATGCATGGGTATGCGACTGGAAATCACGCGCGCTAGTTGAAAATGAAAATGAGCCATGTGCATGTGTGCGCTTCATGAGCCATTACTCGCATTTCTGTATGTATGTATCCCCCGTGGTTTCCTCTGTCGAACGTCACTGCCATGCATGAGACCATCAACACATGCTTGCTTGTTCACCGACTCCCCTCTCTCTGCCAGTCTGCCTCCTCAAAAAAGAAAAGGAAAAAGAAAAATCCCCTCTCTCTGCCTCCTCAAAAACGAAAAAGAAAAAGGACTCCCCTCTATCCGCACCAAGAAAGGGAATACTCGTACCGTGCAGCTCAGGCTCGGCCGCGCGCTGCCCGACACGTCACTTCGCTTCACCCTCTCTTTTGCTGCTACGTTGCTCGAGCTGCTGCTGCTGCCAAGCTAGCCAGCTAGGGAAGGGAAGGGAAGCGCGTCCCATCCGAGGGAGACTAGGGCTCCGTTTGTTTGGACTTTTGCTTTTACGGCCTTTTCTTTTTGATAAAAAAAACCATAAATGCTTATAAATAGGTGTCTTTGGAGCTTTTTTTGGCTTTTGATGAATTAATATAACAATATTGAGCTATAAAAGCCATAACAGTTTCAAAATCACATATTTAGGATATTTTATGGCTTTTTGACCAAAATGAAAAAGCTACAAAAGCAGAAACAAAAGCCCAAACAAACAGAGCCTAGGCACCGTACCTGAGTTGATCCCCGGCCCCGGCCCCTCCCCTCCCATCCCATCCGTCCTAGGCTCCTAGCTAGCTAGTGTATGCTTTTCTCCATGAAATCTTTATTTTGCTTCTTCTTTTTTCCCGTCGAAGTCTCTAGGTAATTAAAGAAGGAACTATTGCGTTTGTTGCTGATACTAACCGTGCCTCTCATAGCTTGACGTCTATTTGAATAACATAACGTAATATGCTACATCTTCATTGATATGGTTTTGTTTGAAGTTTGAACCACATATGTGTTTGATCATGCACATGCACGGATACTCAAATTTGTTGCAGCAATCAGTTTTTCTTCTTCTTCTTTATGTTAAGATGTACTACACGAGGGGTGGAAACGGACCGGATGTGGATCGGATAGTGCTATTACACGTGTTATCGGATACGAATACAAATCCAAATGCAAATATGGATGTTATCAGATACGAATACGGACCGGATATTACTCGAGTATGAGTACATATCGGATGTTTACTTGATTCGAAACGAATACGAATAAAACCGACATATTGCTTAAGAGAATTAGTCGATAGCTATTTGACATGAAATAATCAACTTGCGACATACAATAAGTCAAGGATAAATAGGTTTATGATAAATACCACTAAAATGCATAATAATTTCTAAGTTTAATCATAAAAAGGGTACAATTTGACCACTGATTTGGCTTTTTATGTTGGATAATGGACATATTGGGGCTACAATTTTGAAAATTACCTCCCATACTCTTATTCGGATATGGGTACATCCACTTCCATATCCATATTTATGTAAAAACCTCAAACCATATTTATTTTAATTTTTAAATAAATTCGGATACGGATAATTCCCATTTCCATTTTAGTTAGGATGCGGATATTTTGGATACGAATAGGCATTTTCTCGAATACGAATATCGGACATTTTGGATTATCCACTACCATATTCCACCCCTATACTACAATACTACTTAATTGACTGCCACACACACATTCAATAAATGCAATTAGCTACAAAAAAGTAAGGACGAGATTTCACCTTCGGTGTGGAGGAGGGCTGCCGGATGCGTGTCAAGCTCAGAGGATATGGTTTATAATAGATCAAGAGGAATATTTGGCATATGAAATATATTAAAGATTGGCATTAAATGGGAATACGACCTAACCCACTAAAGAAAATTTAATGCTTGGCATTTTAGGAGCCACTCTTCACTTTATTTCCTTTGCCATAATTCCACTTGATCAATTATAAACAACTTGATGTGCATATGTATCCTGATCTAAATTCGGGTGCAAGCTACATTGAATCACTTATACTTCGGTACACCCCCCCCCCCTTCTAAGCACATCGATGGCTGAAATTGAAGGAAATATGCCCTAGAGGCAATAATAAAGTTATTATTTATTTCCTTATATCATGATAAATGTTTATTATTCATGCTAGAATTGTATTAACCGGAAACTTAGTACATGTGTGAATACATAGACAAAACAGAGTGTCCCTAGTATGCCTCTACTAGACTAGCTCATTGATCAAAGATGGTTATGTTTCCTAGCCATAGACATGAGTTGTCATTTGATCAACGGGATCACATCATTAGGAGAATGATGTGATGGACTAGACCCATCCGTTAGCATAGCACTATGATCGTTTAGTTTTACTGCTATTGCTTTCTTCATGACTTATACATGTTCCTATGACTATGAGATTATGCAACTCCCGAATACCGTAGGAACACCTTGTGTGCTAACAAACGTCACAACGTAACTGGGTGATCATAAAGATGCTCTACAGGTGTCTCCGAAAGTATTCGTGGTGTTGGCATAGATCAAGATTAGGATTTGTCACTCCGAGTGTCGGAGAGGTATCTCTGGGCCCTCTCGGTAACACACATCACAATAAGCCTTGCAAGCAAAAGACTAATGAGTTAGTCACGAGATGATGTGTTACGGAACGAGTAAAGAGACTTGCTGGTAACGAGATTGAACTAGGTATGGAGATACCGACGATCGAATCTCGGGCAAGTAACATACCGATGACAAAAGGAACAACATATGTTGTTATGCGGTTTTGACCGATAAAAGATCTTCGTAGAATATGTAGGAGCCAATATGAACATCCAGGTTCCGCTATTGGTTATTGACCGGAGATGAGTCTCGGTCATGTCTACATAGTTCTCGAACCCGTAGGGTCCGCACGCTTAACGTTTGATGACGATCGGTATTATGAGTTTATGAGTTTTGATGTACCTAAGGTAGTTCGGAGTCCCGGATGAGATCACGGACATGACGAGGAGTCTCGGAATGTCCGAGACATAAAGATTGATATATTGGACGACTATATTCGGACACCGGAAGTGTTCCGGAAAAGTTTCGGATTTAACGGGATTGCCGGAGGGGGTTACCGGAACCCCCTACGAAGGGGGATGGTCCATAGTGGGCCTTATGGAAAAGAGAGAGGCAGCCCATAGGGGCTGGCCGGCGCCCCACCTAGGGTTCCTAGTTGGACTAGGATTGGGGGGCGTCACCTCTCCCTCTTTTCCTTTCCCTCTCTTCCTTCTTTGGTAGTTCCTACTAGGAATAGGATTGCAATCCTATTCCTAGTAGGATTGCACCCCTAGCCGCACCATAGAAGGGCCGGCCGGCCTCCCCCCTTGCTCCTTTATATACGGGGGCAGGGGGGCACCCAAAGACACACAAGTTGAATTATTCCAGCCGTGTGCGGTGCCCCCCTCCATAGAAACACACCTCGGTCATACCGTCGCAGTGCTTAGGCGAAGCCCTGCGCCGGTGAATACATCATATCCGTCACCACGCCGTCGTGCTGACGAAACTCTCCCGTGAAGCTCAACTGGATCAAGAGCTCGTGGGACGTCATCAAGTTGAACGTGTGCTGAACGCGGAGGTGCCGTACGTTCGGTGCTTGATCGGTTGAATCGCGAAGAAGTTCGACTACATCAACCGCGTCACTTGACGCTTCCGCTTCCGGTCTACGAGGGCACGTAGACACACTCTTCCCTCTCGTTGCTATGCATCTGGTAGATAGATCTTGCGTGATCGTAGGAAAATTTTAAAATACTACGTTCCCCAACAGAAATATCTTCATACCCCTTCATAATAAAGGGTGAGATGGTCTTCTTTTTTTAAATACGTCACATGCACCTATCCACGGCCTTTTACATGGTCCTTTTCTTCTTCTTTACCTCGTGGAAGCCCCCGTTTAAAAAAGGGTGGCATGGTCCTTTTCTTCTTCTTCGGCTCACGGAAACCCCCGGTTCGATGGGCTAGCCCATTTTTGAACTGGTCTTTTTTCACACGGTTTCTTTTTATTTCTTTCTACTTGTTTTTTTGTTTTTTATTCATTTTGTCCTTTCCTTTTTTGTAACCTTTTCATTTGTCCTTTCTCCTTTCTGTTTCTTTTTATTTTTATAAAAAATGCTCGTGCTTTTATATTTCTTTCTAAGAAAAGGTTTTTAAAAATAAAATATTCATATTTTGAAGAAATATTACATTTTTTTTATAAAACATGTCTTTCAAAATTACTCAGAATGTCAAAAAACGAAAAAACATATATAAAAGAATGAACACAATTTATTTTTTGATTTTTTCAAATATTTTTTGAAAAACACTAACAAATTTGGAATTTCAAAAAAACTGCAAAATACAGAAATAAAAATACACCAATTGTTGGAATTTTCTAGAACATTATTTGTATTTGTGTAGATAAATTTGAAAACATGAACATCTTTTGAAATTGCGAACATATTTTGAAACTCGCCGAACTTTTTTTGAATTTGTGAATAGTTTTGTCATGGCCTTGTATGACCAACCCAAAGCACCATGCCATGGTGTATAGGTTTCGACAAGTTTTACATTTTATGGAGTTTTTGGGAGAAAAAAAGGGCTGATAAACGGCCGGACGTGTCGCAACATGCATATGGTGTTGGAAGTCTCAAATCTGACATGGATGCCTACCATGGGCATGCCAAAGCCAAGCAGGTTGGCATGCCTTAAGTTGGATAAACTTAAGTTAATATACCGAAGCGGAGGTCACGTTAATTTAATGATTAAACTTAACTTGACGATCTCATTATGTCATAGATTCTTTGAACCTTAGTTGGCGCTAAAGAAAATTTAGCGGTCCTAACATAAATAGTTTCGAGGCATATGGTAATTTGATATGTGAGCATGTGATTGATTAGTATTCCAGGATCTTGATTTTTTTGCTAGATGTTGGATTTTGCCATGTGTTTAGAGGAGATTTAGCAGTGACCATCTCACTTTGTTAAAGTAAGGATTTAGTGTTAGGGTTATGGTTAGGATTTACAACAACATTTGGATTGTTGCCCTAGAGCAAAGCTAATTGTTGCAGGAGAGCCAGACTCTTCCCGGACAAAATAAAGAGAAAAATGGAAAATAATAGAGAATGACTTAAAGTTATTGTCCTCACCTAGAAATTATAAAAACTTAGGAAAAGAGAGAAGAAAATAAGCTCAATCAAGATAATGTTTTGAAAGCACGCGTTGCCACTTTATGTCTTGATGGAGGCATGCCATCAATGGTCGTCCCCTTCTTTCTTTTTTTGACACGCTTTTTGAGTAGATGCCAATGGTCAAGATGACCATACATACCTCTTGAGCCCCACCACCCATTCTCAACAATGATAAATAAGCTCGTGAAAACCTAGCGTCATGTGGTAATACACACAATGTAACTCAAAAGAAGTCGAGGTTTCATCCTCTAATGACATCCAATCCTGCATAAAGAGGGATATTGAAAAGAATCAAACTATTCTGCCAGAATGTCGTAGAAGGTAGCTTATCATCAGTGGCGTAGCTAGGGGGTGGACAGGGTGGTCCATGGACCACCCTGAAACTCCCCCATAGCATGTATATAGTGTAGTAGAAAAAATATTTCTTTGAAATTAAATAAATTTATGTAAATATTTCTACTAATGGGCCACCTTGGCACACTGGTCTGGCTACGTCACTGCTTATCATAATGGTTGGTTTGGCACCCGTGGTTAAGAGTGGTGTGTGCATGGGCCGGGTATGCTACTGGAAATCACGCGCGTTAGTTGAAGTTGAGAATGACCGTGAGCTAATTAAAATGAGCATGTGGATGTGTGCTCCTGCTGTGGTTCAGTCACGTTTCTGTGCATCTGCAAAGAAGCAAGGCATCCCAAAGCATTGCCAAAAATGCTGTACGCGCTCCCGGGCAGGACGAAGCTTCGACGTGGTTTCCTCTCTCCATCAGTATTGGCATTAGACGAACGAGACCATCACATGGTTGCGTCGCAGCCTTGCATGCAGCTGCGTTCGCCATGAGCTTGGTGCTGATATGAGCTTGGATAGGAGTACTAGCTAGCTTGTACAGTACGTACTACCCATCGCCATGCATATATAGCATGCAATGAAATGAAATTATTAGGCAGCATTGCCAAAGATGGTCTCTGCGCGCTCCTCCCACACCACATGCAACTACCCCGTGGTTTCCTTGTCACTGCCATGAGATGAGATATCATCATATGCTTGCTTCACCGGACTCTCTCTCTCTCTCTCTCTCTCTCTCTCTCTCTCTCTCTGTGTGTGTGTGTGTGTGTGTGTGTGTGTGTGTGTGTGTGTGTGAAGCCAAGGCTCGACACGTTGTGGGTGTTGGACCGGCGTCGCTTTGCATCGAAGGCAGGCTCCAACACGACCACACTCGCTCGCTCGGCGCCTCCGCTGCTTATTAAACAGCGTGCTCCACAGTCCACACACCAGTCCAGTACTCCAGTCCAGGTGCTCCAGCACGTAAGTACGACCTCCAGTCCAGTCCAGGCTCCAGCACGTCGCTCGCCACATCTCAGACTAGCCACGGTGAGTCCCTCACTCTCCCCGTTCTTGCATTTTCTGGCTGAAATCTCCTCGCTGAAACTGAATCGCACGCGCGCGTGGGGAAGCATTGTGTCGCTGAAATGAAATCCCCTTCTTCTTTCCTTTCTTGTTGAAATTAATTAAGCTGCAATCTTTCTTCTTCCTCTTCCTCTTCTTTACCCTGTTGAAACTTGAAGATAACTAAGATGCATAGATCATTTTGTCCAGTGGTTCATGGAGTCTCAGCAAAAGAAGGCTGCATCCATGGACGGCAGCAAGAGCAAGACGCCGGCTCATCTGCCGGTGACCGTGGCCAAGAAGACGCCACGTCCAGATCGTGTCCGATGGGTCAGCGCGTGGGCGCTCTTCACCGCCGGCGTCTTCGCCTTCTCCTTCGCCGTGGGCTCTGCAATCGCCTACGCACTCAACCGTCTCCAGGTCCCCTGCAGCCAGGTAAGCATCGACGAGATCGTCCAGTGTAGCCTCGCCAGATCTCCCCGATTCTCCTGCGTTCTCAGTTTCCTCTGCCCTCCGCAGTCCTCCTTCTTCCTGCGGTGCGACCAGCTGACGGACGCGGCGGAGGCCGTGGTGAACGCCCTAGGGATCGGGATGCTGTGCTGCGTCGCGCTCGAGGCGGTCGCGGCGGTGCTGGCGCTGCGTCTCCGGCGCCGCCGTCGCTTTCTCGCCTACCTCGCGCTGGTGCTCACCGTCGGCGGCCACTGCATCTACGCCGCCATAGCCCACCTCTTGCTCGTCGCCGACCCAGGAGACCTCTTCTTCGGCATCAACTTCGCGGTGAGCATCGTTTTCTTCGCGGTGGGAGACGTCATCAGCTTCCTGTCCCTCCTCCTCGGCGGCGAGGACGAGGAGTAGGGGACTGTGAAGCAGGGCAAGCAGCGGATCATGTCCATGGCTCAAATCCTGAGGTACTGATAAGTGACTACTGAATAATGAGTGCACTAATGTAGAGTATGCAATATGCATTATGCTAGCTGCGAGCGATTGATCGACTGCCGTGTGCGTGGATGAATCTACTAGTGATTTGTATGGATTAATTATGTTAGTTTGTGTAGTGCTTGTGTTACCCTGAATCGTGGCCGTCTTTGATGCAGTACTAGTATTCGACCTTTTCCCTATATATATGACCAGACATACATCATTTATATGATCATTAATTTACCCAACTTCGGTATAAATGATGTTGGTGAGATTGTCACTGCATGCAGTTTATAACTTTATATTCATCCACTATATATGTTTGTTAACCATTGTTTTTCATGCAACCGCTGCCGAGATGCAAATGGGTTCAGGTGTTTGTTTCCCTGAACCTCTAGTAGATTGATAACCTTGCTATTGGAGAGACGGTGTTTCGCCGCTCTCGATCCATGACACACCGATGGAGTCCTTTTTTATGCCATTTTCCTTTTGGCGATCCACACACAACTCTTCCCTTGTACTATCATTGTATGAGGGCTTTAACTGATATCTTCACTCGTCCTGGTGAAACGCCACACATAGTGTTTTAGTTAGAAAGAAAAAAGAACGCAATAATCCTCCTTGAACCTTTGGACTACGGAGAGATCATGCCTATGAGTCGGTCTCTTCCGGGACAAAGTAAAGCCATTGTTAATTTATGAGTCGGTCTCTTCCCGCATCATCTGAATTGTCAATTTATTTAAAGCAAAGCTATTTCCTGTATATATATGAGTCAGTCTCTTTCCTGACAAAGTAAAGAGAAAAATGAGAAAACAATAAAGAATGACTTAAGTTTATAAGAGTTTATGAAAAGAGAGAAAAATTAAGTTCACTCAAGACAATGTCTTGAAAGCACGGATTTTTGCCAAACACATGATGACTCCTCACTTTATGCCTTGGTGGACCCATGCCATCAATCACCATTTACCTTCTTTCTTCTTTTGACACGCTTTTCGAGTAGATGACAATGGTCAAGATGACGATGTGGACCTTTGGAGCCCCAACACCCATTCTCAACAATGATAAATTTAAATAGTTTATTAATGATCACGGGAAAACCAAATCAAATATGCATCACGTAGTGATACGTGATGTAACTCAAAGTTAAGGTTGCATCCGTTAAGGTTGCATCCGCTAAAGACATCAAATATGCACAAAGAAGGATATTAGAAAGAATTAAATGATTATGCCGCGAGAGTAGGCATTTTGTAGCGGTGTTGTAGCACGATGGGTTTTGTAAGTTGTAACACAAACATTAAACTCCTTTTCCCCCTCTTAATTAATGAATGAGGCAGGTCTTTTGCCTCTTTTAAAAAAAAACACACTCAGCCAGAGCCCAGAGCTAGGGAAGGGAAGCGCCTCCCATCCGATCGATCCCTTCTCCCTCCCACCCGTCTTAGCTAGTGCGTGTATGCTTTTCTCGCCGAAACCCTTATTTCTCTTCTTATTACTCTTTCTTCTTGAGTTTAATTAACGAGCTAGTGAGGATCACATATATCTTTTGGCGGGAGAAAAATAAACCAGGAACTAACGCCACCTACAAGTCTGAGAAGGTGGTGTGGTAACATACAAACATAACTAGTGGAGTACATCCGTAGGTCATAATCAAAATGTTGGATGAACCACACTAGTCGTCAGAGTGGATATGGGTGTTTGCCGTTGGGGGAAGCCACTTATCACAAACGGAACGGCTACGGTGGATAGCTGGCATTACTATTGCAGATTCTGCACAACGCGGGCTACACTACAAGCGTACGCTGCTAGAAATTGCACTAGTTGTAAATTGGTGCACATGCATGCAGCTAGCTATTATTATTTCTCCCTCCGTGAATAGAATACTTTAGTGATCTAACCGTTCTTATATTTCTTTACATAGAGAGTACTTTTTACTGCCATGTACGCATGTGTGTGAGTGAGCTTCACTCCACTCCGCGGACGCAACTTCTCCCCGTAGTTTCCTTTGTTCGTCGTCACTGCCATGCATGAGTTAGATCATCGTATGCCTGCTTACGTGAGATGAGCCACCGGTTTAGAGTGCCATGAGTGTTGATTAATATCGCAGGAAGCACGTACACATGTTACTTACTCTTGTTGAAAGTAACCGTGCAGAGCTATATAAGATGAGCTTTACTAGCATTTGACTGCCATGTATGCATGTCTGTACATCGAGTGAATTGCGAAAAACCACCACAATTTTAAGTTCATGTTCGGATTTACCACCACATTTCTTGTGCGCCCCAAAAATCTACCGGTTTCCTTACTAATTTTCTCAATAAACACTAATGATCTAATTAGGACGAATCTATTCAATTTCTGACATATCGGGCCCATCGGTCAGGTCCACATGGCACTAAATGGTCGATTTGGGTCGTATTAATTCAATTTTCTCAATCTACCGATGTTTGAAATGCCAGCCATGAGCGAGAGCTGAGAGGATGTGGGACATGGTGGATCTGGTGTGGTTTGTTTTAAAAATCAAAACAAACGCGTTGACCATTTAGTGTCACGTGGACCTGCCCAGTGGGCCCAATATGTCAGAAATTTGAATTAATTCATCCTAAATAGATCATCAGTGTTTATTGAGAAAATTAGCAAGGTAATCAGTAGATTTATGGGGCGCACAAGAAATGTGGTGGCAAATCCTAACATGAACTTGAAATGCGGTGGTTTTTTGTAATTCACTCCTGTACATCCAATTGCAAGGAAATTGAGCATTATTGGATTGCCACTCGATCGTCGCATGCAAAAGCTAGCTCATAGCTCCATGCATTGCATACTCTCGCCAGCTTGTGCGTGTGGCCATGTAGAGCAACGCCAGAACCAAATCGATGGACCGGCTTTGAATACTCGCAGGCCGGCCGGTTGCTCACGGCGACAGGTACGGCGCCGGTCCAAGAAAACAATCCGGTCTGCCCCAAACCAACCTGCGAGCCAAGCAGCCATTCACGGCGAGGCAGTTCCTTACCGATCGGGCCCCTCTCCGCATAAAAGATGGACGGCATGCAATCTGCCGCGTCGCCTGCAGCTAGCATGACGCTGGCGGCCAAGAGCCATGCCCCATGCATCGACCGTGCCGGAGGTTCTCTAGGTCCAGCTCAGGTCAGGAGGAGGGCGTCGTGACCATACGTGCTGCACTGCATCTGCTGCATGTTGGTGTGATTCGACAGGATACGGGCTTCGTGACTGTGCAGGAGATCTTCCTAGGTGTGATGCACAGATCCAGAGTGTCGTGCATCCGCAACAAGCTAGCCGTCGTGGCGCTCCATGCCTCCATGCCTTCACCTTGCATGCCCATCATATCTTTCGCCACATAAAATTGAACAACCAACTAACAGTCCGTTGTTGCTGCTACTACTACTAGGTAGTAGACTAGTAGGTACCCATGCGCGCGCATGGCTGTCCCTGTGTGTGTTGGGTGGGCTTCAATCACTCCACAGTCCACACCATGCAATTGCAAGCAAAGAAATTAGGCGGCATCGCCAAAGATGGTCTTGGCTCTCCTCCCACACCATGATACTAATACTAGTTAGTATTCGTGTAATGTGTTGCCTTGAAATGTGGCCGTCTTGGATGCAGTAGCATTTGACCACTACTGAACGGGCAGTAGCAGGGGCCTAATTCCTACCTACAGCTGTAGAGCAGCTGCCCTCGTCGACGTCAGATACCGCACCAAGCTAGGCGCCACGGCCACGGCATGGGCATCTATGCATCAAAAGGAGACGTGGAGAGAAAGACGAACAAGGCGCGCGGCCACCACTCACTCTTTGCCTCTTCCAGCCATGGCAGCGGTGGACGCGTCGGTGCTGGCGACGCCTTGCAGGCTAGCACGAACAAGGTAATGTACGCATCAATGGCGAGAAATTTACCCCACACTCCACCCCACCACTCTGCTTCCCGTCCTCTACGCCCAGTTCACCATAAAACCGCACCGGCCGGGAAGAGACGACGAGCGAGACTGCGGGAGCGAGGAGGGAGCTAGGCTAGGCGACTAACCACGCGCGGAAGAAGCCGGCTTGGCTTAGCTAGCTAGGGGGAGGCGACCATGAGAGGGGAGGTGAGGATGCGCTGCGCGCTGCTGCTGGTTCTCCTTTGCCTGGCCGCGCAGCTCCAGGCCGCGTGCTGCCTCGCCGGAAGAGGCTTGCGCGGAGGCGGCGGTCGAGGTTTCGGAGGAGGAGGCTCGCGCGGAGGGGGCGGTGGAGGTGGCGGAAAAGGGGGCAGCGGAAAGGGTGGCGCCCGCGGCGGCGGGGTGAGAGGTGGCACCGGCTACCCGTTCGTCGGCCACGCGGGGTGCCACCACCATCACCATGACGACCACTCGCACAGGCACTGCGGCGCTGCAGCTGAGCCGCGTGGCCGCGGCGTCTCGACGGTCTCCGGTGCCGCCGCCGCTCTTTCTGCCGCAGCGCTCGTTTGGTGGCGCTGATCGACGACCTTCCTCCTGTCCTGCAGCTGCAAGCGTACTGTAGGTGAGCGATCGAGAGCTAGCTGCTGGTTGGATTAGCAGTTCAAGTAGTACTGTACGTGGTACTGCTCGTTCAGTAACTAGTGGTAGTCTGGTAGTAGATCGTAATCGTAGTACTGCTCGTTTAATCACTAGCTAGTCGTAATTGCTGGATGTGTGATGATGCAAATCTAGGCTGACGAGGGAATCGTTGATTCAGCTAGTCGTGCTATGTACAGTTGATCTGTGGATGCATGCATGTGTAAGTGCCAGGAACTCAGTGCTGAGCGAATTAACTGATCGACAACTTATGTTGCTTGTGTTATTAATTCTTCATGTGAGGTTGCATTTGGTGACGGCCAAAAGAGTGCCGTGGCCTGCCTGTGCGGTGTGGCCACACGGCCGGCCAGGGTATGCTGGGTGTTGCTGATGCATGCCGCCGTGTACGTAGCGTGCGCGAACTGAAGCCCACATCCTGCCCGTCTCGATCTCTCGTCCGCTCCGAGTCGGCATGGCAGCCCAACACCGCGTCACCGTACGTACAGGTACCGGATCCCAGACCGTTTCCGATGTCGACCGAGCCCCCATGATGATCGATAAATAGCCTCGCACCCCACAAATCCCATTGTTAAACCCCGCGGCCGGGCATTGGGTTGGGATCTTGGATCGGTACGCCAAGGCCACGGCGACAGCGACGACCCGATCGACATGCCGCTCTCCCGGTGGACGTGGTGGACTCGCCGCGCCCGCGCGCTGCTGCTGCTCATCGCCGCCCTGGTGGTCGCCGTCTCCGGCGCTCACGCCGCCCGGTCTCTCCGGGAGGATGCACCGCCCGTCTGGCCCCATCCTCACTTCGACGGCGCAGTACTTCTGCCGATGACTCCCGATGATCTGAACTTTTCCTTTGCCGGCGATGTATTCGTTCATTTTCAGTGGAAAAGGATAATGGACAATAATAGTCTTATGTATGCGTATTTGTAGGAGATCCGGGAATATAAATGTTGTAACCTCGGTAGAGTTTGTAAAGATTATGAATCTGTTCTTTTTTAGAATATAGAAACGGAAGCTGGTTACCCAGCGTGTGCATCGGGTGGCCAAAGTGTTGTCTGCAAAGCTTTGTAAAATGTCACTGCCAAGCTCGATTTACGTGCATGGATTGTACTATTAGTTCAGACCTTCGATGTAAACGAGCCGCTATCATGGAATAGGTGCTGACCAATTTGCTACAACATCAGCTTCATTCACCGCCACCTCAAGTAGCGCATACGTAGGTCACCAGAGTGAATCCTAGTTTACCAGTTAGGATGTCAACATACAAGCCAACATTTTTAAACTTGCAGTGTGAAATAAGGGCATGCTATGTGATTGATAGGGTAGTTCTCGTCCGTTTCATAATGTAGTACCTATAGATTTGGATGAGTAACCCGAGCGAACGATCATTCACCTGTGAGCAGTGCTATGCAGCCGACGATTTCCCAGCCGATGCATGCACGATACTAGCTTATCAGCATTTGATTAAATTCCTCTCTAAGTAAGGACCGTGAGATCCTACTATCGTGCACATGTCGTCTAGAAATCATCGTGTGTGAAGCTATTTCGTTCACCTGCCAGGGTGTAGCAGAGCGACTATCAGCCCCCGCTGAAACGTTCGATCCCCTAGGGCTATCCGTGCGACTAACTAGCTGTAGGCGCTAAACAAGCCGCCACCATCCCTTCCCCTTTCCTCATCTACTTCCTTGTCCAAAATCTAGCGGAACGAGCCCTGCCCTGCCCTTTGTTAAACCAAGCTGCAACAAGGGAAAAACAACTGATCCATCCCTGACAAACAAATAAGTAAAATCTTCCTATGATCAAGACTAGTTACTAGATTGGGGAAATCACATTAAAAAAATTGGAGGTATTTGCCCTAATAAAACAGTGGATTTGCCATGATATATAGTAAAATTTTCATGTTATATGCAAAGTAATTTGCCAGGGTATATATAAAAATTGCTTGCCATGGCGTACACAATTAACTTACCATGGTGTACAAAGTACTCCCTCCATCCTAAAATGTAAGACGTATTTTATAAAAGTGTAGTGTCAAAAAATGTCTTACATTATGAGACAAAGAGTGTACAAAACAGGTACCTAGAAAACCAAAAAATGAATATGGGAAAGAAGATACCATTATGCATTTTCAACCAACTCCACATAACGGCAGATGAAGCAACCAAAGAGGCGAATTGTACACCATCCTACTCCCTATCCCATCCACCACTACCTCCCCACCCCATCACCGTTGCTTCCACCATAGCCACCCTCTTGGAGCTCTGCCATGGCGAGCAACATGCCTGTGGTGTGAGGCCTAGGAGAGCGCCTCTCTTCCTGATGATGGCGTAGGCCGCTCCGAGACCTCTCGACCAGTTGTCTCACGAGGCATAGCGGGAGATGGACAGGGTGGTGAGATCAAATTTCGATCCATACCAGTGCGGAGAGGTATGCGTCCGCATCATTCACATGTCATCGCTCGAGGAGATGATGAGGTTCCCCGGCGTGGAGCGTTGCATACATGTGGAGCTCATTTTTTGGGCGATCTAGGAGGCGGAGCCCTCCAATCTAGTGCGGGCGGTGATGTGGAACACCTTCAGGTCCAACAGCCCGTCGCGCTTCCTCATCACATGACTGTTGGACCTGATAAATTAATTTGATATACCCTGGCAAATAATTGGTATAGAACATGGAAAATCAAATTCACATGGCATATTTAGGATATTTTGTTTTGTCACACAAGACAAGTTTCTTTTTGCAAAATATATAACAATCATTAGTGCCATTATTTGGCATATTTCAAATTCCAAAAAATTTGTCACAATTTTAGTCATGTCAATTTTATTACCTAGATCATGGTAAATTTATTTTATATGGTGAAATTCTAAACTTATCATATTTTCAAAGAACAAATCTCCTATTTTTTTCATTATGCCCATGTTAACTTCATATTTCGCCATATTACGTGAAAAGAAATCTCCTACATTGGCCATGTGTCAATTTATTTTGAAAAACTTTCCATGTTTTTTGATATCAAAATTGCTAAACTTGTCATGTGTGCATGGTAAATTCCTAAGTTTGCCATATTTCCAAAAAATAAAATCCCTAACGTTGCCATGTGCCCATTACATATTCCCAAAAGTTGAAATGTGTTGTTTAGAGAACAAAACCCCGAAATTTGTCATGTGTCCATGGCAAATTTATAAATTTTCCATCTTTTGAATAAAAAATTCCCAAGTATGCTACTCCCTCCGTCCCATAATGTAAGACGTTTTTTGACACTACACTAGAGTCAAAAAACATCTTATATTATGGGCCGGAGGGAGTATCTTTTTAAAAGTAATAAAAAATCCTTCAATTTTCCTTGTTCCTATTATAAATTTAAAAACGCTGCCATTCTTTGTAGAGACCAAACTTACTAAATTTTCCATGGCAGTTTATTATAGGTAGTATGCAATTATATAATTTAGACCATGTCAATTTTATTAATTAGACCATGGTAGTTTTTCTGTAGGTAGCATGGCAATTTAAATATTTACACCGTGGAAAATTTATTATTTTGATCATGGCAATTTTATTGCTCAAATTTGCCTCTAAAAGCATTTTAAGTTGCATGAATGCCCTTCCATCTAGTCAAAGTTGTTTGACCAAAACTTTGAAAATTCATAACAAATTCATTCGAACTTAGAAAAATGCAAATAAGATATCAAAATGTTCATAAAAACATCACCAATACGCACATGCCAGTTACGTTCATCACCTACATGTGCTCTTATTTGCATTCACCCTAAATTCTTTTTATATTTGTAAGCCCTAAAAAACTTTAAATAGTGTTTTTGTGATGAACATAACTGACATGTGCCTATAGGTGATGTTTATATGAGCATTTTGATATCTTATTTTGCATTCTTCCGAGTTCATTTGAATTAGTTATGAATTTTCAAAGTTTCGATCAAACAACTTTGACCAGATGGAAGGGTATTCCTGTGACTTAAAATGTTTTTAGGGGCAAAATTGAGCGCATCAAAAAGTTGGGGGTAAATTTGAGTAGTGGGTTCGAGTTAGGGGCATAAATGTGAATGTCTCTTTTATTAATTATACCATGGCAATTTTTCATTTTCTTACAACTATTTATTCATGTTTTGGGGCCATGTAAATTTACTGGACATACCATGGTAAATTCTTTTGTATATACTAGCAAATTTATTGACATGACATTTTTTGTCCTTAGCCATGTCAAATTGCATTGCTGGAACATGTGTAGTTTTATATCCATGGAAAATTTGTTATCTACAACACGGCAACTCTCTTGATTAATTTTTATCTACATATGCTTCTATGTTTGAAATCATGATTATGTGGTACTTTTTTTTATTTTAGAGGACTGGAAACTTTTGTAGCTATTTTCGTCATCTAGACACGTCAAAATACATAAAATATATGTATCTTTTGAATTATTGGCTATGGAGTAGTTTTATTATGAAAAGGATTGCAAAACGGCATGATTTAGTTAAATAAGTCGGGTGCAAAAATTGTAAATGCATCTAGTGCCCCCTAGTTGGTTTTGGAGTATCGACGACAAACAAGGTTGAGGGCCTAACGTGTTTGTGAGAATTGCAGGATAACACATGTAATAGTCCCTCACAGATTCGGTTTAACTTCCAGAGATGACCCCTAAAAATGTGTGAAGACATTAAAGACAATGGTGGTGAGTGAAGACATTCACGTGAAGATAATGACCTATGAAGACATTCATTGAAGACTATGGAACGCGAAGACATAGTTTCTTTTGTAGTTATTTTTATTCTTTCTTGAGTCATAGGAACCACCGTACTGTTAAGTGGGGTCCAAGTGAACATAGTCGAATGACCGATGTGATGCTCAACCAAAACACCTATGTCTTCACGCGAAGACAAATGAGAGCAAACCTTATCCAGAGCTAGATAAGTCAGCTTTACTTGGAGCTCAAGTAAAGTTGCCGTGTGTGTTCACAATACCACCATTGGACACGTGTCAGTTCCTCAGTGACCAAGGGTCATTTCGGACATATCATGTCGGGCTGCCTCATGGCTATAAATAGCCCACCCCCTACACTATAAATTGGTGGCTTCTCAAAGTTAGTGCACGGCTTTTGTCGTTTGAAAGCAACCCACCTCCGAAGCCTTTGAGAGAAAAGATCCTTGTAAGGACAAAACCCAAAACACCCAAAGCAAAAGACAGTTAAGCATCACTGAAGTCTTTCTGTCTGTATGACCTGAAGACTTGTTACACTTGAGGACTGTGGTTCCTCCAGCCGGTTAGGCGTTACGTTCTGAGCGTCCTAGAGTGACTGTGGATCGCCAGTGAACGAAGTTTGTGAAGGTCTAGAAGTCTACCTTCAAGGCTTACCAGAGTGATTGGACGAGGACTGTGTGTTCTTAGCTCAAGGGGAATATGGTGAGGACTATGTGTCTGGGACTGTGTGTCCTCAGGTTTGAATACCTTGCCGCCCTAACCAGATGTACAGTTGACACAACAACTGGAACTGGTCTACCAAATCCTTGTCTCCATCAAGCAACTAGTTCTATCCCTATCTTCCTTTACATTTCAGTTTGTCTTCGTGAAGCCATTGCTTGTCTGTCTAATATGTTAGACTTCACTGTGTGAAGACTGCTCTCTGTTTAGCTTCAGTTATATCTTCCATCTCGATCCATGTTATCCAGTCGCCATTAGTCTGTGTATTATCTTCATGATGCTTGCTTGACTATTACATGCCTGGATACCTTTATGTTTTGCTACTTATCATATAGGTTCATTTCTGTCGTCTGTCTTCAAAGTCTCCGTGTTTTGAAGACTTCCGTAAAAATCGCCTATTCACCCCCCTCTAGTCGATAACTTGCACTTTCAATTGGTATCAGAGCAAGGTGCTCCCTTGTTCTGTGTGATTCGGTTTAACCACCTGGAATTTTAGCTATGTCGACTGCAGGGATAATCAAAGTCTCCGTTGCGTGTCCTGTCTTCGATGGCACTGATTACCCCTACTGGAAGAACAAGATGCGCATGCATCTTGAAGCTATTGACGTCAACCTCTGGTATATCGTCAAGAATGGCGTTCCCAAGGCCGATGAAGGTGTCACTCCTGCTGATGTTAAGAAGTTCATTCAGTTGGATTCAACTGCCAAGAATATCATCTGTGGTCATCTGACCAAAGGACAGTATGGCCGTGTGAGTGCTCTGGAAACGTCGAAGCTAGTCTGGGACTGGCTCTCCAAGGTCTACGAAGGCGTCTCAACCCAAAGAGACTCAAGGATCAGTGTCCTTCGCAACATCTTCAACCGCTTCAAGAGAAACAACAATGAGAATGTCCAGCTCACATTTGATCGCCTCACTGACATTACCAATGAGCTTCATGCACTCGACGCCTCTGAGATCACAAAGCATGAAATCGTCAAGACACTCCTGAGATCACTTGACAGCTCATTTGACATCCTAGCCCTGATGATTCAAGAACGTCCTGACTACAAGACTCTCGATCCGTCTGACATACTTGAGAGGCTGAATACACATGAGTTTCAGCTATCTGAGAAAAGAGACATCTATGGACCCAACTATAGCCGAACTTGCGCCTTGAAGGCAAAGGTTGTTTCCTCATCTGAAGAAGAATCTGACTCCAGTTCTGACGATCCTGAAGAATTTTGGCAGAGAACTAGCGATGCTTGTGAAGAAGTTTCAAAGGTTCTCAAGGAAGAAAAAATTCGGAAAGTCTTCAAGATCCAGCTCAAGAAATGATGAAGCTTCCTCTCGTGACTACAAGAAGAGAACTTGCCACAAGTGCGAGAAACCTGGTCACTACATCTCTGAGTGTCCATTTTGGGACAACGAAAACAACAACAACAACAACAAGAAGAAGAAGAGCAAGGAATATGATTCTGATGACAAGAAGAAAAGGAAGTCTCAAAGTCTTCTTCCAAGTCTTCGTCAAAGTCTTCATCACACAAGAAGAGCTCGTCTGGCAAGGCTCGTGCTTTTGTTGGCAAAAAGATGGATTCAGAGGGGGAGTCTGCTTCCGAGGAGGCAGAGGTGGAGTCTGAAGAGGAGTTCGATTCAGGCGTGGCAAGCCTGGCTCTGGCTTCAGCATATGTTACCAAGTCTATCTTCAACACTGAAGACATGGCCTCGTCACCAACACAAATGTCATGGATGAAGATGACTCTACTCCCACCTTCTGCGTCATGGCACGTGGTGCCAAGGTAAACTCAAACGATGCTTACTTTCAAACCTCTAGTGAAGATGGCTCTGATTGTGAATCCAAGCCTAGCTACAAAACTCTTGCTAAAATTGCAACTGAACAATGGAAAGCTATGGAACATATTCAAAAACTGTTAGACAAAAGCGATGATCTGTTGGACGCGGAAATGACCCGATCTCAGTCCTTAATTGAAGACATTAAAAATCTTCATGTTAAGTACGAGGAACTTGAAAGTCGTCACAAAACGCTCTCAACTACTCATGAAAAGCTTTCCTATGATTATCTTCAAAGGAAGCAAGAACTTGAGAAATTGAGAGTGGCTCATGAAGATATTCAAAAAGAGACGAGTCACTTCGTGCTCAACAGATCAGTCCCACTCAGGAAGGATTTGAACCACCATGTCTAAAATGCCTTGAGCGTGATAACGCTGACTCTGTTGCTGAATGTTCTACTGCTACTACTGTTGCAATATCTTCAACTGCTGATGTGGTAACTAACCCCTCTAAGGAGGATACCACTACTATTGCTGATTAGAATGCCAGGTTGAAGACATTGCTTGAAATAGGAATGTTCAAAAGTATTAAAGGGCATCAGACACTTTGTGATGTCCTAAAGAAACATATTCTGAACCGAAACCCTAGGAAAGAGGGTGTTGGGTTCCAAAGGAAAATGAATATTGATGGTTCCTACTAGAAGCCTGAGCAATATCTGTAACATCCCAAATTTTCAATTTGGAATGTTATACATAGATCATATTGCATTGCATGTTTATTTGCATTTTGTTTGTGGCGATCCTCGAAATTCTAAGCAACTCAAGGACCTTCGGAGAGAGTTGGGAATTGTACCGTTTTCGTATTTGAGTTCACTCGAATACCGGTACGAGGACAATGTTGGTTTTAATTATTTTTCTCTCCTAAAAATATTTCTAAATACAATATAAGAGCGGAGATAATATGACTTCTCCAAAATAACAGAAATATTGGAGGAAAAAAATGTTAAAATCATTTTTGGTATTTTTCTGGATTTATTTGCGATTTTATTTGCATAGGAAAAATGCGTGTTTTTCAAAATTGCATTTAGGTCCGGGAAAAATGTTCACTTTGTCCTAAATATTATTAGAGGACGGTGAAAATTTATTTCAGGATTTCTGGAGTCCGTTTAGTATTTCTTTCGTTAGTTTTGCTACGTCAGGACTCTTTAAAAAAAGAAACGAAACCGACTCTCGGCCGTATGTGGCCAGGACTCCTGGCCTAAGGCCTTTATAAGCCGCGCCCCTGGCCCGTGAAACCGCCCCGCCTGTGCCCTAGCGCCAGCCGCCGCCGCCGCCGCCGCGCCGCTCGCCGCCGCCGCCTGCTGCCACCGCCGCGCCGTCGCCACCGCCGCCCGCCGTCGCCGCCCGCCGTCGCGCCGCTCTCCGGACCCGCCGCCGTCGCCGCCGTCGAGGCCGTCATCCGCCGCCGTCAGTTTTTCTTTAGAAACCGATCGATTTTTTTAGGAAACCCTAGATCCGTTTTTTTAGATTAGATCGGTTTTTTTCCGGTTTAGTTATTTACCGGACATTCGTCCGTACGTTCATTTTAACGAACACTGTTCATCCGTTAGCCGCAGACAGCGAACGTTCGTTCGTTAGCCTGTTCGTCAGTTTTCTTTTTTGGGGTTTTTATCCGCGGTTATTTCGATCGCGATTTCTGCCCTGATCTTGCTGTTCGTTTTTCTTTTCGCTCGAGAGTCGGAATCAGGTGATTCAAAATCCCAGATCTTCGTCTCAACGACCTCTTTCCGTTTAACCAACTTGAACAAAGTTTTGGCTACTGTAAAATTTGACTTTAGATCAATTAGTAACGGAGCTCGTTTCTTTCGCAGTTTGAGTTTCGTTGCTTCTTTCGATTTGATTCTTTTTGCAAACCGGAGTTCTTAAGTTGAACTTTCTGGTTATATCTTATCATTTGGAGTTTTGTTTGTGCATCATTGCTTGTTTGCTTATGTATGCTATTGTTTGCTTGCGATAGAATACCCGGACTGTGAAACGTGCTACTACGAGTGTGTAGGTTTTGCGAATCGTCAGCACGACAAGTACCACTTTGATCATACCCTTTTATTACCCAATTTTTATGCATTAGATCAAACCCTCACACATTGCATGAGTAGGATCTCTTAACTTGTGGGACTGGGAAGTAGATTGAGGTAGAACCTACTACCTACATTATTTTCAAACCCTTGGGAGCTACTTCTACGTTTGCTTAGGTTGCTTTGCTATGCTCGTAGACGTGGGTTGGGTTTGAGTGAAATCCATGACAGATGTGAGTTGTTAATTAAGGATTCAACTTAAGGTGGCAACTTGAATACACATCTGGGTGGATTGGTTGCAGGGCACCTGGAGAATCCAGTGTTGTCCTAGGAAATCCCGGGGTTCCTTGTGATTTTTCCTATGGAATGCCACCCAGGCTCAAAGGGATCATAAAACTATTCATGCTAGAAACTTCCGTGTTCAGCCACAATGCCATTATGGGCTCTGGCATACTTGAGTAAGTTGTGAGAAATCTTTCCATGATGGGCTAGCAGATGTAGAGGGATTGTAGGTGTACCGGCCTATCTATCTGGTTAAGGGGACCTCTTCGGAAAGACTGTGTCTCGGTCATCCGTTTCTCAAACACCATGCAGTGCGAGAAACCAAACGGAGGCGATCGAGTCTTGTGGGAAAAGTGCACAAACCTCTGTAGAGTGTACAAACTGATCATGATTAGCCGTGTCCCCGGTTATGGACATCTTGAGTATCTGGTACTTGAATTATTGGTTGATCTCATCACTCTATAATTTAATTTGTTGGGTTAATGATTACATTAATTTGGGATTGAGTTAGAGGTACCTTCTCAATGATGTTTCAACTACCATGATAGTTAAAATAAAATTTATTCCTTTGTTGTAGGGAAAAATTGGCTTTACGCAAAAACTTTAACCTTAGAGCCTCCACCAGCCAAATATGCATATAGTATAGCCTTTATTCTGTTACTTGCATCTTTTGTGTTATCTTGCCAGCATATTCCATGTGCTGACCCGTTTTCGGGCTGCAACATATTACGCCGCAGACTTTTCAGATGAGGAATAAGACGTTCTAGGTCGTTTGTCATGCACTCAGCTATGCCGTTGGAGTTGATGGACTCACTTATCTTCCAAGCCTTCCGCTGTTATTTTGTTAGATGGCCTTAAGCCATAGATTTTTGTAATAAGTTCTCATTGGAGACATTCGATGTAATAAGTGTGTGATTGCCACTCTGTTATAAAACCTTCAAGTACTGTGTGTGTCAGCATTACCGATCCAGGGATGACACAAAACACAGAGACTTCGGTCCATTCGGATCCTGGTCGCTACAAGATGGTATCAGAGCAGACGCTGATTGTAGGACACGACCACTAAGACAGGCCCTAGATCACTCTTCTCTACTCATTTCTGACTTCTCTCCATTTTCTACTTCTTTAGGATGGTGGACCCAAGGAACAAGTTCACTCAACCGGATGAAGACACACCATTTGGACGACACTTGAAGGAAGTCACTAGGTACTTGAACATAGGAATACCAAGCTTTACCGGAACCTACACTGCCACTTTACCAAAAGAGGAGCGATTGAGCATACAAGTTCAAATTCCCGGAAGAACCTTCGCACCATCCACTGAGCCAATAGAGTTTTCTTTTGATGCACCAACCTAGAGCCTAGGAAAGAGCATGGCCGCCCACATCACGATGGGAAGGATCGGAGAAGTCTACAAGCAGGAGCTGAAGGACACAATCTACCAGATTTGTGGACGCCGAGATGAGTGTTGGGATATGATCAGCACCCGGAAGGATAGGTCCATTGCAGCGTTCATCCAGGAGTTGAACCAGCACATTCGACGACAGGAGCACCAGATGTGCGCTGGGGTGATAGAATTGAAGCAGGCACTAAACAGGAATTTGGAGCTAGAAGAAGAACTTAAGTCTACTCGTCACGGATACGAGGAGGAGATGTTGATACTAGTAGAGAAGAATGATGATTTAACAAGGAAGCTAGGAGTATTCATGGGAGATCCAGCACCAGGAGGTGAAGAAGAGGAAGAAGAACCCAAGGAGATTTGTCCTGAAGATTACATTATCATCGACGACACGGATTTAGACTCCGATGATAGTGAAGACGAAGACTATGAAGATGAAGCTGGAGCAGACATCATGGAATCTTCAGCCGATCAATATTTTTAGATGACCACCCTGTGACTAGTAGTTACCCCCACATAGTAGTATTTAGAGCACTCTTTGTAACGGTAGTTAGATTTGTAAGATCTTGCTTGAAATTGATTGGTGTGATATGATTGTGTTTGTCTCATGTGCATATGGGGAGTGATTTTTCCCTTAGACCTCAATTTTGTTCTAATCTCTTCCCTCTACACCCATCAGATGCCTCCAAGACGTGAGCCCGGATTTGAGTTTCCCCCTGAGCTCACTCAGTTGATCCAGCAGCAGAACACCTTGATGCAACTACTTGTCCAAAACACTCAGAACAACCAGAACAACAACAACAACCCTCCACCACCACCACCCGTGGACAACCTGACACGTTTCTTAAGGTTGCAACCACCAGTGTTTGCTAGCAGCATCGAACCAATAGTGGCTGATGACTGGCTACGCAAGATTGGAAGGGATTTGACCACCGCCAATTTCTCTGACGCTGAGAAGGTGCGATTTGCCGCACACCAGTTGTGTGGACCAGCCGCAGCATGGTGGGAGAATTAGACAGCCACTTTCCCCATAGCCAATGTCACTTGGGAGCAGTTTCAGCAAGCTTTCCGTACTGCTCATGTCTCAACTGGAGCTATGAGCATGAAGAAGCGCGAGTTTCGCAACTTGCGCCAAGGAAACCGTACTGTAGCTCAATACATGGATGAGTTTAGTACCCTATCTCGTTATGCCCCAGATGATGTGGCCATAGATGCCGCTAAGCAGGAGAGATTTATGGAAGGGCTGAATGATGAGATGAGCGTATAGTTGATGGTGGCAACTTTCAACAACTACTAGGAGTTGGTAGATAAAGCTCTTATGATTGAAGGGAAGCAGCAGCAGATTGAAAGCCGAAGAGGAAGTATGGACAAGGAAGGAATAATTCTGGAGCCCAACAGATGCCCCGATTCACTCTGAATTCGGGAGGATATACCCATAACCATGGAAGTTCCCACAACCACAATGGCCCTAAGAATGGAAATGGAAATGGGAATGGAGCAAGTAATAACCAGATCCGCTCTACCCCTTCCACACCCGCCAAGAAGGATTTCAGCCATATCACCCGTTTCAAGTGCGGGAAGAATGGACACTATGCCACAGACTGCCCTGAAGCTAAGAATGGGAACGACAATGGAAGCGTCGGGAAGAAGCCTAACCCGTTCAACAAAGGACAAGTGAACCACGTGACAGTGGAGGAGGTAGAAGAGCAACCAGATGCTGTTGTCGGTAAGTTTTTGGTTAAGACATTTACCGCAATAGTTCTTTTCGATACTGGTGCATCACATTCATACATTTATAGGGGATTTGTGAATAGAAATAGGATGTCCACCCGAGTTCTTAAGACCCCCATGTTAGTAAGTTCACCAGGAGCAGAGTATATGGCACACCAAGGATGTTTTTAGACGCCATTGATCATAGGACGCCATACTTTCCCCTCCGACCTAATCGTTCTGGAGTCACAAGGATTGGATGTGATATTAGGTATGGATTGGCTATCGAAGTATGGAGGTAACATCGATTGTGCCAGCAAGTCTATTTTGCTTACCACCCCGGAGGGAAAAAGGATTAAGTATGTATCTAGGCATTCGCCTACAAGGACGCAAGTACATTCTCTCACGGGAGTTGTTCAGGAGGAAGTGCCAGTAGTAAAGAATTATCAGGATGTGTTTCCAGAAGAGTTACCTGGCATGCCACCGGATAGAGATATTGAGTTTTTGATAGAGTTGTTGCCTGGCACCGGACCAATATCTAAGAGACCGTATCGGATGCCAGCGAATGATCTGGAGGAGATCAAGAAGCAGATTAAGGAGTTATTGGAGAAATGATTTATTCGCCAAAGTTCATCACCTTGGGGGAGCTCCAGTGCTTTTGGTCGAGAAGAAGGATGGATCTTTAAAAATGGTCGTTCATTATCGAGCACTGAATGAAGTGACTATTAAGAATAAGTACCCGCTGCCGATGATCAATGATTTGTTCGACCAACTCCAAGGAGCGAAAGTATTCTCCAAGATAGATCTACGATCTGGATACCACCAATTAAAGATCCGAGAGAAGGATATACCTAAGACGACCTTCACCACCAGGTACGGGCTATATGAGTATACGGTTATGTCATTTGGATTGACTAACGCGCCCGCCTATTTCATGAGTATGATGAACAAGGTGTTCATGGAGTTCTTGGATAAGTTCATCGTGGTATTCATTGATGATATTCTGGTATACTCGAAGGACGAAGAAGAACATGCAGAGCATTTGCGTTTGGTATTGGAGAAGCTCAGAGAACATCAGTTGTATGCCAAGTTTAGCAAATGCGAGTTTTGGTTGAAGGAAGTTGGATTCCTAGGGCATGTTATATCAGGAGAAGGTATAGCAGTGGACCCCGTCAAAGTGCAGGCAGTCACTGAGTGGTTGGCACCCACTTCAGTTGGAGAGATCCGCAGTTTTCTTGGAATCGCGGGATACTACCGGAGATTCATAGAAAATTTCTCCAAGATTGCAAAGCCAATGACGACATTGTTGAAGAAGGAGACAAAGTTCGATTGGACTGAAGAGTGTGAAGAAAGTTTCCAGGAGTTGAAGAAACGGTTGACGACAGCCCCAGTGCTGATATTGCCAGATATACGTAAGGATTTCCATGTGTACTGCGACGCTTCACGCTTAGGACTTGGAGGAGTACTTATGCAGGATGGAAGAGTTGTTTCTTATGCATCTCGACAACTGCGACCACACGAGTTGAATTACGCGATGCACGATCTGGAGTTAGCAGCTGTAGTGCACGCACTGAAAACCTAGAGACATTTCCTTATTGGAAACCGTTGTGATGTGTACACGGATCACAAGAGTTTGAAGTACATTTTCACACAGAAGGAGCTGAACCTCAGACAAAGGAGATGGTTGGAGCTTATAAAAGATTATGATATGAAGCTGCACTATCACCCAGGAAAGGCCAACGCCGTGACAGACGCTTTGAGCCGGAAGAGTTATGCAAATACCCTAAGAAAAGGGGGATTGCCACATGAGCTAGCAGAACATCTCAGGGAGCTTCGCTTGGAGATAGTTCCTAGAGGTTTCGTTGCAACGTTGGAGGTTCAGTCGACATTACTGGGAAAGATACGTGAAGCCCAGAAGGATGATAAGGAAATTTCCGTGATAAGGAAAAGGATGAGTGAAGGAAAAGCCAAGGGATTTCATGAGGACGAACACGACACCTTGTGGTTTGAGGATCAAATCTATGTGCCCAACGACCCGGAGATCAGGAAGTTGATACTACAGGAAGCACATGATTCGCCATACTCGATACACCCCGGAAACACCAAGATGTATTTGGATTTGAAGGAACATTTCTAGTGGATGAGAATGAAGAAGGATATTGCCGAGTATGTAGCCGTATGTGATGTATGCCAGAGAGTAAAACCAGAACATCAGAAGCCAACAGGATTGCTACAGCCTATGCCAATACCCGAATGGAAGTGGGAAAATCTTGGCATGGATTTTATCACCGGATTTCCCAGGACCAAAGCAGGATATGACTCAATCTGGGTAGTGGTGGTTCGATTGACGAAGGTAGCCCATTTTATCCCCGTGAAGACCACATACACCAGTGCGAAGTTGGCCAAGATATACATGACCAGGATCGTATGTCTGCACGGAGTTCCGAGGACCATTGTATCAGATGGAATAACATAGTTCACCTCAAAGTTTTGGCATCAGCTACACCAAACTTTGGGAACGAGGCTGGAATTCAGCACAACTTTTCATCCGCAGACCGGTGGACAAACCGAGAGAGTCAACCAGATCCTGGAGGATATGTTGAGAGCCTGTGCGTTAGATTATGGATCTAGTTGGGATGATAATTTGCCCTACGCAGAGTTCTCGTACAACAACAGTTACCAGGCCAGTATGAAGATTGCACCGTTCGAGGCATTGTATGGAAGGAGATGCCGAATACCGTTAATGTGGGATGAAGTTGGAGACCGACAGTTGTTTGGACTAGACTTGATCAAAGAGTCTGAGGAGAAGGTGAAGTTGATTCGATATAGATTGAAGGTAGCTTAGTCCAGTTAGAAGAGTTATGCAGACTCGAAACGCAAGGAGATAGCCTATGAGATCGGAGACAGAGTGTACTTGAGAGTATCACCTCTACGAGGAGTTAAACGTTTCGGAGTTAAAGGAAAGCTAGCCCCGAGATTTGTGGGACCTTACCGTGTTTTGGAACGCATGGGAGAGGTTGCTTATAAGTTGGAGTTGCCCGAAGGACTGTCAGGAGTGCATGACGTGTTTCACGTTTCGCAGCTTAAGAAGTGCCACGCGGAGATGGCCGATATAAAGCTTAGAGACACAGTACCCCTAGAAGCAATTCAGTTGGATAGTGATTTGACTTACGAGGAGAAGCGTGTTAAGATCCTCGAATTTTCGAGCAGAGTCACCTGCAGTATGGTTATCAAGTTTTGCAAAGTTCAGTGGAGTCACCACACCGAGGAAGAAGCCACCTGGGAACGAGAAGATGATCTACGGAAGGACCACCCACACCTGTTCTCTAGCCAAGTCGAATCTCGAGGGCGAGATTCATTCTAAGGGGGGTAGGTTTGTAACATTCCCAATTTTCAATTTGGAATGTTATACATAGATCATATTGCATTGCATGTTTATTTGCATTTTTTTTGTGGCGATCCTCGAAATTCTAAGCAACTCAAGGACCTTCGGAGAGAGTTGGGAATTCTACCGTTTTTGTATTTGAGTTCACTCGAATACCGGTACGAGGACAGTGTTGGTTTTAATTATTTTTCTCTCCAAAAAATATTTGTAAATACAATATATGAGCGGAGATAATATGACTTCTCCAAAATAATAGAAATATTGGATGAAAAATGTTAAAATCACTTTTGGTATTTTTCTGGATTTATTTGCGATTTTATTTGCATAGGAAAATGCACGTTTTTCAAAATTGCATTTAGGTCCGGGAAAAATGTTCACTTTCTCCTAAATATTATTAGAGGACAGTGAAAATTCATTTCGGGATTTTTTGGAGTCCGTTTAGTATTTCTTTCGTTATTTTTGCTACGTCAGGACTTAAAAAAAACGAAACCAACTCATGGCCGTATGTGGCCAGGACTCCTGGCCTAAGGCCTTTATAAGCTGCGCCCCCGGCCCGTGAAACCGCCCCGCCTCTGCCCTAGCGCCAGCCGCCGCCGCCGCCTCTGCCGCCGCCGCCGCCTGCTGCCATCCCTGCGCCGTCGCCGCCGCCGCGCCGTCGCCGCCGTCGAGCCGCCGCCCGCCACCGCCACCCACCGCCGCGCCGCTCGCCGGACCCGCCGCCACCGCCGCCGGAGTCACCGGAGCCGCCGCCGCCGTCGAGGTAGTCATCCGCCGACGTCGGTTTTTATTTAGAAACCGATTGTTTTTTTAGGAAACCCTAGATCCGTTTTTGTAGATTAGATCGGTTTTTTTTTCGGTTTAGTTATTTAGCGGACGTTCGTCCGTACGTTCGTTTTAACGAACGCTGTTCGTTCGTTAGCCGCAGACAGCGAACGTTCGTTCGTTAGCCTGTTCGTCAATTTTCTTTTTCGGGATTTTTATGCGCGATTATTTCAATCGTGATTTCTGCCCTGATCTTGTTGTTCGTTTTTCTTTTCGCTCGAGAGTCGGAATGAGGTGATTCAAAATCCTAGATCTTGGTCTCGATGCCCTCTTTCTGTTTAACCAACTTGAACAAAGTTTTGGCTACTGTAAAATTTGACTTTAGATCAATAGTAATTGGATCTCGTTTCTTTTGCAATTTGAGTTTCGTTGCTTCTTTCGATTTGATTCTTTTTGCAAACCAGAGTTCTTAAGTTGAACTTTCTGGTTAGATCTTATCATTTGGAGTTTTGTTTGTGCATCATTGCTTGCTTGCTTATGTATGCTATTGTTTGCTTGCGATAGAATACCCGGACTATGAAGCGTGCTACTACGAGTCTCTAGGTTTTGCGAATCGTCAGCAAGGCAAGTAACACTTTAATCATACCCTTTTATTACCCAGTTTTTATGCATTAGATCAAACCCTCACACATTGCATGAGTAGGATCTCTTAACTTGTGGGACTGGGAAGTAGATTGATGTAGAACCTATTACCTGCATTATTTTCAAACCCTTGGGAGCTACTTCTACGTTTGCTTAGGTTGCTTTGCTATGCCCGTAGACGTGGGTTGGGTTTGAGTGAAATCCATGACAGATGTGAGTTGTTAATTAAGGATTCAACTTAAGGTGGCAACTTGAATACACATCTGGGTGGATTGGTTGCAGGGCACCTGGAGAATCAAGTGTTGTCCTAGGAAATCCCGGGGTTTCGTGTGATTTTTCCTATGGAATGCCACCCAGGCTCAAAGGGATCATCTAACTATTCATGCTAGAAACTTCCGTGTGTAGCCACAATGCCATTATGGGCTCTGGCATAGTTGAGTAAGTTGTGGGAAACCTTTCCATGATGGGCTAGCAGATGTAGAGGGATTGTAGGTGTACCGGCCTATCTATCTGGTTAAGGGGACCTCTTCGGAAAGACCGTGTCTCGGTCATCCGTTTCTCAAACACCATGCAGTGCGAGAAACCAAACGGAGGCGATCGAGTCTTGTGGGAAAAGTACACAAACCTCTGCAGAGTGTACAAACTGATCATGATTAGTCGTGTCCCCGGTTATGGACATCTTGAGTATCTAGTACTTGAATTATTGGTTGATCTCATCACTCTATAATTTAATTTGTTGGGTTAATGATTACTTTAATTTGGGATTGAGTTGGAGGTACCTTCTCAATGATGTTTCAACTACCATGATAGTTAAAATAAATTTATTCCTTTGTTGTAGGGAAAAATTGGCTTTACGCAAAAACTTTAACCTTAGAGCCTCCACCAGCCAAATATGCATATAGTATAGCCTTTATTCTGTTACTTGCATCTTCTGTGTTATCTTGCCAGCATATTCCATGTGCTGACCCATTTTCGGGCTGCAACATATTACGTTGCAGACTTTTCAGACGAGGAATAAGACGTTCTAGGTCGTTTGTCATGCACTCAGCTATGCCGTTGGAGTTGATGGACTCACTTATCTTCCAAGCCTTCCGCTGTTATTTTGTTAGATGGCCTTAAGCCATAGATTTTTGTAATAAGTTCTCATTGGAGACATTCGATGTAATAAGTGTGTGATTGCCACTCTGTTATAAAACCTTCAAGTACTGTGTGTGTCAGCATTACCGATCCAGGGATGACACATAACACAGAGACTTCGGTCCATTCGGATCATGGTCTCTACAATATCCCAAAACCACATGGGTTGCTGCAAAGGGTCCACTAGTGGATCCATCTACTTTATCTGGCTTTGCTTGTGCCAACCCGATTATTATTGATGAGTCATTTGATGCAAATTATAAACTGTTTAAGAATCAGAATGGTGAAGTGTTTGTCAGGTATATGTTGGAAATATGCCCTAGAGACAAATCTAAAATGGTTATTATTATATTTCCTTGTTCATGATAATTGTCTATTATTCATGCTTTAATTGTATTATCCGGTAACAGTAATACATGTATGAATACATAGACCACAACATGTCCCTTGTAAGCCTCTAGTTGACTAGCTCGTTGATCAACACATGGTTAGGGTTTCCTGACCATGGATATTGGATGTCATTGATAACGAGATCACATCATTAGGGAAATGATGTGATGGATGAGACCCAATCCTAAGCCTAGCACAAGATCGTGTAGTTCGTATGCTAAAGCTTTTCCAATGTCAAGTATCCTTTCCTTAGACCATGAGGTTGTGCAACTCCCGGATACCGTAGGAATGCTTTGGGTGTGCCAAACGTCACAACGTAACTGGGTAGCTATAAAGGTACACTACGGGTATCTCCGAAAGCATCTTTTGGGTTGGCACGAACTGAGACTGGGATTTGTCACTCCGTATGACGGAGAGGTATCTCTGGACCCACTCGGTAAGACATCATCATAATGAGCTCAATGTGACTAAGGGGTTGGTCACGGGATGATGTGTTATGGAACGAGTAAAGAGACTTGCCGTAACGAGATTGAACAAGGTATCGGTATACCAACGAACGAATCTCAGGCAAGTGCTATACCGATAGAAAAAGGGAATCGTATACGGGACTGATTGAATCCTTGACATCTCCGTTCATCCGATGGGATCATCGTGGAACATGTGGGAGCCAACATGGGTATCCAGATCCCGCTGTTGGTTATTGGCCGGAGAGTTGTCTCGGTCATGTCCGCATGGTTCCCGAACCCGTAAGGTCTACACACTTAAAGTTCGATGACGCTAGGGTTATAGGGAATAGATATATGTGGTTACCGAATGTTGTTTGGAGTCCCGGATGAGATCCCGGACGTCACGAGGAGTTCCGGAATGGTCCGGAGGTAAATATTTATATATGGTAAGTCATCATACGGTCACCGGAATAATTTGGGGGGGGGGGTGCCGGTATTGTACCGGGACCACCGAAGGGGTTCCGGGGGTCTACCGGGAGGGTCCACCTTCCCCGGAGGGCCCTATGGGCTGTATGTGGAGAGGGACCAGCCCCTTTTTGGGCTGGGCGCCTCCCCCCTAGGGCCCATGCGCCTAGGGTTTGGGGGGAACCCTAAAGGGGGGGAGTCCCCCTTGCCTTGGGGGGCAAGGCACCCCCCTGGCCGTCGCCCCCTCCTCAGATCCAATCTGAGGGGGCCGGCCCCCCTCTCCCTGGCCCCTATATATATGTCTGGGGTGGGAGGGCAGCCGCGACCCAAGCCCTGGCACAACCCTCCCCCTCTCCCAAGTCCTCCTCCTCTCCCGCTGTGCTTGGCGAAGCCCTGCAGGATTGCCACGCTCCTCCATCACCACCACGCCGTCGTGCTGCTGCTGGACGGAGTCTTCCCCAACCACTCCCTCTCCCCTTGCTGGATCAAGGCGCGGGAGACGTCACCGGGCTGCATGTGTGTTGAACGCGGAGGCGCCGTTGTTCGGCGCTTAGATCGGAATCAACCGCGACCTGAATCGCTACGAGTACGACTCCTTCATCCACGTTCTTGCAACGCTTCCGCATCGCGATCTTCAAAGGTATGAAGATGCACTCCCTTCTCGTTGCTAGTAGACTCCATAGATAGATCTTGGTGATGCGTAGGATTTTTTTGATTTTATGCAACGATCCCCAACAGTGGCATCATGAGCTAGGTCTATGCGTAGTTACTATGCACGAGTAGAACACAAGATTGTTGTGGGTGTAGATCATGTCAATTTACTTGCCGCTACTAGTCTTATCTTGATTCGGCGGCATCTTGGATGAAGCGGCCCGGACCAACCTTACAGGTACGCTTACGTGAGACAGGTTCCACCGACTGACATGCACTAGTTGCATAAGGTGGCTAGCGGGTGTCTGTCTCTCCCACTTTAGTCAGATCGGATTCGATGAAAAGGGTCCTTATGAAGGGTAAATAGAAATTGGCATATCACGTTGTGGTTTTGGCGTAGGTAAGAAACGTTCTTGCTAGAAACCTATAGCAGCAACGTAAAAACTTGCAACAACAATTAGAGGACGTCTAACTTGTCTTGCAGCATGTATATGTGATGTATGAGATTGATCATGTTCTTGTAATAGGAATAACGACTTGCATGTCGATGAGTATGACAACCGGCAGGAGCCATAGGAGATGTCTTATTTTATTATATGACATGCGAGTCATCAAAAACGCCATGTAATTACTTTACTTTATTGCTAACCGTTAGCCATAGTAGTAGAAGTAATGTTTGGCGAGACAACTTCATGAGGACACAATGATGGAGATCCTGATGATGGAGATCATGGTGTCTTGCCGGTGACAATGATGATCATGGAACCCCGAAGATGAAGATCAAAAGGAGCAAAATGATATTGGCCATATCATGTCACTATTTGATTGCATGTGATGTTTATCATGTTTTACATCTTATTTGCTTAGAACGACAGTAGTAAATAAGATGATCTCTCACTAAAATTTCAAGAATTGTGTTTCCCCTAACTGTGCACCATTGCTAAGGTTCGTTGTTCCGAAGCACCACGTGATGATCGGGTGTGATAGGCTCTAACGTTCGCATACAACGGGTGTAAGCCATATTTACACACGCAATACACTTAGGGTTGACTTGATGAGCCTAGCATGTACAGACATGGCCTCGGAACACGGAAGACCGAAAGGTCGAACATGAGTCGTATAGAAGATACGGTCAACATAAAGATGTTCACCGTTGATGACTAGTCCTTCTCACATGATGATCGGACACGGTCTAGTCGATTCGGATCATGTATCACTTAGATGACTAGAGAGATGTCCATCTGAGTGGGAGTTCATTAAATTTGTTTAGATGAACTTAATTGTCATGAACATAGTCTAAAATCTTTACAATATGTCTTGTAGATCCAATGGCCTACGCTAATGTTGCCCTCAACTTCAACGCGTTCCTAGAGAAAACCAAGCTGAAGGACGATGGTAGCAACTATACAGATTGGGTCCGTAACATGAGGATCATCCTCATAGCTGCCAAGAAAGCATATGTCCTTGAAGCATCGCTAGGTGATGCACCCGTTTTCCCAGCAACTCAAGACGTTATGAACGCCTGGCAGTCGCGTAGTGATGATTACTCCCTGGTTCAGTGCGGCATGCTTTACAGCTTAGAATCGGGGATCCAAAAGCGTTTTGAGCAGCACAGAGCATATGAGATGTTCCAAGAGCTAAAAATGGTTTTCCAAGCTCATGCCCGAGTCGAGAGATATGAAGTCTCCGACAAGTTCTACAGTTGTAAGATGGAGGAGAATAGTTCTGTCAGCGAACATATACTCAAAATGTCAGGGTTGCACAACCGCTTGTCTCAGCTGGGAATTAATCTCCTAGATAACGCGATCGTTGACAGAATCCTTCAGTCGCTCCCACCTAGCTACAAGACCTTTGTGATGAACTTCAATATGCAAGGGATGGAGAAGTCCATTCCCGAGGTGTATTCGATGCTGAAATCAGCGAGGTGGAGATCAAAAAGGAACATCAAGTGTTGATGGTGAATAAAACCACTAAGTTCAAGAAAGGCAAGGGTAAGAAGAACTTCAAGAAGGACGACGAAGGAGTTGCCGCGCCCGGTAAGCCAGTTGCCGGGAAGAAGCCAAAGAATGGACCTAAGCCTGAGACTGAGTGCTTTTATTGCAAGGGAATAGGTCACTGGAAGTGGAACTGTCCCAAATACTTAGCGGATAAGAAGGCCGGAAACGTCAAAGGTATATGTGATATACATGTTATTGATGTGTACCTTACCAGCACTCGTAGTAGCTCCTGGGTATTTGATACCGGTGCAGTTGCTCACATTTGTAACTCAAAGCAGGAGCTGCGGAATAAGCGGAGACTGGCGAAGGACGAGGTGACAATGCGCGTCGGGAATGGTTGCAAGGTCGATGTGATCGCCGTCGGCACGCTACCTCTGCATCTACCTTCGGGATTAGTGTTAAACCTGAATAATTGTTATTTGGTATCAGGTTTGAGCATGAACATTGTATCTGGATCTCGTTTAATGCGAGATGGCTACTCATTTAAATCTGAGAATAATGGTTGTTTTATTTATATGAGAGAAATGTTTTATGGTCATGCCTCGCTGGTCAATGGTTTATTCTTATTGAATCTCGAACGTGATGTTACACATATTCATAGTGTGAATGCCAAAAGATGTAAGGTTGATAATGATAGTCCCACATACTTGTCGCACTACCGCCTTGGTCATATTGGTGTCAAACATATGAAGAAGCTCCATAAAGATGGACTTTTGGAGTCTCTTGATTATGAATCATTTGACACGTGCGAACCATGCCTCTTGGGCAAGATGACCAAGACTCCATTCTCCGGAACAATGGAGTGAGCAACCAACTTGTTGGAAATCATACATACCGATGTGTGCGGTCCAATGAGTGTTGAAGCTCGCAGTGGCTATCGTTATGTTCTCACCCTCACAGATGACTTAAGTAGATATGGGTATGTCTACTTGATGAAACACAAGTCTGAGACCTTTGAAAAGTTCAAGGAATTTCAGAATGAGGTTGAGAATCAACGTGATAGAAAAATAAAGTTCTTACGATCAGATCGTGGAGGAGAATATTTAAGTCACGAATTTGGCATGCACCTAAGGAACTGTAGAATTGTTTCACAATTGACGCCGCCCGAAACACCTCAGCGTAATGGTGTGTCCGAACGTCGTAATCGTACTCTGTTGGACATGGTGCGATCTATGATGTATCTTACCGATTTACCGCTATCATTCTGGGGTTATGCTTTAGAGACTGCCGCATTCACTTTAAATAGGGCACCGTCTAAATCCGTTGAGACGACACCGTATGAACTATGGTTTGGGAAGAAACCTAAGTTGTCGTTTCTAAAAGTTTGGGGATGCGATGCTTATGTCAAGAAACTTCAACCTGACAAGCTCGAACCCAAATCGGAAAAGTGCGTCTTCATAGGATACCCTAAGGAAACTATTGGGTATACCTTCTACCTTAGATCCAAAGGCAAGGTCTTTGTTGCCAAGAATGGATACTTTTTGGAGAAAGAGTTTCTCTCAAAAGAAGTGAGTGGGAGGAAAGTGGAACTTGATGAGGTGATAGTCACCCCTTCCGAACCGGAAAGTAGCGCAAGATGGGAAGATGTTCCTGTGGTGCCTGCACTGATTAGGGAGGAAGTTAATGATAATGATCATGAAGTTTCAGATCAAGTTACTGCTGAACTTCGTAGGTCCACAAGGACACATTCCGCACCAGAGTGGTACGGCAACCCTATCATGGAAATCATGTTGTTAGACAACAGTTAACCTTCGAACTATGAAGAAGCCATGGCGGGCCCGGATTCCAACAAATGGCTTGAAGCCATGAAATCCGAGATAGGATCCATGTATGATAACAAAGTATGGACTTTGGTTGACTTGCCCGATGATTGGCAAGCCATAGAAAATAAATGGATCTTTAAGAAGAAGACTAACGCGGATGGTAATGTGACCATCTATAAGGTTCGGCTTGTCGCTAAAGGTTACCGACAAGTTCAAGGAATTGACTACGACGAGAATTTCTCTCCCGTAGCGATGCCGAAGTCCGTCCGAATCATGTTAGCAATTGCCGCATTTTATGATTATGAGATATGGCAAATGGATGTCAAAACGGCATTCCTTAATGGCTTCCTCAAGGAAGAACTATATATGATGCAACCGGAAGGTTTCGTCGATCCTAAGAATGCTAACAAGGTATGCAAGCTCCAGCACTCCATCTATGGGCTGGTGCAAGCATCTCGGAGTTGGAACATTCGCATTGATGAGGTGATCAAAGCGTTTGGGTTTATACAGACTTGAGGAGAAGCCTGTATTTACAAGAAAGTGAGTGAGAGCTCTATAGAATTTCTCATATTATATGTGGATGACATATTGCTGATGGGAAATGATGTAGAACTCTTGGAAAGCATAAAGGCCTACTTGAATAAGTGTTTTTCAATGAAGGACCTTGGAGAAGCTGCTTACATATTAGGCATCAAGATCTATAGAGATAGATCGAGACGCCTCATTGGTCTTTGACAAAGCACATACCTTGACAAGATATTGAAGAAGTTCAATATGGATCAGTCCAAGAAAGGGTTCTTGCCTATATTGCAAGGTATGAGATTGAGCACAGCTCAATGCCCGACTTCGGCAGAAGATAGAGAAAGATGAGTGTCATCCCCCATGCCTTGGCCATAGGTTCTATTATATATGCCATGCTGTGTACCAGACCTGATGTGAACCTTGCCATAAGTTTGGTGTGAATACATAGACCACAACATGTCCCTAGTAAGCCTCTAGTTGACTAGCTCGTTGATCAACAGATGGTTACGGTTTCCTGACCATGGATATTGGATGTCGTTGATAACAAGATCACATCATTAGGGGAATGATGTGATGGACAAAACCCAATCCTAAGCCTGGCACAAGATCGTGTAGGTCGTATGCTAAAGCTTTTCCAATGTCAAGTATCCTTTCCTTAGACCATGAGGTTGTGCGACTCCCGGATACCGTAGGAATGCTTTGGGTGTGTTAAACGTCACAACGTAACTAGGTGGCTATAAAGGTACACTACAGGTATCTCTGAAAGCATCTGTTGGGTTGGCACGAACCGAGACTCGGAATTGTCACTCCGTATGACGGAGAGGTATGTCTGGGCCCACTCGGTAAGACATCATCATAATTAGCTCAATGTGACTAAGGGGTTGGTCACGGGATGATGTGTTATGGAACGAGTAAAGAGACTTGTCGTAACGAGATTGAACAAGGTATCGGTGTAACGACGATCGAATCTCGGGCAAGTGCTATACCAATAGACAAAGGGAATCGTATACGGGATTGATTGAATCCTTGACATCGTGGTTCATCCGATGAGATCATCGTGGAACATGTGGGAGCCAACATGGGTATCCAGATCCCACTGTTGGTAATTGGTCGGAGAGTTGTCTCGGTCATGTCTGCATGGTTCCCGAACCCGTAGGGTCTACACACTTAAGATTCGAGGATGCTAGGGTTATAGGGAATAGATATATGTGGTTACTGAATGTTGTTCGGAGTCCCGGATGAGATCCCGGACGTCACGAGGAGTTCCGGAATGGTCCGGAGGTAAATATTTATATATGGGAAGTTATCATACGGTCACCGGAATAATTCAGGGGGGGGGGTGCCGGTATTGTACCGGGACCACCTAAGGGGTTCCGGGGGTCCACCGGGAGGGTCCACCTGCCTCGGAGGGCCCTATGGGCTGTATGTGGAGGGGGACCAGCCCCTAAGTGGGCTGGGCGCCTCCCCCTAGGGCCCATGCGCCTAGGGTTTGGGGGAACCCTAAAGTGGGGCGCCCCCTTGCCTTGGGGGGCAAGGCACCCCCTCGCCGCCGCCCCCTCCTCAGATCCAATCTGAGGGGGCCGGCCCCCTCTACCTGGCCCCTATATATATGTGGGGGATGGGAGGGCAGCCGCGACCCAAGCCCTGGCGTAGCCCTCCCCCTCTCCCAAGTCCTCCTCCTCACCCGTGGTGCTTGGCGAAGCCCTGCAGGATTGCCACGCTCCTCCATCACCACCACGCCGTCGTGCTGCTGCTGGACGGAGTCTTCCCCAACCACTCCCTCTCCCCTTGTTGGATCAAGGCGCGGGAGACGTCACCGGGCTGCACGTGTGTTGAACGCGGAGGCGCCGTTGTTCGGCGCTTAGATCGGAATCAACCGCGATCTGAATCGCTACGAGTACGACTCCTTCATCCACGTTCTTGCAGCGCTTCCGCATCGCAATCTTGAAAGGTATGAAGATGCACTCCCCTCTCGTTGCTAGTAGACTCCATAGATAGATCTTGGTGATGCGTAGGAATTTTTGTTGATTTTCTGCAACGATCCCCAACAGCATATTGGTACTAATTGTAGGAATGGGCCACCTATGAAGAAGATCTGGGTGCCCAAAAGTTGTCTTCAGAATCTTCCTGTGAATGTCATCATGACACCACCTGGGAAGAAGACAAACCCCATACCAAAGGCTCCATATGGTCCAAAGGCTTCATACAGACAAAGGACTCAACAGAGTCGCCCTAACGCCAATGTTTGCAGGGAAATCATACTCAATCCTGTGAATATGAGCATGTTTCCTCAAACTGCTATGTTCATAAAACTAAGAACTTTTCTGCTTATTCATATGAGTATTATTCACCTCCTACAAGGCTATTTGCTAGGGCTCCTAAGCCAAATTTCTCAGATGCCGCACTTAGATTTATTGCTTCTAAACCTCCCCTAAAGATGTGGGTGGTTAAGAAAAATTAACTTCTCTTGCAGGGAAGGGTCTCCAGCCAAAAATCTTCTTCTGACGCCAATGCTGGGGACCTTAAACACCTTGTGGGACGCAAGATCAAATGTCCAAATGGCTTAACCATGTATTTTGTCCCATGGTTTCTTGACAAGTTTCCTATCTTGCCTAACAATGACCTAAACTTCCATAACTCGCTTGTTCGTCAAATGTTTATGCTTCACACTTCTTTTTGTGAAGACTATGTCGCTAACGGATCTGTAGGGTACTGCTTCGGAAGCCACTGAATGGATAATTGACAGTGGATGTACCAACCACATGACTGGTGATCGACGTCTTCTCATGGACTCAACTCTACGTCCTTCTCCCAAAAGTCACATCACATTCGCTGACACTGGTAAAAGCAAGGTACTGGGACTTGGCAGAGTTGCTATCTCAAAGGATCAACACATGGACAAAGTAATGCTTGTTGAATCACTTGGATACAACTTAATGTCAGAATCCATGCTATGTGATCTAAATATGATTGTGATATTTGGTAAATATCGTTGACTTGTGCTTATGGAATATGACAAATCTCTAGTCTTTGAAGGACATCGAGAAGGTGATCTGTATATGGTAGATTTCTCTGCAGGACCAGAACTCGCGATATGTCTTCTTGCAAAAGCTTCAGAGGGTTGGCTTTGGCATCAAAGACTTGGTCATGCTGGCATGAGGAACCTACACACTCTTGTAAAGAAGAAACATGTCATAGGCATCGAGGGCATCAAGTTCAAGAAAGATCATCAATGTGGTCCCAATGAAGCTGGAAAAATGACTAGGGCCAAGCATCCCTCGAAGACAATCATGACTACATCACGTCCCTTCGAGCTGCTTCACATGGACTTATTCGGCCCCACTCACTACTCCACTCTCACTACTACTTCTTGCTTATGTGGTTTCGTGATCGTTGATGACTACTCTAGATACACTTGGGTGCACATAATCCTGTTTAAGACTGAAGTGCAGGATGTCTTCAGACTCTTCGCAAATCGGGCCATGAACAACCATGGCATCAAGATCAAGCACATCAGAAGTGACAATGGAACTGAGTTCAAGAACACTAGGCTCGACACCTAGCTTGATACATTGGGCATTATGCATGAGTTCTCAGCTCCATACACACCTCAACAGAATGACATCGTCGAGCGCAAGAACCGGACTCTCATTGAGATAACACACACTATGCTTGATGAATACAATACACCAAGAAGATTTTGGCCTGAAGCCATTGATACTGCATGTCACATCATCAACAGAGTTTATCTTCACAAGTTCTTCAAGAAAACATCATATGAACTACTGACTGGTAAGAAGCCAAACATCAGCTATTTCAGAGTCTTTGGTGCTAAGTGCTGGACCACATCACACTTCCCAATTTGCACCAAAAGCACATGAAGGTTTTATTCTCGGTTACGGAAAGGACTCACACACCTATCGGGTCTTCAATCTCTTTCACTATAAAATGGTTGAAACCATATATGTGTGGTTCGATGAAACTGAAGGAAATATGCCCTAGAGGCAATAATAAAGATGTTATTTGTATTTCCTTACATCATGATAAATGTCTTTATTCATGCTAGAATTGTATTAACCGGAAACTTAGTACATGTGTGAATACATAGACAAAACAGTATGTCCCTAGTATGCCTCTACTAGACTAGCTCATTGATCAAAGATGGTTATGTTTCCTAGCCATAGACATGAGTTGTCATTTGATCAACGGGATCACATCATTAGGAGAATAATGTGATGGACAAGACCCATCCGTTAGCTTAGCATTTTGTTCGTTTAGTTTTAGTACTATTGCTTTCTTCATGACTTATAGATGTTCCTATGACTATGAGATTATGCAACTCCCGAATACCGGAGGAACACCTTGTGTGCTATCAAACGTCACAACATAACTGGGTGAGTATAAAGATGCTCTACAGGTGTATCCGAAGGTGTTCGTGGTGTTGGCATAGATCAAGAATAGCATTTGTCACTCCGAGTGTCGGAGAGGTATCTCTGGGCCCTCTCAGTAATACACATCATAATAAGCCTTGCAAGCATATGACTAATGAGTTAGCCACGAGATGATGTATTACAGAACGAGTAAAGAGACTTGTCGGTAACGATATTGAACTAGGTATTGAGATACCGACGATCGAATCTCGGGCAAGTTACATACCGATGACAAAGGGAACAATGTATGTTGTTATGCGGTTTGACCGATAAAGATCTTCGTAGAATATGTAGGAGCCAATATGAGCATCCAGGTTCCGCTATTGGTTATTGACCGGAGATGAGTCTCGGTCATGTCTACATAGTTCTCGAACCTGTAGGGTCCGCACGCTTAACGTTTGATGATGATCGGTTTTATGAGTTTATGAGTTTTGATGTACCTAAGGTAGTTCGGAGTCCCGGATGAGATCACGGACATGACGAAGAGTCTCGGAATGTACGAGACATAAAGATCGATATATTGGACGACTATGTTTGGACACCGGAAGGGTTCTGGGAGGTTTCAGGCATATACCGGAGTACCGGGGGGGGGGGTTACCGGAACCCCCCGGGGAGTTAATGGGCCTTAAAGGGCCATAGGGGAAAGGGATAGGAGGCGGCCAAGGTGGGGGCGCACCCCCACCATCCCAATCCGAATTGGGAGGGGGGCTAGCCCCCCTTTCCTTCTTCTCCTTCTCCTGTTTCCTTCTTCTCCTACTCCTACTAGGGAAAGGGGGGGGGGTCCTACTCCCGGTGGGAGTAGGACTCCCTAGGGCGCGCCATAGAGAGGGTCGGCCCCTCCCCTCCCCTCCTCCTTTATATAAGGGGGTAGAGGCACCCCATAGCCACACAAGTTGATTAGTTGATCTCTCCAACCATGTGCGGTGCCCCTTTCCACAGAAACACACCTCGGTTATATCGTTGCAGTGCTTAGGCGAAGCCCTGCACCGGTAGTTTCATCATCTCCGTCACCACGCTGTCGTGCTGACGAGACTCTCCCGCGAAGTTCTACTGGATCAAGAGCTCGTGGGACGTCATCAAGATGAACGTGTGCTGAACGCGGAGGCTCCGTACGTTCGGTGCTTGATTGGTTGGATCACGAAGAAGTTCGACTACATCAACCGCGTCACTAGACGCTTCCGCTCCCGGTCTATGAGGGTACGTAGACACACTCTCCCCTCTCGTTGCTATGCATCTAGTAGATAGATCTTGCGTGATCGTAGGAAAATTTTGAAATACTACGTTCCCCAACAGTGGTATCATGAGCCAGGTCTATGCGTAGATGATATGCACGAGTAGAACACAAGTGATTTGTGGACGATACTAGTCATATTGCTTACCAGCATGTCATACTTTGATTCGGCGGTATTGTTGGATGAAGCGGCCCGGACCGACATTAGGCGTACGCTTACGCGAGACTGGTTCTACCGACGTGCTTCACACACAAATGGCTGGCGGGTGTCAGTTTCTCCAACTTTAGTTGAAATCAAGTGTGGCTATGTCTGGTCCTTGTGAAGGTTTAAACAGCACATACTTGTCGAAATATCATTGTGGTTTCGTATGCGGAGGTAAGAACGGTTCTTGCTAAGCCCGTAGAAGCCACGTAAAACTTGCAACAACAAAGTAGAGGATGTCTAACTTGTTTTTGCAGGGCATGTTGTGATGTGATATGGTCAAGACATGATGAGTGATACGTTATTGTATGAGATGATCATGTTTTGCAAAGTTATCGGCAACTGCCAGGAGCCATATGGTTGTCGCTTTATTGTATGAAATACAATAACCATGTAATTGCTTTACTTTATCACTAAGCGGTAGCGATAGTCGTGGAAGCAATAGTCGGCGAGACGACAACGATGCTACGATGGAGATCAAGGTGTCGTGCCGGTGACGATGGTGATCATGACGGTGCCTTGGAGATGAAGATCAAAAGCACAAGATGATGATGGCCATATCATGTCACATATTTTGATTGCATGTGATGTTTATCTTATTATGCTTCTTATTTTGCTTAGTATGGCGGTAGCATTATAAGATGATCCCTTACAAAATTTCAAGGTACAAGTGTTCTCCCTGACTATGCACCGTTGCGAAAGTTCGTCGTGCCGAGACACCACGTGATGATTGGGTGTGATAAGCTCTACGTTCACATACAACGGGTGTAAGCCAGTTTTGCACACACATAATACTCGGGTTAAACTTGACGAGCCTAGCATATGCAGATATGGCCTCGGAACACTAGAGGCCGAAAGGTCGAGCGTGAATCATATAGTACATATGATCAACATAAGATGTTCGCCATTGAAAACTACTCCATGTCACGTGATGATCGGACATGGTTTAGTTGATATGGATCACGTGATCACTTAAATGATTAGGGGGATGTCAATCTAAGTGGGAGTTCTTAAGTAGTATGATTAATTGAACTTTAATTTATCATGAACTTAGTACCTGATAGTATTTTGCATGTCTATGTTGTTGTAGATCAATGGCACGTGCTACCGTTCCTTTGAACTTTAATGCATTCCTAGAGAAAGCTAAGTTGAAAGATGATGGTAGCAATTACACGGACTGGGTCCGTAACTTGAGGATTATCCTCATTGCTGCACAGAAGAATTATGTCCTTGAAGCACCGCTAGGTGACAAGCCTGCCGCGGGAGCAACCCCGGACGTTATGAACGTCTGGCAAGCTCGTTCTGATGACTACACGATAGTTCAGTGTGCCATGCTTTACGTCTTAGAACCGGGACTTCAACGACGTTTTGAACATCATGGAGCATATGAGATGTTCCAGGAGTTGAAGTTAATATTTTAAGCAAATGCCCAGATTGAGAAATATGAGATTTCCAATAAGTTCTATAGCTGCAAGATGGAGGAGAATAGTTCTATCAGTGAACACTTGCTCAGAATGTCTGGGTACTACAATCATATGACTCAACTTGGTTGCAAAGTTGATGAAGATAGTATTATTGATAGAGTTCTTCAATCACTTCCACCAAGCTATAAAGGCTTTGTGTTGAACTATAATATGCAAGGGATGCAAAAGACAATTCCCGAGCTCTTCACTATGCTCAAGGCTACGGAGGTAGAAATCAAAAAGGAGAATCAAGTGTTGATGGTTAACAAGACCACTAGTTTCAAGAAAAAGGGCAAGGGAAAGAAGGGGAACTTCAAGAAGAATAGCAAGACAGTTGCTACTCCCGCAAAGAAACCCAAGTCTGGAGCCAAGCCTGAAACTAAGTGCTTCTACTGCAAAGGGTCTGGACACTGGAAGCGGAACTGTCCCAAGTATTTGGCGGATAAGTAGGATGGCAAGGTGAACAAAGGTATATGTGATATACATGTTATTGATGTGTACCTTACTAATGCTCGTAGTAGTACCTGGATAATTGATGTCGGTTCGGTTGCTAATATTTGTAACTCGACACAGGGACTACGGATTAAACGAAGATTGGCTAAGGACGAGGTGACGATGCGCGTGGGAAATGGTTCGAGAGTCGATGTGATCGCCGTCAGCACGCTACCTCTACATATACCTTCGGGATTAGTTTTAGACCTGAATAATTGATATTTGGTGCGTGCGTTAGGCATGAACATTATATCTGGATCTTGTCTAGTGCGAGACGGTTATTCATTTAAATCTGAGAATAATGGTTGTTCTACTTATATGAGTAATATCTTTTATGGTCATGCACCCTTAAAGAGTGGTCTGTTCTTGACGGATCTCGATCGTAGTGATACACATATTCATAATATTGAAGCCAAAATATGCAAGGTTAATAATGATAGTGCAACTTATTTGTGGCACTGCCATTTAGGTCATATTGGTGTAAAACGCATGAAGAAACTCCATAGTGATGGACATTTGAATCACTTGATTATGAATCACCTGGTGCTTGCGAACCATGCCTCATGGGCAAGATGACTAAAATTCCGTTCTCCGGAACAATGGAGCGAGCAACAGATTTGTTGGAAATCGTACATACGAATGTATGTGGACCAATGAGTGTTGAAGCTCGCAGCGGGTATCGTTATTTTCTGACCTTCACTGATGATTTGAGAAGATATGGGTATATCTCCTTGATGAAATACAAGTCTGAAACATTTGAAAAGTTCAAAGAATTTCAAAGTGAAGTAGAGAATCATCGTAACAAGAAAATAAAGTTTCTACGATCTGATCGTGGAGATGAATATTAGAGTTACGAGTTTGGTCTTCATTTGAAACAATGTGGAATAGTTTCACAACTCACGCCACCCGGAACACCACAGCGCAATGGTGTGTCCGAACATCGTAACCGTACTTTATTAGATATGGTGCGGTCTATGATGTCTCTTACCGATTTACCACTATCGTTTTGGGGTTATGCTTTAGAGACAACTGCATTCACGTTAAATAGGGCACCATCTAAATCCGTTGAGACTTCGCCTTATGAACTATGGTTTGGCAAGAAACCAAAGTTGTCGTTTCTTAAAGTTTGGGGATGCGATGCTTATGTGAAAAAGCTTCAACCTGATAAGCTCGAACCGTGTCTTCATAGGATACCCAAAGGAGACTGTTGGGTACACCTTCTATCACAGATCCGAAGGCAAGATATTCGTTGCTAAGAATGGATCCTTTCTAGAGAAGGAGTCTCTCTCGAAAGAAGTGAGTGGGAGGAAAGTAGAACTTGATGAGGTAATTGTACCTTCTCCCGAATTGGAAAGTACTACATCACAGAAACTAGTTCCAGTGATTCCTACACCAATTAGTGAGGAAGCTAATGATAATGATCATGAAACTTCAGATAAAGTTTCTGCTGAACTTCGTAGATCAACCAGAGTGCGTTCCGTGCCAGAGTGGTACGGCAACCCAGTTCTGGAAGTCATGTTACTAGACCATGATGAACCTACGAACTATGAGGAAGCGATGATTAGCCCAGATTCCGCAAAATGGCTTGAGGCCATGAAATCTGAGATGGGATCCATGTATGAGAACAAAGTGTGGACTTTGTTTGACTTGCCCGATCATCGGCAAGCCATCGAAAATAAATGGATCTTCAAGAGGAAGACCGACGCTGACGGTAATATTACTGTTTACAAAGCTCGACTTGTTGCGAAAGGTTTTCGACAAGTTCAAGGATTTGACTACGATGAGACTTTCTCACCCGTAGAGATGCTTAAGTCTGTCCGAATCATGTTAGCAATTGCCGCATTTTATGATTATGAAATCTGGCAAATGGATGTCAAAACTGCATTCTTGAATGGATATATCAAAGAAGAGTTGTATATGATGCAACCAGAAGGTTTTGTCGGTCTTAAAGGTGCTAACAAAGTGTGCAAGCTCCAGCGATCCATCTATGGACTGGTGCAAGCATCTCGGAGTTTGAATATATGCTTTGATGAAGTGGTCAAAGCATATGGTTTTATACAGACATTTGGAGAAGCCTGTATTTACAAGAAAGTGAGTGGGAGCTCTGTACCATTTCTGATATTATATGTGGATGACATATTGTTGATTGGAAATGATATAGAATTTCTGGATGGCATAAAAGGACACTTGAATAAGAATTTTTCAATGAAAGACCTCGGTGAAGCTGCTTACATATTAGGCATCAAGATTTATAGAGATAGATCAAGACGCTTAATTGGACTTTCACAAAGCACATACCTTGATAAAGTTTTGAAGAAGTTCAAAATGGACCAGTCAAAGAAAGGGTTCTTGCATGTGTTACAAGGTGTGAAGTTGAGTAAGACTCAATGCCCGACCACTGCAGAAGATAGAGAGAAATTGAAAATCATTCCCTATGCCTCAGCCATAGGATCTATCATGTATGCAATACTGTGTACCAGACTTGATGTGTGCCTTGCTATAAGTTTAGCAGGGAGATACCAAACTAATCCAGGAGTGGATGACTGGACAACGGTCTAGAACATCCTGAAGTACCTGAAAAGGACAAAGGATATGTTTCTCGTGTATGGAGGTGACAAAGAGCTCGTAGTAAACAGTTACGTTGATTCAAGCTTTGACACTGATCCGGATGACTCGAAGTCACAAACCGGATATGTATTTTTATTAAACGGTGGAGCTGTCAGTTGGTGCAGTTCCAAGCAGAGCGTCCCGGCGAGATCTACGTGTGAACCGGAATACATAGCTGCTTCGAAAGCAACAAATGAAGGAGTCTGGATGAAGGAGTTCATATTTCCCATCTAGGTGCAATACCTAGTGCATCGGGTCCAATGAAAATCTTTTGTGACAACACTAGAGCAATAGCCTTGGCAAAGGAATCCAGGTTTCACAAGAGAACAAAGCACATGAAAACACGCTTCAATTCCATCCGCGATCAAGTCAAGGAGGGAGACATAGAAATTTGTAAGATACATACGGATCTGAATGTCGCAGACCCGTTGACTAAGCCTCTTCCACGGGCAAAACATGATCAACACCAAGACTCAATGGGTGTTAGAATCATAACTTTGTAATCTAGATTATTGACTCTAGTTCAAGTGGGAGACCGAAGGAAATTTGCCCTAGAGGCAATAATAAAGATGTTATTTGTATTTCCATATATCATGAGAAATGTCTTTATTCATTCTAGAACTGTATTAACCTGAAACTTAGTACATGTGTGAATACATAGACAAAAAAGTATGTCCCTAGTATGCCTCTACTAGACTAGCTCATTTATCAAAGATGGTTATGTTTCCTAGCCATAGACATGAGTTGTTATTTGATCAACGGGATCACATCATTAGGAGAATGATGTGATTGAGAAGACCCATCCGCTAGCTTAGCACTTTGATCGTTTAGTTTTACTGCTATTGCATTCTTCATGTTATACATGTTCATATAACTATGAGATTATGCAACTCCCGAATACCGGAGGAACACCTTGTGTCCTATCAAACGTCACAATGTAACTGGGTGATTATAAAGATGCTCTACAGGTGTCTCCGAAGGTGTTCGTGGTGTTGGCATAGATCAAGAATATGATTTGTCACTCCGAGTGTCGGAGAGGTCTCTCTGCGCCATCTCGGTAATACACATCATAATAAGCCTTGCAAGCATATTGTTGGAGAACGTAGGATTTTCAAAAAAAATCCTACGATCACGCATGATCTATCTACCAGATGCATAGCAACGAGAGGGGAGAGTGTGTCTACGTACCCTTGTAGATCGAAAGCAGAAGCGTCAAGTGACGCGGTTGATGTAGTCGAACTTCTTCGTGATTCAACCGATCAAGCACCGAACGTACGACATCTCCGCGTTCAGCACACGTTCATCTTGATGACGTCCCACGAGCTATTGATCTAGTTGAGCTTCACGGGAGAGTTTCGTCAGCACGACGGCGTGGTGAAAGATATGATGAAGTTACCGGCGCAGGGCTTCGCCTAAGCACTGCAGCGGTATGACCGAGGTGTGTTTCTGTGGAGGGGGGCACCGCACACGGCTGGAGAGATCAACTTGTCTGTTCTAGTGTTCCCCCTGCCCCCGTATATAAAGGAGCAAGGGGGGAGGCCGGCAGGCCCTCCTATGGCGTGCCAAGAGGTGCAATCCTACTAGGAATAATATTGCAATCCTATTCCTAGTAGGAATCACCAAGAGGGAGAAGGGGAAGGAAAGAGAGGGAGAGAAGGAGAGGGAAAGAGGGGGCCGCGCCCCCTCCCCTAGTCCAATTCGGACTGCCCCTTGGGAGGGGGCACGCCACCTCCTGGCTGCTGCCCTCTTTCTTCCCTATGGCCCACTAGGGCCCAACTTTCCCCCGGGGGGTTCCGGTAACCCCCCCGGGCACTCCGGTAAATTCCGAAACTTTCTAGAACACTTCCGGTGTCCGAATATAGTCGTCCAATATATCAATCTTTACGTATTGGACATTCCGAGACTCCTCGTCATGTCCGTGATCTCATCCGGGACTCCAAACTACCTTCGGTACATTAAAACTCATTAACTCGTAATACCGATCGTCATCAAACGTTAAGCGTGCGGACCCAACGGGTTCGAGAACTATGTAGACATGACCGAGACTCATCTCCGGTCAATAACCAATAGCAGAAACTGGATGCTCATATTGGCTCCTACATATTCTACGAAGATCTTTATCGATCAAACCGCATAACAACATATGTTGTTCCCTTTGTCATCGGTATGTTACTTGCCCGAGATTCGATCGTCGGTATCTCAATACCTAGTTCAATCTCGTTACCGGAAAGTCTCTTTACTCGTTCCGTAATACATCATCTCGTGACTAACTTATTAGTCATTTTCTTGCAAGGCTTATTATGACGTGTATTACCGAGAGGGCCCAGAGATACCTCTCCGACACTCGGAGTGACAAATCCTATTCCTGATCTATGCCAACACCACGAACACTTTTAGAGACACTTGTAGAGCATCTTTATAATCACCCAGTTACGTTGTGACGTTTGATAGCACACAAGGTGTTCCTCTGGTATACGGGAGTTGCATAATCTCATAGTCATAGGAACATGTATAAGTTATGAAGAAAGCAATAGTAGTAAAACTAAACGATCATAGTGCTAAGCTAACGGATGGGTCTTGTCCATCACATCATTCTCCTAATGATGTGATCCCGTTGATCAAATGACAACTCATGTCTATGGCTAGGAAACATAACCATCTTTGATCAATGAGCTAGTCTAGTAGAGGCATACTAGGGACACTCTGTTTTGTCTATGTATTCACACATGTACTAAGTTTCCGGTTAATACAATTCTAGCATGAATAATAAACATTTATCATGATATAAGGAAATAAACAATAACTTTATTATTGCCTCTAGGGCATATTTCCTCCAGTCTCCCACTTGCACTAGAGTCAATAATCTAGATCACATCACCATGTGATTAATACCAATAGTTCACATCACCATGTGACTTAACACTTTATAGTTCACATCGCCATGTGACCAATACCCAAAAAGATTTACTAGAGTCAGTAATCTAGTTCACATCGCCATGTGATTAACACCCAAAGAGTACTAAGGTGTGATATGTTTTGCTTGTGAGAGAGGTTTAGTCAACGGGTCTGTTACATACAGATCCTTATGTATTTCGCAAATTTCTATGTCTACAATGCTCTGCATGGAGCTACATTAGCTAATTGCTCCCACTTCCAATATGCATCCAGATTGATACTTGTCATCTGGAATAGTGTAAAGCTTGCAACGGTGTAACTCTTAACGACGAACTCTTTATCACCTCCACAATCGAGAAAACATTTCCTTAGTCATCCAGTAACTAAGGATAATTTTGACCGCTGTCCAGTGATCTACTCCTGGATCAGTTTTGTACCTCCTTGCCAAACTCATGGTAAGGTACACAACATGTTTGGTACACAACATGTCATACTTTATAGAACCTATGGCTGAGGCATAGGGAATGACTTTCATTCTTTCTCTATCTTCTGCCGAGGTCGGGCTTTGAGTCTTACTTAACTTCATACCTTATAACTTAGGCAAGAACTCCTTCTCTGAGTGATCCATTTTGAACTACTTCAAAAAACTTGTCAAGGTATGTACTCATTGAAAAAACTTATCAAGCGTCTCGATCTATGTCTATAGATCTTGAGGCTCAATATGTAAGAAGCTTTACCGAGGTTTTTATTTGAAAAACTCCTTTCAAACACTCCTTTATGCTTTCCAGAAAATTCTATATCATTTCCAATCAACAATATGTCATCCACATATAATATCAGAAATGCTACAGAGCTCCCACTCACTTTCTTGTAAATACAGGCTTCTCCAAAAGTCTGTATAAAATCATATGCTTTCATCACCTCATCAAAGCGTATATTCCAACTCCGAGATGCTTGCACCAGTCCATAGATGGATCGCTGGAGTTTGCACACTTTGTTAGCACCTTTAGGATCGACAAAACCTTCTGGTTGCATCATATACAACTCTTCTTTGAGATATACATTCAGGAATGCAGTTTTGACATCCATTTGCCAGATTTCATAATCATAAAATGCGGCAATTGCTAACAAGATTCGGACAGATTTAAGCATCGCTACTGGTGAGAAAGTCTCATCGTAGTCAACTCCTTGAACTTGTCGAAACCCTTTTGCAACAAGTCGAGCTTTGTAAACAGTAACATTACCGTCTGCGTCGGTCTTCCCCTTGAAGATCCATTTATTTTCGGCGGCTTGCCGATCATCGGGCAAGTCAACCAAAGTCCACACTTTGTTCTCATACATGGATCCTATCTCAGAGTTCATGGCCTCAAGACATTTTTTGGAATCTGGGCTCATCATCGCTTCTTCATAGTTCGTAGGTTCATCATGGTCTAGTAACATGACTTCCAGAACTGGGTTGCCATACCACTCTGGTGCGGAACGAACTCTGGTTGATCTACGAAGTTCAGCAGAAACTTGATCTGAAGTTTCGTGATCATCATCATTAGCTTCCTCACTAATTGGTGTAGGAATCACTAGAACTAGTTTCTGTGATGTACTACTTTCCAATTCGGGAGGAGGTACAATTACCACATCAAGTTCTACTTTCCTCCGACTCACTTCTTTCGAGAGAAACTCCTTCTCTAGAAAGGATCGATTCTTAGCAACGAATATCTTGCCTTCGGATCTGTGATTGAAGGTGTACCCAACAGTCTCTTTTGGGTATGCTATGATGACACATTTCTCCGACTTTGGTTCGAGCTTATCAGGTTGAAGCTTTTTCACATAAGCATCGCAACCCCAAACTTTAAGAAATGACAACTTTGGTTTCTTGCCAAACCGTAGTTCATAAGGCGTCGTCTCAACCGATTTAGATGGTGCCCTATTTAACGTGAATGCAGCTGTCTCTAATGCATAACCCAAAACGATAGTGGTAAATCGGTAAGAGACATCATAGATCGTACCATATCTAATAAAGTACAATTAACGACGTTCGGACACACCAGTACGCCGTGGTGTTTCGGGTGGCGTGAGTTGTGAAACTATTTCACATTGTTCTAAATGAAGGCCAAACTCGTAACTACAAATATTTGCATCCGTGATCAGATTGTGGAAACTTTTATTTTCTTGTTACGATGATTCTCCACTTCACTATGAAATTCTTCGAACTTTTCAAATGTTTCAGACTTGTGCTTCATCAAGTAGATATACCCATATCTGCTCAAATCATCAGTGAAGGTCAGAATAATGATACCCGCCGCGAGCTTCAACACTTATCGGTCCACATACATCAGTATGTATGATTTCCAACAAATCTGTTGCTCGCTCCATTGTTCCGGAGAACGGAGTTTTAGTCATCTTGCCCATGAGGCAAGGTTTCGCAAGCACCGAGTGATTCATAATCAAGTGATTCCAAAAGTCCATCACTATGGAGTTTCTTCATGCGCTTTACACCAATATGACCTAAACGACAGTGCCACAAATAGGTTGCACTATCATTATTAACCTTGCATCTTTTGGCTTCAATATTATGAATATGTGTATCACTATGATCGAGATCCAACAAACTATTTTCATTGGGTGTATGACCATCGAAGGCTTTATTCATGTAACCGAATAACAATTATTCTATGACTTTAAATGAATAACCGTATTGCAACAAACATGATCAAATCATATTTATACTTAACGCAAATGCCAAATAACATTTATTTAGGTTCTACACTAATTCTGATAGTATAGGGAGTGTGCGATGATGATCATATCAATCTTGGAACCACTTCCGACACACATCATCACTTCACCTTTAACTAGTCTCTGTTCATTCTGCAACTCCCGTTTCGGGTTACTAATTTTAGCAACTGAACCGGTATCAAATACCCAGGGGTTGCTATGAACACTAGCAAAGTACACATCAATAATCTGTATATCAAATATACCTTTGTTCACTTTGCCATCCTTCTTATCCACCAAGTATCTAGGGCATTTCCACTTCAAGTGACCATTTCCTTTGAAGTAGAAGCACTTAGTTTCAGGCTTGAGTTTAGCTTTGGGTTTCTTCACGGGAGTGACAACTTTCTTGTCATTCTTCTTGAATTTCCCCTTCTATCCCTTTGCCCTTTATTTGAAACAAGTGGTCTTGTTAACCATAAACACTTGATGCTCTTTCTTGATTTCTTCCTTCGTCGATTTCAGCATCGCGAAGAGCTCGGGAATTACTTTCGTCAACCCTTGCATATTATAGTTCATCACGAAGTTCTACTAACTTGGTGATAGTGACTAGAGAACTTTGTCAATTACTATTTTATCTGGAAGATTAACTCCCACTTGATTCAAGCAATTGCAGTACCCACACAATCTGAGCACATGCTCACTAGTTGAGCTATTCTCCTCCATCTTGTAGGCCATGTAATGTCAGAGGTCTTATACCTCTTGATACGGGCATGAGTATGAAATACCAATTTCAACTCCTAGAACATATCATATGCTCCGTGGCATTCAAAAGGTTTTTGAAGTCCCGGTTATAAGCTGTAAAGCATGGCGCACTAAACTATCAAGTAGTCATCATACCGGGCTTGTCAAACGTTCATAATGTCTGCATCTGCTCCTGCAATAGGTTCGTCACCTAGCGGTGCATCAAGGACATAATACTTCTGTGCATCAATGAGGATAATCCTCAGATCATGGACCTAGTTCGCATCATTGCTACTAACATCTTTCAACTTATATTTCTCTAGGAACATATAAAATAAACGGGGAGCTACATCGCGAGCTATTGATCTACAACACAGATATGCTAATACTACCAGGACTAAGTTCATGATAAATTAAAGTTCAATTTAATCGTATTACTAAAGAACTCCCACTTAGATAGATATCCCTCTAGCCATCTAAATGATCATGTGATCCAAGTCAACTAAACCATGTCCAATCATCACATGAGATGGAGTAGTTTCAATGGTGAACATCTTATGTTGATCATATCTACTATATGATTCATGCTCGACCTTTCGGTCTCCAGTGTTCCGAGGCCATATCTGCATATGCTAGGCTCCTCAAGTTTAACCCGAGTATTCGGCGTGCGCAAAACTGGCTTACACCCGTTGTATTTGAACGTAGAGCTTATCACACCCGATCATCACGTGGTGTCTCGGCACGACGAACTTTCGCAACGGTGCATACACAGGGAGAACACTTATACCTTGAAATTTTGTAAGGGATCATCTTATAATGCTACCGTCGTACTAAGAAAAATAAGAAGCATAATAAGATAAACATCACATGCAATCAAAATATGTGACATGATATGGCCATCATCATCTTGTGCTTTTGATCTCCATCTCCAAAGCACCGTCATGATCACCTTCGTCACCGGCGCGACACCTTGATCTCCATCGTAGCACCGTTGTCGTCTCGCAAACTATTGCTTCCACGACTACTGCTACCACTTAGTGATAAAGTAAAGTAATTACATGGCGACTGTATTTCATACAATAAAGTGACAACCATATGGCTCCTGCCAGTTGCCAATAACTTTACAAAACATGATCATCTCATACAAAACCGTATAACTCATCATGTCTTGACCATATCACATCACAACATGCCCTGCAAAAACAAGTTAGACGTCCTCTACTTTTTTGTTGCAAGTTTTACGTGGCTGCTACGGGCTTAGCAAGAACCGTTCTTACCTACGCATACAAAACCACAACGATGTTTCGTCAAGTATGTGATGTTTTAACCTTCACAAGGACCGGGTGTAGCCACACTTGATTCAGCTAAAGTGAGAGAGACAGACACCCACCAGTCACCTTTAAGCAACAAGTGCTCATAACGGTGAAACCAGTCTCGCGTAAGTGTACGCGTAATGTCGGTCCAGGCTGCTTCATCTCACAATACCGCCGAAGCAAAGTATGACATGCTGGTAAGCAATATGACTAGTATCGTCCACAACTCATTGTGTTCTACTCGTGCATATCATCAACGCATAGACCTGGCTCATGATGCCACTGTTGGGGAACGTAGTATTTTCAAAAAAATTCCTACGATCACGCAAGATCTATCTACCAGATGCATAGCAACGAGAGGGGAGAGTGTGTCTACGTACCCTTGTAGACCGAAAGCGGAAGCGTCAAGTGACGTGGTTGATGTCGTCGAACTTCTTCGCGATTCAACCGATCAAGCACCGACCGTACGGCACCTCCGTGTTCAGCACATGTTCAGATTGATGACGTCCCATGAGCTCTTGATCCAGTTGAGCTTCACGGGAGAGTTTTGTTAGCACGACGGCGTGGTGACGAATATGATGAAGTTACCGGTGCAGGCCTTCGCCTAAGCACTGCAACGGTATGACCGAGGTTTGTTTCTGTGGAGGGGGCACCGCACATGGCTGGAGAGATCAACTTGTCTATTCTAGGGTGCCCCCTTCCCCTGTATATAAAGGAGCAAGGGGGGAGGCTGGCCGGCCCTCCTATGGCGCGCCAAGAGGTGCAATCGTACTAGGAATAGGATTGCAATCCTATTCCTAGCTAGTAGGATCACCAAGAGGGAGAAGGGGGAAAGAAAGAGAGGGAGAGAAGGAGAGGGAGAGAAGGAGAGGGAAAGAGGGGGCGCGCCCCCTTCCCCTAGTCCAATTCGGACTGCCCCTTCGGAGGGGGCGCGCCACCTCCTGGCTGCTGCCCTCTTTCTTCCCTAAGGCCCACTAGGGCCCAACTTTCCCCCGGGGGGTTTCGGTACCCCCCCCCAGCACTGCGGTAAATTCCAAAACTTTCCAGAACACTTCCGGTGTCCGAATATAGTCGTCCAATATATCAATCTTTACGCCTAGGACGTTCTGAGACTTCTCGTCATGTCCGTGATCTCTTTCGGGACTCCGAACTACCTTCGGTAAATCAAAACTCATAAACTCATAATACCGATCATCATCAAACGTTAAGTGTGCGGACCCTACGGGTTCGAGAACTATGTAGACAAGACCGAGACTCATCTCCGGTCAATAACCAATAGCGGAACCTGGATGCTCATATTGGCTCCTACATATTCTACGAAGATCTTTATCGGTCAAACCACATAACAACATACGTTGTTCCCTTTATCATTGGTATGTTACTTGCCCGAGATTCGATCGTCGTTATCTCAATACCTAGTTCAATCTCGTTACCGGCAAGTCTCTTTACTCGTTCCGTAATACATCATCTCGTGACTAACCTATTAGTCATTTGCTTGCAAGGCTTATTATGATGTGTATTACCGAGAGGGCCCAGAGATACCTCTCCGACACTCGGAGTGACAAATCCTATTCTTGATCTATGCAAACACCACGATCACTTTCGGAGACACCTATAGAGCATCTTTATAATCACCCAGTTACGTTGTGACGTTTGATAGAACACAAAGTGTTCCTCCGGTATACGGGAGTTGCATAATCTCATAGTCATAGGAACATGTATAAGTCATGAAGAAAGCAATAGCAGTAAAACTAAACAATCATAGTGCTAAGCTAACGGATGGGTCTTGTTCATCACATCATTCTCCTAATGATGTGATCCCGTTGATCAAATGAAAACTCATGTTTATGGCTAGGAAACATAACCATCTTTGATCAATGAGCTAGTCTAGTAGAGGCATACTAGGGACACTCTGTTTTGTCTATGTATTCACACATGTACTAAGTTTCCGGCTAATACAATTCTAGCATGAATAATAAACATTTATCGTGATATAAGGAAATAAATAATAACTTTATTATTGCCTCTAGGGCATATTTCCTTCACATATGACTAATGAGTTAGCCAGGAGATGATGTATTATGGAACGAGTAAAGAGACTTACCGGTAACGGGATTGAACTAGGTATTGAGATATCGACGATCGAATCTCGGGCAAGTAACATACTGATGACAAAGGGAACAACGTATGTTGTTATGCGGTTTGACCGATAAAGATCTTCGTAGAATATGTAGGAGCCAATATGAGCATCCAGGTTCCGCTATTGGTTATTGACCGGAGATGAGTCTCCGTCATGTCTACATAGTTCTCGAACCCGTAGGGTCCGCTCGGTTAACGTTTGATGACGATCGGTATTATGAGTTTATGAGTTTTGATGTACCGAAGGTAGTTCGGAGTCCCGGATGAGGTCACGGACATGACGAGGAGTCTCGAAATGTCCGAGACATAAAGGTCGATACATTGGACGACTATGTTTGGACATCGGAAGGGTTCCGGGAGGTTTCAGGCATATACCGGAGTACCGAGGGGTTACCGGAACCCCCCGGGGAGTTAATGGGCCTTAATGGGCCATAGGGGAAAGGGAGAGGAGGCGGCCAAGGTGGGGGCCTGCCCCCCTTTCCTTCTTCTTCTTCTCCTCCTTCCTTCTTCTCCTACTCCTACTAGGGAAAGGGGGGAATCCTACTCCCGGTGGGAGTAGGACTCCCTAGGGCGCGCCATAGAGAGGGCCGACCCCTCCCCTCCCCTCCTCCATTATATACGAGGGTAGAGGCACCCCATAGACACACAAGTTGATCAGTTGATCTCTCCAACCATGTGCAGTGCCCCTCTCCACAGAAACACACCTCGGTCATATCGTTGCAGTGCTTAGGCGAAGCCATGCACCGGTAGTTTCATCATCTCCATCACCACGTCGTCGTGCTGACGAGACTCTCCCGCGAAGTTCTACTGGATCAAGAGCTCGTGGGACGTCATCAAGCTGAACGTGTGCTGAACGCGGAGGCTCCGTACGTTCGGTGCTTGATCGGTTGGACCACGAAGAAGTTCGACTACATCAACCGCGTCACTAGACGCTTCCGCTCCCGGTCTAAGAGTGTACGTAGACACACTCTCCCCTCTCGTTGCTATGCATCTAGTAGATAGATCTTGCATGATCGTAGGATTTTTTTTTTGAAATACTACGTTCCCCAACAGAAACTAACGACTCGCAAAGAGAGCACCTGTCAAATGTGCTAGATGAAGCTTCTTCAAGTGAATCTATCAAACAAATGGGTACAGGCGAAATCATACCCACCGAGGAACCAACTGAAGACGAAATCATCATCTCTCCACCCAATAATTCTGAAGACTATGCTCAGCCTGAAGCCAACGCTGAACATGAAGATAATCAACAAAACGTGCAAAGTCTTCGCCCAGCTCATCCTCGGGTTGCTAATGAAGTCCAAATTCAAAAGATTCTTGATGGCATCAATGCAACTGGTCCACTCACTCGCTCAAAAGCAACTCAGCTAGCCAACTTCTGTGATCACTCTGCATTTGTCTCAATATCTGAACCCAAGATAGTTGATGAAGCCTTTATGGAATCCGAATGGATTCAAGCAATGCAAGAAGAACTTCAACAGTGTCGAGAGGTATAAGACCACTGGCATTACTTTGCCTACAAGATGGAGGAGAATAGCTCAACTAGTGAGCATGTGCTCAAATTGTCTGGGTACTACAATTACTTGAATCAAGTGGGAGTTAATCTTCCAGATAAGATAGTAATTGACAAAGTTCTCTAGTAACTATCAACAAGTTAGTAGAACTTCGTGATGAACTATAATATGCAAGGGATGACGAAAGTAATTCCTGAGCTCTTCGCGATGCTGAAATCGGTGAAGGTAGAAATCAAGAAAGCGCATCAAGTGTTGATGGTTAACAAGACCACTTGTTTCAAGTAAAGGGCAAAGGGATAAAAGGGGAACTTCAAGAAGAATGACAAGAAAGTTGTCACTCCCGTGAAGAAACCCAAAGCTAAACTCAAGCCTGAAACTAAGTGCTTCTACTACAAAGGAAATTGTCACTGGAAGTGGAACTGCCCTAGATACTTGGCGGAAAAGAAGGATGACAAAGTGAACAAAGGTATATTTGATATACAGATTATTGGTGTGTACTTTACTAGTGTTCATAGCAACCCGTGGGTATTTGATACCGGTTCCATTGCTAAAATTAGTAACTCGAAACGAGAATTGCCGAATGAACAGAGACTAGTTAAAGGTGAAGTGACGATGTGTGTTGGAAGTAGTTCGAAGATTGATATGATCATCATCGCACACTCCCTATACTTTCGGGATTAGTGTAAAACGTAAATAAATGTTATTTGGCATTTGCGTTGAGCATGAATATGATTTGATCATATTTGTTGCAATACGGTTATTCATTTAAAGTCATAGAATAATTGTTATTCTATTTACATGAATAAAACCTTCCATGGTCATACACCCAATGAAAATATTTTATTGCATCTTAATCGTAGTGATACATATATTCATAATATTAATGCCAAAAGATGCAAGGTTAATAGTGATAGTGCAACTTATTTGTGGCACTGCCATTTAGGTCATATTGGTGTAAAGCGCATGAAGAAACTCCATAGTGATGGACTTTTGGAATCACTTGATTATGAATCACTTGGTGCTTGCGAACCATGCCTCATGGGCAAGATGACTAAAACTCCGTTCTCCGGAACAATGAGCAAGCAACTAATTTATTGGAAATCATACATTCTGATGTATGTGGACCAATGAGTGTTCAGGCTCGCGGCGAGTATCGTTATTTTCTGACCTTCACTGATGATTTGAGCAGATATGGGAATATCTACTTGATGAAACACAAGTCTCAAACATTTGAAAAGTTCAAAGAATTTCAGGGTGAAGCAGAAAATCATCGTAACAAGAAAATTCAGTTTATACGATCTGATCGCGGAGGCGAATATTTGATTTACGAGTTTGGTCTTCATTTAAAACAATGTGGAATAGTTTCACAGCTCACGCCACCCGGAACACCACAGCGTAATGGTGTGTCTGAACGTCGTAACCATACTTTATTAGATATTGTGCGGTCTATGATGTCTCTTACCGATTTACCACTATCGTTTTGGGTTATGCATTAGAGACAGCTACATTCGCGTTAAATAGGGCACCATCTAAATCCGTTAAGACGACACATTATGAATTGTGGTTTAGCAAGAAACCAAAGTTGTCATTTCTTAAAGTTTGGGGCTGCGATGTGATATGTCTCCCATGTATCTATAATTTTTGACTGTTCCATGCTACTATATTATCCTTCTAGGATGTCTTATGGGCTTTATTATACACTTTTATATGATTTTTGGGACTAACCTATTAACCCAGATCCCAGTGCCAGTTTCAGTTTTTCTCCTGTTTTAGGGTTTTACAGAAAAGGAATATCAAACGGAGTCCAATTGACGAGCCAATTTTTTATGATTTTTTCTGGACCAAAAGAAGCCCCCGAAGCAAAAGATTTGGGCCAGGAGAGCCACGGGCTGCCCTCGAGGGTTGAGGGCCCGCCCTGGGCAGGGGGCGCGCCCCCCTATCTCGAGGACGGCCCGTAGCTCCCCTTTACTTGGCCCCGACTCCAAAAATTCCTATAAATACTGAAACCTCAGGAAATTAACCTAGATCGGGAGTTCCGCCGCCGAAAGCCTCTGTAGCCACCAAAAACCAATCTAGACCCTGTTCCGGCACCCTGCCAGAGGGGGGAATCCCTCTCCGGTGGCTATCTTCATCATCCCAGCGCTCTCCATGACGAGGAGGGAGTAGTCCACCCTCAGGGCTGAGGGTATGTATGAGTAGCTATGTGTTTGATCTCTCTCTCTCTCTCTCGTGTTCTTGAGATGGCACGATCTTGATGTATCGCGAGCTTTAATATTCTAGTGGGATCTTATGATGCTTCCGCTTCACTTGAACGCGTCACTTGACGCTTCCGCTTCCGGTCTACGAGGGTACGTAGACACACTCTCCCCTTCGTTGCTATGCATCTAGTAGATAGATCTTGCGTGATCGTAGGAAAATTTTGAAAATACTACGTTCCCCAACATTATTCTAGTACAAACTCTATGATAGATTGAACGTTACTACGGACTCTTGAATAGATCGATCAGAAAGAATAACTTTGAGGTGGTTTCGTACCCTACCATAATCTCTTCGTTTGTTCTCCGCTATTAGTTACTTTGGAGTGACTCTTTGTTGCATGTTGAGGGCTAGTAATATGCTCCAATTATGTTATCCTTGTTGAGAGAACTTGCACTAGTGAAAGTATGAACCCTTGGCCTTGTCTAATATCATTGCAACACCGTTTATGCTCACTTTTACCACTTGCTACCTTGCTGTTTTTATATTTTCCTATTACAAAAACCTATATCTACCATCCATATTGCACTTGTATCACCATCTCTTCGCCGAACTAGTGCACCTATACAATTTACCATTGTATTGGGTGTGTTGGAGACACAAGTGACTCTTTGTTATTTGGTTGCAGGGTTGCTTGAGAGAGACCATCTTCATCCTATGCCTCCCACAGATTGATAAACCTTAGGTCATCCACTTGAGGGAAATTTGCTACTGTCCTACATACCTCTGCACTTGGAGGCCCAACAACGTCTACAAGAAGAAGGGTGCGTAGTAGACATCAAGCTCTTTTCTAGCGCCGTTGCCGGGGAGGTTATTGCTTGAAGGTATATCTTTAGATCTTGCAATCAAATCTTTTAGTTTCTTGTTTTATCACTAGTTTAGTTTATAAAGGAAAACTACCAAAAAAATGGAATTAAGGTTACCTCATATGCTTCATCTTTTTAATATCTTTTGTGAAAATGATGGAAAGGAAAATTGTGCTCAAGTACTAGAAGAAGAATTACGTAGAATGCTTGGCAGTAAAGACTTGAATGATGAGCATGCTTGCAATGTTGTTAGTGTGAATCCTTTGAATATCCATGGTACTAATGATGATTGCACTAGTCATGATGAAAATATCTCATATAAGCATGTTGATTTTTGTGGAGGTATAGAGTTTGCAAGTACATACCAAAGAGGGAAGATAGATTTTGCAAGAGGCATAAGTATTTAGAAACTAAATGGTTGCTACAGATGCTAGATGATTCTGCTAAAAATTTAAAATATCTTAGCCGTACTTGTGAACTTTGCAATGAACATGGTCATTTCATTACCCAATGCAAATTGTTTCATGATCGAATCGTGTCCAAAAATTGTGATGACTTGATTTCCCTTGCACATCATAATGAACTTATCTTGCTTTTGGGTTATGAAGAAATTAAATGTAGAACTAAGTTTCTTCCAGGATTTGCCATTGATAAACTTCTTGAGTTTGATATAGAGGAAATATATATGTATTGTGCGGTGAATTGCATTGAAAATCCTTATATTGCCAATTACCTTAAGACAAGAAAACAAATAGGAGATAAAGAGAATACTAATGGAAGGGAAGAGATTTCCCAATATCCTCCTATTATTTCTTATGATGAATCAGGTAACGAGGAGGAGCCTTCTATTCAACCAATCTCATTAATAAAGAGCTCCGAAAAGAAGATTGAACCCACACATAATGTGAAGAAGAAAAAGGAAAGTCGGAGAAGCGAAGACAAAAAGGTATCCCTTCCAAATGATGTTGCTTCCATTACTCATTGTGATGATGATAATTGCTATACTATCGGTGCTAGCCATACTATTAACGATGAGATTGATTATGCTTATTGTCGTGGATTTAGCACGGCAGATGTCCGTGTTAACGGACTTAGGTGTGAGGCCATCGCTCAGGTTAGCTTAAAGGGGTTAAAGCGGACGAAGGACACAGGGATTTTTATACTAGTTCGGCCCCTTCGATGAAGGTAAAAGCCTACGTCTAGTTTGGTGTGGTATTGCTTGTGCTTCGATGACCAGGGAGCAAATCCGCTTTGCCTGTGTCTCGAGCTGTTGTTTCTTGTCCTCAACCGTCGTCGGGTCGTCCCTTTATATAAGAGGCGACGCCCGGTCCGGTTTACAGAGTCCCGAGGCCGGCTCATAAACGTGTCTGCCTCGGTCTCTACTCTTTCTATCTTACATCCCAAGTTACATGGCACGACGTTTTACAAACCATAGGCCTTATACATGGGCCCTAAACCTCTATGGGCTATGATCCCTTGTTATACATTCTACCGGGCTTCTGATAATATAACCTTACTAGCGTAATCCGGACCCTCCTGGCCGGTTTATACCCGCTAGTAATATCCCTGACATTAGGCCCCAGATTGATTTAAACTTGTTCATGTCAGTCTTCCAAGTCTTGTACGAATTTCCCTTTTTGCAATTCTTGTATGCTTCATAAACCGGCCATGACGTCATCTCCTGAGATCGCTTTAATCTGTCATGACATCATCTGCACATTTAATGCCCGCACCCGTTTGTTACCTTTCTTTATTGCCGCACCGAAGATCGAGGCGACAAGTCAATCTTTATCCGATTTCCGGCCTCCTCGATTCCCGCGCTTGCCGTTTTAACCCCTCGGCCTATAAATACAGCCGAGGCACATCTATTTTCCCCTTCTGCTTCTTCTTCCTCCGTCTCCAGCGCTCGAACCTCCGCCGCTGTTCTTCGAGCTCGCCGTCGTCCACAAGTCCGGCCGCTGCATCGACCTGAACGCGTCCAGAGAACTCACCGCCGTCCTCTGTTTCCTCGGGTACGCCATCTTCTTCCCCATAGATCTCAGTTCTAGGGTTTCTTCTATTGCTCGCCATGAACCCTCGTTTCTTCGTAGTTCATCACCGTAGGTCAGTCTTAGCTATAGATATAAACTCGTTAGGCTTGATCCTCATCCGTGCGCTTCCGCTCCATCATTATACTCTAGCTTCTCCAGCACTGCCAGTTTAGATTGAACATGTATAGAACCTCCGCGGCCTTCACTGAATATAACTTGTATTATTCTGTCTTTTTCTTGCGCCGTAGATCCATATTTACCTCAGCTTCAAGTGAAAATTGTTTTTCACACTTTTAGATCTGCAGCTCGCTTACATTGCCGGTTTAGCCATACCCTGCGCGTCATATGCTTGCCTTGACGGTTTTAGATTTAAGCCCGTATTCCACAATTGATGGTTTAACTTTCTCCATCTATCGTCGTGAACCGGTAGCTGTCTCACTCATACCCGCTTCCGGATTAGTAGATACCATTAGTCCCTTGTTTAAACCGACAATTAAGTCCATACCTTCATAGAATGCACCGGTTTATATCCAGCAGTTGGTAAACCGGGTCTTGTATTATGTTTTCCAGTATTCCTTTCTTGGAGAAATGGCTTCCACGGCAAAACAATTTGTTGCTTGCAACTGGGTTCCGTCCCGCATTACGGAAGACGATTTAGTTGAAGCGGCCTCAATTGGTGATCTGGGCCCTAAGGAAGTTCTGCACTGGTGGGCCCCTAGAAAGGAGTGCCCTCCTGAACCTAAGGAGGGAGAAATCATAGTCTTCTATGATCATCTGGCCCGGGGTTTTAGTCCTCCCGGTTCAAAGTTCTTCCGTGATGTGTTAACCTCCTTTCAACTCCACCCACAAGATATAGGCCCAAATTCTGTATCGAACATCTGTAACTTCCAAGTCTCCTCGGAGGCATACCTTCAAGAAGAACCATCAGTGGATCTGTTCCGGGATTTCTTCCATCTGAACCGCCGGACTGAGTTTACTGATGGGCCTCATCAGGAGCTGGGAGGTGTCAGTATCCAGAAAAGGAAGGACGTCAGTTTTCCTCATGCCACTCTTCACAGCCACCCTAAGGAATGGAACCAGACATGGTTCTACTGCAAGGACACTTCGCCAGAAGGAGAAAACCCACTGCCGGGTTACCGCGCTTACCATCTGGCGTCAACCCATCCTTTGTCGTGGCGTCTAAGCGCCCAAGACCGGGCCCGATATGCCCCTCAACTTTCCAAACTCAGGGCCTTCGTGGAAAACGGTTTAACCGGAGTTGATTTCGTCCGTTGCTGGCTCTCTTGGAGCATTCTTCCACTAAGCCGGCGCTCAAGCCTGATGTGGAAATACACCGGCAAGCCAGAAGACCCTCAACGCCACACAAAAATAGTGCTTCCTGATAATGAAGTGACTGAGTCTGCTAAGAAGATGCTGAACATCCCTCTGGAGGATTGCAACCAGACCGGCTTAGCTCCATTCTGCATAACCAATAAGCCGCCATCGGTAAAGTTCTTCCGACCCTTTCTTTTCATCTTAATCCGTTCATATCAGTTGTCTTCAACTTGTTATTATTCCTTTACATAGGACAACGATCCTTTCTGGAAGAGGAAATCTCAGGATAAACCGGCCAAGCAATCACGCAAGAAAACCTTTGCTGTCAAGTAGAAAAAAGTTGCTGCCGCTTCCGGTTCAAACCCTGAAGAGGATGATCCGGCTTCTGAGGTATTAATTAACCCTTATGTCTTTTGATCTTCCTTTGTCTGAATTTATGTTAATAATGCCGTTCCTCAGGACCTGGCGGAGGGAAGTAAAGCGGAGGGAGTTGAGGTAATTTCTCTCTCATTTGATTCAAAACCGTTGTCACCCAAGATCCGCCGGGTATCCCGGAAATATCCATTTTCTCACCCTTATGCTCAATTGGATCCCAACTTTCTTTTGAAGAAACAGCAGCACGAAGCTCGCCGGACCACACGCCATAGCGGCCATGTGGTTGAGTCGTCCGGGATACCCCTCACGCCAGCTCACAGGCGCCGTTCAGTGTTTTTTCTCACTCCAACCCTTCTTCATCCAAAAGCAGGCCTTATATGTAAACATCTTAAACCGTCTGATCCCGACTATCAGGAGGCTCCTCTATCTTTTTCCGACGAATCGACCGCTATGCAAGTCCCAGTGCTCAAAACCGTTCCTGGGTAAGTCCTTTTTTCTAACATCCGGTTTATCTTCCAGTTTTTAACTTTGTGATTCTCATTGTTCTTTTAACCTTTATCAGAATGCCAAAGCCTAGCAAAAAGGCGAAAGCAAATAAGCCGGCTGCGGAGACCACTACTGCTGAACCGGCCGAGGACCCTGAAGCGGCCAACCCTCCAGAGGACAACTTTGAAGTTCAGCTCGATGATCCCGCTCCTATGGACCATGAATATGTTGCTGCGTCGGGAGGTGATGATATGGAGAACACGGCTTAACCGGCAAGCCCTGTCCGGGTTAGTCCTCCCCGGGCTAGCCCGAGCCCTGTTAGTCCGGTGCACACTGTTGATCCTCTCCAGCCAACCGCTGCCTCGACAGCAGACGTTGAGATAACCGGGTTAGGCTTCACTGCTCCCACAGAGCCTGTTATCTTAGCTAAGCATAATGCCAAGGACGAAAAACTTCAACAAGATAAAGGCAAGTGGAGCACAGGCTTGTCAAGTTATGCTGAGCTGAGTGCCCAAGAACTCCATTCTGGGTATCTGAACCGGCTCTTCACCAGCCGTGATTGTGAAGCCGACTTAGTCAACATGATGAAGGATAAATATGAGGTGACTTTCTTTCCTCTTGCTTTCCGTTTCTGCTTTGTACTTTGCAATCCTACCTTTAGGCCATAGTAGCCCCCAAGTGTCGGTTTAGCTTCATTGTAGGTGAACCGGGACTTTAATTATGTCTGAGAATGCATGTACATTAGCCTCCAAGTGCCAAGGTCATAACTTATTTATGTGCTTGGGACTTGTCTGAAAATTTGCTTTCTGCACTTCAATTGTACATTAGCCCCCAAGTGTCAAGTGCATAACATGTTATGTGCTTGAGACTTTGAATAATTTGTCCTTCTCAAACGTTTGCTTTTCTTGCAGACTGACTTGAACCGGAGAGCTTCGGAGGCAACTGAGCTCCGGAATAGCTTGGCCTTCCATGAGGCTGCTTCAACCAAAGCTAAGGAAGAACTTTTCCTTGCTTTGACTAACATGGAAAAATTGAAGAAAGATTTTGAAGCGAAGCGGTCCACATGGGAGGTGCAAAGGGACGCTCTAGAAAAAAGAGCAAAGGATGCCGAAGCCGCTCTCAATTCGGTTACACAGGAACTATCCGGGTTGAAACAGCAAATAGAGAACATGACTTCTGCTATCTCATGTGAGTATCTGTCTTCATACATTTGTATCTTTGCAATCTTTGTTCCGCTCCAGTTTAACTCGCCAATTGCATACAGGGAGGTGCATAATTCATCTTGGAGACGATGTCCGGAAGAAGCTCAAGGCAGCATATACCCTGGTGGAGCAACTCTACTCCGGCGCTCAAAGGGCTATCAGTGCCATGCCGCACAATAAACCGGCGCCGACCACCATCCAAGCCACCCTGGAAAAGCTATTTGTTTTACCTGTGCGTCTTGTTGAGGTGAAGAAGTCTGCTGCATGAGCTGGTTCTCTCCTGGCGTTGACCTGGGCCAAAGCATGGGTCCCCGATTTTGATCTGACGGAGGCCATGAATGGCTACCCCAGCATGAAGGAGGACGGGTCAGCCTTTTCAGCTGAAGATCTCCGTGCTTTAACCAAGGACATGCGTCCTCTTGCCAGTAAGCTTGCTGATGAAGCAGATCTAACAAGGTATCATCCGGCTTATGATCTAGAGAACTCACGGGTGGAGCGGCCAGTTTACGATACTGAAAATCTGATCCCACCAGTTCGTAATCACACTTTCGCTCCAGATATTGACCCTTCAGATCTTATCAATGATGAAGTGTATTTCCGTGCTCTCTCCAAGATTGACCGGAGTGCTCCTGATTTCCAGCAATTGCCTGAAGTCGATGAAGATCCAGATCAAGTTGACCCTCAGCCTTCGCAGCGTGCTGAAGAAGAATCCAAACCGTCCCGGTTTAATTTTTAGATGCTGAATATTTTGCCAGAAACTTTTGATCCATTCGGGCCTGCAAGTGCCTTGTAATAGGATAATTGAAACACTGCCTTTGTTCCACTGTTAGGGTACTATTTGGATTGGCATCTCTCAATTTAATCTTCTTTTTGAAATGCTTGATCAGCTTATATTACCTGTGCCTGCATGAACGAAGCTAAAAGATGTCCTGGCGGTTTACCACCGGACGAATTATACTGCTCTGATATATATACATCAAAGGAATAGCTTTTGATCACAAACATATACCATACCTTTGATTAAGTGTGCTTGTTGACCTTAACCCGGTAGGAATAAGTGAAAGCGTAGGCGCTGATGAGGCTCTTGGCTCTCTTGTTTGGCTTAGCTTGATGGCCGATCCGGGTTATGATGAACGCCGGTTTAACTCTCGCTGGTGTTCATGACCCAGACTTTAACTTTGTAGATATATGGTCAACCTTGTAGTTGTCCAGTCTCGCATCAATGGACTTGGTTAAAAACCAATGATCATGACGACCAAGATTTGTAAAATCATAAAAAATAGAAATAAGGTTTTTTGGGCAAATAAGACCATGTAGTCGAGGCTTTTTACAAGCTGCCAGGCTCCAAATTCGAGGCTTTTTATGAGCTGCCAGGCTACTGTCATTGACCATTTTAGCAAAGCCTGTCAAGATGCTCCGCAATCCTTAACCAAATCATCGATGACAAGCTACCCAATGTTTCAAAATCTCGTAAGGATTTTGTCTTTAGGTAATCAACTCGATGATTGTCAATTTAACGTGGCCAAGTTCAGGGTCCCGAAGGAGTAACTTGTGGCAGGTTCGACGGGTCATACCAGGTTTACCTGGATGGCGTGATTTACTTGAGGCAGGCAGGTTAGTCCGGGGTTTTAGGTGCATGCACCGGGCTTCCAAGCCATGTTCACTACAAGGTATTCAACTCTCTGCGAGCCCCCCGGTAGTGTGTGAGCCATTTTGCTCATCGGGGCATATGTTTGAGCTGGGTTGGGCACCAACGCTCTCTTTTACCCCTCATCATCATGTGGAAATTGCCGAAGCAACCATAGCAGTGCTCTTATGATGGGCTTCATACCGCCGTCGGCTCAAGAGGCCATGGGAAACTCCCTTGCCCGCGGAAGCCCCGATGTGATTCTTGTTTGATAAGATGGCCGATTCCTTGATGTATCAAGGGCGCCGGTTTAGGAGGCCATGGTAAGCTTCTGTAGAAACTCCCATGTGATACTCCTTTGAAGAACACGACTGATTCCTTGATTCTGTCAAGGGCGCCGGTTTAAGAGGCCATGGAAGGTTTCTTTCGAAGCCCCCATGTGATACTCTTGTGTATAAAAGACGCGGCTGATTCCCTGATTCTATCAGGGGCGCCGGTTTAAGAGGCCATGGAAGGTTTCTTTCGAAGCCCCCATGTGATACTCTTTTTGCGAAGAAGATGGCTGATTCCCTGGTGATCCGGGGGCGCCAGTTTATTTTATTAAGTATAATATATACATTGTACATAAAGCGGAGCCAATGGCTCAAGTATAGTAAGGCCGAAGGAGAGCGATGTTCCACGGCCGCTTGGTCTCCTCCTCTGCCGTACGTGAGTCCTTATGTTCTCGAACGTCGACAAGGTAGTATGATCCGTTGTGTAGGTTCTTGCTGACCACAAAGGGTCCTTCCCAAGGTGGGGATAACTTATGCATATCCGTCTGGTCTTGGATGAGCCGGAGCACCAGATCTCCTTCGTGGAACGTTCTGGTCTTAACCTGGCGGCTGTGGTACCGGCACAGGTCTTGTTGGTAAATCGTTGATCGCGCTGCGGCCGTGTCCCGTTCCTCGTCTAGCCGGTCCAAGTTGTCTTGCCTTGCTTGTTCATTATCCGCTTCAACATAGGCTGCCACGCGTGGTGAATCATGCCGGATATCACTAGGGAGGACCGCTTCAGCACCGTATACCATGAAAAAGGGCATGTATCCTGTAGATCTGTTAGGCGTAGTGTTGATGCTCCATAAGACAGAAGGCAACTCCTCTACCCAGCAACCCGGTGTTCTTTGCAAAGGAACCATAAGCCGGGGCTTCATGCCTCTCAAGATCTCTTGGTTGGCTCTCTCAGCTTGGCCGTTGGACTGAGGGTGAGCTACTGATGACATATCAAGGCGAATATGTTCTCTTTGACAGAACTCTTCCATCTCTCCCTTAGATAGGTTGGTGCCATTATCAGTTATAATGTTGTGTGGAAAACCTAACCGGAAAATCACCTTTTTGATGAACTTAACCGCTGTTGCCGCATCACACTTACTGACAGGCTCTGCTTCGACCCACTTTGTAAATTTGTCCACTGCTACCAACAGGTGGGTTTTCTGATCTTGGGATCTTTTAAAGGGTCCAACCATATCAAGCCCCCAAGTCGCAAATGACCAAGTAATTGGAATCATCCACAGCTCCTGCGCCGATACATGAGCATGCTGCGAAAATTTCTGGCAAGCGTCACATTTTCTGACCAAGTCCTGTGCATCGGCGTGAGCCGTCAGCCAGTAGAACCCATGACGAAAAGCTTTAGCTACCAAGGACTTTGAACCGGCGTGATGACCGCAATCCCCTTCATGAATCTCTCGAAGAATATCATAGCCTTCCTCTGATGATACGCATGTTGGAGATATGCCCTAGAGGCAATAATAAAAGCATTATTATTATATCTCCTTGTTCATGATAATTGTCTGTTATTCATGCTTGAATTGTATTGTACGGAAACAGCGATACATGAGTGAATACATATACCACAATGAGTCCCTGGTAGGCCTCTAGTTGCCAGCTCGTTGATCAACAGATGGTCACGGTTTCCTGACCATGGACATGGGATGTCAGTGATATCGGGATCACATCATTACGAGAATGATGTGATGGACAAGACCCAAACTTGAGCATAACACGAGATCGTATAGTTCGTAATGCATAAGCTTTTCGGTGTCAAGTATTTATTCCTTAGACCATGAGGTTGTACAACTCCCGGATACCGTAGGAGTACTTTGGGTGTGCGAAACGTCACAACGTAACTGGGTGGCTATAAAGGTACGCATCGGGTATCTCCGAAAGTGTCTGTTGAGTTGGTACGAACCGAGACTGGGATGTTGTCACTCCATATGACGGAGAGGTACCTCTGGGCCCACTCGGTAAGACATCATCATGATGAGCTCAATGTGACTAAGTAGTTAGTCACGGGATGATGGATTACAGATCGAGTAAAGAGACTTGCCATGACGAGATTGAACAAGGTATCGGGAATACCGACGATCGAATCTCGGGCAAGTACCGTACCGACTGACAAAGGGAATAACATACGGGATTGAGTGAATCCTTGACACGGTGGTTCATCCGATGAAGATCATCGAGGAACACGTGGGAACCAACATGGGTATCCAGATCCCGCTGTTGGTTATTGACCGGAGAGTGGTCTCGGTCATGTCTACGTGTCTCCCGAACCCGTAGGGTCTACACACTTAAGGTTCGGTAATGCTAGGGTCGTAGAGATAAATGCACGTGGAAACCCAAAAGTTGTTCGGAGTCCCGGATGAGATCCCGGACGTCACGAGGAGTTCCGGAATGGTCCGGAGGTAAAGATTGATATATAGGAAGTCCAGTTCCGGCTATCGGGTGATCTCCGGGGGTCACCGGGAGCGTCCCGGGACCACCGGAGGGTCCCCGGGGGTCCATCGGGTGGGGCCACCCATCCCGGTGGGGCCCCTAGGCCGCAAGGGGAAGTGTCCAGCCCCTCTGGGCTGGCGCACCACTAGGGGCCCACCTCGCCATGCGCCTAGGGTTAAAACCCTAAGGGGGAGGGGGGCCACCACTTGCCTTGGGGGGCAAGGACTCCCCCCTGGCCGCCGCCCCCGTGCAGATTGGATCTGCAGGGGCCCTGGCTCACCCCCTGGCCCCCTATATATATGTGGGGAGGGAGAGGGCAGCCGCACCCTTGCCCTGGCGCCTCTCCCCCTCCCGTCACACCTCCATACTCCCACGTAGGGCACCCGGCGAAGCCTTGCTGCGATCTCCACTGCATCCGTCATCACGCCGTCGTGCTGCCGGATCTCTGACGACTTCTCCTCCCGCCTTGCTAGATCAAGAAGGAGGTGACGTTGCTGCACCGTACGTGTGTTGAACGCGGAGGTGCCGTCCGTTCGGCGCTAGATCATCGGTGACGAAGAACGCGAAGAGTACGACTACTTCATCCATGCTTCTTCGAAAGCTTCCGCTCGCGATCTACATAACGGTATGTAGATGCACTCTCACTTGCTCGTTGCTAGATGTCTCCTTAGTTGGATCTTGGTGAAAGCGTAGAATTTTTTTGAATTATGCTACGTTCCCCAACAACGCACCGCTGAAACGCTCCAGAAATGCTGCGATGATGAAGTTCTCCATTGACGATAGTCATAGACTTAGACCACCGGATTATCTGCCGGGCCTCCACTTTGTCCTCTGCCAACTCGCCTCGGCTCATATACGCCAAATAAGGGAGTGTCCAATCAGGAATGATGTGAAGCACTGCGACTAACTGTGCTTCTGGATCAGGAACAGCCAAGTCCTCCTCTGACGGTATCTGTATTCACGGGCTATGCAATTCATCCAGGAAGGTATTAGGTGGAACCGGTTTACGCTGAGAACCTAGCCGGCTCAATGCATCGGCCGCTTCATTTTTCCGTCGGTCTATGTGGTCCACCTGATATCCCTTGAAGTATCCTGCAACTGCATCCACTTCTCGTCGATAAGCCGCCATGAATGGATCCTTAGAGTCCCACTTACCGGATACTTGTTGTGCCACCAGATCTGAATCACCAAAGCACTTAACCCGGCTCAAGTTCATCTCCTTGGCCATTCGTAAACCGTGGAGGAGAGCTTCATACTCAGCAGCATTATTAGTACAAGGGAACATTAAACGGAGGACATAACAGAACTTATCACCTCGCGGGGAAGTTAGCACGACTCCAGCCCCTGAGCCCTCCAATTGCCTTGAACCGTCAAAGTGAATAGTCCAGTATATATGATCCGACTTCTCCTCAGGTGCTTGCAACTCTGTCCAATCATTGATGAAATCCACCAGTGCTTTATAGCAGTACGGGGCACATATTTTAATCCGTGTGGGCTAAGCCCAATGGCCCACTTCGCCACTCTGCCAGTGGCTTCTCTGTTCTGGATTATATCCCCCAACGGAGCTGAACTGACAACAGTGATTGGGTGGCCCTGGAAGTAGTGCTTCAACTTCCGGTTTGCCATGAACACACCATACACCAATTTCTGCCAGTGTAGATATCTTTGTTTCGACTCAATGAGCACCTCACTGATTTAATAAACCGGACGTTAAACCGGATATTCTTTACCCGCTTCTTTGCGCTCCACCACAATGGCCACGCTAACTGCACGGGCATTGGCGGCCACGTATAACAATAGCGGCTCCCTGTCAACCGGGGCAGCAAGGACTGGTGGTTCTGCCAATTGCCGCTTCAAATCCTCAAACGCAGTGTTTGCAGCATCGCTCCAGACAAACCGGTCCGTCTTCTTCATCATCTGATAAAGAGGGACCGCCTTTTCCCCCAAACGGGTGATGAACTGGCTCAATGCTGCAATACGGCCTGCCACGCGCTGGATATCATTGATACAAGCCGGTTTAGCCAAGGATGTGATCGCCTTGATCTTCTCCGGATTAGCTTCAATCCCTCTGTTTGATACTAAGAATCCAAGGAGCTTGCCTGCTGGAACACCAAAAACACACTTCTCCGGATTAAGCATCATCTTGTAAACCCGGAGGTTGTCAAAGGTTTCTTTTAAGTCCTCTATCAGCGTCTCCTCCTTCCTGGATTTTACCACAATGTCATCCACATATGCATGGACATTTCTTCCAATCTGCCCTTGTAGGCAATTCTAGACACAACGCTGATAAGTTGCTTGGGCACTCTTGAGTCCAAAAGGCATGGATACATAGCAGAAGGCTCGAAAGGGAGTTATGAAAGCTGTCTTCTCTTGGTCCTTAACTGCCATCTTGATATGATGATAACCTGAATATGCATCCAAAAAACTTAGCCGCTCACATCCCACCATAGCATCAATAATATGATCAATACGGGGGAGAGCAAAAGGATTAGTTGGGCAAGCCTTGTTCAAGTCTGTATAATCAACACATATCCTCCAGGTTCCGTTTTTCTTTAGTACCAGCACCGGATTAGCCAACCACTCTGGATGAAATATTTCAACTATGAAGCCTGCGGCCAAAAGCCTAGCCACTTCTTCACCTATAGCCTTGCGCCTCTCCTCATTAGGGCGCAAATACTGCTTGACTGGTTTAAACTTTGGATCAATATTAAGACTGTGCTCAGCGAGTTCCCTCGGTATACCTGGCATGTCAGAAGGCTTCCATGCAAAGATATCCCGGTTCTCACGGATGAACTCGATGAGCGCGCTTTCCTATTTGGGGTCTAGGTTAGCGCTGATAGTGAACTGCTTGGATGAATCGCCTGGAACAAAGTCAACCTGCTTGGTTTCCTCTGCTGACTTAAACTTCAACGCCGGATCATGCTCTGTAGTTGGCTTCTTCAACGGGGACATATCTGCCGGATCAACATTGTCCTTATAAAACTTCAGCTCCTCCGTAGCACAAACTGCCTTAGCGTATGCTGCGTCTCCTTCGTCGCATTCCAACGTGATCTTGCGGCTCCCGTGAACCGTGATGGTTCCTTTGTGACCCGGCATCTTGAGCTGCAAATAAACATAACACGGTCTAGCCATGAACTTGGCGTAAACCGGTCTCCCAAACAGAGCATGATATGGGCTCCTGATCTTTACAACCTCGAAGGTCACTGTCTCCGATCTAGAGTCATGCTCATCCCCAAAGGTAACTTCCAGATCGATTTTCCCAACTGGGTAAGCCGATTTACCGGGCACCACTCCATGGAACACTGTGTTGGACTGTCGGAGCTTCTTATCTGTCAATCCCATACGTCGGAAAGTCTCATAGTATAGGATATTGATGATGCTGCCTCCATCCATAAGTTCCTTTGTGAACTTGTAACCACCCACCTGAGGTGCCACCACTAAGGCCAACTGACTCGGATTATCAACCCGTGGCGGGTGATCCTCTCTGCTCCATACAATGGGCTGCTCAGACCAACGTAAAAAACACTGTATTGCCGGTTCAACAGCATGCACTGCTCTTTTCAGAACCTTTTGATCCCATTTGCACAAACTTGTGGTGAAAACATGATATTGCCCACTGCTTAGCTCCTTCGGATTATTCTGATATCCGGATTGCTGTTGCTGCTGACGCTGTTGATTGCCCTGGTTGTTGTATCCACCCTGACCATGCTGCTGGTTATGTTGCGGCTGACTGTTGCCATTGTGGTTATTGTTACCGTCGTGATATCCTGATCCGGATCCACCATCCTGGTAACCCGGACCCTGAAAACCGGGACCTGATCCGCTGGGGTGTCTGTGGTTATACTTGGTCTGTTTCATAAACTCCTGCATAATAAAATAGTCCTTCCAGAGATGCGTAGCCGGGTTTTCCTCTGTACCATGCTTTGGGCAGGGCACGCTCAACTGGCGATCTAGATTAATGGGTGGCCTCCCATTGCGTGGGGGCGGTCTACCCTTGCGGCGCTGCCCGTTGTCTTGAACGTTGGTATTTGCCATGAAATCCGAGCTGCCCTCCGCTTTACGTTTGCCATTGTACCCTATACCCGCCGGATAGGTCCGCGCCGATTTACTATTTTTGCTCGCCTTCCCGGACTTGTCTCTGTCTGCATCTGGATACTTGGTGTTATCAGAGTCTCCATACTTTACCAAAGCGCCCATGAGCGTTCCCATGTCATTGCAGTCATGCTTGAGTCGTCCCAGTTTCTGTCTCAAAGGCTCAAACCGGAATTGCCTTCCAAGGTCACTATAGCAGTGCTCGGATTGATGCTATTGGAGGAGTGCAAAAATTTAGATACTCGCCGTACCCAACTGTTTGTGGTCTCTTGCTCTCCTTGAACACATGCGGCTAAATCAACCACGGGCATCGGCTGCTTGCATGTATCTTTGAAATTATTGATAAACCGGCAATGCAACTCGCCCCATGATCCGATGGAGTTAGGTGGTAAACCTTTTAGCCATGTCCGGGTCGTGCCCTCAAGCATCATTTTGAAGTATTTGGCACACGCAGCTTCGTCCACATCAAGCATCTCCATAGCCATCTCATAACTTTCAACCCATGCCTCTGGAGCCAGATCCGCCGTGTAGTTGGGTACCTTGTGTGGGCCTTTGAAGTCTTTGGGTAATTTCATGTTCCGTAAAGTGGGGATGAGACACTGCACCCCTAAGGAACTAGACACGATTCATGTTTCTGTGGTGGTGGGGTGAACCGGCGTTGCTTGACGGGTGTCGTCACGGGCAGTATGTCTAGCCTAGTCCACCGCCTCTTGGGCATGTGCTCCTGCTCCTACCGGATTATCCTGCCTCTGTCGGTGTTGTCTCCGTGCGCTGCTAGATACAGCCGGTTCATCCATGTGCCTCGTGTAACTCCGGCTCGGGCGGGGGGTTGAATGAATCCTCTCCCGGCTATAAGAATACGCCTGCTGCTGTGTTAACGCTATGTCCAGCAACTCCTTAGCCCGTCGTGCCTCCATTGCTATGGGGGACGTCCCCTCGATGGGAAGAGCGGCCAGCCGTGAAGCTGCGGCGACAATGTTGTCCAACGGGTTAGAATAATGGTCGGGAGGAGTGGGTACGTGCGGCGTCGGCACAACTTGGCGGTTCCGCTCTATGGCTGGTGGTTGAACCGATGCGCCCGTCCCCGGAGCTCCTCCCCGGTTTACCTCTGAGCAGTTACTAGTTCCCGCTCCTGGTGTGCTAAAGAGATTCTTTGCCTCATAAACCGGCGGTAAACGAGATTGTTGCCTTCTGTACATTACCTCTTGTGAAGCGTTCTGGTCCAGCGTGAGCCGAAAAGCTTGGGAATCTGCCATCCTAGCTTTCTCCGCATCCAGATCTAACTTAGCTTGCTCAATCCTGCTCTTCAACTGAGCGATCTCCGCATCATGCTGCGCCTTGTCGGCCTGGGCTACTTCCGCTGTTGCGAGCGCCGTCAAGTTATCGACTAAGGGGGTTAGGACGTGAGAGGGCGACGGGGGAAGGTCTCCAACTCTGGCTCCCGCTGCCTCTGAGGTTAACGCCCCAGTCATTGTGGGCTGCTGCATAGGTTGTGATCCGGCCATGAAAACAACAACCCTGTTTGGCGGATTAAAGGGGTCCGGAATACTATTGCCATCGGACACGCCCTCGGACCGGTCGTCCTGCAGCAGACACAAAGACTCAGTCTCTCCGGACGAAGATTCATCATCAGAATAGACAACTGTCTCGCCACCAGAATCCGATCCGTCCTCAACTTGTACTCCATGCACTGCCCCGACGAAGACGTGCTTCACGGCAGGCTGAATCCGGGCTGTTCTCGCACGCTGAGCCGGCTCGACGATGTTCGGGAAGATGTCCGACTCAGGGGCCGGTTCGCCGATCTTGCCGATGAAGACGTGGATGCCGCCGAATGGGACCCGATACCCGTATTCGATCGAATCGGCCTCGGGGCCCCAGCCTGCATCGTCGATGTAGATCCGGCCGCGACGACTCTTGGTCATCCGGCCCACTGCGTAACCCTTAAGCCCTTCAAAGCTGCCCTTCAAGAACTCAAAACCATCATGCGATAGCCCCACGGTGGGCGCCAACTATCGTGGATTTAGCACGGAAGATGTCCGGGTTAACGGACTTAGGTGTGAGGCCATCGCTCGGGTTAGCTTAAAGGGGTTAAAGCGGACGAAGGACACAGGGATTTTTATACTAGTTCGGCCCCTTCGATGAAGGTAAAAGCCTATGTCTAGTTTTGTGTGGTATTGATTGTGCTTCGATGACCAGGGAGCGAATCCGCTTTGCCTGTGTCTCGAGCTGTTGTTTCTTGTCCTCAACCGTCGTCGGGTCGTCCCTTTATATAAGAGGCGACGCCCGGTCCGGTTTACAGAGTCCCGAGGCCGGCTCATAAACGTGTCTGCCTCGGTCTCTACTCTTTCTATCTTACATCCCAAGTTACATGGCACGACGTTTTACAAACCATAGGCCTTATACATGGGCCCTAAACCTCTATGGGATATGATCCCTTGTTATACATTCTACTGGGCTTCTGATAATATAACCTTACTAGCATAATCCGGACCCTCCTGGCCGGTTTATACCCGCTAGTAATATCCCTGACACTTATGATATGGAAAGGCCCAAGCTTGGGGATGCTATGTTTGATGAGAATGATATATTTGAGAATTTATTTGCTGCAATTAATGTTTGCTCCAAGCTTGGGGATGCTACGCTTGATGAAGATGATATGTTTAGCCTCCCAAGTCTTGATATGCAAATCTATTATGATGAAAGCATGCCTCCTATTTATGATGATTATTGTGATGCCACTTATGCTATAAAAAGTAGTCATGATTATACTGATAAAACTTGTCATGATTATGATTACCCTTTCTCTGAACATTACTCTTGTAATGTGGAAACAATCTATAGTATTCAAGTCTCTTATGATACTCCCACTATTCCGAATGATAAGAATTTTGCTTATGTGGGGAATAGTAAAACTTCTATGCAAGTAGATCATGAAAAGAATGCTTTTTGTGGTGGGTATATTGTTGAATTCATTCATGATGCTACTGAAAATTATTATGAGGGAGGAACATATGCTTGTAGGAATTGCAATAATATCAAGTTTCCTGTCTATGTGCTTAAAGTTTTGAAGTTATGCTTGTTCTGCCTTCCTATGCTAGTTGATTATTGTTCCCATAAGTTATTTGCTCACAAAATCCCTATGCATAGGAAGTGGGTTAGACTTAAATGTGCTAGCCATATTCTTCATGATGCTCCCGTTATGTTTCAACTCTTATCTTTTATGCGAGCATCATTGAAATCATCATGCCTAGCTAGGGGCGTTAAACGATAGCGCTTGTTGGGAGGAAACCCAATTTTTTTTTGTTGCTGTTAGGGAATAAATATTGCATCTATCCTCTGATTAGATGTGGTTTCATGTTTTGTTTAATGTTTGTGCCAAGTAGAACCTTTGGGAAGACTTGTGTGAAGTTTATGTGATCTTGCTGTGAAAAACAGAATCATTAGCGCTCGCTAAAGTGGTCTTCAGATTTTACTGGAGCGTGCTATTTAGTTGATTCTTTTTGCAGATGATTGGTAGAAAAATTCCGAAAAATTTCAAATTTAGTTTGAATTTTTTGGAGTTCCAGAAGTAGGCGAACCCTGCAGATTACAACAGACTGTTCTGTTTTTGACAGATTCTGTTTTTCGTGTGTTGTTTGCTTATTCCGATGCTTCTATGAGTAGTATTGGAGGATATGAACCATAGAGAAGTTAGAATACAGTAGGTTTAACACCAATATAAACAAATAATGAATTCATTTATGTACCTTTGAGTAGTGGTTTGCTTTCTTATAGTAACGAAGCTCACGAGAATTTTTGTCTAAGTTTTGTGTTGTGAAGTTTTCAAGTTTTGAGTATTGCTTCGATGGACTATGAAACAAGGAGTAGCAAAAGGCCTAAGCTTGGGGATGCCCATGGCACCCCAAGTAAATTCAATATAATCAAAATCCTAAGCTTGGGGATGCCCCGGGAAGGCATCCCCTCTTTCGTCTTCATCCATCGGTAACTATACTTGGAGCTATATTTTTATTCACCACATGATATGTGTTTTGCTTGGAGCGTCAATTTAGTTTATTTTGTTTTGCTTGCTGTTTGAATAATATCCCAAGATCTGAAGTTCTTAAATGTTAGAGAGTCATCAATAGTTACATAATTATTCAACTACTCATTGATCTTCACTTATATCTTTCGGAGTAGTTAGTTTTTGCTCTAGTGCTTCACTTATACCTTTTAGAGCACGGTGGTGATAATATTTTGTAGAAATTGTTGAACTCTCATGCTTCACTTATATCTATTTGAGAGTCTATTAAAACAGCATGGTGATATGTTTAGGCTAAAGAAACTAGTCTTCACATGATAGACATCCAATGTCAATGTAGTAAAAAAAAATCACACCAAGTATGTTGAATAGAATGAGATGTTGGATGCTTGATAATTGTTTTGAGATATGAGGATAGTGATATTAGAGTCATGCTAGTGGAGTTATTATGAAATTGAGAAATATTTGTGTTAAGGTTAGTAATTCCCGTAGCATGCACGTATGGTGAACCGTTGTGTGACTAAGTTAGAGCATGAGGTATTTGTAGAGTGCCAACCTTTGTGTGGAGGTCGGGGGCGCGCGATGCTTAACTCCTACCAACCTCCCCCCTAAGAGCATGCGTTGATTGCTTTGTTTTGATGACTCGTAGATTTTTGCAATAAGTATATGATTTCTTATGACTACTGTTGAGTCCATGGATTATACGCACTCTCACCCTTCCACCATTGCTAGCCTCTCTTGTACCGCACAACTTTCGCTGGTACCATAACCCACTATATATCCTTCGTCAAAACAGCCACCATATTATTCCTCAAAACAGTCACCATACCTACCTATCATGGCATTTCCATAGCCATTCCGAGATATATTGCCATGCAACTTTCCACCGTTCCGTTTATATGACACGCTTCATATTGTCATATTGCCATGCATGATCATGTAGTTGACATCGTATTTGTGGCAAGGCCACCATGCATAACTTTTCATGCATGTCACTCTTGTTTCGTTGCACATACCGGTACACCGCCGAAGGCATTCATATAGAGTCATACTTTGTTGTAGTATCGAGTTGTAATATCGAGTTGTAATTAAAGTGTGATGACCATCATTATTAGAGCATTGTCCCATGGGAGGAAAGGCTAAATCAATAAAGCCCCTGCGCAAAAAAAAGGCAAAAAAAAAAGGCCCAAAAAAGAAAAAAGGGGACAATTGCTACTATCTTTTTTCACACTTGTGCTTCAAAGTAGCACCATGTTTTTCATGATAGAGAGTCTCATGTTTAGTCACTTTCATATACTAGTGGGAATTTTTGTTATAGAACTTGGCTTGTATATTCCAACGATGGGCTTCCTCAAATGCCCTAGGTCTTCATGAGCAAGCAAGTTGGATGCACACCCACTAGTTTCTTTTGTTGAACTTTCATACATATTTAGCTCTAGTGCATCCGTTGCATGGCAATCCCTACTCACTCACATTGATATCTATTGATGGGCATCTCCATAGCCCGTTGATACACCTAGTCGATGTGAGACTATCTCCCTCCTTTTTGTATTCTCCACAACCACCTCTATTCCACCCATAGCGCTATATCCATGGCTCACGCTCATGTATTGTGTGAAAGTTGAAAGGTTTGAAAATATAGAGTATGAAAACAAATGCTTAGCTGAAATCGGGGTTGTGCATGATATGAATATTTTTGTGTGATAATGAGGGAGCATAGCCAACACTATATGATTTTGTAGGGATAACTTTCTTTAGCCATAGTATTTTGAGAAGACAAGATTGCTTTGTTAGTATTGCTTGAAGTATTATTATTTCTTATGTCAATATAGACTTTTATCTTGAATCTTTCAGATCTGAACATTCATGCCACAATTAAGAGAATTACGTTGAAAAACTATATTGGTTAGCATTCCACATCAAAAATTCTGTTTTTATCATTTACCTACTCGAGGACGAGCAGGAATTAAGGTTGGGGATGATGATACGTCTCCAACGTGTCAATAATTTTTTACTGTTCCATGCTATTATATTATCCTTCTAGGATGTCTTATGGGCTTTATTATACACTTTTATATGATTTTTGGGACTAACCTATTAACCTAGAGCCCAGTGCCAGTTTATGTTTTTCTCCTGTTTTAGGGTTTTACAGAAAAGGAATATCAAGCAGAGTCTAATTGACGAGCCAATTTTTTATGATTTTTTCTGGACCAAAAGAAGCCCCCGAAGCAAAAGAGGTGGGCCAGGAGAGCCACGGGCTGCCCTCGAGGGTGGAGGGCCCGCCCTGGGAAGGGGGCGCGCCCCCTTATCTCGAGGACGGCCCATAGCTCTCCTTTACTTGGCCCCGATTCCAAAAATTCCTATAAATACTGGAACCTCCAGAAATTAACCTAGATCGGGAGTTCCGCCACCGAAAGCCTCTGTAGCCACCGAAAACCAATCTAGACCCTGTTCTGGCACCCTGCCGGAGGGGGGAATCCCCCTCCGGTGGCTATCTTCATCATCCCAGCGCTCTCCATGACGAGGAGGGAGTAGTCCACCCTCGGGGCTGAGGGTATGTACCAGTAGCTATGTGTTTCATCTCTCTCTCTCTCTCTCTCTCTCTCTCTCTCTCTCTCTCTCTCTCTCGTGTTCTTGAGATGGCACGATCTTGATGCATCGCGAGCTTTGCTATTCTAGTGGGATCTTATGATGCTTCTCCCCCTCTACTCTCTTGTAATGGATTGGGTTTTCCCTTTGAAGTTATCTTATTGGATTGAGTCTTTAAGGATTTGAGAACACTTGATGTATGTCTTGCACGTGTTTATCTGTGGTGACAATGGGATATCACGTGATCCACTTGATGTATGTTCTGGTGATCAACTTGCGGGTTCCATGACCTTGGGAACCTATGCATAGGGGTTGGCACACGTTTTCATCTTGACTTTCCGGTAGAAACTTTCGGGCACTCTTTGAAGTACTTTGTGTTGGTTGAATAGATGTTTCTGAGATTGTGTGACGCATATCGTATAATCATGCCCACAGATACTTGAGGTGACAATGGAGTATCTAGGTGCCATTAGGGTTTTGGTTGATTTGTGTCTTAAGGTGTTATTTCAAGGAAATATGCCCTAGAGGCAATAATAAAGATGATATTTGTATTTCCTTATATCATGATAAATGTCTTTTATTCATGCTGGAATTGTATTAACCGGAAACTTAGTACATGTGTGAATACATAGACAAAACAATATGTCCCTAGTATGCCTCTACTAGACTAGCTCATTGATCAAAGATGGCTATGTTTCCTAGCCATAGACATGAGTTGTCATTTGATGAACGGGATCAAATCATTAGGAGAATGATGTGATGGACTAGACCCATCCGTTAGCTTAGCACTATGATCATTTAGTTTTACTGCTATTGCTTTCTTCATGACTTATACATGTTCCTATGACTGAGATTATGCAACTCCCGAATACCGTAGGAACACCTTGTGTTCTATCAAACATCACAACGTAACTGGGTGATCATAAAGATGCTCTACACGTGTCTCCGAAAGTATTCGTGGTGTTAGCATAGATCAAGAATAGGATTTGTCCCTCCGAGTGTCGGAGAGGTATCTTTGGGCCCTCTCGGTAATGCACATCATAATAAGCCTTGTAAGCAAATGACTAATGAGTTAGTCACGAGATGATGTATTACAGAATGAGTAAAGAGACTTGCCGGTAATGATATTGAACTAGGTATAGAGATACCGACGATCGAATCTCGGGCAAGTAACATACCGATGACAAAAGGAACAACGTATGTTGTTATGCGGTTTGACCGATAAAGATCTTCGTAGAATATGTAGGAACCAATATGAGCATCCAGGTTCCGCTATTGGTTATTGACCGGAGATGAGTCTCAGTCATGTCTACATAGTTCTCGAACCCGTAGGGTCCGCACGCTTAATGTTTGATGATGATCGGTATTATGAGTTTATGAGTTTTGATGTACCGAAGGTAGTTCGGAGTCCCGGATGAGATCACGGACATGACGAGGAGTCTCGGAATGTCTGAGACATAAAGATTGATATATTGGACGACTATATTCGGACACCAGAAGTGTTCCGGAAACTTTCAGATTTAACCGGATTGCCGGAGGGGGTTACCGGAACCCCCCACGAGGGGGTATGGTCCATAGTGTGCTTTCAGGAAAGAAGAGAGGCAGCCCATAGAGGCTGGCCGGTGCCCCACCAGGGAATCCTAGTTGGACTAGGATTGGGGGACGCCACCTCTCCCTTTCCTTCCTTCCCCCCTTCTCCTTCTTGGTGGACTCCTACTAGGAATAGGATTGCCTCCCTGGTGCGCCATAGAAGGGCTGGCCGGCCCCTCCCCTTGCTCATTTATATACGAGGACAGGGGGCACCCTAGAACACACAAGTTGATCAGTTGATCTCTCCCAACCGTGTGCGGTGCCCCCCTCCACAGAAACACACCTCGGTTATACCGTTGTAGTGCTTAGGCGAAGCCCTGCGCCAGTAACTTCATCGTATCCGTCACCACGCCGTCGTGTTGACGAAACTCTCCCGTGAAGCTCAACTGGATCAAGAGCTCGTGGGACGTCATCAAGCTGAACGTGTGCTGAACGCGGAGGTGCCGTACGTTCGGTGCTTGATCGGTTGGATCGCGAAGAAGTTCGTCTACATCAACCGCGTCACTTGACGCTTCCGCTTCCGGTCAACGAGGGTACGTAGACACACTCTCCCCTTCGTTGCTATGCATCTAGTAGAAAGATCTTGCATGATTGTAGGAAAATTTTGAAAACACTACGTTCCCCAATAGTGGCATCATGAGCCAGGTCTATGCGTAGATGATATGCACGAGTAGAACACAATGAGTTGTGGGCGATACTAGTCATACTGCTTACCAGCATGTCATACTTTGCTTCGGCGGTATTGTGAGATGAAGCGGCCCGGACCGACATTACGCGTACGCTTACGCGAGACTGGTTTCACCGTTATGAGCACTCGTTGCTTAAAGGTGACTGCCAGGTGTCTGTCTCTCTCACTTTAGCTGAATCGAGTGTGGCTACGCCCGGTCCTTGTGAAGGTCAAAACAGCACATACTTGATGAAACATCGTTGTGGTTTTTGTATGCGTAGGTAAGAACGGTTCTTGCTAAGCCCGTAGCAGCCACGTAAAACTTGCAACAACAAAGTAGAGGACGTCTAACTTGTTTTTACAGGGCAAGTTGTGATGTGATATGGTCATGACATGATGAGTTATACCATTTTGTATGAGATGATCATGTTTTGCAATGTTATCGACAACTGGCGGGAGCCATATGGTTGTCGCTTTATTGTATGAAATGCAATCGCCATGTAATTGCTTTACTTTATCACTAAGCGGTAGCGATAGTCGTAGAAGCAATAGTTGGTGAGACGACAACGATGCTACGGAGATCAAGGTGTCGCGCCGGTGACGAAGGTGATCATGACGGTGCTTTGGAGATGGAGATCAAAAGCACAAGATGATGATGGCCATATCATGTCACATATTTTGATTGCATGTGATGTTTATCTTATTATGCTTCTTATTTTGCTTAGTACGACGGTAGCATTATAAGATGATCCCTTACAAAATTTCAAGGTATAAGTGTTTTCCCTGAGTATGCACCGTTGCGAAAGTTCGTCGTGCCGAGACACCACGTGATGATCGGGTGTGTTAAGCTCTACGTTCAAATACAATGGGTGTAAGCCAGTTTTGCACACGCAGAATACTCAGGTTAAACTTGACGAGCCTAGCAAATGCAGATATGGCCTCGGAACACTGGAGACCGAAAGGTCGAGCGTGAATCATATAGTAGATATGATCAACATAAGATGTTCACCATTGAAACTACTCCATCTCACATGATGATCGGACATGGTTTAGTTGATTTGGATCACGTGATCATTTAGATGACCAGAGGGATGTCTATCTAAGTGGGAGTTCTTTAAGTAATATGATTAATTGAACTTTAATTTATCATGAACTTAGTCCTGATAGTTTTTGCATATCTATGTTGTTGTAGATCAATGGCCCCTTCTACCGTTCCTTTGAATTTTAATGCATTCCTAGAGAAAGCTATGTTGAAAGATGATGGTAGCAATTACACGGACTGGGTCCGTAATTTGAGGATTTTGCTCATTGCTGCACAAAAGAATTATGTCCTTGAAGCACCGCTAGGTGACAAGCCCCCTCCCGCTAATGTGGACGCTTTGAATATCTGGCAGACGCGGTCTGATGACTACACGATAGTTCAGTGTGCCATGCTTTATGGCTTAGAACCGGGACTTCAACGACGTTTTGAACGTCATGGACCATATGAGATGTTCCAGGACTTGAAGTTAATATTTCAAGCAAATGCCCGGATTGAGAAGTATGAGATTTCCAATAAGTTCTACAGCTGCAAGATGGAGGAGAATAGTCTTATCAGTGAACACTTGCTCAGAATGTCTGGGTACTACAATCATATGACTCAACTTGGTTGCAAATTTGATGAGGATAGTGTTATTGATAGAGTTATTTCAATCACTGCCACCAAGTTATAAAGGCTTCGTGATGAACTATAATATGCAAGGGATGCAGAAGACAATTCCCGAGCTCTTCGCTATGCTCAAAGCTACGGAGGTAGAAATCAAAAAGGAGCGTCAAGTGTTGATGGTTAACAAGACCACTAGTTTCAAGAAAAAAGGCAAGGGAAAGAAGGGGAACTACAAGAAGAATAGCGAGACAGTTGTTACTCCCGCGAAGAAACCCAAGTCTGGAGCCAAGCCTGAAACTGAGTGCTTCTACTGCAAAGGGACTGGACACTGGAAGCGGAACTGCCCCAAGTATTTGGCGGATAAGAAGGATGGCAAGGTGAACAAAGGTATATGTGATATACATGTTATCGATGTGTACCTTACTAATGCTCGTAGTAGTACCTGGGTATTTGATACCGGTTCGGTTGCTAATATTTGTAACTCGAAACAGGGACTACGGATTAAACGAAGATTGGTTAAGGACAAGGTGACGATGCGCGTGGGAAATGGTTCCAAAGTCGATGTGATCACCGTCGGCACGCTACCTCTACATCTACCTTCGGGATTAGTTATAGACCTAAATAATTGTTATTTGGTGCCAGCGTTGAGCATGAACATTATATCTGGATCTTGTTTGTTGCGAGATGGTTATTCATTTAAATCAGAGAATAATGGTTGTTCTATTTTTATGAAAAATATCTTTTATAGTCATGCACCCTTGAAGAGTGGTCTATTCTTGTTGGATCTCGATTGTAGTGATACACATGTTCATAATATTGAAGCCAAAAGATGCAAGGTTAATAATGATAGTGCAACCTATTTGTGGCAATGCCGTTTAGGTCATATTGGTGTAAAGCTGTAATGCCCAGGATGGAGTTATACCTCCTACGTGTCGAGGCACGACTTAAAGGCATAAGTCCATCCTAGAATGATCTCAAGTTTGGTAATCTTTGCACAACTCATGTAAAAGAGGGATAGTAAACTGAAAATAGTTGGCTTACAATCGCCACGTCACAGAATAACAGTACAAGTCTCAAACATCAAACATTAAGATCACTACAACCCTCTAAGGGCAAAAGCCAAATGTCAAAGTACCAAACTCAGATAAATAAAACAACCACAGGCGGATCGAATCCTAGTAAGAGACTCCACTACTGATCGTCCGGGTAGCGCACGTAGTAACGACTACGCTCCTCGTCGTACTCCCAGTCTAGCTCGGTGCCATCACCTGGATAGCTCACAGCTGGACCTGCATCTGGTGTGTGAAGTAACTGTGAGCCACAGAGGACTCAGCAATCCCGTCTCCGGGTAACAGAACTATCAAAGCCTTTAGGTGAGGGAAAGGCTGAAGAAAGAACAAGTCTGCAGCAGCAACTAGCATCTAGCTTACGCAAGTGAGAGCGAGAAGAGAAGGCATCGCGAGAAGTGATCACGAAGTGATCCTAGCTACAAGCTCACAAGCATAACCCCTCCGTGTTCAACTCCCGAATCCCTATTCGGAAATTGACAGTCACGGAACACACGCTGGTAGTGTATTTGTATCATTGTGTCAAGTTATCTACAACCGGAATTAACAAGCTCCCATCTGCCACATAACCGCGGGCACGGCTTTCGAAAGTTCAAACCCTGCAGGGGTGTTCCAACTTGACCCATTACAAGCCCACGATCCGCGGAGTCGCAACTCCCAAAGTGGGAAGAACCGAGTATCCTCGGAATCCCGTGCTCAAGATATACCGAGCTAAGGTAAGGCTAATCCAGCAAATCCTCCCGGCGTGCCGACACCCTGATAGTAGCCGCGCGTATCTAGTCTCAGGCCACGACCGGATGAGCACAGCGTACAGTGGCCGAAATACCCAAGTTGCCAAGGGGGGCCCCGCACACGACTCTAGTTTGGACCAACACTCAAATCGAGCACTGGCCCAGGGGGGTTGAATTAATTAAGCCTCGGGTTAATTACTCCCTCGGAAAGGTTTTAGTTGTGTTAGGCGAATAGTACCAATGTTGGGACTTGCTGGAAAAGACTTAGCACTTAGCGGTTTATCGAGGGGGTCCCATACACCCCAACCGTGTTAGGAACGCATAATCAAGGAACATAAAACCGGCTTATACGGATCCTAACAGCATGAGTGGAACAAATCACCAAGCAAAAGGCTTAGCCTTCCACCCTTGCCAATATATAGATGATTTCAATTAAAGCATTTATATAGTGTGATATAAACCAACCAAACTTCAACATGGAGCAAGCATCTTCACTTCACCTGCAACTAGCAACGCTATAAGAAGGGCTGAGCGAAGCGTACTTAGCCAAGCAACGGTTTGCATAGGTAGGGTGGTTAAACATGGCAATTGGTTACAAATAGGAGGCTGACAAGAAGAACATGGGCATCGAGGCAAAACTATAGATCGAGACTACTAGCAATAGGCAAAGATAGTAATGTTATCGGGGTTCGGTCATCTTGCCTGAAGAGAAGACGTTCGGATCGAAAGAAGGGTCCTCGTGCTCAAACTCGTTGGAAACCTCGTGCTCAACCTCGTTGGAAACCTCGTGCTCAACTTCCGGCTCTAAACAAGACAAACACACCAAGCACCAATCAACACGATGCAATGCGCACTCGAAAAACATGAAGGCATGACGGATGCACTAAAGATGCACATGGGGCACGTAAAACATCACTCAAGCAAAACACCTCAAAACAAGATAACAACCTGATATTATTAATCTACACAGAAAATCACCCAAGTTTGATATAAGATTCGCTGAAATCGGAGTTACGGGCTAAAAGTTATGCCCGAAACAAGATTTGAGCGAAAACTGAAAATTACAGCAACATAGCATCTTGGGAGCTCAAAATAATTAATCTACAGTACCCAAAAAGCATGGCAAAGGACTTGAACACAAATTAGATATATAGTACAGCAACTAGGTCCAAAGTGCACCCCTAACGGAGTCACGGATCAATAGCAATGATCTTGGACATATTGAACTTTGAAATAAAATTCTGGCAGCAGAATTTTATTGAAAGTTTGGAGCAAAAGATAAACATGCTACAGCCACTCAAATGGACATGTGAGGACATGGATGGAAAGACAACAATATATACTAAAAGGAACAATCAAAATCCACCCCAAAACTATCATGCTTTGTCCTACAACATCACACGAACATGGCATCGGAACGTTACAGATTTCAGACTTAGTGAAATTTCACTAAGTCCCAAAACAGCAATATCATCATAGCACACAAAAGAGCATGTTTAAGACACCTCGAAACTAAACATGGCAAAGGGTAAGCACCTCATCAAAGTGCATATGAAGGTGATCCCGAAACACACAAGCATGCATCATTGGGGTGAACACAACGATTGCAACGAGCTCAACAAGATGGCATTTCATAACAAGTGAAAACACAACATGTGAACATGGCACTTTGCAAGGATGATAACAAGGCAACAATAAATCTACCATGCAACCTATCACACACAACACGTAGTTCGTGGCAAGACGAACACGTGGACATGTCATTTGCATCGTTTGGACAAACGAGCTAAAAGATATCACAAGTCAAAGGTGGCATGAAAATAACACACAACAGCAGTTTATATCATCATACACTCTTGCAACAGCAAAACAAGCCCCTAGATGACATCTAACATGCATGACTACAACAGGTAAAACGTAGAGGACATCTCCATGAACATCTGGACATGCTACACGCGCAAAACGGAGCAACAGGTAAAAAGTTAGGGAAGGTCAAAGTAGGCATCTCAGATTAAACAGAACAGAGGCTAGGGTTTGAAATAACCTCTCAGATCAGATCTGAGGAACAGTAGATGGGCCCGGCGGCGGTGAAACTGGATCCGGCCCGAGAGGCACTGTGCGGAGGGAGAAGGCCTGGAGGCCCGATGCGGCGGCGGCCTGCGGCCCGGCGGGCGAAGCGGCGGCCCGCTAGGCGCGCGACGGCGATGCTGCGAAAGGAGGCCCGCCTGGCCTCGCTCGGCCCGCGTCGCTGGTGGGGAGGCGGCCCGGCGCGCGCTGCGTGGAGGCGGCGGGAGCGGTCGGCCGAGTGGCGCGGCCTGCTCGGGGAAGCTGGTACGGGCCGGCGCGAAGGGAGCCCGTGGGGCGGCGGCGCACGGGCCTTGGCCCAGGCGCGCGTGCGGGGGAAACGCCGCGGTGGCGCGAGGAGTGGCTGGCCCGGCGCGGCGTACGGGCCTCCCGCTGGCGAAGACTGCGGGACCACTTCGACGGGGAAGCGGTTGGGCTGACGGGCCCGAAGCGGAGGCGCTCGGGACCCTGGCGCGGTCGAGCGACGACCTGGCCTGGCCGGTCGAGCGGCCGGAGGGCGACGGAGGGCCCGCTCGGGATCGAAGACGTGGCCAGTCGGCGCTGACCGCGCGGCGGTTGCGGGAGTGCTCGATCCCAGGGATCCCCTCGGGATCCAGGAGATAGCTACGGATCTGAGAAAAAAAGGAAAAAAAAAGGAAAGTGGAGAAGGGAAGAAGAAGGAGATGCCCAAATAGACTAGGGGGGTCTATATGTAGCAGTTTTAGACTAGGGTTTGGAGACTAGGGGTGTTTAGGAGCCCTCCGATCGTGATCCAACGGATCCGATCGCGGGGATGATTTAAAAGGACCAGACGGAGATAAAAGAAAGCAGCAGGGGTATTTCCGGGACACGAAGTGAAGGCACATCGGACCCACACGGACAACGGAGGGAAAAGTCAACGGAGTCCAAACGAGACGAGATTTGAGAGGCGGGTTGCACACAACAAAACAACAACACACAACACAACCTCACGGCACACCGGTAACGAAAAAAAACGCCCGAACAACAAAGTAGGCCTACGGGACGTCACGGACACGTGAGGGAGCTCTGGAACACGAAACGGACAACGGTAAGAAACACGACGAACCGGATGCAACCCACAACACAAATGCAATGCAATGCACATGTCTACATGATATGAAAGAATGCCACACACTCACACAACAAAACGACGAAAGCCCGAAAGACAAAGAACCCGAAAAGGAAATAGATGAAGCCGGAGATATATTATATACCCAAAAGGGAAAGTATTACATCCGGGGCATTACAAACTCTCCTCTACTACAAAAAGATCTCGTCCCGAGATCTAGGACTGGAAAAAGGAAGGGTACTCGGAACGAAGATGATCTTCTCGTTCCCAGGTAGCTTCTCGGTCTGTGTGATGTGACCACTTGACTTTCAGAAACTTGATGGACTTGTTACGAGTCTTGCGTTCAGTTTCCTCGAGAATTGCAACTGGATGCTCTCGGTAGGAAAGGTCTTGTTGAAGATCAATCTCCTCAAACGGAATCATGCGCTCAGGTGCCTTGAAGCATTTGCGAAGCTGAGACACATGGAAGACATCATGAACATTTGCAAAGTTGGAAGGGAGCTCGAGCTGATAGGCTAGATCGCCTCTTTTGCCCAGAATTTTGAAAGGCCCGACGTATCTAGGAGCAAGCTTTCCTTTGATACCGAACCTTTGGGTTCCTTTCATCGGAGACACTCGGAGATAGACATGATCACCGATGTCGAAAGCCAAATCACGATGCTTTCCGTCATAGTAGCTCTTCTGACGCGACTGAGCGGCCTTGAGATTCTCACGTATGACTTTGCACATTTCTTCTGCTTCTGAGATCAAATCATTGCCAAGAAGTTGGCGTTCACCTGTTTCAGACCAGTTGAGAGGGGTACGGCACTTTCTGTCATAGAGAATTTCAAACGGTGCTTTGCCTGCACTTGCTTGAAAGCTGTTGTTGTAAGAGAACTCGGCAAATGGAAGACAGTCTTCCCATTTCATGCCGAAGGAGATGACACAGGCTCTGAGCATATCTTCAAGGATCTGATTCACACGCTCGACTTGACCACTAGTCTGAGGGTGAAAGGCAGTGCTGAACCTGATCTTAGTGCCCATGGCGGACTGAAAGGAGTCCCAGAACCTTGATGTGAACAAGCTGCCACGGTCTGAGGATATCACTTGAGGAATGCCATGTAAGGACACAATTCTGGAAGTGTACAGCTCTGCAAGTTGAGCTGCATTGATTGATTCTTTGACTGGAAGAAAGTGAGCGACTTTGGTAAGCTTGTCAATCACCACAAAGATAGCATCATTGCCTCGCTTGGATTTAGGAAAGCCAGTGACGAAATCCATTTCAATGTGGTCGAACTTCCACTCAGGAATAGGAAGAGGTTGGAGAAGACCGGCTGGACGTTGATGTTCTGCTTTCACTCTTCTGCATACATCACATTCATTCACGAACTGGGCAATTTCCCTTTTCATGCGTGTCCACCAGTAAGATTGCTTGAGGTCTTGGTACATCTTGGAACTGCCAGGATGAATGGAAAGGAGAGAGTCATGAGCTTCTTCCATTATGAGCTTCCTGAGATCACCTTTGGGAACAACGAGTCTGTCCTCGAAGAACAAGGTATCTCTCTCATAAACACGGAAGCACTTGTATTTTGGAGTGCCCTTTGCAATCCCATGTTTCACCTTCTTCACCATGGTATCGCTGAGCTGGGCCTCACAGACTTGATCTTCCAAGGTAGGAGCAATTTGGAGATTTGCAAGAAAACCCTGCGGAACAACCTGAAGGTTGAGCTTCCTGAAAGCTTCACAAAGCTCAGGCTGGTGTGGCTTGATAAGAAGGCTGTTGCAATATGCCTTTCTGCTCAAAGCATCTGCAATCACATTCGCCTTGCCTGGAGTGTACTCAATGCTGGGGTTGTACTCTTGGATCATCTCGACCCAACGAGTCTGGCGGAGGTTCAGATGCGGCTGTGTGAAGATGTACTTCAAGCTCTTGTGATCAGTGAAGATGTCGACCTTTCTGCCCAACAACAGATGTCTCCACGTAATCAGAGCATGTACCACAGCTGCTAGCTCGAGATCATGTGTGGGATAATTCTTCTCACTGGGCTTTAGCTGCCGAGAAGTATATGCCACAATTTTCTTATCTTGCATAAGCACACCACCAAGGCCTTGAAGAGAAGCGTCACAGAACACTTCATAGGGCTTGGTTTCATCCGGAGGAGTCAGAACTGGAGCTGAGACAAGCTTCTCTTTGAGGGTTTTGAAAGCCACTTCACACTCGGGAGACCAAAAGTATTTGACATTCTTATGAAGGAGGTTGGAAAGAGGCTTGGCAATCTTGGAGAAGTTCTCCACAAACCTTCTGCAATAGCTGGCAAGACCCAGAAAACTGCGGAGCTGCTTGACGTTCTGAGGAGCTTCCCAGTTGACAATTGCTTCAACTTTCTCGGGATTAACCGCAATACCGTCAGCTGAGATAATGTGGCCCAGGTACAAAACCTTATCGAGCCAAAACTCGCACTTTGAGAACTTGGCATAGAATTTATGCTCTCGGAGTCGATCAAGAACCAGACGCAAGTGCTTTTCGTGATCTTCTTCATTCTTGGAAAACACCAGAATATCATCCAGATACACAAGCACGAATTCGCCAGTATAGGGGTTGAAGATGTAATGCATCATCCTTGAGAAGGTAGGAGGAGCATTGGCGAGACCGAAGGACATGACGGTATACTCATATGAACCGTAGCTCGTTCTGAAGGCCGTCTTGGGAATGTCTTCCTCGCGAATGCGAATTTGATGATAGCCCATTCGGAGGTCAAGCTTAGAGAACACTTTAGCTCCTTTGAGCTGCTCAAAGAGTTCGTTGATGTTGGGGAGCGGATACTTGTTCTTAATCGTCTTCTTGTTCAGTGGCCGGTAGTCAACACAGAGACGCTCCGTGCCATCTTTCTTCTTGACAAATAAGACACCACAGCCCCACAGAGATGTACTCGGTCTGATGAGACCCATACTCTCCTGCTTATCAAGCTGCTTCTTCAATTCCTTCAATTCATCCGGAGAGAGCTTGTAAGGACGCCGGCAAGCAGGTTCGGTGCCCGGCTCGAGTTCAATGACAAACTCGACCTGACGGTGTGGAGGCATGCCTGGAAGATCTTCTGGAAAGACGTCTTGATATTCATTCACCACTGGAATTTGCTCTATGGCATTAATTTCACCCTTATCATTAAGAGAGAAAAGCCGAATAGTATTATCCCTGGAGGCGAAGATAATCACATCTTCATCAGAATGAGTCAATTTGACTTCCTTTTGAGCGCAATCAATGTGAGCATCATGCTGAGAAAGCCAATCCATTCCGAGAATGAGGTCAATATCAGAATGACCAAGAACCACCGGATTAGCCAGAAATCGATAATCACCCATGCGAATAGAAACATTCGGAACAAAGTTGTTGGAGTTCATGAACAAACCCGGAGAAAGCACAGACATCGGACTCGGCAAAGCTTGCAATGGCATATCATGTGACAATGCAAAAGGTCTTGACATGAAAGAATGTGAAGCACCTGAATCGAACAAAACTTTAGCTGGAAAAGAGTTCACTGAGAGATTACCCAGAATGACATCAGATGAAGCCTCCGCTTGTGCTGCATTCATCAGATTGACCCTGGCAGCCTTTGGATCATGCCTGACAATTGCTGTACTGACAGGCGGAGGAGGAGGAAGGCGCTTCGGATTCGGACATCTGTTGGCATAATGACCCTTCTGGCCACACTTGTTGCACACCACTTCAGAGAGAGGACGGAACTGAGAGCCACTGGACTTGGAGCCTTGAGACTGAAACTGCTTCTTCGACTGGTTGCTCGGGTTGGGTGGGTGGGAGAAACCACGACCACTAGAGTTCTTGTTGTTGGAGTTGTTGAAGTTGCTGGAGTTGTTGTAAGGAGCTCGAATCATTGGAGGAGGAGGAAGCCAGAATTTCTGTTGTTTCGCAGCCAACTGAGACGATGAGGTAGAGTGAATAGCATCTCGAATTCTCTTCTTAGAAGCCTCCATCTTAAGCTGAGCTGCTTCTTGTTTCAAAGCCATGTTATAGAACTTATCGAATTCGTCTGGCTCGAACAAAGTGAGAGCAAGCTGAAGTTCATCTTTGAGACCTCCACGGAACTGATAGATTTTGCTCTTTGCATCAGGAATGTCTTGCTTTGCATAGCGAGCGAGGTTTTGGAACTTGACATTATACTGATAGACTGTCATGGAGCCCTGCTTGAGGTTGCGGAATTGCTCACGCATACCCTCGATAACACTTGTAGGAATGTGATGCGAGCGGAAATCCTTGCAGAAATTCTCCCAAGAGATCACTTGACCCGGCCTTGAGTCTTTGTACTGCTGCCACCAATCAGCTGCTTGATCTTTCAGTTGGAAGGCTGCAAACTTCACATAGTCATCTTCTTTCACGTTACTGCACTCAAAATGCTTCTTTATGTCGGTCAGCCAATCTTCAGCATCAAGAGGGTCGACACAGTAACTGAAAGCTTTAGGATTGTTGGCCAAGAACTGGTTGAGGGTAGCATGGTGCTGCTGGAAGAAGTTGCCTTGGTTCATTGGAACACCCTGATTAGCTTGATTAGCTTGATTAGCTTGCATCATCTGCATCATCAACTGAGTGTTCTGAGCAGTAGTCTGCATAATTGCTCTCCAAGCCTCAGGCGGAGGAGGAGGGGAAGGAGGACGTTCTGGAACCTCTTCACCCTCTGGGTTGGCATTCGGAACCCTTTTCGGAGCCATCCTGTAAGAGATGACCACGAATCAGCAACTGATTGACAAAAGGAATAAGCTGAATCAATGGAATGAATTGCAACAAGTCTTCACAATAGTCATTCGAACAATAAGAACGAATGAAATCATCCGAACAAGAGGAACGAATGAATTTCTCAGTTAATTGATAACATCAGTCTTCACGAGAAGCCACATAGGGATCAAAAGGATAAAATAATAAAACAACAAGGTACAGACGGGAACAAACACAAGAGAGGAGTTTCGTTCTAACATCTTTGTGCTGAAAGCATATGAACGCGTTACGAAAAGGTTTTGCAATCCCCGGATCAGCATAGCCAAGGACCCTTTAAGATGCAACTCCTGATAGTAACATCGGTCATATAACTCCTTCACTCAATGTCGAACCCCGAACTCACTAACCTGCATTCGTTGGAAGAATGCCTACGATCTACTGGATAAAACCCACCTATAGTTTTCCGAAAGATTCCAGTTATGCAATCAGGTGTTGGGGATACACGGGAAGCACCGCGCAATCAACTCTAACCTACATCCAGGTGTATCCATCCTTCAACACATAACCAGTCTTTCTCGGAAGCTGTGTACCTCGGACCTTCGAAAAGCATCCACTATAACAAGCTATGGCAATACTCCCGAACTACCTCCCCAGTACTGGGTGATGTCGGGGTTATCTTGCCACTGGCCGTATAGGAGAGATTTTCGATGTCGGCCGTCTTAAGTATTTAGTACTGTCGCGATATGCTTGTTACAATGATACCCCGAAGCTCAACTCCTCGGTAACAGGAGGCATCGAGAACAATATCCTTGTCACAAGAACATCGAAACAATCCCAGAATACTCGCGGGATTCCTAAAAAAAAATTTGTGCAAATTTTGGAGATAGGAGAGACAAGAGTAGACGTCAGGAGTCCTCACCAGAGAGAAAGGGGATGAGAAGCAAAGAAATCCTACTCTCCGATATAATATAGGACTCAAAAGTTTTCAGTGTGTGCCTAGACTCAACCGTCAACGGTTCGATCAAACAGTGGGGGCTCCTAGGTCGGAGAAGGCTCTGAATACCAACTTGTAATGCCCAGGATGGAGTTATACCTCCTACGTGTCGAGGCACGACTTAAAGGCATAAGTCCATCCTAGAATGATCTCAAGTTTGGTAATCTTTGCACAACTCATGTAAAAGAGGGATAGTAAACTGAAAATAGTTGGCTTACAATCGCCACGTCACAGAATAACAGTACAAGTCTCAAACATCAAACATTAAGATCACTACAACCCTCTAAGGGCAAAAGCCAAATGTCAAAGTACCAAACTCAGATAAATAAAACAACCACAGGCGGATCGAATCCTAGTAAGAGACTCCACTACTGATCGTCCGGGTAGCGCACGTAGTAACGACTATGCTCCTCGTCGTACTCCCAGTCTAGCTCGGTGCCATCACCTGGATAGCTCACAGCTGGACCTGCATCTAGTGTGTGAAGTAACTGTGAGCCACAGAGGACTCAGCAATCCCGTCTCCGGGTAACAGAACTATCAAAGCCTTTAGGTGAGGGAAAGGCTGAAGAAAGAACAAGTCTGCAGCAGCAACTAGCATCTAGCTTACGCAAGTGAGAGCGAGAAGAGAAGGCATCGCAAGAAGTGATCACGAAGTGATCCTAGCTACAAGCTCACAAGCATAACCCCTCCGTGTTCAACTCCCGAATCCCTATTCGGAAATTGACAGTCACGGAACACACGCTGGTAGTGTATTTGTATCATTGTGTCAAGTTATCTACAACCGGAATTAACAAGCTCCCATCTGCCACATAACCGCGGGCACGGCTTTCGAAAGTTCAAACCCTGCAGGGGTGTTCCAACTTGACCCATTACAAGCCCACGATCCACGGAGTCGCAACTCCCAAAGTGGGCAGAACCGAGTATCCTCGGAATCCCGTGCTCAAGATATACCGAGCTAAGGTAAGGCTAATCCAGCAAATCCTCCCGGCGTGCCGACACCCTGATAGTAGCCGCGCGTATCTAGTCTCAGGCCACGACCGGATGAGCACAGCGTACAGTGGCCGAAATACCCAAGTTGCCAAGGGGGGCCCCGCACACGACTCTAGTTTGGACCAACACTCAAATCAAGCACTGGCCCAGGGGGGTTGAATTAATTAAGCCTCGGGTTAATTACTCCCTCGGAAAGGTTTTAGTTGTGTTAGGCGAATAGTACCAATGTTGGGACTTGCTGGAAAAGACTTAGCACTTAGCGGTTTATCGAGGGGGTCCCATACACCCCAACCGTGTTAGGAACGCATAATCAAGGAACATAAAACCGGCTTATACGGATCCTAACGGCATGAGTGGAACAAATCACCAAGCAAAAGGCTTAGCCTTCCACCCTTGCCAATATATAGATGATTTCAATTAAAGCATTTATATAGTGTGATATAACCCTGTTGGAAATATGCCCTAGAGGCAATAATAAATTGGTTATTATTATATTTCCTTGTTCACGATAATCGTTTATTATCCATGCTAGAATTGTATTGATAGGAAACTCAGATACATGTATGGATACATAGACAAACACCATGTCCCTAGTGAGCCTCTAGACGACTAGCTCGTTGATCAATAGATGGTTACGGTTTCCTAACCATGGACATTGGATGTCGTTGATAACGGGATCACATCATTAGGAGAATGATGTGATGGACAAGACCCAATCCTAAGCCTAGCACAGATCGTGTAGTTCGTATGCTAAAGCTTTTCTATATGTCAAGTATCTTTTCCTTAGACCATGAGATTGTGCAACTCACGGATACCGTAGGAATGCTTTGGGTGTACCAAACGTCACAACGTAACTGGGTGGCTATAAAGGTGCACTACAAGTATCTCCGAAAGTGTCTGTTGAGTTGGCACGAATCGAGACTGGGATTTGTCACTCCGTGTGACGGAGAGGTATCTCTGGGCCCACTCGGTAGGACATCATCATAATGTGCACAATATGTGATCAAGGAGTTGATCACGGGATGATGTGTTACGGAACGAGTAAAGAGACTTGCCGGTAACGAGATTGAGCGAGGTATCGGTATACCGACGATCGAATCTCGGGTAAGTGCTATACCGATAGACAAAGGGAATCGTATACGGGATTGATTGAATCCTTGACATCGTGGTTCATCCGATGAGATCATCGTGGAACATGTGGGAGCCAACATGGGTATCCAGATCCCGCTGTTGGTTATTGACCGGAGAGTTGTCTCGGTCATGTCTACATGGTTCCCGAACCCGTAGGGTCTACACACTTAAGGTTCGATGACGCTAGGGTTATAGGGAAAGTATGTATGCGGTTACCGAATGTTGTTCGGAGTCCCGGATGAGATCCCGGACGTCACGAGGAGTTCCGGAATGGTCCGGAGGTAAAGATTCATATATGGGAAGTCCTGTTTTGGTCACCGGAAAAGTTTCGGGCGATATCGGTAATGTACCGGGACCACCGGGAGGGTCCCGGGGGTCCACCAGGTGGGGCCACCAACCCCAGGTGGCTGCGTGGGCTAAGTGTGGGAGGGGACCAGCCCCAAGGGGGCTGGTGCGCCCCCCCACCAAGTCCCAGGGCGCCCCAAGAGGGGAAGGGGGGCAAACCCTAATGCAGTTGGGCCCTAAGGCCCAATAGTGGTGCGCCTCCCCCTCTCTCCCCCTTTGGCCGCCCCCCCTAGATGGATCTAGGGCTGGCCGCACCCTAGGGGAGGGAAACCCTAAAGGGGGGCGCAGCCCTCCCTTCCCCCTATATATATGAGGGGTTTTGGGGCTGCTAGAGACACGAGAACATCTCCATCTTGGCGCAGCCCTACCCCTCTCCCTCCTCGTCTCCCGCAGCGCTTGGCGAAGCCCTGCTGGAGTCCCGCGCTCCTCCACCACCACCATGCCGTCGTGCTGCTGTTGGTTGGAGGTCTCCCAACCTCTCCCTCTCTCCTTGCTGGATCAAGGCGTGGGAGACGTCACCGGGCTGTACGTGTGAAGAACGCGGAGGCACCGTCCGTTCGGTGCTAGGATCTTCGGCGATCTGAATCGCGGCGAGTACGACTCCATCAACCGCGTTCTAGTAACGCTTCCGCTTAGCGATCTACAAGGGTATGTGGATCCAACTCTCCTCTCGTAGATGTGCATCTCCTAGATTGATCTTGGTGAGCGTAGGAAAATTTTTGTTTCCCATGCTACGTTCCCCAACAGTGGCATCATGAGCTAGGTTCTTGCGTAGATGCTTTCTCGAGTAGAACACAAAAGGGTTTGTGGGCGTTGATGTTTAAATTGCTGCCCTCCTTAGTCTTTCTTGATTCAGCGGTATTATGGGATGAAGCGGCCCGGACCAACTTTACATGTCCACGTACATGAGACCGGTTCCATCGACAGACATGTGACTTTTGTTGCATAAGATGGCTGGCGGGTGTCTGTCTCTCCCATCTTAGTTGAATCGGAATAGAACAAGGCGGTCCTTGTAGAAGGTTAAATAGCAACTTGAACATCACCGTTGTGGCTTTGCGTAGGTAAGAAGCGTTCTTGCTAGATACCCATAGCAGCCACGTAAAACATGCAACAACAAATTAGAGGACGTCTAACTTGTTTTTGCAGGGTATGTATGTGACATGATATGGCCAATGACATGATGAGATATATTTGATGTATGAGATGATCATGTTGTAATAGTTAATATCGACTTGCATGTCGATGCATACGGCAACCGGCAGGAGCCATAGGGTTGTCTTTAATTTTTGTATGACCTGCGTGTCAATCATTAAGCGCTATGTAATGCTTTACTTTATCGCTAAGCGGTAGCAATAGTAGTAAGAGCATGGTGGGCGCACGACAACCTCGATGGCGACACGATGATGGAGATCATGATGATGGGGATCATGGCGTGGCGCCGGTGACGATGGAGATCATGCCGGTGCTTTGGAGATGGAGATCAAAAGCACGAGTTGATGGCCATATCATGTCACTTATGATTTGCATGTGATGTTAATCCTTTTATGCATCTTATTTTGCTTAGGATGACGGTAGCATTATAAGATGATCCTTCACTAAAATTTCAAGATAAAATTGTGTTCCCCCCGAGTGTGCGCCGTTGCGAAGGTTCGTCGTTTCGAAGCACCACATGATGATCGGGTGTGATAGACTCTACGTTCGCATACAACGGGTGCAAGCCAGTTTTGCACATGCAGAACACTCGGGTTAGACTTGACGAGCCTAGCATGTACAGACATGGCCTCGGAACACAGAAGACCGAAAGGTCGAGCATGAGTCATATAGTAGATATGATCAACATGAAGATGTTCACCATTGACACCACCTCATCTCACGTGATGATCGGACTTGGGTTGGTGAATTTGGATCATGTCACGCTCAGATGACCGGAGGGATGTCAATTTGAGTGGGAGTTATAAGTAATTTGATTAGTTAAAACTCACTTGTCATGAACAATAGTCTAAGTTGTCTTTGCAAATTATGTAGTAGACCAATAACTGCGTTGTAGCTCCCTGTTTATTACGATCCTAGAGAAAGACTAAGTTGAAAGATATTGTAAGCAATGATGCGGACTGGGTCCGTAGTCCGAGGAGTGTCCTCACTGCTGCACAGAAAGCTTACGTCTTTGATGCACCGCTCGATGTACAAATCCCTACAAACGTTATCTGTGGATGTTGTGAACACCTGACAGAGACGTCCTGATGACTACTTGATAGTTTAGTGCACCATACTTTACGGCTTAGAATCGGGATTCCAATGACGTTTTGAACGCCATAGAACATATGAGATGTTCTAAAAGCTGAAATTGGGATTTCAGGCTCATGCCCGTGTTGAGAGGTATGAGACCTCTAACAAGTTCTTTTGCCAAAAAGATGGAGGAGAATAGCTCAACTAGTGAGCATGTGCTCAGAATGTCTGGGTGCTGAAATCACTTGAACCAAGTGGGAGTTAATCTTCCAGGTGAGATAGTGGTTGACAGAATTCTCTAGACACTATCACCAAGCTACTGGAACTTCGTGATGAACTATGACATGCAAAGGATGGAGATGATCCCGGAGCTATTAGCGGTTCTTAAGACCGCAAAAGTAGAAATCAAGAAGGAGCATCAAGTGTTGATGGTTTAACAAGACCACTGGTTTCAAAAGGGGCAAGGGCTAGAAGGGAAACTTCATGAATGGCAAACCAGTTGTCGCTCTAATGAGGGAACCCAAGGTTGCACCCAAACCTCGAGACTAAGTGCTTCGATTGTAAGGGGAACGGTCACATGGTAGCGGAACTACCCCAAATACATGGTAGATAAGAAAAGCTGGCAACTTCAACGAAGTATATTTGATATACGTGTTATTGATGTGTACCTTACTAGTACTCCTTGTAGCACATGGGTATTGGATACCGGTTCAGTTGCTATTATTAGTGACTTGAAGCAAAAGCTACGGACTGAATGGAGACTAGCTAAGGGCGAGGTGACGATGTATGTTGGAAGTGTTTCCAAGGTTGATAAGATCACCATCGCACGCTCCCTCTATTTTCGAGATTAGTGTTGAACCTAGATAAATGTTATCAGGTGTCTACGTTGAGCATGAATATGATTAGATCATGTTCATTGCAATACAGTTATTCATTTAAGTTAGAGAATAATGGTTATTCTGTTTACATGAATAATACCTTTATGGTCTTGCACCCAATGGTTCGTTGAATCTCGATCATAGTAATACACATGATGATAATATTAAAGCCAAAAGATGTAGAGTTAATGATGATAGTACCACTTTCTTGTGGCACTGCCGCTTAGGTCATTTTGGCATAAAATGCATGAAGAAACTCCATGCTGATGGATGTTTGAAGTCACTTGATTTTGAATCACTTGACACATGCGAGCCATGCCTCATGGGCAGGATGACTGAGATCCCGTTTTCAGGTACAATGAAACGGGCAAGTGACTTGTTGGAAATCATACATGCTGATGTATGTGATCCAATGAGAATTAAGGCGTGTGGTGGATATCGTTATTTTCTCATCTTCACTGACGATTTGAGTAGATATGGTATATTTACTTAATGAAGCAAAAGTCTGAAACGTTTGAAAGGTTCAAAAATTTCAAAGTGAAGATTAAGAATCATCATAACAAGAAGATCATGTTCCTACGATCTGATCAAGGGGATATTATCTGAATTATGAGTTTGGCAATCACCTAAGACATTATGGAATTGTTTCGCAGTTGAAGTCCCCTGGAACACCACAGCGTAATGGTGTGTCCGGACATCGTAATCGAACCTTATGAGATATGGTGCGATCTATGATGTATCTTACCGATCTACCGCTGTTATTTTAAGGTTATGCATTAAGAGACAGCTGCATTCACTTTAGATAGGGCACCATCTAAGTCCGTTGAGACGACGTCGTATGGTTTGGCAAGAAACCAAAGTTGTCGTTTTCTTAAATGTTTGGGGCTACGATGCTTATGGCTTCAGCCAGGAAAAGCTCGAACCCAAAGCGGACAAATACATCTTCATGGAATACCCACTAGTAACGGTTGGGTATGCCTTCTATCTCAGATCCAAGGACAAAAATGTTTGTCGCTAAGAACGGGTCCTTTCTCGAGAAGGAGTTTCTCTCGAAAGAATTGAGTGGGAGGAAGATAGAACTTGATGAGGTTATCGAACCCTCACTTCAACCGGAGAGTAGTGCAACACAGAAAGATGTTTCTGTGGAATCTACGACAGTTGAAGAGGAAACTAATGATAGTGATCATGAAGCTCCAGATCAAGTTGCTATCGAACCTCGTAGGTTGACAAGGATATGTACTACTCCTGAGTGGTACGGTGATCCTGTCTTAGAGGTCATGTTGTTGGACAACGATGAACCTACGAACTATGGAGAAGCGATGGTGGGCCCATATTCCGACAAATGGTTAGAAGCCGATAAATCCGAGATAGGATCCATGTATCAAAACAAAGTATGGACTTTGGTGGACTTGCCCTATGATCGGCAAGCCATTGAGACAAATGGATCTTTAAGACTAAGACGGACGTGGACGGTAATGTCACCGTCTATGAAGCTCGACTTGTGGCGAAGAGTTTTCCACAAGTTCAAGGAGTTGACTGCGATGAGATTTTCTCATCCGTAGCGATGCTTAAGTCCGTCGGAATCATGTTAGCATTAGCTGCATTTATGAAATCTGGCAGATGGATGACAAAACAAGTTTCCTTACCAGTTTTCGTAAGGAAAGGTTGTATGTGATACAATCAGAAAGGTTTTGTCGATCCTAAGGATGCTAAAAGGATATGCTAGCTCCAGCGATCCTTCCATGGACTAGAGCAAGCATCTCGGAGTCGGAATATACACTTTGATGGAGTGATCAAAGTTTTTGGGTATACAAAGTTTGGTGGAAACTTGTATTTGCAATAAAGTGAGTGGGAGCAATACAACATTTCTGATAAGTATATGTGAATGACATATTGTTGATCCGAAATGATGTAGAATTTCTGGAAAGCATAAAGGGTTGTTTGAAATGAGTTTTTCAAAGGAAGACCTGGATAAAGCTGCTTACATATTGGGCATCAAGATCTATACAGATAGATCAAGACACCTGATGATACTTTCAAAAGATCACACACCTTGGCATGATTTTGAAGAAGTTCAAAATAGATCAGTCAAAGAAGGAGTTCTTACCTGAGTTGTAAGGTGTGGAGTTGAGTAAGACTCAAAAAAAAAAAAAATTGACCACGGCAGAAGGAAGAGGAAGGACGAAGGTCGTCCCCTATGCTTTTGTCATAGGCTCTGTACGGTATGCCATGCTAAGTACCGCACCTGATGTGTGCCTTACCACATGTCTGGCAAGAGGGTACAAAGGTGATCCAGGAGTGGATTACTAGATAGTGGTCAAAATTATCCTTAGAGGAGTAAGGAAATGTTTCTCGGTTATGGAGGTGATAAAGAGTTCGACGTAAAGAGTTACGTCGATGCAAGCTTAACACCTATTCGGATAACTCTAAGTGGAGATACCGGATACGTATAATGGAGCAACAGTTTGGAATAGCTCCAAGTGGAACGTGATAGCAGCATCTACGATATGACATAAGTTTTTGCGAAGAACATAGGGATCTGAATGTTACAGACCCGTTGACTACAACCTCTCTCACAAGCATAACATGATCAAACACAGAACTCATTGAGTGTTAATCACATATTGATGTGAACTAGATTACTAACTCTAGTAAACTCTTTGGATGTTGGTCACATGGCGATGTGACCTGTGAGTGTTAATCACATGGCGATGTGAACTAGATTATTGACTCTAGTGCAAGTGGGAGACTGTTGGAAATATGCCCTAGAGGCAATAATAAATTGGTTATTATTATATTTCCTTGTTCACGATAATCGTTTATTGTCCATGCTAGAATTGTATTGATAGGAAACTCAGATACATGTGTGGATACATAGACAAACACCATGTCCCTAGTAAGCCTCTAGATGACTAGCTCGTTGATCAATAGGTGGTTACGGTTTCCTGACCATGGACATTGGATGTCGTTGATAACGGGATCACATCATTAGGAGAATGATGTGATGGACAAGACCCAATCCTAAGCCTAGCACAGATCGTGTAGTTCGTATGCTAAAGCTTTTCTATATGTCAAGTATCTTTTCCTTAGACCATGAGATTGTGCAACTCACGGATACCGTAGGAATGCTTTGGGTGTACCAAACGTCACAACGTAACTGGGTGGCTATAAAGGTGCACTACAAGTATCTCCGAAAGTGTCTGTTGAGTTGGCACGAATCGAGACTGGGATTTGTCACTCCGTGTGACGGAGAGGTATCTCTGGGCCCACTCGGTAGGACATCATCATAATGTGCACAATATGTGATCAAGGAGTTGATCACGGGATGATGTGTTACGGAACGAGTAAAGAGACTTGCCGGTAACGAGATTGAGCGAGGTATCGGTATACCGACGATCGAATCTCGGGTAAGTGCTATACCGATAGACAAAGGGAATCGTATACGGGATTGATTGAATCCTTGACATCGTGGTTCATCCGATGAGATCATCGTGGAACATGTGGGAGCCAACATGGGTATCCAGATCCCGCTGTTGGTTATTGACCGGAGAGTTGTCTCGGTCATGTCTACATGGTTCCCGAACCCGTAGGGTCTACACACTTAAGGTTCGATGACGCTAGGGTTATAGGGAAAGTATGTACGCGGTTACCGAATGTTGTTCGGAGTCCCGGATGAGATCCCGGACGTCACGAGGAGTTCCGGAATGGTCCGGAGGTAAAGATTCATATATGGGAAGTCCTGTTTTGGTCACCGGAAAAGTTTCGGGCGATATCGGTAATGTACCGGGACCACCGGGAGGGTCCCGGGGGTCCACCAGGTGGGGCCACCAACCCCAGGTGGCTGCGTGGGCTAAGTGTGGGAGGGGACCAGCCCCAAGGGGGCTGGTGCGCCCCCCCACCAAGTCCCAGGGCGCCCCAAGAGGGGAAAGGGGGCAAACCCTAATGCAGTTGGGCCCTGAGGCCCAATAGTGGTGCGCCTCCCCCTCTCTCCCCCTTTGGCCGCCCCCCCTAGATGGATCTAGGGCTGGCCGCACCCTAGGGGAGGGAAACCCTAAAGGGGGGCGCAGCCCTCCCTTCCCCCTATATATATGAGGGGTTTTGGGGCTGCTAGAGACACGAGTACATCTCCATCTTGGCGCAGCCCTACCCCTCTCCCTCCTCGTCTCTTGCAGCGCTTGGCGAAGCCCTGCTGGAGTCCCGCGCTCCTCCACCACCACCATGCCGTCGTGCTGCTGTTGGTTGGAGGTTTCCCAACCTCTCCCTCTCTCCTTGCTGGATCAAGGCGTGGGAGACGTCACCGGGCTGCACGTGTGAAGAACGCGGAGGCACCGTCCGTTCGGTGCTAGGATCTTCGGCGATCTGAATCGCGGCGAGTACGACTCCATCAACCGCGTTCTTGAACGCTTCCGCTTAGCGATCTACAAGGGTATGTGGATCCAACTCTCCTCTCGTAGATATGCATCTCCTAGATTGATCTTGGTGAGCGTAGGAAAATTTTTGTTTCCCATGCTACGTTCCCCAACAAACCCAACCAAACTTCAACATGGAGCAAGCATCTTCACTTCACCTGCAACTAGCAACGCTATAAGAAGGGCTGAGCGAAGCGTACTTAGCCAAGCAACGGTTTGCATAGGTAGGGTGGTTAAACATGGCAATTGGTTACAAGTAGGAGGCTGACAAGAAGAACATGGGCATCGAGGCAAAACTATAGATCGAGACTACTAGCAATAGGCAAAGATAGTAATGTTATCGGGGTTCGGTCATCTTGCCTGAAGAGAAGACGTTCGGATCGAAAGAAGGGTCCTCGTGCTCAAACTCGTTGGAAACCTCGTGCTCAACTTCCGGCTCTAAACAAGACAAACACACCAAGCACCAATCAACACGATGCAATGCGCACTCGAAAAACATGAAGGCATGACGGATGCACTAAAGATGCACATGGGGCACGTAAAACATCACTCAAGAAAAACACCTCAAAACAAGATAACAACCTGATATTATTAATCTACACAGAAAATCACCCAAGTTTGATATAAGATTCGCTGAAATCGGAGTTACGGGCTAAAAGTTATGCCCGAAACAAGATTTGAGCGAAAACTGAAAATTACAGCAACATAGCATCTTGGGAGCTCAAAATAATTAATCTACAGCACCCAAAAAGCATGGCAAAGTACTTGAACACAAATTAGATATATAGTACAGCAACTAGGTCCAAAGTGCACCCCCAACGGAGTCACGGATCAATAGCAATGATCTTGGACATATTGAACTTTGAAATAAAATTCTGGCAGCAGAATTTTATTGAAAGTTTGGAGCAAAAGATAAACATGCTACAGCCACTCAAATGGACATGTGAGGACATGGATGGAAAGACAACAATATATACTACAAGGAACAATCAAAATCCACCCAAAAACTATCATGCTTTGTCCTACAACATCACACGAACATGGCATCGGAACGTTACAGATTTCAGACTTAGTGAAATTTCACTAAGTCCCAAAACAGCAATATCATCATAGCACACAAAAGAGCATGTTTAAGACACCTCGAAACTAAACATGGCAAAGGGTTAGCACCTCATCAAAGTGCATATGAAGGTGATCCCGAAACACACAAGCATGCATCATTGGGGTGAACACAACGATTGCAACGAGCTCAACAAGATGGCATTTCATAACAAGTGAAAACACAACATGTGAACATGGCACTTTGCAAGGATGATAACAAGGCAACAATAAATCTACCATGCAACCTATCACACACAACACGTAGTTCGTGGCAAGACGAACACGTGGACATGTCATTTGCATCGTTTGGACAAACGAGCTAAAAGATATCACAAGTCAAAGGTGGCATGAAAATAACACACAACAGCAGTTTATATCATCATACACTCTTGCAACAGCAAAACAAGCCCCTAGATGACATCTAACATGCATGACTACAACAGGTAAAACGTAGAGGACATCTCCACGAACATCTGGACATGCTACACGCGCAAAACGGAGCAACAGGTAAAAAGTTAGGGCAGGTCAAAGTAGGCATCTCAGATTAAACAGAACAGAGGCTAGGGTTTGAAATAACCTCTCAGATCAGATCTGAGGAACAGTAGATGGGCCCGGCGGCGGTGAAACTGGATCCGGCCCGAGAGGCACTGTGCGGAGGGAGAAGGCCTGGAGGCCCGATGCGGCGGCGGCCTGCGGCCCGGCGGGCGAAGCGGCGGCCCGCTAGGCGCGCGACGGCGATGCTGCGAAAGGAGGCCCGCCTGGCCTCGCTCGGCCCGCGTCGCTGGTGGGGAGGCGGCCCGGCGCGCGCTGCGCGGAGGCGGCGGGAGCGGTCGGCCGAGTGGCGCGGCCTGCTCGGGGAAGCTGGTACGGGCCGGCGCGAAGGGAGCCCGTGGGGCGGCGGCGCACGGGCCTTGGCCCAGGCGCGCGTGCGGGGGAAACGCCACGGTGGCGCGAGGAGTGGCTGGCCCGGCGCGGCGTACGGGCCTCCCGCTGGCGAAGACTGCGGGACCACTTCGACGGGGAAGCGGTTGGGCTGACGGGCCCGAAGCGGAGGCGCTCGGGACCCTGGCGCGGTCGAGCGACGACCTGGCCTGGCCGGTCGAGCGGCCGGAGGGCGACGGAGGGCCCGCTCGGGATCGAAGACGTGGCCAGTCGGCGCTGACCGCGCGGCGGTTGCGGGAGTGCTCGATCCCAGGGATCCCCTCGGGATCCAGGAGATAGCTACGGATCTGAGAAAAAAAGGAAAAAAAAAGGAAAGTGGAGAAGGGAAGAAGAAGGAGATGCCCAAATAGACTAGGGGGGTCTATATGTAGCAGTTTTAGACTAGGGTTTGGAGACTAGGGGTGTTTAGGAGCCCTCCGATCGTGATCCAACGGATCCGATCGCGGGGATGATTTAAAAGGACCAGACGGAGATAAAAGAAAGCAGCAGGGGTATTTCCGGGACACGAAGTGAAGGCACATCGGACCCACACGGACAACGGAGGGAAAAGTCAACGGAGTCCAAACGAGACGAGATTTGAGAGGCGGGTTGCACACAACAAAACAACAACACACAACACAACCTCACGGCACACCGGTAACGAAAAAAAACGCCCAAACAACAAAGTAGGCCTACGGGACGTCACAGACACGTGAGGGAGCTCCGGAACACGAAACGGACAACGGTAAGAAACACGACGAACCGGATGCAACCCACAACACAAATGCAATGCAATGCACATGTCTACATGATATGAAAGAATGCCACACACTCACACAACAAAACGACGAAAGCCCGAAAGACAAAGAACCCGAAAAGGAAATAGATGAAGCCGGAGATATATTATATACCCAAAAGGGAAAGTATTACATCCGGGTTAATAATGATAGTGCAACCTATTTGTGGCAATGCCGTTTAGGTCATATTGGTGTAAAGCGCATGAAGAAACTCCATAGTGATGGACTTTTGGAATCACTTGATTATGAATCACTTGGTGCTTGCGAACCATGCCTCATGGGCAAGATGACTAAAACTCTGTTCTCCGGAACTATGGAGCGAGCAATAGATTTGTTGGAAATCATACATACTGATGTATGCGGACCAATGAGTGTTGAAGCTCGCAGCGGGTATCGTTATTTTCTGACCTTCACTGATGATTTGAGCAGATAAGGGTATATCTACTTAATGAAGCACAAGTCTGAAACATTTGAAAAGTTCAAAGAATTTCAGAGTGAAGTAGAGAATCATCGTAACAAGAAAATAAAGTTTCTGCGATCTGATCGTGGAGGTGAATATTTGAGTTATGAGTTTGGTCTTCATTTGAAACAATGTGGAATAGTTTCACAACTCACGCCACCAGGAACACCACAACTTAATGGTGTGTCCGAACGTCGTAACCGTACTTTATTGGATATGGTACGATCTATGATGTCTCTTACCGATTTACCACTATCATTTTGGGGTTATGCTTTAGAGACAGCCGCATTCACGTTAAATAGGGCACCATATAAATCCGTTGAGACGACAACTTATGAACTATGGTTTGGCAAGAAACCAAAGTTGTCGTTTCTTAAAGTTTGGGGCTGCGATGCTTATGTCAAAAAGCTTCAACCTGATAAGCTCGAACCCAAGTCGGAGAAATGTGTCTTCATAGGATACCCAAAAGAGACTGTTGGGTACACCTTCTATCACAGATCTGAAGGCAAGATATTCGTTGCTAAGAATGGATCCTTTCTAGAGAAGGAGTTTCTCTCGAAAGAAGTGAGTGGGAGGAAAATAGAACTTGATGAGGTAATTGTACCTTCTCCCGAATTGGAAATTGGAATATCACAGAAACTAGTTCTGGTGATTCCTACACCAATTAGTGAGGAAGCTAATGATGATGATCATGGAACTTCAGATCAAGTTTCTGCTGAACGTCGTAGATCAACCAGAGTACGTTCCGCACCAGAGTGGTACGGCAACCCAGTTCTGGAAGTCATGTTACTAGACCATGATGAACCTACGAACTATGAGGAAGCGATGATGAGCCCAGATTCCGCAAAATGGCTTGAGGCCATGAAATCTGAGATGGGATCCATGTATAAGAACAAAGTTTGGACTTTGGTTGACTTGCCCGATGATCGGCAAGCCATCGAAAATAAATGGATCTTCAAGAGGAAGACCGACGCAGACGGTAATGTTACTATTTACAAAGCTTGACTTGTTGCGAAAGGGTTTCGACAAGTTCAAGGGGTTGACTACGATGAGATTTTCTCACCTGTAGCGATGCTTAAGTCTGTCCGAATCATGTTAGCAATTGCCGCATTTTATGATTATGAAATCTGGCAAATGGATGTCAAAACTGCATTCCTGAATGGATATCTCAAAGAAGAGTTGGATATGATGCAACCAGAAGGTTTTGTCGATCCAAAAGGAGCTAACAAAGTATGCAAGCTCCAGCGATCCATCTATGGACTGGTGCAAGCATCTCGGAGTTGGAATATACGCTTTGACGAGGTGATCAAAGCATATGGTTTTATACAGACTTTTGGAGAAGCCTGTATTTACAAGAAAGTGAGTGGGAGCTCTGTACCATTTCTGATATTATATGTGGATGACATATTGTTGATTGGAAATGATATAGAATTTCTGGATAGCATAAAAGGATACTTGAATAAGAGTTTTTCAACGAAAGCCCTCGGTGAAGCTGCTTATATATTAGGCATCAAGATCTATAGAGATAGATCAAGACGCTTAATTGGACTTTCACAAAGCACATACCTTGATAAAGTTTTGAAGAAGTTCAAAATGGATTAGTCAAAGAAAGGGTTCTTGCCTGTGTTACAAGGTATGAAGTTGAGTAAGACTCAATGCCCGACCACTGCAGAAGATAGAGAGAAAATGAAAGTCATTCCCTATGCCTCAGCCATAGGATCTATCATGTATGCAATGCTGTGTACCAGACCTGATGTGTGCCTTGCTATAAGTCTAGCAGGGAGGTACCAAAGTAATCCAGGAGTGGATCACTGGACAGCGGTCAAGAATATCCTGAAATACCTGAAAAGGACAAATGATTTGTTTCTCGTGTATGGAGGTGACAAAGAGCTCGTCGTAAACGGTTACGTCGATTCCAGCTTTGACACTGATCCGGATGACTCTAAGTCACAAACCGGATATGTATTTTTATTAAACGGTGGAGCTGTCAGTTGGTGCAGTTCCAGGCAGAGCGTCGTGGCGGGATCTACGTGTGAAGCGGAATACATAGCTGTTTCGGAAGCAGCAAACGAAGGAGTCTGGATGAAGGAGTTCATATCTGATCTAGGTGTAATACCTAGTGCATCGGGTCCAATGAAAATCTTTTGTGACAACACTGGAGCAATAGCCTTGGCGAAGGAATCCAGGTTTCACAAGAGAACAAAGCACATCAAAAGACGCTTCAATTCCATCCGCAATCTAGTCAAGGAAGGAGACAAAGAGATTTGCAAGATACATACAAATCTGAATGTTGCAGACCCATTGACTAAGCCTCTTCCGCGGGTAAAATATGATCAGCACCAGGACTCCATGGATGTTAGGATCATTACTTTGTAATCTAGATTATTGACTAGTTCAAGTGAGAGACTGAAGGAAATAAGCCCTAGAGGCAATAATAAAGATGTTATTTGTATTTCCTTATATCATGATAAATGTCTTTTATTCATGCTAGAATTGTATTAACCGGAAACTTACTACATGTGTGAATACATAGACAAAACAGTATGTCCCTAGTATGCCTCTACTATACTAGCTCATTGATCAAAGATGGCTATGTTTTCTAGCGATAGACATGAGTTGTCATTTGATCAACGGGATCACATCATTAGGAGAATGATGTGATGGACTAGACCCATCCGTTAGCTTAGCACTATGATCATTTAGTTTTACTGCTATTGCTTTCTCAATGACTTATACATGTTCCTATGACTATGAGATTATGCAACTCCTGAATACCGTAGGAACACCTTGTGTGCTATCAAACGTCACAACGTAACTGGGTGATCATAAAGATGCTCTACAGGTGTCTCCGAAAGTATTCGTGGTGTTAGCATAGATTAAGAATAGGATTTGTCACTCCGAGTGTCGGAGAGGTATCTCTGGGCCCTCTCGGTAATGCACATCATAATATGCCTTGCAAGCAAATGACTAATGAGTTATTCATGAGATGATGTATTACAGAACGAGTAAAGAGACTTGCCGGTAACGAGATTGAACTAGGTATAGAGATACCGACGATCGAATCTCGGGCAAGTAACATACCGATGACAAAAGGAACAACGTATGTTGTTATGCGGTTTGACCGATAAAGGTAGTATGGAGTCCCGGATGAGATCAAGGACATGACGAGGAGTCTCGGAATGTCCGAGACATAAAGATTGATATATTGGACGACTATATTCGGACACCGGAAGTGTTCCGGAAACTTTCAGATTCAACCGGATTGCCGGAGGGGGTTACCGGAACCCCCCACGAGGGGGTATGGTCCATAGTGGGCTTTGAGGAAAGAAGAGAGGCAGTCCATAGAGGGTGGCCGGCGCCCCACCAGGGAATCCTAGTTGGACTAGGAATGGGGGCGCCACCTCTCCCTCTCCTTCCTTCCCCCCTTCTCCTTCTTGGTGGACTCCTAGTAGGATTGCCTCCCTGGCGCGCCATAGAAGGGCTGGCCGGCCCCTCCCCTTGCTCCTTTATATACGGGGACAGGGGGCACCCTAGAACACACAAGTTGATCAGTTTATCTCTCCCAACCGTGTGCAGTGCCCCCTCCACAGAAACACACCTCGGTTATACCGTTGCAGTGCTTAGGTGAAGCCCTGCGCCGGTAACTTCATCATATCCGTCACCATGCCGTCGTGCTGACGAAACTCTCCCGTGAAGCTGAACTGGATCAAGAGCTCGTGGGATGTCATCAAGCTGAACGTGTGCCAAACGCGGAGGTGCCGTACGTTCGGTGCTTGATCGGTTGGATCGCGAAGAAGTTCGACTACATCAACCGCGTCACTTGACGCTTGCGCTTCCGGTCTACGAGGGTACGTAGACACACTCTCCCCTTCGTTGCTATGCATCTAGTAGATAGATCTTGCGTGATCGTAGGAAAATTTTAAAAATACTACGTTCCCCAACATTATTCTAGTACGAACTCTATGATAGATTGAACGTTACTACGGACTCTTGAATAGATCGATCAGAAAGAATAACTTTGAGGTGGTTTCGTACCCTACCATAATCTCTTCGTTTGTTCTCCGCTATTAGTTACTTTGGAGTGACTCTTTGTTGCATGTTGAGGGCTAGTAATATGCTCCAATTATGTTATCCTTGTTGAGAGAACTTGCACTAGTGAAATTATGAACCCTAGGCCTTGTCTACTATCATTGCAACACCGTTTATGCTCACTTTTACCACATGCTACCTTGCTGTTTTTATATTTTCCTATTACAAAAACCTATATCTACCATCCATATTGCACTTGTATCACAATCTCTTCGCCGAACTAGTGCACCTATACAATTTACCATTGTATTGGGTGTTTTGGGGACACAAGAGACTCTTTGTTATTTGGTTGCAGGGTTGCTTGAGAGAGACCATCTTCATCCTACGCCTCCCACGGATTGATAAACCTTAGGTCATCCACTTGAGGAAATTTTGCTACTGTCCTACAAACCTCTGCACTTGGAGGCCCAACAACTTCTACAAGAAGAAGGGTGCGTAGTAGACATCACGATGCTTATGTGAAAAAGCTTCAACCTGATAAGCTCGAACCCAAGTCGGAGAAATGTGTCTTCATAGGATACCCAAAGGAGACTGTTGGGTAAACCTTCTATCATAGATCCGAAGGCAAGATATTCGTTGCTAAGAATGGATCCTTTCTAGAGAAGGAGTTTCTCTCGAAAGAAGTGAGTGGGAGGAAACTAGAACTTGATGAGGTAATTGTACCTTCTCCTGAATTGGAAAGTAGTACATCACAGAAACTAGTTCCAGTGATTCCTACACCAATTAGTGAGGAAGCTAATGATGATGATCATGAAACTTCGGATCAAGTTACTGCTGAACTTCATAGATCAACCAGAGTACGTTCCGCGCCAGAGTGGTACGGTAACCTGGTTCTGGAAGTCATGTTACTAGACCATGATGAACCTACGAACTATGAGGAAGCGATGATGAGCCCAGATTCCGCAAAATGGCTTGAGGCCATGAAATCTGAGATGGGATACATGTATGAGAACAAAGTGTGGACTTTGGTTGACTTTCCCGATGATCGACAAGCCATTGAAAATAAATGGATCTTTAAGAGGAAGACTGACGCTGATGGTAATGGTACTATCTACAAAGCTCGAATTGTTGCGAATGGTTTTCGACAAGTTCAAGGTGTTGACTACGATGAGATATTCTCACTCGTAGAGATGCTTAAGTCTGTCCGAATCATGTTAGCAATTGCCGCATTTTTATGAAATCTGGCAAATGGATAACAAAACTACATTCCTTAATGGATTTATTAAAGAAGAGTTGTATATGATGCAACCAGAAGGTTTTGTCAATCCTGAAGGAGCTAACAAAATGTGCAAGCTCCAGCGATCCTTCTATGGACTGGTGCAAGCATCTCGGAGTTGGAATATATGTTTTGATAAGTTGAACAAAGCATAGAGTTTTATACAGACTTGCGGTGAAGCCTGTATTTACAAGAAAGTGAGTGGGAGCACTACAGCCTTTCTGATAAGTATATGTGAATGACATATTGTCGATCGGAAATGATGTACAATTTTCTGAAAAGCATAAACGAGTGTTTGAAAGGAGTTTTTTAAAGAAAGACCTCGGTGAAGCTGCTTACATATTGAGCATCCAGATCTATAGAGATAGATCAAGATGCTTGATAAGTTTTTTCAATGAGTACATACCTTGACAAGTTTTGAAGTAGTTCAAAATGGAACAGTCAAAGAAAGAGTTCTTGCCTGTGTTGCAAGGTATGAAGTTGAGTAAGACTCAAAACCCGACCACGGCAGAAGATAGAGAAAGAATGAAAGTCATTCCCTATGCTTCAGTCATAGGTTCTATAAAGTATGCCATGCTGTATATCAGACCTATTGTATGCCCTGCCCTGAGTTTGGCAAGGGAGTACAATTTTGATCTAGGAGTAGATCACTGTACATCAGTCAAAATTATCCTTAGAGGATTAAGGAAATATTTCTCGGTTATGGCGGTGATAAAGAGTTCGTTGTAAAGAGTTACGTCGATGCAAGCTTTGACACCGATCTGGATGACTCTGAGTCTCGATCTCGATACATATTGAAAGTGGGAGCATTTAGCTAGAGTAGCTCCATGCAGAGCATTGTAGACATAGAAATTTGCAAAATACATATGGATCTGAATGTGGCAAACCCATTGACTAAACCTCTCTCACAAGCAAAACATTATCACTCCTTAGTACTCTTTGGGTGTTAATCACATGGCGATGTGAACTAGATTATTGACTCTAGTAAACCTTTTGGGTATTGGTCACATGAGGATGTGAACTATTGGTGTTAAATCACATGGTGCTGTGAACTAGATTATTGACTCTAGTAAACATTTTGGGTATTGGTCACATGAGGATGTGAACTATTGGTGTTAAATCACATGGTGATGTGAACTAGATTATTGACTCTAGTTCAAGTGGGAGACTGAAGGAAATATGCCCTAGAGGCAATAATAAAGTTATTATTTATTTCCTTATATCATGATAAATGTTTACTATTCATGCTAGAGTTGTATTAACCAGAAACTTAGTACATGTGTGAATACATAGACAAAAACAGAGTGTCCCTAGTATGCCTCTACTAGACTAGCTCATTGATCAAAGATGGTTATGTTTCCTAGCCATAGACGTGAGTTGTCATTTGGTCAACGGGATCACATCATTAGGAGAATGATGTGATGGGCAAGACCCATCCGTTAGCTTAGCACTATGATCGTTTAGTTTTACTGCTATTGCTTTCTTCATGACTTATACATGTTCCTATGACTATGAGATTATGCAACTCCCGAATATCGGAGGAACACCTTGTGTGCTACCAAACGTCCCAACGTAACTGGGTGATTATAAAGATGCACTATAGGTGTCTCCGAAGGTGTTCGTGGTGTTGGCATAGATCAAGAATAGGATTTGTCACTCCGAGTGTCCAAGAGGTATCTCTGGGACCTCTCGGTAATGCACATCGTAATAAGCCTTGCAAGCAAACGACTAATGAGTTAGTCACGAGATGATGTATTACGGAACGAGTAAAGAGACTTGCCGGTAACGAGATTGAACTAGGTATGATCATACCGACGATCGAATCTCGGGCAAGTAACATACCGATGACAAAGGGAACAACGTATGTTGTTATGCGGTTCGACCGATAAGATCTTCGTAGAATATGTAGGAGCCAATATGGGCATCCAGGTTCCGCTATTGGTTATTGACCGGAGAGATGTCTCGGTCATGTCTACATAGTTCTCGAACCCGTAGGGTCCGCACGCTTAACATTTCGTTGACGATATAGTATTGAATGAGTTATGTATGTTGGTGACCGAATGATGTTCGGAGTCCCGGATGAGATCACTGATATGATGAGGAGCTCCGGAGTGGTCCGGAGGTAAAGATTGATATATAGGATGATATGGTTAGGCCAAGGGGTCAAGCCCACGGGGCATTAAGTTGGTGCAAAAGGTGTTTTGCAGAGGCCAGCAGGCCAAACGCCAGAGACCCTGGCGTCTGGCCCTGGGCCAAACACCGAGGCCCATGGCGTCTGGGCCAGACGCCAAGGATTGTGGCATTTGGTCCTGGAGTCCGAGTGGGGCTCTTGCCTTTCGGGCAAAGCCGACTTTGAGGAGGCTTTTGCTCCAAGTTACGACCCCAAGGCTCAACATATAAATAGAGGGGCGGGGCTAGCACCTGGAACACATCAAGATACACCAAGCCGTGTGCCGACAACCCCGACCCTCTAGTTTATCCTCCGTCTAGTTTCTGTAGTGCTTGGCGAAGCCCTGCAGAGATTGTTCTTCATCAACAACCGTCACCACGCCGTCGTGCTGCCGGAACTCATCTACTACTTCGCCCGTCTTGCTGGATCAACAAGGCAAGGACGTCATCGAGCTAAACGTGTGCTGAACGCGGAGGTGCCATATGTTCGGTACTAGATCGGGACGGATTGTGAAGGTGTACGACTACATCAACCGCGTTGATAAATGCTTCTGCTTTTGGTCTACGAGGGTACGTAGACATACTCTCCCCTCTCGTTGCTATGCATCTAGTAGATAGATCTTGCCTGATCGTAGGATTTTTTTTGAAATACTATGTTCCCCAACAGGGAGAAGGAGGAGAGGCAAGAGCTCAAGCTTGGGGATGCCCGAGGCACCCCAAGTAAATATTCAAGGAGACTCAATCGTCTAAGCTTGGGGATGCCCTGGAAGGCATCCCATCTTTCTTCAACAAGTATCGGTATGTTTCCGGATTCGTTTCATTAACATGATATGCGTAAACTCTTGGAGCGTCGTGTGCTTTTTCTTTTTCATTTAATAAATGCACCATGCTGGTATGAGATAGTCCTTGGTTGATTTATAGAATGCTCTTTGCACTTCACTTATATCTTTTGAGTATGGCTTTATAGAATGCTTCATGTGCTTCACTTATATCATTTGAAGTTTGGATTGCCTGTTTCTCTTCACATAGAAAACCTCCATTTGCAGAATGCTCTTTTGCTTCACTTATAATTGTTAGAGTGTGGGCATAAATTTTGTAGAAAGAATTAAAACTCTCTTGCTTCACTTATATCTATTTGGAGAGTTGACAGGAATTGGTCATTCACATGGTTAGTCATAATATCCTACATAAACTTTTAGATCACTAAATATGATATGTTTGATTCCTTGCAATAGTTTTGCGATATAGAGATGCTAATATGTGGGAGGAACTAGTGAATGATTATGGTTTAGTAAAAATATTGGTGTTAAGGTTTGTGATTCCCGAAGCATGCACATATGGTCTCCTAACTATGTATCCAAATTGGCGCGCATTGTATTTTGATTATTTATCTTTGCGTGAAGGTCGGGGGCGCGCGATGGTTAACTCCTACCAACCTCCCCCCTAGGAGCATGCGTCATATTATTTTTGCTTCGAGGGCTAATAGATTTTTCGCAATAAGTATGTGAGTTCTTTATGACTAATGTTGAGTCCATGTATTATATGCACTCTCACCCTTCCACCTTCGCTAGCCTCTCTTGTACCGCGCAACTTTCGCCGGTACCATACACCCACCATATACCTTCCTCAAAACAGCCACCATACCTACCTATCATGGCATTTCCATAGCCATTCCAAGATATATTGCCATGTAACTCCATCATTCCGTTTATTATGACACGCACCATCATTGTCATATTGCCTTGCATGATCATAAGATAGCTAGCATGATGTTTCCATGGCTTGTCTGTTTTTGATGTCATTGCTACGCTAGATCATTGCACATCCCGGTACACCACCGGAGGCATTCACATAGAGTCATATTTTGTTCTAGCCTCGAGTTGTAATCTTTGAGTTGTAAGTAAATAAAAGTGTGATGATGTTCATTATTAGAGCATTGTCCCATGTGAGGAAAGGCCAAAAAAGAAGAAAAAAAGAGAGATGGCCTTAAAAAATACAGAGGGGCTAATAAAAAAAGGGAAAGCCCCTAAAAAATGAGAGAAAAGAGAGAAGGGACACTGCTACTATCCTTTTCCACACTTGTGCTTCAAAGTAGCACCATGATCTTCATAATAGAGAGTCGCTTGTTTTGTCACTTCCATATACTAGTGTGAATTTTTCGTTATAGAACTTGGCTTGTATATTCCAACGATGGGCTTCCTCAAATGCCCTAGGTCTTCATGAGCAAGAAAGTTAATGCACACCCACTAGTTTTCTGTTGAGCTTTCATACACTTATAGCTCTAGTGCATCGGTTACATGGCAATCCCTACTCACTCACATTGATATCTATTGATGGACATCTCCATAGCCCATTGATACGCCAAGTCGATGTGAGACTTTCTCCCTACTTTTTTCTACTACCACCTTCTATTCCACCCATAGTGCTATGTCCATGGCTCACGCTCATGTATTGCGTGAACAGTTGAAAAGGTTCGAAAAAGTAAAGTGTGAAAACAATTGCTTGGCTCGCACCGGGATAGGCATGAGGGGTACCTTGTGTTAAGAAAAGGGAGCATAAAAGACTATATGATTTTGTAGGGATAACGTTCTTTAGCATTGATATTTTGAAAGACTTGATTGTTTGTTGGGATGCCCGAGTATTAAATACTTTTATGTCAAATGATAGACTATTGCTTTGAATCACTCGTGTCTTAATATTCATGCCATGATTAGATTACATGATCAAGATTATGTTAGGTAGCATTCCACATCAAAAATTATCTTTTGTATCATTTACCTACTCGAGGACGAGCAGGAATTAAGCTTGGGGATGCTAATACGTCTCCTTCGTATCTATAATTTTTTATTGTTCCATGCCAATATTCTACAACTTTCATATACTTTTGGCAACTTTTTATACTAATTTTTGGGACTAACATATTGATCCAGTGCCCAGTGCCAGTTCCTGTTTGTTGCATTTTTTTTGTTTCGCAGAATATCCATATCAAACAGAGTCCAAACGGAATAAAACGGATGGAGATTCTTTTTTGGAATATATGTGAATTTTGGGAAGCGGAACCAACATGAGACGATGCCCGAGTGGGCCACGAGGCAGGGGACGCGCCCTGGGTCCTCGTGGCCACTCCGTAAGGCGATTGATGCCCTTCTTTCGCCGCAAGAGAGCTAATATCCGGATACAAATCGTGTCAAAAAATCAGCCCAAGCGGAGTTACGGATCTCCGGGAATATAAGAAACGGTGAAGGGAAAGAATCTGGGAACGCAGAAAGAGAGAGAGACGGAGAGACAGATCCAATCTCGGAGGGGCTCTCCCCCCTCCGCCGCCATGGAGGCCATGGACCAGAGGGGAAACCCTTCTCCCACCTAGGGAGAAGGTCAAGGAATAATAAGAAGGAGGGGGCTCTCTCCCCCTCGCTTCCAGTGGCACCGGAGTGCCATCGGGGCCATCATCGTGTGACGACAATCTACACCAACACCTCTGTCATCTTCACCAACATCTCCATCACCTTCCCCCATCTATCTACAGCGGTCCACTCTCCCGCAATTCGCTGTACCCTTTACTTGAACATGGTGCTTTATGCTTCATATTATTATCCAATGATGTGTTGCCATCCTATGATGTCTGAGTAGATTATCGTTGTCCTATCGGTGATTGGTGAATTGCTATGATTGATTTAAATTTCTTGTGGTTATGTTGCTGTCCTTTGGTGCCCATCATATGAGCGCGCGCGTGGATCACACCATAGGGTTAGTTGTATGTTGATAGAACTACGTATTGGAGGGCAAGAGTGACAGAAGCTTCAACCTAGCGTAGAAATTGATGCATACGGGATTGAAAGGGGACCAATATATCTTAATCCTATGGTTGGGTTTTACCTTAATGAACGTTAGTAGTTGCGGATGCTTGCTAATAGTTCCAATCATAAGTGCATAGAATTCTAAGTAAGGGATGACATGCTAGAAGTGGCCTCTCCCACATAAAACTTGCTATCGGTCTAGTAACGTAGTCAATTGCTTAGGGGCAATTTCGCAACTCCTACCACCACTTTTCCACACTTGCTATATTAAATTTATTGCTTCTTTACCTTAACAGCCCCTAGTTTATATTTACGTGCTCTTTATATTCTTGCAAACCTATCCCACAAAAACTACAAAGTACTTCTAGTTTCATGCTTGTTCTAGGTAATGTAAACGCCAAGCGTGCATAGAGTTGTATCGGTGGTCGATAGAACTTGAGGGAATATTTGTTCTGCCTTTAGCTCCTCGTTGGGTTCGACACTCTTAATTATCGAAAGAGGCTACAACTGATCCCCTACACTTGTGGGTTATCAAGAAGCTTCAAATGTGAAGCCTTTGAAAATTGTACCTCCTGAATCCAGTGTGTAGTCTGAAGATCACTCTCGCATCTCTCAGAGGTCAAAGTAGCTTGTGAAGCCATCTGGCCAAGGACTCACTCCTGGAAGCATCCTGCCCAATGATGATGACATCATAGATCTGTCCAGTGATGAAGATCTTGCTGATGATGCTCTAGAAATGATGATTAAGAGCAAGCAACGGGATGAAATCTTCAATGATTTGCCTCTCTTTGACACTGATATCATCAACAACTTCATTGATGAATGGCTTGAAGATACATCTCTTTCACTTGATGATCTTCAGCTTCCAATTGATATCAGTGTGACCTTCCAAGGATACATTGCTCAAGAACAGATTGTTGCACAGAAGGTTATTGAGCAAAAGAACAAAATTGATCATGAGAAGGCTCTGTTCAAGAAGCACACGACAAGCCTCAGTGCAAAAGAAGTCCAAGGCTTGAAGACCATGATGACTGACCTCAAGGATGAATTTGCCAAGCGCCGTGAACTTGCAAAGGGCTCAAGGGACCGTCTCAAGCACTATGCTGAGAAGTGTGTCCAAGCTCACAATGAAGCTCTGAAGAGGAAAGCTCTTGGCCATCCTGGCATTGATCCCAAGCTGGCTGCCAAGAAACCAAAGAAGAATAAGAAGCCTGCTGCAGAAGAGACTGAACCACGAAGGCAGGAAAGACCAAGCATTGTCTTCCCTGACAGCATGACTGGCATGAAACCAAAGGTCCCATCAGCAGCTTCTGCTCAAAAGAAGACAAGGCAGGCTGAAGCTGAAGCTAAGAAACGCAAGCATCATGATGCCTCTGCTGCTGCTCCCTCCAAGAAGAAGCAAAATCTCAAAGCTTCAAAGGCTTCACAACAGCCTCACATTTCCTCCACAGAGCCATTGGTGGTTGAACCCATCTCTATTGCCTTTCCTGCCTCCTCCAACCGAGAACGTCATCTGGTTCTCCATGAGCCTGCTCCCTCATAGGCTCATCAGACTGAAGAGATTCCAGCTACTGACTCACCTGCAGCTGAAGACATTGGTCATGATGACAATGTGCATGATGATGAAGTCCTTCCTCAACTTGAACCTTAGCCTGTTCAATCACCTGCTCCCATGAGCAGTGAACTCATAAGCATTGGTGGTCCCACGACGCCAATGACTCAAGATGAATATTGGGAAGAGCAACACCCGAAAACCCCCTACATGAAGTCATTCCTTGCACTCCGCCGTCTCTTGCTACCACTCCGGTACTTGAGACTCCAACATCAACACCAGTAGATGACATGGAGTAGATCAATGCAAATGCTTCACCAACTGCGTCGCCCAAGTTTCGTACGCTTCGCAAAGGTCTCAGGCCTCACGCCTCCATGTCAAGCATTCCTGAAGATGGAGAACAAAACTCTAACTCAGTGGCACGTCAAGTGTTTCCTGACGCCATTCCTCCAGAGTCTGCTCCTGAATCTGAAGCCAAGCTGGCTGAAGACATTCTGGCTGCATCAGCCGATGAAGCAAAAGAGGACACTCATGAAGTCACTCCCCCTCCACAAGATATTGTTGCCCAAGAAGAGGTGCTCGTCATACAAGAACCTGTCCACCCAGATACTGTTGTGCATGAGGCCACTCAGCCTGAAGCCACTGACCCTGGAGCAAATGTGGATGACCCATCTGTGAATAATAAAGCAAATGACGCTGTCACGACTGAAGCCAATGTGCAGAATGAAGTCACTGCTGCTCCTGAAGTGATTGCGCTTGAAGTAATTGCTCCTGAAGTGACTGCTCCTTCTTCTGAGCCCTTCACCATGGTCCAAGCCTATAATAAAGATGATGAGCTTGTCACTGTCAAATGGACACTTCTGAAGGTTCCTGCTGCCCCTGGCCCACAATATGACTATCATGTGGAGCGCCAGACTCAGACTCTGAAGCCAAAGCCCAGATTGCCTCAGCTTCCCAGCACTGCAACTACACAAGGGTCATTCAGTGTGCATAGCTTCAGGGCAAACAACACCTTCTTCGATTATGATAAGAACCCATACAAGAAGCCCAAGATTTCTTCTGATAGGTTCTGGAGCTTTCAGCAACGAAGCTACTACCCTTGCATTTTGTACAATCAGGACCGGATTTTTCCACATCAACGTCTTGATTGTGATGCCATTGCTGGACTGCCCTGCCTTGAAGAAGCCCTTGACTGCTTCAGAGAAGTTGGATTGCTTCCCTTTGTCACTGCTAAAGAGCAATGGAATGAAGAGCTTCTACTGCAATTTTATGCTACTCTACATATCAGAGGATACAGCAGGGATCCGAAGACATGGGTCCTTGAGTGGATGACAGGTGATATTCATCATGAAGCTAATGCTCAGACACTACTTGAGCTCACTTCCCTGTCCACTCCTGGTGAGTTGTACGAACCAGGCTGTTCTCTATATCAGAAAGAGCTTCAAAGCATCTTCACGAAAGCTGAACCCAATATAAGTGAGATGCTTAGCATGATGAAGCCATTGCCCCCTGATGCTGATCTACCAAAGGAATTCTTCGTCCAAGACCTTGAGTACTTGCCTCGCACCATATACCATATTCTGAGGCGTACTCTTTGGCCTGTCAAGGGACACTCATCTGAAGCTACACTGAATGGCATCATCAAGACTTTGGTCTTCCATATTTTCAATGGCATCCACTTCAATACTCATGACTTCTTCCTTCGCCAACTGGCTGCCTCTGCTGTTGATCTGTTTGACCTCAAGCTCTACGCACCTTGGATCATGAGGCTCATTAAGCTTCATTCAACTGTCAACTATCAAGCCTCTGCACGCAACCATGTTGTCTTCTTGCCTGAGGTTGATACATCTTATGAAGCCATCTATGCTGAGCCTGCCAGGCAACCACTTCACCTGCACAATGTTGATCGCCAAAGCTTCACACAGCAGGTTGACAGTGTGTATGTGCCCAATGCAAATGTGCCTACTTATCCTCTGGCTGGGCATCTGCGTCTCCCACATCGTGCCAACACAGATGCCACTGGAAGCACCATTGCTCAACGGTCGAAGAAGCGTTCTCGTGTCCTGAATGACCGAGAGCTTCTTGTTTCACTTCACCAGAAACAGGATAGGCATCATGACTGGATGAAGCGGCAAATGCAAAGTCTTCTCACAGATGTGAACTGCATTCGCAACTTGGCTACGAAGAATTCGTTTGTTGCACATGAAGCCTATCGGCGGTCCTGGAAGAGCCTTACCCTGCTATGCTCTGAAACTGATCTTCAAGCAGATGGCTTCACTGAGCACTTCAAGTTTGACTCTAGTCCTCCACAAGCTGCGACTTGGCGTCCAACCCCATCTATTGAAGATTCTGAGTGTTCATCTTCGGTTGCAACTGTTATTGCTCGTGTCATCGATGAGGAGGACGACGCCACTTCCCCAGCAATCACTTCACTGCATCACGATTCTGCGTCGGGCCCCTTTGCACCACCAAACTCCAACGTCGACCCCTCTGCACCAGCATCTTCTCCGCCTGGGAACGCATAGATACTCTATGTCTTCAAACCTTTTTGGTCCTTACTAACAAAAGAGGGAGAAGCATATGAGTTGATAGTCTTCAAGAGGGTCCATATATGGGTCGGGTGCATTATTTTTGCTAAGTTCTTACAACTCTCGTTTTGAAACATTTGGCTCTTGAGTTGTATCACTTAAAACTTGATGGTCATCTACTACATTTGCTGATGTTTCTTCTGCTTGGTTAAATATATATCCTATGCGCATGAAGTCATTCAACAAACACCCATTTTCCATTATGCATCTCATTATCTTCACTTCATCTTTGTATGCATGATGGATTGTCTTCATAAAATTGAAGGAGATCTTCACAAAGCAAAACCTGCCATGTGCCTTTGCATTCAAAAGCAAAACTACTATGTGCACATCTTCAGGGGGAGCCCTCTCAACTTTATGAAGCCATTGATTGTGTTATCCATAATGTCACATATTTTATCCCCGTTGAAAACTTCAACCTGTTTGTCATCAATCACCAAAAAGGGGGAGATTGTAAGTGCATCTAGTGCACCCTAGTTGGTTTTGGAGTATCGACGCCAAACAAGGTTGAGGGACTAACGTGTTTGTGAGAATTGCGGGATAACATAGGTAATAGTCCCTCATAGATTCGGTTTAACTTCCAGAGATGACCCCTAAAAATGTGTGAAGACATTGAAGACAGTGGTGGTCAGTGAAGACATTCACGTGAAGATAATGACCTATGAAGACATTCATTGAAGACTATGGAACGCGAAGACATAGTTTCTTTCGTAGTTCTTTTTATTCCTTCTTGAGTCATGGGAACCACCGTACTGTTAAGTGGGGTCCAAGTGAATATAGTCGAATGACTGATGTGATGCTCAACCAAAACACCTATGTCTTCACGTGAAGACAAATGAGAGCAAACCTTTTCTAGAGATGGATAAGTCGGCTTACTTGGAGCTCAAGTACAGTTGCCGCGTGTGTTCACAATCTGACCGTTGGACACGTGTCAGTTCCTTAGTGACCAAGGGTCATTTCGGACATATCATGTCGGGTTGCCTCATGGCTATAAATAGCCCACCCCCTACACCATAAATTGGTGGCTGCTCAAAGTTAGTGCACGGCTTTTGTCGTTTGAGAGCAACCCACCTCCGAAGCCTTTGAGAGAAAAGATCCTTGTAAGGACAAAACCCAAAACACCCAAAGCAAAAGACAGTTAAGCATCACTGAAGTCTTTCTGTCTGTGTGACCTGAAGACTTGTTACACTTGAGGATTGTGCTTCCTCCAGCCGGTTAGGCGTCGCGTTCTGAGCGCCCTAGAGTGACTGTGGATCGCCAGTGAACGAAGTCTGTGAAGGTTTGGAAATCTACCTTGAAGACTTGCCAGAGTGATTGGGCGAGGACTGTGTGTTCTTAGCTCTCAAGATGGGAATGGGCCGGGTCGACCCGCTGGGTCACCGACCCGGCCCAAAAAGTCAAGGCCAATGGGCCAAGCGGGTTGGCTCTAAAATGGAATATGGGTGAGTGGAGCCGGCACCGTGCGACTTGATGGGTCATACGGGTCGACCCAATCTCGTACATGTAGTAGCTATTATACAAACGCATCGTGTAAGTTGTTTATCTAAAATAAAAATGTACTGTGCAAGTTACTTGTGTTTGTGTTCAGCCTTGTGCAAACTGTTAAAGTAAAGTATGGTTCCGTCAAAAAAAAGGAAGTATGTTTCTTGTACTGTATTTGGTAGGCAATCACCAGCCGTTTTGGCATACGACGGTTGTTTGGCTTAGATTTAATTGTCTTCTTGTCATTGAAGGATCATGTACACATGTACGTGATTTCTATAACATGAGCAATTGAGCAGATCGCCCAAGGTATGGCGTTTTCCCTCAGACATTATTTCTTTTACGTAATAGTGGATCAAATAAAAATTAGAAATGTGAAAATACGAGATCTTGTTATCTTACTAAATTATGTAAACAAAGCTATAAGTGTGAATTAGCTGGATTTTGGGTCGGCCTTATGTACCCAACGGGTCAGCGAGGCCATAACTTTTTTATAAAATGGGTCGACCCATGGCCTCACATATTGACCTTGGACCCACAGGGCCAGGTCCAAGGCCAGGTCCGGGTCGACCCGTTCCCATCTTGACTTAGCTCAAGGGAAATACGGTGAGGACTGTGTGTTCGGGACTGTGTGTCCTCAGGTTTGAATACCTAGCCGTCCTAACCAGATGTACAGTTGACACATCAACTGGAACTGGTCTACCAAATCCTTGTCTTCATCAAGCAACTGGTTCTATCCCTATCTTCCTTTACATTTCAGTTTGTCTTCGTGAAGCCATTGCTTGTCTGTCTAATCTGTTAGACTTCACTGTGTGAAGACTGCTCTCTGTTTAGCTTCAGTTATATCTTCCATCTCGATCCATGTTATCCAGTCGCCATTAGTCTGTGTATTATCTTCATGATGCTTGCTTGACTATTACATGCCTGGATACCTTTATCTTCCGCTGCTTATCATATAGGTTAATTTTTGTCGTCTGTCTTCAAAGCCTCCATGTTTTGAAGACTTTCGTAGAAATCGCCTATTCACCCCCCTCTAGTCGATAACTTGCACTTCCGAAAATATTTAGCTCTTTCCAAGGCCTATTTTTTGTGGAGCTAAAGCTAGGCCTTTTGTGACCCAATTTTTTGCTTGCGACATTCTTTTCTCTATTAGCGACAAGATGTCAAAGTCGTGGGGTCATGCTGAAGGGGTTGTTTCAGTGAATGAAAATGTTGGGTAGATGGACCCTCCCAACACAAATGAATCGATCGTTGCGGATAACTCCTAGGTCTGATGTTCCCCGGATATTGTGGCCCTTTAAAAAAAAAGAGAAACTTGTTACCTAGATTACATGTCAACAATATTGTGTGCAAGGCTTGGTTAAACGTAGTGGAGAGCCATCATCCTAACAATGGTACACATGGGCCATAAATCTTAGTTTTACTTACAATTTGTTTAATTTACTTGATGCATTGTGTTTATATGTGAAATATACATTAGCACACACGTTTTGTTTTTGCCAGAATAATGGTTGTAGACTCATGTCCTCATCTAGCTCCTTGCATGGTCAAACGTGCCCATGTTTCATAGAGTTACATGCATGGGTTGTAATAATTAATCCAAACCCTCGATGTAAATGAGCCATAGTTACAGAGTAGGTGTTGATTAATTTGTACACCATTTTACCACAACCTCAAGTATCGCATACTTAGGTCGCGAGAGTGAATCCTAGATATTGATTTACCGAGTTAGGATGTCAATCAACATAGCAAGATTTTTGATCTTGTAGTGTGAAAGGCTAAGGGTATGAACCATGATTGATAAGACAATACGCTTCCATTGCATAATGTAGCGACCATGGATTTACTAGACAATCAAACATATATAATATGAAGATATGTCTCTATGATGTACTCCCTCCGTCCCAAAATAGATGACCCAACTTTGTATTAAAGTTAGTATGAAGTTGGGTCATCTATTTTGGAACGGTGGGAGTATCTAATAAGCCTTTGACAAGGTCAATCTTGAATTCCTATTAGAGAACCTCACTAAAAGGAATATTGGCCCACTTTGGATCAACTGGATTAGGATGGTTACTCAAGGTGGGTCTTTGGGTGTGAAAGTTAATGGGGTTGAAGTGGGCTTCTTCACTACTAGCAAAGGCCTAAGGCAAGGAGAACCCTTGTCACCCCTCCTTAGTTTGCTAGTGGATGTTCTTACCAAAATGCTCTCTAAATCTATTCAACAAACCTTGATAAATGGGCTCTACCCTAATTATTTTCCAGGTGGTGTCATCTCCCTTCAACATGCAGATGACATTATCTTGTTTGTTTACAAGGACCCTGAAAAAACTAACAATCTTGAAATTGTGTTGACCTGCTTTGAGAGTGTTTATGGTATGAAGATTAATTACTCCAAGAGTGAGCTTATCACTCTGGGCTCACTAAGGAGGAGGTAGTGTAATTTTTAGAAATCTTTGGTTGCTCTAAAGGATCTTTCCCTATTAAATATTTAGGTATCCATCTTCATTATGACAAACTGGGAAGAGAGGATATACAACTTACTCTGGGGATGGAGGAAATCTTTTATCTTACTCTGGTAGGATAATGAAGATCAAAGCTTGCCTTAGTAGTATTCTAGTGTACTTTTATCCCATTTTAGGTTCCCTAATTGGACTTTGGACGTCATTAACACTCAACTGGCTCATTGCCTTTGGAATGACTTTGAACGCAATAAAAAACTCCACCTAGCCAATTGGAACCTAGTTTGCATGACATGTGCACTTGATCAATCTCTATTGGCAAAACTTTCTCTCGCGAGGGCTTTGAGTAGAGAGGTGATTGCATATCATCGCCACCAAGGATCCCGCCGTCGCCTGTTGTTGGCCTCCGGCGCTGGGAGTTGAAGGCCTCTGCCATCAACCTTGTGACACCTTTGGAGCTGACATCCTCGCCAAATCAGTCGCCACTAAAGAGGTCAAAGATAGAACTCACGCTTTTGGCTTGCATTGCCATAGCAACTACCGCTCTGTAATTTGTGGCTCTCTCGCCCATATTACCATCTTATCCTAGTTTTCATTTTCTAGCCTACTGAACCCTGGAGATGTTTCTCCCCCGAGTTACTCTCTAGTCTCGGCTTTGCTCAATTTTGCGACCTTGTCTTTTGATAGAGACTATGCTACTGTTTGGTTTCATTTAATGATGGAACCGGGGAGGCCTTTGCGGCTCCTTGATGCTATAAAAGAATGATGTATCTAATGATATGTATTTGCTATTCTAAATGTAGATACTATTGTCTATTTTTTAAAGTTTGACTTTCTAAAAGATCTACATGTACCACATTTTGAAATAGATGTAGTATTTCCTTATGCACAGTCCACCGAATACCATGGAAATAGAGGGAAGAAAATCGACACACTTTTTGTCTAAAAAAGAAACCTAAAGGGATATTTGATTTGATAATTATCAAGCAAAATAAAAGCTAGTACAACGGGAAGATAACTGGACATATAATGATTAATAAAAACTAAAATTCGATTGAAAATCACCCAAGCCTTCTTGTTCACCAGATTGTATGTTGCCCGCGAGAGATTGAGAATTGCACTGTATTAACAGCAAAAGAAAGGGACACATGTAAATGCCCTTACTATACCATGCTTTAATGACTGCAATAACCACTCACCTCTTAAGAAGAGATGTTGACGTCGTTGAAGAAGGTTGGAGCATGACGCCAGACAAAACAAGCTTGCAAACCATCACCGGCAAATTTGACTATTTTGACCTGTTGTGGCAACAAATTCACAAAATGAACCGCTTGCGAAACTATTTCACTCCCGTAACCTTTTTGTGTAGCGCCCGCCACGACGGCGCTGCACCCTTCTGTGCAGCGCCTGCTACAGAGGCGTTGCACGCCTGTCCACCGTGGCAGCCCCTGGCCCGCACCCCGGCCGTGCAACGCCTCCCACTCAGGCGCTGCACATTGTAATGTGCAGCGCCCCCGAGCCAGGCGCTGCACATGCAGTTATCCACCAGACGCGCTGTATCAGTTGTTAGATACAGGCATGTGCAGCGCCTGCCTACGAGGCGCTGCACTGTATAGTACAGCGCCTCTGTGACAGGCGTTGCACATGCCTGTATGACAACAGAACCTTCTGTTGTTCTGCTGTTAGATACGGGCATGTGCAGCGCCTGCTACAGAGGCGTTGCACTATACAGTGCAGCGCCTTGCAGGCAGGCGTTGTACTATACAGTGCAGCGCCTCTGTTGCAGGCGTTGCACATGTGATTAATAGTAGAACAAATTCAAGACATATAGAAATAGGACAAGTTCAAGACATATAGAAATAGGACAAGTTCAACACATATAGATATAGAGACTAGTTCAAGACATATATAAATAGGACAAGTTGGACACAACAAGAAATAGAGACTAATTCAAGACATATAGAAATAGGACAAGTTCAACACATATAGATATAGAGACTAGTTCAACACATATATAAATATGACAAGTTCAACACATATAGGAATAGAGACACTAGTCCGACATAGCGTTCGACATTACAAAAAGAGACACATATAGAAATATGACTAGTTCCTTCCGCGCTTGCTTGCTCCACCTCGGTTCTTCACACATGTCTTCTTGACCTTCCTAGGAAGAGGAACCCGCTCCGGCTGCGGCTCCGCCTCCTCATCCTCATCGTCATCCAAGTAGTCATCCAAAGCCGCCATCCGCGAGGTTTCGACCGCCCTTTTGCCTTTCTGGGTAAAGTCATCGGGTGTGTATTTCTTGTATTCCCTCCTAGGTTTTAACTTGATTGCAGAACGAGGCTTGTACTTCCCCAAGACCATATCGTCAGGAGCCTATTCAAACACAAAAGTTAAGGAAACACCGTGTGTGAGCATGTAGTTAGCATTGCAACAACAACCGTACCGTGAGCATGTAGTTAGCAATGCCATACCTCTTGGGTGACCACACCAACATCCTCATCATCCAAAGGATTACCATCGCCAGAAATGGGATCTGATGGTGTCGCCGACCCAGAACGTTCTGGTGATACGTACTCGGGGTCACGACAACCGAAAAGATTAGATAGCCGCCTTAACTTTTGGCCCTGGCGTTGCAACATGAACAAGTGAATGAGAGAAGAAACGTGCAAACACATGTTAAGTGCTAGTTTGAAGGAGATGTGAACCTTAAGGAATGCTCGAAGGGGACCTTCCCCATCGTCTTTGCCAGCCGGGGTTGTTTCCAGTATACTATCGGTCTCATCGGCTGCTTTCTTGATCTGGGAACGCTATGAACACAAATGGTATAAACGTGTTAGGCCAGCGAAGATGTAAATAGTGTGAATGGAAAAGAGTAAAGGGCAAATACCACAAAGTTCATCATTGGGCCTGAAGGGATCACTGAGCTTCCTTTACGAATTAATGAGTTGTACTCGTGCCGGGCTATCTCATCGAATACGGTGGGATCATCCAAAATATCCTCAGCATAGGCAGGCTTGCATACCTCCACACGGGTTCTTGCAAGGAACCATGTGAGATAGTTGTTGAACGCCAACGGGCAGTGCTGACGAAGAGGGGCTCCTTTGTTGCGCCTAGCTTGATCAACAGCATACTGCCACTCCACAACAAACTTCCTGTGATGCTTGGCCCAGTCCTTGATCTTGCGCTGCTTTTTCCTATCCAACCTGAAAGTTATAAACATACTATTAGAACCAACGATGAGGCCGACAAACATCTAGGTGCTAAATGTTAGTTATATCTTACGCGTGTAGCACTTGATCCGTGTCCTGCCATTCCGGCGGGAATGCCTGGAACAAACCAAACTGGCGGTACACCCGATGTGGCAGGTGATCCACGGACATAGCGTAAGACCGGTGTTGTTTGTCCCAGTGATCATCGAGAAGCCACTCCATCAGCCTAACAATTTGAAAAAATTTGAAAAAATGTATTCAACACGATGTAGGTTCCCAACATAGAAGAGTTTCCAACATAATGTGGGTTTCCATCTAAAATAACATCTAACTCATCTAAAATATCATCCTAACTCATCTAACATAACATCTAATACCATCTAACATAATGTAGGTTTCCATCTAAAATAACATCTAACTAATCTAAAATAATATCCTAACTCATCTAACATAACATCTAATACCATCTAACATAGTCTATTTTCAATACATACTAACTACACTAACATCATCCTCCCCCTCTCCTAAATTCATCTAACTCATCTAACTACACTAACATACTAACTAAGCCTACTTCAATACTAACTACACTAACATCATCCTCCCCCTCTCCTAAATTCATCTAACTCATCTAACTAAACTAACACTACTTGAATACTAACTACACTAACATAATCTAATACCATCAAATACCATCTAACATAATCATCTACAAATCACAAAAAAGAGAAAATGTATGGATAGAAAGAAGGGGATCGGAGGAGTGTACCTTGTAGGATCGAAGGGGGAAGAAATCCACGGACAAAAGCTTCAGATCTGAGAGTTTTTGAGATTGGGATTGAGGAGGGGGGAGGAGAAGATGCAGCAGCCGCAAGGGTTAATGGGAGGGGTGGTGATTGGGCGTGCGTGCGGCGAAGGGATAACTGCCTGTGCAGCGCCTGGCTCGGGGGCGCTGCACATTACAATGTGCAGCGCCTGAGTGGGAGGCGTTGCACGGCCGGGGTGCGGGCCAGGGGCTGCCACGGTGGACAGGCGTGCAACGCCTCTGTAGCAGGCGCTGCACAGAAGGGTGCAGCGCCGTCGTGGCGGGCGCTACACAAAAAGGTTACGGGAGTGAAATAGTTTCGCGAGCGGTTCATTTTGTGAATTTGTTGCCACAACAGGTCAAAATAGTCAAATTTGCCACCATCACCACCGGGCCATAGGGTGGTAGAAACCGACCATGTCGCAGAACAACACGGAAGATAACGTTGAAGTCGTTGCATCAACAGTCATTCATTTGCTCTCTTTGATAGACACACACCCAACGACACAAACCCTTCGTCGACAAGTTTAAATTTGTAATATTCGTAAATTGTGTGACCCTTCATTAGCATGTTTGGAATTATTGTGTGTGCAAGTGCGTAGTGCGTAAACCACAATTTAGAAGAATTGATGGAGATTTTTTTCTAGTGAGTTAAGTTTTAGGGGTTCGGTTAGAAATCTTTTTTATTTAACTCATTATAACTTAAGGTTTGAGAGGTCATTCGCGGGACCAAATTATGGAGGATCAGCTGCTGATGCTCTTAGACCCGGCAGGTTTTTAGAACATGGTAGATTTCTTGCTTCTATTTCCGACAGGAGTAGATTTTTTTTTTCTTTCTAAATGTATTTCATGGCTAGGAGTACTCCATGGCTAGCGACATCCGGCACGTCGTAGAAACTTTGTGGGTGGGCGCGCTCGTGTTACACGATCCGGCATTTGTAGAACATTGTTATATACCAGTATTTCTTTGCTTCTTAGACAATTCTACTTGCACATCAATTTTCATGGCCAGGGACATCCGGCACGTCGTGGCCAGCCCGACTTGTCAGCGACGCGCACACAGGACCGCAAGAACCGAATATGTCCCTTGGGTGACCTGGGTCGACACATCACGGGACGTGGCGGCGGCTCACGGCCTCACCTCACGTGATCGCCACTGCCATTGCCTAGCCCCCAGGCCGTCCATCCCGATTCTTCCTTTCCGTTCACCCAGGAGCGGAGAGGAGACCCACACGTGCCGCCTCGTGGCCAAGGTAACTTCCCTGCGCAAAAAGGAAAGCAAATCGTACCCAGATGCGATACGAAAATCTTTTCGAACACGCGGGGCATTGCGTATGGAAATTCGAAAAATCGTAAGGCACCAACCAAATATGCCCCAGCCTGGTCACATGGCCGACTGGCGCGCACGCACATGTCCCTGTAGAGCCCTGGTCCGACACACGTCCTCGAGTCCAGCCCGTTCCGACTAAAAAAAAAAATTGCCTCTTCCCTCCGCAAAAAACAAGAAAAAGGAAAAAATCTTGCCCAGCCAGGCCGAGCGGTCCATGGACGCAGCACGTCTTGAGCCCTGCCAAAAGTAGAGCAAGCTCCCGACTCTTTCCTTCCCGGCTTGCCCCCCCGCTCATATAACCCCGCGCGCAATCACCGGCCCGGCAGGCCAATCCACGGACGAGGCGAGGGGGGAGATTGCTTGCGCGCTCGACGACCATCGACGACGCGTAGCCAGGCGGCCATGAGGGGCGAGGCGAGGATGCTGTGCGCGCTGGGCCTGCTGCTGCTCTGCGTGGCGGCGCACCTCCAGGGCGCGCACTGCCGCGGAGGCGGCGGCGGGGGCCACGGAGGGGGTGGAGCACACGGAGGTGGCGGGGGCCACGGAGGAGGAGGCTCGGGGAGAGGCAGCTCAGGCGGGAGGGCCCGTCCGATCATCGCCGGGGCCGGTGCGGGCGCCCTCGCTGGGGCTGGCGCGGGCGCGCTCGCCGGCGGGGCCATGTCGGGGTCGCACGGCCGCAGCGCCGCGGGCGAGCCGCACGGACGGGGCGTCGCCTGGAGGGCCTCCGGCGCCGCCGCCGCCCTCGCGGCCGCCGCGCTCGTTCGGTGGCTCTGAGCGGCGTAAATCTCGCTACACACGGGTGAATTTACCGAATTACTAGTAGTAAGCAATTAGCTGTGGTAGATTGCTGGGTGTAATCCGGGCTGACGGTCGTGAATTAGTGGCTTGGTAGTAGTGCTGATGCACGTGTAATTATGGCGAATTTACGGCACCCTTGAACAGAGCTTGGCGAGGATCTTTTTACTGCTACTAGTTCATCATATGATGCTTTTTTTTTTGGTTGCGAGAATCATACTGCTATGATGTTTTCTGTTGGATTTCTGTTTCGTGGTGGGCCGTGTTAGGCGATGGGGGTTGATGAGTCATTGTCCGTCGCCAGTAAAAATAGAAGTTTCGCCCCTTCCTTTCTTCTGGACTCGATGGATTTTCCTTTCGGCCGCGGACGGCGGTCGTGTTTGGTGCCATGATGATGCCATCACGCCGTCAAGAATCAAGATGGACAGTTCAAAAAGAAAAGAAAAAGAATCAAATGGCTTCGTGTGCTCTACGTATATCTCAGGAATCGGTATGCCGTCGTGCGCTGTGTACGCGTTGCCAGTGCGACAATTTCTGTGCAGAGATTTTTTGCTGTTATTGCGAGAGCATTGTCTTGAATTGACAGGAAAATGCATAAAAAATCGGTCGACTCGAGTCTGAAGAAAAAGAAAATCCCGCACAGCTTATCCACTTCCCCAGCCATTGGACCCCAGTCCAGTCCTTACAGCGGCTCAGACATGGTTTCCTCCACATGGTCGAGACGGCTATGTATTAGGGCGGTGCTGGGCACCAGTCAACCAGCTCAACTTTGAGCCGGTCGAACCTTGCAAGTCCGATTGGCCACGTCCCAGCCATCGGATCCAGCCAGCGTCCCCACCCCTCTTCGTCTCTAACCTCACATCCCTGTTCTTCTTACCGAAATCACATCATGAACACAGGGAGAGGGAAAAAAGAAAGCAGAAATAACCACGCCCAGCACACCTCCTTCATTGGGTGCTCCTTCGCAACGCACGGCGGCCGTGTTCCTCGTCGAAGGCGGCCCCGGCAGCACCAGTGGGTAGTTCCCTGTCTCGTTTTCCATCGTCGATTGTAGCACAGTTTCATTCCTGTTCAGGACCCAAAAAATTGCTACAAAAACTGGAATCGGCAATCATATTTGCTGCAACCGGGGATTACAGATGTTGCGACTGACAAGACAATTTGCTGGAAACAGCGATCACACTTGCTGGAACCTGTAACCGGTATGTTGGGACCGGCAAAATAAAAAGTTGGAATCATCGTTGCTAAAAGACTGCCAACAAAATAAAATGCTACAACAGACAAATGAAAAATAACTACTAAAGAAAAAGGAATTGTTGCGACCGGCGAAATCAAAAGCTGGAACCAGCTATGCAAAAAGCTACAACAACAACAAAGCCATTAGTCCCACAAGTTGGGGTAGGCTAGAGGTGAAACCCATAAAATCTTGCGACCAAGTCATGGCTCTAGCACATGGGTAGTAAGATTTCACGCACCCATGTCCATAGCTAGTTCTTTGGTGATACTCCAATCCTTCATGTTTCTCTTAACGGATTTCTTCGATGTCAAATTTGGTCTACCCCGACCTCTCTTGACATTCTCTACACGCTTTAGCCGTCCGCTATGCACTAGAGCTTCTGGAGGCCTGCACTGAATATGCCCAAACCATCTCACATGATGTTGGACAAGTTTCTCTTCAATTGGTGCTACCCCAACCTATCTCGCATATCATCATTCAAGACTCGATCCTTCCTCGTTGGCCACACATCCATCTCAACATACGCATCTTCGTCACACCTAACTGTTGAACATGTCGCGTTTTATTCGGCCAACACTCAGTGACATACAACATTGCGGGTCGAACCACCGTCATGTAAAACTTGCCTTTAAGCTTTTGTGGCAATCTCTTTTCACAAAGAATGTCAAAAGCTTGACGCCACTTCATTCATCCAGCTTTAATTCGATGGTTCACATCTTCATCAATACACCCATCCTCCTACAACATTCATCGCAAATATCGAAAGGTGTCCTGCTGAGGCATCACCCGCCCATCGAGGTTAACCTCTGTGATAGCCTAGCTTATTAGGGATGATAGACTACTCATATCAATAAGGAATTCCTTCTTTTCCGGGAGCCCATTCGGATAGAACTCCAAAGTTAAGCGTGCTCAGCTTGGAATAGTTTCAGGATGGGTGACCGACCGGGAAGTTGCTCCCGGGTGCGCACGGGTGAGGACAAAGTGAGCAGAAAAGACTAGTATTGATATGTGGGGCCAGTGTAGATCCCGCCAGCAGTAACGACCACCGACGGGTGTGTCCGGAGCGTTACAAGTTGATATCAGAGCCGACCCTCGCGGTTACACGGATGTTTACGAACAGGTGCTCGTTCATGTTGTTCATGACGTTTGTGACCCGTCGTGGCACATGGCATGGCACATGTATCGGACTGGATGCACAGACGATTGTGCCAAGATGGAACGTTCCTGTGGCCCGACGAGCACGTCGGTTCCTCTGAGTGGGGGTGTATTTGAACGTTCCTGTGGCCCGACGAGCACGTCGGTTCCTCTGAGTGGGGGTGTATGTGATAGCCTGGCTTATTAGGGATGATAGACTACTCATATCAATAAGGAATTCCTTCTTTTCTGGGAACCCATTCAGATAGAACTCCAAAGTTAAGTGTGCTCAGCTTGGAGTAGTTTCAGGATGGGTGACCGACCGGGAAGTTGCTCTCGGATGCGCACGAGTGAGGACAAAGTGCGCAGAAAACACTAGTATTGATATGTGGGGCCAGTCTAGATCCCGCCAGGAGTAACGACCACCGGCGGGTGTGTCTGGGGCGTTACAACCTCCTCCTCACACCTAGTAGTATTGAAACCGCACATCATGTACTCGGTTTTAGTTCTACTAAGCCTATAAACCATTTTGATTCCAAGCTTTGTCTACATAACTCTAACTTCCTATTTGCCCCCGTCTGACTATCATCAACCAGCACCACATCATCTGCAAAGAGCATACAGCGTGAGATATCTCCTTTATATGTCCCTTGTGACTTCATCCATCACCAAGGCAAAAGATAAGGGCTCAAAGCTGACACCTGATGCATTCCTATCTTAATTAGGAAGTCATCATTGTCGACATCACTTGTTCGAACACTTGTACCAACATTATCGGACATGTCCTCGATGAGGGTAATGTATTTTCACTAGTAGAAAATAGGGCTTTGGTCCAGGCATGTCCAGCCCATTAGTCCCGGTTCTGTCACGAACCGGGACCCATGGTGGCATTGGTCCCGGTTCTTGAGCCCAGAGGGCCGGTCGAGCCTCGTGGGGCATTGGTCCCGGTTCCAGACAAGAACCGGGACCAATGGGCCTTGCTCCTGGCCCACAACCATTGTTTCCATTTGCTGAGAAACTAGAATATCCTAACTTTCCTTCTTTCTATCCATATGATTATGGCTAAAATGATTTTAATTAATTTTACAATTTGATGATCTACTATGTACATTTATGGTAATTACATATAAACAAATTGATGGTCAAATAAAATTAATTTTAAATTATTTATAATCTACAATAAATACCAACAATAAACAACGTGCAAACTACCTATTAACAATCCCTAATTTTTTTTACACCAGACTAACACTGTAGCACTATGACTTTACTTCTCAATGTTAGAGGATCAGGTTCCGTAATTATGAAGGCGAATTTACGACATCCTTGAACAGAGCTTTGCCATGATCTTTGTACTGCTAGTTCATATGATGTTTTTTTGTTGTTGCGAGAATCATACTGCTATGATGTTTTGTATTGGATTTCTGTTTCCTGGTGGGCTGTGTTAGGCGATCGAAGGTGATGGGTTTGATTAGTCATTGTCTTTTACCAATAAAACTGTACTTTTGTATTGAATAAAAATTGTGCTGGTGCTTATCCCTTTCTGTCTTCCGGACTCGATGGATTTTCCTTTCGAGCGCGGACGGCGATTGTGATTGATGCCATGATGATGCCATCACGCCGACCAGTAAGAATCACGATGGCTTCGTGTGCTGTATATGTCAGGAATCACGATGGCTTCGTGCCACGATTTCTGCGCAGATATTTTTTGCTGTTGTCGCGAGAGCATTATCTTGAATTGACAGGAAAATGCATGGAAATCGATCCCTCTTGCGAGTAGTGGTGCTGAAGAAACACCCCGCGCAGCTTGTCCTCTTCTGCAGCCATTGGAATTTGGAACCCACTCCAGTCCTTTGACAGCGACACGACATGGTTTCCTGCACACGGTCTGCCACTCCCGTCCAGCGTTTGCCCTGACCGCCGGGCCCCGTCGAGACGGCTATGTATTAGAACATCTACAGCCCGCGTCCGCTCACCGCTCACAAAAATGCGAGAACGCTCGACGCAGATCTTAAATGTTCTGCTGACCGACATCCTTTGTATCCAATCTAAATATGGGATGGATACGAGACAACCGGCCGCGTATACATCGGACCTGGCGTGCCCACCCGACCTATATATATTTCTCTCATCCGCTCACGGGACCAAATTCTATTCACTTCGCTTCACTCTCCTCTACCACCCGAGCTTACCTTTGGCGATTTCCGGCCTTCTCCGACATGGCGTGCAACGGATTTGGCTTCTACCAAGTCTGAACATCAATTGGGGTGTCATCCCGTGCAGGTTGGAGGAGGCAATGGTTGTCCGCATTGCACATCGTCGAGAACAGCGCCCGACCAACGGCAGGATATGTCTGGCGCGACTTCATAGTGTTGGCTCAACGGGCGCTCGGATCCTTTGGAGCTGGACAATCGCAGTCCCGGCAGCCTTCAAATCTCTCCTTCCCCATAACCGATCGAGCGGAGTATGAGTCCCACTGGGACCGATTTGCCCGCCGTGGGAAGAAGAGGATAAGGGCCGCCGAGGCCCGACTCGCTGCCAACATGGCGGCGGCGAAGGCGGCGGCGCGGGCGGCCGTAGAGGAAGAAGCCATCTGTTCCCGCATTGAGAAGAAACAGCAGCGGAGGAACACGCGTGCCCTCGCCCGGTAGCAGAATCGGGCGGTCCGTGCCATGTCCGACTGCCGCCAAAGGAGGAGAAGGAGGACATTGACGGTAAGGACAGCTCCGCCGACGAATAGATCCAGCTCGATCCCTACTGCGTCTTCGACAGGTACTTCCGCGAGAAGGACGGTAATGGTGCTGGGAAGGGCAAGGGCAGCCAAGGATGATCTTCTCCATCATGGCCAAACATGCCAAAATTTGGTAGTCCGATGGCATGTGCTAATGTAGTAGCCGAATGTAGTTGCATGAGTTTGTATGGATTTGATGTATGTTAATTGAGGTGTCCGATTATGATGAGAGAAATTTAAGGCTTGACCGGTCGGTGTCCACGGGCGTTTGAGGGGTCTGATTTACCAAGTCGAGATGTAGATGCTCTTAGACCCGACAAAAGGCCATTTCTTTTGCTAGCTTATAAAATAAGCTGAAATAAGGTGCCTTTGCCCAATTTATTGTAGAACCTTAACCATATTTACTCTTTTAGAACCAAACTTATTAAAACTTAACTAGTAGGCTTTAAAATATATAATGTTAGTTGAGTTTTTAGAATAAGCTGCGTATCAGATGTTATTTTATTCCAGAAGCCTAGAAAAGATAATAATAAAACTAGCCCGAAGGTAACCGGTTATCACAAACTCAACACGAAATGGTACACCTACGCAAAACAAATTACGTGATTTAGAGCATCTCCAGTGGATGGTGTATATGGACGTGTATGTTAAATATACACGATGTTTGCCAAAAAATCGTCTCCAGCGGAACGTGTATACGGGCGTGCAAGTTATCCACGTCCATCCACGAAGCTACTGGACGTGTAAATATACACGTCCATGCCACGCCCGTCGCTCGTCTGGACCCGTTCGATCTGGTCCCCTCGCTCGATCTGGACCCGTTGGAATATACACGTCCTGATTTCCACGTCCTGTATACACGTTCCACTGAAAAACTGGGAGGTGTAAAATTTAGCAAGGTGTATATGGACGTGTATATGAAGATATACACGTCCAAATTTACACGTTCCACTGGAGATGCTCTTACATAGAGTGCAACGTGGACATACAGGATCGGAGGTGGAAAGAGCATCTTCGGCTGTTCGGCCCCAAGAAAGCCGAAAAAGCGCCGTCTCAGACCGAACCGACGTTAAATTTAGGCGTGGGGGCGATTATTTTCCCGGTCGCCGCCCCAGATCGCCCCCAAATCGGCGCGCAAACTCGGCGATTTGATTCAAATTTGTAAAACACGGCACAATATCAACAATTTCATTCAAATTTGTACAGAAAAATTGAAAACAAACTACGCCTACTACGTCTAGCCTACGTCGCTGCCCGCTTTCTACATGCCGAGGAGCCTGTAGAACTGGGTGTAGTCGCCGCCGCCGTCGTCGTCGTTGCCGCTGTCCCTGCTGCACCCCTGATCAGGGTGGTCAACGCGCGCGCGGGGG
>LR738709.1:608122998-608179618 GCA_902687465.1 Secale cereale | reverse complement strand
GGGGGTGTGGGGATGGCCCGGGCGCGTCCTCCTCGTCATCACTATCGAGTATGATGCCGTTGTCCTCGTCGCGTCCGCGGCGCCGAGCTTTTATCTCCTAGTAGGCCCGGCGCTGGCGCTCCACCTGCTCGCGGGCGTAGTCGGCCTTCGCTCACTTGAGGACGGTCGCGTCAGCGGCGACCATCTCCACGTGTTCCTTCTTCACTGGGAGCAACCCCGGCTCGGTCTTCGGCTGGATGAGGCGGAGGGAACGAGGGGAGGGGCGGCCGCACTCGTTGACAACGAGGGTGCCGCTGCGGGTGCGGCGCCCAAGCGGCATGTCCTGTGGCTCCGGCTTGACCGGGCGGAGCGCATGCGACCCGGAGGAACGCAAATCGGAGACCGACAACGAGGAGGTCACCGCCTCCATTCTCCGCGGCATCAAGGAACTACCGCGGCGGCGAGAGAAGGACAGGGGCGCCGGGTACTCGAGGCGCGGCGTGTTGCCGGCCTCGATGTAGTAGAGGACGGGTTCAAGGGTGCGGCCAGGTACACCCCACCAAACACTCCGCCCCTCGGAGTTGAAGCGGCCGCAGGGGACGATGTCGTTTTCGTAGGCGACCTGTTCGGCGTGGCGGCGCTCGAAGTACGTCGTCCACAGGTTGTGGCGGTCGGGGGCGTACGTCTGCTCGTTTTCCGCCGGCGACGAATGTATGCGGGCGATCTCGGCGCGCCGTTCAGCCCCGGTGGGCACCGGGGGCGCAGGGACGCCGCCGGCGCTCAGCCTCCACGAGCCCGACATCCGCATGTCTGGGGGCGCTAGGTAGTCGGCCTCGTATAGGAGGCGTGCCTCGTCCTCGAGAAGATGGCGTCGACCAAAGCCATTCGCCGCGGCGGCGTTGCCTGGGTATCGCTCAACCATTTCTCGTCGGCGGGGGGAAGAGGGGAGAGAGTGGCTTCTGTGGCGAGACGAGGCGAGAGAGGAGGAGTTGGAGCGACTGTGGCGTCCACCCATGGGGAAGCCGACTTTTTACAGCCAAAGCGGGGTGGTGAGGAGCTGCCCATCGGGTGCCACATGGCAGGAGCGGGCGGGACGAGCGTCGCGGCGCCTTCACTGCGCCGCCCGTGAGGCATCAATGGAAGGCTGACCGGCGCGACAACCTTGGCATTGATTCCCACGGGAACCGAGGCGATGAGGATGACGAAGCAGCGTGTCGCTGACTCGGCGGGGTCATTCCCGTTCGCGCCAAAATCAGTTTCCCCGGCGCCCCCGAGCGCGCCGGATCCGGCTTGGGGTTGCCGGCGACAGTTTCGACCCAAACCGGCGAAAAACGGACTCCTAGGACGTGACTGGGCCGGAAAATCGGCGCCGGCGCTAAAAAAAATAGCTTTGGGGGCATGCTGGGGGCGCAGCTGAAGATGCTATGTGATGAAACAGCACACCCCCTGAAATTTAGAGGGATGTGAAGTACTACCTCTGTAAACTAATATAAGAGCGTTTAAACACTCTTATATTAGTTCACCGAGGGAGTAGATAGGAAGGTTACGTTAATCATATACTCCCTTCGTTCGGAATTATTTGTCGTAGAAATGAATGTATCTAAGTGTATTTTAGTTCTAGTTACATTCATTTTCGAGACAAGTAATTTCGAAGAGAGGGAGTAGGTGTTAGTAGATGTAGGATTATTGCAAACTCGACGTGCACGTCTCCGGAAGGGTCTTGCCTCAGAGTTTCCAAGCGGTGTTTTTGGACCAAAACTGCTAAATCATCTTTTTGCATTTTGCAGTAGAAAAGGCAACAGATTGGACAGAACATATAACCTCACGTGATACGACGCTTTGATGATGTACCGATGTGCTTTGTGATGAACCCACGATGGGCTAAACTTGTGTCTGGCTCATAATCAAGTGTTTTTCCCTGTCTAGAAAGGTCTAGCAATTTTGTATTCGTTTTTTTGTCGAAATAGACCTTCTGCCCAGTTGAATTGCCAAAAAAAGACCTCCTTCAGACGAATTGGCAAAAAGAACTCCCCAGCCGTGGCGGCAGACGACACGTGGCACGTGCCGCCACAGCTGGAGGCGGCGGGCCCTGCCGCCACGCCGCGAGGCGGCCACCCGGGTAAAACGTTTTTACCCCGCAGGCTCGAGCCGGGACGGAACGGGGCAGGCCAGGTGGGCCACGCCGCCACCGCATGAGGCGGCCACAACAGCTGCTGCCGCGCCCAGGCCGACAAGTTGTCCTGCACACTTGACGAGACGGCGGGCCAGGCCACCACCGCACGAGGCGGCCTTGCTGTTGCTGCTGCACGCGGCCCGATCTGACGGCGTTGATTTCTACGACAATGATTCCCACGCGACGACGCTCATTTCCACGGACGGGAATCCGTAGGATCGAAAGTATGTCTAGAGGGGGGGTGATTAGACTACTTGACAATATAAAAATTCTGCCTTTTGATCATGAACAGTTTTTGGCAGTTTCACAATAATGATCAATTCAAGTATCACCCTACACATGCAATTCTAGAGTATAAGCAGCGGAAAGTAAATTGCACATGTAGTAAAGAGAGATGGAGAAGATCAAACGCAGTTTGGAGACACGGAGATTTTTGTCGTGGTTCCGATAGGTGGTGCTATCGTACATCCACGTTGATGGAGACTTCAAACCACGGAGGGTAACGGCTGCGCGAGTCCACGGAGGGCTCCACCCACGAAGGGTCCACGAAGAAGCAACCTTGTCTATTGCATCATGGCCTACGCCCACGGAGGACTAGCCTTACTCGGGGTAGATCTTCACGAAGTAGGCGATCTCCTTGCCCTTACAAACTTCTTGGTTCAACTCCACATCTCAAAGACGGAGGCTCCCAAGTGACACCTAACCAATCTAGGAGGCACCACCCTCCAAAAGGTAATAGATGTTGTTGATGATGATGAACTCCTTGCTCTTGTGCTTCAAATGATAATCTCCCCAACACTCAACTCTCCTCACTGATATGGCTGTGGTGGAAGAAAGGATTGAGTGGAAAGCAACTTGGGAAGGCTAGAAATCAAGTTTCATATGGTAGGAATGCAATGACTTGATCTCAACACAAGGGTAGGTGGTTCTCTTCTCAGAAAGTGTATGGTAGGAGTGGTAGTACTTTCTGATGGCTCTCTCCACGAATGAAGAGGGGGGTGGAGGGGTATATATAGCCTCCACACAAAATCCAACCGTTACACACATAATTGAGCAATCTCGGTGAGACCGAAGTGAAAACTCGGTCAGACCGAAAGTTCAAATATAGTGAACGTTGGGGTTTTCGATGGGACCGAAAATACCATCTCGGTGTGTCCGATATGAGTCAAAGGTAGGAACTTGCCAGAATCGGTGGGACCGAAATCAACAACTCGGATATTCTGAAATGATGACAAACGGTTACAAAAGGTTGGCAGTCCAGTTTCGGTGAGACCGAACTCAAAATCGGATGGACCGAAATATTAGGGTTTGGAAGAATAGCTGAGGTGGTTCATCTCGGTGGGACTGAGTTGGAAGAATCGGTTTGTCCGAGATTACTTATGAGTGTGTTAAGTAGTGAAAGTTGCTGATAGTTGAAGGAGCTAAATCACTAAGCACTTGAGCAACCAGATCATCAACACAACCTCATCCCCTTTTAATAGTATTGGCTTTTCCTATGGACTCAATGTGATCTTTGATCACTAAACCAAAAATAGAGTCTTGAGCTTTTGCCAATGCTTGTCTTAGCATTTTGAGGGGTCCACTTCTTCAGACATTTCCATACCCATATCATCGAACTTCTCTGAAATGATTCTCAAGTAAATATTAGTTCAATGATATATATGTTGTTATTAATTACCAAAACCACCCGGGGATTAGTTGCACTTTCAATCTCCCCCTTTTTGGTAATTGATGACAACATATAGATCAAAGCTTCGACAAAAGATATAATCAATGAATAATATCGTCGCTTTGAGAAGTATGTGATAAACAAGAGCTCCCCCTAAATTTGTGCATTATTTAAAATTTGTGTTTGAATGCAAATGCACAATCGATTAGGATTATGGGTCACTCTTCCATGTCACATACATCTTGGTGGAGCGCACAAAATGATAAGAATGAATAACATGCACTCAATCACCAAGACAAGAGTAAATAGCCATACAATAAGGAATAGCATATGATAAGCATCAAGCACACATTAAAGCATAGTATGACCAAGCACTCATTAAGGTAGCATCAAACGTAGTAGCAAGCACACTGAAAGTATCGAAAGACTAAAAGAACCGAATGTATCTCAAAGAAAACCGGCAAAAGAACGAAAGAGCACTCTCTCTCTCGAAGCCCTATGATCTATACAATTTCTCCCCCTTTGGCAACAAGTTACCAAAAAGTTCGAAAAGGTATAGAGCTAAGCGTCACTGTGGGCTTTGCTGGCGGCTCCCGTCTGGGTAGATGTCGGAGTAGAAATGACGGCATCGGCGAAGACTTCTGCTGATGTCTGCGCTGGAGGAGTGGATGCTGGAGCTGGAGCAACTGCTGGAGCTGTAGCTGGTGCTGAAGAGGTAGCCCTGGAGTCAGTCACTGGGATAGCTGCAGATCGGGATCCTCTGGGAACCTGAGCAGTCTGGCGATGAGAGTCCTGGACTAGATCATCCTGCATGAGCTCTGCTCTCTCCTGCCTTGCTTCCTCCATGTCTGCCTCAAGCTTGTTGACGGACACCTGAATCTCAGTCAGCTTCATGTCCAGAGCGTGGATCTTGTCCTCAACAATCCTCTCTAGGCTTTCCTGAGATTGTTCAATGCTGGCCAGGCGTTGTTCAATCCTCTGGGTAGCTTCAAGAATCTGCTCTCCGAAGCTCTTTGGTTTAGCTGCTGCTGCTGCTGCCTCTTTGTCAGCTTTGGCTTTCTTCGCAGCTTCAATTTTGGCTTGTCCTTCAACTGAGGTTGGATCCTCCTCATCCATCACAACTACGTTGTCCTCATGCTCTGGCTGCAGTGGCAAGTGCTTCCTATCCAACATGAATTTGCCCGTGCCAAACTTGGCATTGATGAGCATCTGAATCTGCGGGGCAAATCCACACGACCTCTTCTGGTCAGCTGCAGTCCTCTTAATGGTCTCTACCATTAAGTCCATCACCTTGAAAAGTGCCTTCTCATCGAGAATGTGCAGCATGTTGATAGAATAGCCTCGAATCATGCGGTGGTCTCCAGACTTGGGCATCAAGGTATGCCTCAAAATAGTGTTTGTGGTGGTCAGACCTGCCTGGAGATAGTACACTGAGCCAAGCTTCCACCCTTCCAAATCAGCAGCGGGGATCTCCTTGTACATGTTCTTCATGGAATCATGGCTTTTCTTAGGAATCCCATAGACATCAATGTCGTCCTTTCTCTGTACTGGAGCATTCAGAAGTTCTGCCCATTCTTCAACAGACGAAGAAAACCTTTGACCTTCAGTCATCCAGGTGATCTTGCCATCAGGATAGAAGTGGGCTGTGGCGTAGAACTGCATGATCATCTCGTCATTCCAAGCTGTCAGCTCTTGACCCACAAAATCAGCAACTCCACATGCAGTAAAGCTCTCATGCACATGGGGAAAGAAGTCTCGGTGCTCTTCACTGTCAATGTACTTCCAGTCAACATACCTGGTGTAAGCAACAATAGGCTTCTTGTCCATCAGCACGGTCTCATAGAAGTCCTGCTGCTCTCTGGTGTGGAATCTGGGGTCCACAGCAGTCCTTCTCCTCACGGCATATGGATCAGACTGTCTCCATAGCCTGAGACCTTTATCCTTCCTTGCCTTCATATCCTCGGCTTGAGGATGAGCATCGTTGTGGAGTGGCAACTTAGGACGGAGCTTCAGCAATACATGCTCTTCATCAGACTCAGACGGTGGCATCTCACCTTTGTTCTTCTCAGAAGCTGGAATGCTCCTGGTTGTCCTCTTGGGCTTGGCTGGAGCTGCCTTGGCTTGAGCAGGCTTCTTGGGCTTAGAAGTGGCTTGAGCCCTAATAGCATCACCCATGAACTTAGCCTTCTGAGGAGGAGGCTGGGGTGCATCTTCTTCTTCTTCAGCAGCTGCATCAACATGAGGTTCAGCATATACTACCCTCTTCCTTTTGGAAGTTTTCTTCACCTTACTTGGAGCTGGCTCTTCCAAGTTCAATTTCTTTGCAACAGCTGACTGCTTGACCTTGCTGGTGCCTTTCTTTGACTGCTGCCCTTGGTGCTCTTTGGCAACAACATTCCTCTTGGGCTTGGAGGTAACTTCCTTAGCAATGAAGTCAGAGTCCTCATCATCAGAATTTCTCTTCTTTCTGGTTCTGGTGGCTGCAGGAGGCAAACCACTGGGGGTGCTCCTCTCACCATCATCACTGGAACTACTAGCCTCAGGACTAGTATCTGCCTCAGGGATCTCTGCAAACGGTGACTCAGACCTGTTCTGGCTGTCACTGACATCTGACATGGCTGACAACCTGTGAAAAGATAAGGTATAGGCAGAGTAGAAGAGTTATCACAACTGCAGAGGTTTTTGCAAAAAAAAATGAGTTCAAATCTTAGTTTTGAGTTTTCACAGAATGCATTTCGATCAAACCGATTTTCAGTTTCGGTGAATCCGAAGTGTATAACAGAAACCTACACACCACTTTCGGTCAGACCGAAATGGGTTTCGGTCCTACCGAAACACTAGGGTTTCACTGAGACTCTACATCGGTCACACCGATTTGCACGAATCGGTTAGACTGAACGGTGCAGTGCAATGGCCAGAGGCCAAATCGGTCATTCCGAGTTTTCAAAATCGGTTTCACCGAGATGTGTTCCGTGGAAACCTAAACCTAAGAATTTCGCTCGAAACTAAAAAGATCTGATCTGATGTTTAGGGAATATCTCAAACGTGGATAGATACATGGCAAACCAATCGTGCAAGAATCAGATGGGGAGCACGAGAGGGATCGGGACTCACCCTAACTTGGTGGAGTCCCTCTACGGCGGCAACGGCGCGGAGAAGATTACCGTTGACGGCGGCGGAGACCTGCGGCGAGGGCGCACAGGCGACGACGGCGATGATCCGAAGACCAGGGCGACGGCAGCAGGGGACTTGAGGGCGAAACGGTTTGAAGAATTAAATCGCGCGCAGTCCTCAGGTATATATATCCCCATACTGTCGGTGGGACCGAGTTGTAAAACTCGGTGACACCGAAATGGCTAACTGTTGTGCAGTTACACATATCGGTCACGCCGAGATTTTGAACTCGGTTTCACCGAGATGAAACCTAGATCAGTCTAAGCGTTTCGGTTGGACCGAGATGGAAAAGTTGGTCAGACCGAAATGGACTTAGAAGGTTTTGGAAGTCAGCCTTAGACGGATCGGTGGCTCCGAGTGCTCCTCACTTGGAGGGTCCGAAAATGACTTGTTCAAAGTTGTGATATGAACATGAATAGAATTTGAGACAAGACAGCATAGATAGCTAGGGAAGGTGCTTAGGCATTCTTGTCCATCCATTTGGCCAGAAAAGTCAAACAATCAAAACAACAAATGGATGTCCTTGAATGGATGAAATCATGCATTCAACATGCTCACACAATAAGATAGCAACTGAAATATGTGTCAAACATGCACAACCAATACTCTAGCTACTAGCACACAATTTGTCGATGACTAGGTCATCTATATATGAGTATATTGACTTAGGAGTCAAATGAGAACATTTGATCATAGGTCATACTCATCGTTTAAGCACAAGTGGGGTTACCAATTTTACATAAAGCATTTATGTGTTCACATCATTTGGAGATGCTTTAGCTCAATTTTTAGAGCAAAGCTCCCCCTAGATGTGAGAACCCCTTTTAAAGGGTCAAACTAACCTTGGGTTGTCGTAGAAGACTTCATGTAGATGTTGAAGATGTGGATGCTCAATGTTGATGTAGATCATCAAGAGTTGGGAGCTATCCTTTGGATTAGGGCACTTTCAATACCTACATGGGTTAGTCCCACAAGGAACAAACAAGGATATCCATAGACATAGATTGAAGTTCACTAAAGATGATGTCCATGAAAGCAATGATTACCTTGTCCCTTGACTTACCAACAAGAGGGTTTGTGACTCCATGAACTAGTGCATGATGTGGAAGTTGATTGCACAAGTTCTTGCCAAAATGAATATGAGTGAAGTATGTTGGCGGAGTCACCCTCAAGAACCTTCTAGTTCTTCTTCTTTGGGATCCACATCATCTTGATGGGAATCCTTGGAGTTGTAGTTGAGCTTGACGAAGTAGAACTTGATGTGTCCTTGGGAACCCACTTGACCATGGCTTGAGGTGCTTCAATGAATGCATCAATCTCCTCTTGAAGCTTGTCCTTGGCCTTCAGCTTGTGGTCTTGTGGTGGAAGGTCATCTTGAGCTTGTTCCACATTGGAAGAAGTAGGATCATACTTCTCCTTTTGTGAAACAAACTGTGGAGTAGGGTATTGACCTTCTTCCCACTCAACACCTTCGGCGTTGAACTTTTGCTCAAAACCAATCCCTTGATTCTTCCGGTGCCTTCCTTGTTTGCGAACAATTTCCTCAAAGTTCTTGCTTCCGGCAAGACTCTTGTAGACACCTTTCTCTATGATTTCCTTCAATAAGCTATTTTCTTGCTCAAGTGTAACTTGGCTTGAAACATTGTTAGTGGAATCAAGAGAACTACTAGAAGTAACAACATTAGATTTAACATGGTTATTGTTACTACTAGAGGAAGAATTTTTCTTATGCTTGTCATGCTTAGTCTTAATAGGTGATAAGAAATTAGACAAGAGAAGTCGTTTGGCAAGATATGAAGAACTCTTCTTTTGAAGATCGTCATTGATCGCTTTTAGAAACTCATGTTCTTGCTCTAGAGTGAGCTTCTCGAAGCGTAGCTTCTCATGAGATCTTAGGAGCTCTCTATGATCTTCTTGAGTTGTTTCATGAGCTAATTTAAGAGTGTTTAGTTCTTTAGTTAGACGCTCAATTTCCTTCATAGCATTGTCATTCGACTCTTCTCGACTATAAAGACTACTAGCATTTTCATCATTACTAAGCTCACTAGATTTATCATGCAAGAGCTCATCTTCACCAAGCAAGTCATCCTCATCACTATCAAAGTCAATGAATTCAGGGTGTGTTACCTTGGGGCCTTTAGCCATGAAGCATCTTCCAATTCCCTCATTTGGTGAATCAAATAAGTCGTAGGAGTTGGAGTTGGAGTTGGAGGATACAAGTGCAAGTCCGGCAACACCTTCATCTTGACTGTAGTCGGAGTCGGAGTGATAGCTTCCATCGGATTGATTGTCGGAGTCGGAGCCGGAGACCCATTCACCTACATGAGCTTGATGTCTTCTTCTTGTGTAGCTCCTTGATGACTTGTCTTTCCTCTCCGAATCCTTGCTTCTCCGAGAGGGTCTTCGTTCATAACGATCATCTCTACTCCTTCTCTCTCTCCGAGGTGACTCATCTCTTGCTCTTCTTCTTGGAGATTCTTCTCTTCTCTTGTGGGGAGCCGTACACTCATTTGAGAAGTGTCCGGGTCTTCCACAATTGTAGCAGTTTCGATCACGACTAGAAGATCTCTTTTCATCATATGATCTAGATTTTGAGCTTCTTTCTTTGCCTCTATTCTTGTAGAACTTGTTGAAGTTCTTGACCATTAGGCTTATCTCTTCATTGGAAATCAGCTTGTCACTTGAGGTAGTAGGAGCATCACTTGTAGCTTTGTAAGCACCACTTGACTTATTGTGAAGCTCTTCCTTATCCTTAAGTGTCATCTCATGAGCAACAATTCTTCCAATGACTTCAGTTGGCTTGAGAGTCTTGTAGTTTGGCATCATTTGGATCAAAGTGCACACGGTGTCATACTTTCCATCCAAAGCTCTGAGAATCTTCTTAATGATGAATCGGTCGGTCATTTCTTCGCTTCCTAAGCCGGCAATCTCATTTGTGATGAGAGCAAGCCTAGAGTACATTTCAGCGACTCCTTCACCATCCTTCATCTTGAACTTGTCAAGTTGACCTTGAAGAATATCTAGCTTTGATTCCTTCACAGATTCAGTACCTTCGTGCATTTCAACCAAAGTATCCCAAATCTCTTTAGCATTCTCAAGACGGCTGACTTTGTTGAACTCTTCGGGACACAAAGCATTGAAGAGAATGTTTGCAACATCCGCAACTCTTCCGGTGTAGCTTCGCGATCCGGAACTTTTCCTTCTTCGAAGAAATCACCTTGCATACCAACACAAATAATGCCCCATGCGGCTGGGTTATGACCAAGAATATGCATTTTCATTTTATGCTTCCAACTAGCAAAATTTGTACCATCAAAGTAAGGACCTCTACGATAATTACCCTCACTAGACGCCATACTCTCCTAGGTTGTGAAACCAAGCTTATGGAGTCCAATGCAATGGAAACCAAAACAATGGAGACCAAAGCTCTGATACCACTTGTAGGATCGAAAGTATGTCTAGAGGGGGGGTGATTAGACTACTTGACAATATAAAAAATCTGCCTTTTGATCATGCAATGTTTTTGGCAGTTTCACAATTAAGATCAATTCAAGTATCACCCTACACATGCAATTCTAGAGTAATAGCAGCGGAAAGTAAATTGCACATGTAAAAAGAGAGGTGGAGAAGATCAAACGCAGTTTGGTGACACGAAGATTTTTGTCGTGGTTCCGATAGGTGGTGCTATCGTACATCCACGTTGATGGAGACTTCAACCGACGGAGGGTAACGGCTGCGCGAGTCCACGGAGGGCTCCACCCACGAAGGGTCCACGAAGAAGCAACCTTGTCTATTCCATCATGGCCTACGCCCACGGAGGACTAGCCTTACTCGGGGTAGATCTTCACGAAGTAGGCGATCTCCTTGCCCTTACAAACTTCTTGGTTCAACTCCACATCTCAAAGACGGAGGCTCCCAAGCGACACCTAACCAATCTAGGAGGCACCACCCTCCAAAAGGTAATAGATGTTATTGATGATGATGAACTCCTTGCTCTTGTGCTTCAAATGATAATCTCCCCAACACTCAACTCTCCTCACTGATTTGGCTGTGGTGGAAGAAAGGATTGAGTGGAAAGCAACTTGGGAAGGCTAGAAATCAAGTTTCATATGGTAGGAATGGAATGACTTGATCTCAACACAAGGGTAGGTGGTTCTCTTCTCAGAAAGTGTATGGTAGGAGTGGTAGTACTTTCTGATGGCTCTCTCCACGAATGAAGAGGGGGTGGAGGGGTATATATAGCCTCCACACAAAATCCAACCGTTACACACATAATTGAGCAATCTCGGTGAGACCGAAGTGAAAACTCGGTCAGACCGAAAGTTCAAATATAGTGAACGTTGGGGTTTTCGGTGGGACCGAAAATACCATCTCGGTGTGTCCGATATGAGTCAAAGGTAGGAACTTGCCAGAATCGGTGGGACCGAAATCAACAACTCGGATATTCCGAAATGATGACAAACGGTTACAGAAGGTTGGCAGTCCAGTTTCGGTGAGACCGAACTCAAAATCGGATGGACCGAAATATTAGGGTATGGAAGAATAGCTGAGGTGGTTCATCTCGGTGGGACTGAGTTGGAAGAATCGGTTTGTCCGAGATTACTTATGAGTGTGTTAAGTAGTGAAAGTTGCTGATAGTTGAAGGAGCTAAATCACTAAGCACTTGAGCAACCAGATCATCAACACAACCTCATCCCCTTTTAATAGTATTGGCTTTTCCTATGGACTCAATGTGATCTTTGATCACTAAACCAAAAATAGAGTCTTGAGCTTTTGCCAATGCTTGTCTTAGCATTTTGAGGGGTCCACTTCTTCAGACATTTCCATACCCATATCATCGAACTTCTCTGAAATGATTCTCAAGTAAATATTAGTTCAATGATATATATGTTCTTATTAATTACCAAAACCACCCGGGGATTAGTTGCACTTTCAGAATCTGATGCCCTGCTGCTGCCCGGGATCAGTCCAGCTTTTGCTTACTTTGCCTCAGCAGATGCGACGGCACTACAAGAATCACTCACTCGCTGCGGGAATTCGAGGCTGCGAGAATCTGTTGTGCCGATACTACAGTGATCCTCTTCCTTTTTATATAGTATGCTTCTGCTCCATGCGCAAGCACACTGGCTGGATTAGTGGTTGTAGCCTCCTCTTCTACTCTCTGAGTGTGTCAGAACAGAGAGAAGGAAAAACTTCAAATGCACTTTGACTCTTGATTTAGGGTGATTTAGAGTTGGATTTTGAATATGTTGAAGTTGAAGAAAAGATAGACGAATGTAAGATCTATCCATTTTTGTTGGTTTTGTTTGCATGCATGATGTTTTGACTCTTTTTGTTTAGTTCATAACTATGTGTTCTATGTTGTGTTAGGCATTATTTCATCACCTTTTGGAGTCATTTAGAGCTTCAAAAGAGCTTCAGGAGTAGGATTTGCCTAGCGAAGTGAACTACGAAGTTGAAGATCAAGGTATGAGCTTTGCAATACATTGATTTTTTTGCATGCAGGGTGGTATTTAGTTAGTCTTTTAGCTCATCATTAGCTATGCGATGTTAGTGCTTAAAGGTTAGAAATAATTTGAAACGACAGATGTTGCATTTATACTATATTTTTTAGAAGAGTAGGTTCATTAGTGCTTAGAGATGTTGTATCAACGTTAGCTGTGTCCAATAGTATTGACATGCGAGAAGATCTTAATATGGTAATTAAGAAAAAAATGGTACTGTAATTGTTCATTGCATGTGGTATGTTTATTAATAAGTCTATAGTTAGGAAACCGTAGGTCTACTTTGTTATGTCGCAATAATCTAAATGTTCTATGTTAAGATTATGTGCTAATGTACTTAATGATGTGTGTAATTAGGTTAAATAATTCATCTTAGTAGCAAACAAGGAGGAGATGGCGTGATTGAAGAAATTGTGTTTCCATCTTCGTTGTCCCTTTTGAGGTGACGACCACATACATGCAAGTACTATTTTCATACTTTGATAGCAGAAAGAAAAATCCGTGTAATATTGATGTTCATGTGATAATAGGTTGACTCCATTCATATAATACTGGTGATGGATATTTATTCAAACTAGTTTGACGCTTAATTGCATTCGCAAGTACATTCATATTGGAGCTGAGGTATAAATGACGCCATCGGTCTAGAAAGCAAAGACATCTGGACGAGAAAGCAAATAAATCCCAAAGTCATGGCTGCAGGAAAGTGGACGCACTTATGAATAAGTGGGAGGTCAATTTGCGAGCCAAGTACGTTAAGGGTCACCACAGAGAATCAAAAAAGCAAGTTGTCAGCCTCGGCCCAACGTCTTGTGAGTGTACTTGTAACAAGCCCAAGCTTGAGGGCTACCCTTGCAGTCTTGTGCTTCGGGCTGCTGCCGATAAAAAAATCAGTGTCGAGCCATACATATCGTCGTACTTCAATATGTACAATCTGTACAACACTTGGAACGGTGAGTTCTGGGCCTGGGGCATTGATATGAACTACAAAATAATGTGGCCAGATGGGCCGAAATGAGTTCTGAATGCCGACTTGATGAGAACCGCCAAGGGACGACGTCAGCGTCATCACAATGACATTGACCATAGCCAGATGGGAGAAACAAGTGAAGGAAATTTCCCCTAGAGGCAATAATAAAGTTATTATTTATTTCCTTATATCATGATAAATGTTTATTATTCATTCTAGAATTGTATTAACCGGAAACTTAGTACATGTGTGAATACATAGACAAAACATAGTGTCCCTAGTATGCCTCTACTAGACTAGCTCATTGATCAAAGATGGTTATGTTTCCTAACCATAGACATGAGTTGTCATTTGATCAACGAGATCACATCATTAGGAGAATGATGTGATGGACTAGACCCATCCGTTAGCTTAGCACTATGATCGTTTAGTTTTACCGCTATTGCTTTCTTCATGACTTATACATGTTCCTATGACTATGAGATTATGCAACACCCTAATACCGGAGAAACACCTTGTGTGCTATCAAACGTCACAACATAACCGGATGATTATAAAGATGCTCTACAGATGTCTCCGAAAGTGTTCGTGGTGTTGGCATAGATCAAGAATATGATTTGTCACTCCGAGTGTCGGAGAGGTATCTCAGGGCCCTCTCGGTAATGCACATCATACTAAGCCTTGCAAGCAAATGACTAATGAGTTAGTCACGAGATGATGTATTACGGAACAAGTAAGGAGACTTGCCGGTAACAATATTGAACTAGGTATTGAGATACCGACGATCGAAACTCGGGCAAGTAACATACCGATGACAAACGGAACAACATATGTTGTTATGCGGGTTGACCGATAAAGATCTTCGTAGAATATGTAGGAGCCAATATGAGCATCCAGGTTCCGCTATTGGTTATTGACCGGAGATGAGTCTCGATCATGTCTACATAGTTCTCGAACCCATAGGGTCCGCACGCTTAACGTTTGATGACGATCAGTATTATGAGTTTATGAGTTTTGATGTACCGAAGGTAGTTCGGAGTCCTGGATGAGATCACAGACATTACGAGGAGTCTCCGAATGTCCGAGACTTAAAGATCGATATATTGGAAGGCTATATTCGGACATCGGAAAGGTTCCGAGTGGTTCAGGCAATTTTCCGGAGTACCGGGAGGTTACCGGAACCCCCCGGAGAAGTTATGGGCCTTATGGGCCATAAGAAGGAAGCACACCAGCCCAGAAGGGGCTGATGCGCCCCCCTTGGGTAGGAGGAAGAATAGGAAAAGGTTTGAGGGGGTGGCGCCCCCCTTTCCTTCTCTCCTACTCCTCCTTCCCTTCCTCTCCTACTCCAACTAGGGAAGGGGGGAATCCTACTCCCGGTGGTAGTAGGACTCCTCCTAGGCGCGCCATAGAGGGCCGGCCTCTCCCCCTCCTCCACTCCTTTATATACGGGGGTGGGGGCACCCCATAGACACACAAGTTGATCAAGTTGATCTCTCCCAACCGTGTGTGGTGCCCCCCTCCACAGAAACACACCTCGGTCATATCGTTGCAGTGCTTAGGCGAAGCCCTACGTCGGTAGCTTCATCATCTCCATCATCACGCCGTCATGCTGACAAAACTCGCCCGCAAAGTTCTACTGGATCAAGAGCTCGTGGGACGTCATCAAGCTGAACGTGTGCTGAACGCGGAGGCTCCGTACGTTCGGTGCTTGATCGGTTGGATCGCGAAGAAGTTCGACTACATCAACCGCGTCACTAGACGCTTCCGCTCCCGGTCTACGAGGGTACGTAGACACACTCTCCCCTCTCGTTGCTATGCATCTAGTAGATAGATCTTGCGTGATTGTCGAATTTTTTTGAAATACTGTGTTCCCCAACAGTGGCATAATGAGCCAGGTCTGTGCGTAGATGATATGCACGAGTAGAAAACAAGTGAGTTGTGGGCGATAATAGTCATATTGCTTACCAGAATGTCATACTTTGATTCGGCGGAATTGTGAGATGAAGCAGCCCGGACCGACATTACGCGTACGCTTACGCAAGACTGGTTCTACCGACGTGCTTCGCACACAGGTGGCTGGCGGGTGTCAGTTTCTCCCAATGTTGAGGATATCGATTATCGTTACCGTCTCGGTCAGCTCGGGATTAGAGATTAATCGGAAATCGGCCGATTAATCGATTTTATCGGTCGACTATTAATCGGCCATTTTTTTCAAAACCCAGGTTCCCAACGACTAAAATATGTTATATTAAACACCCAAAAAATATTGGACAGAAGTGTTACCTTGAATCCTAGCTTTTGAATCCTGATATAATGACAATCAAAATAGAAAAAACATTTCATATTGCATAACAAGGTCCACAAAACACAAATAAACATAGTTCTTGCAAACATAGCGCTACGAATAGGCCCGATTTATCGGTAGATTCCCGATAAGTCGCTTGTCATAGCGATAAATCGGCCCAAACGATAAATGATGAAGATAAGGCCTAATCGTATCGGTCACCCCAGGAGTAGCGATAAATCGGACGATAAATCGCTGAATCGGAAGATTTCTTGAACAGTGGTTTCTCCAACTTTAGTTGAATCAAGTGTGGCTATGCCTGGTCCTTGTAATGGTTAAAACAACACATACTTGACGAAATATCGTTGTGGTTTTGTATGTGTAGGTAAAAACGGTTCTTGCTAAGCCCGTAGGAGCCACATAAAACTTGCAACAACAAAGTAGAGGACGTCTAACTTGTTTTTGCAGGGCATGTTGTGATGTGATATGGTCAAGACGTGATAAGTTATACGTTATTGTATGAGATGATCATGTTTTGTAAAGTTATCGGCAACTAGCAGGAGCCATATGGTTTTCGCTTTATTATATGAAATGCAATCGCCATGTAATTGCTTTACTTTATCACTAAGCGGTAGCGATAGTCGTGGAAGCAATAGTTGGCGAGACGACAATAATGCTACGATGGAGATCAAGGTGTCGCGCCGGTGACGATGGTGATCATGACGGTAATTTGGAGATGGAGATCAAAGGCACAAGATGATGATGGCCATATCATATCACTTATATTGATTGCATGTGATGTTTATCTTTTATGCATCTTATTTTGCTTAGATCGATGGTAGCGTTATAAGATGATATCTCACTAAATTTCAAGGTATAAGTGTTCTCCCTGAGTATGCACCATTGCGAAAGTTCGTCGTGCCAAGACACCACGTGATGATCGGGTGTGATAAGCTCTACGTTCACATACAACGGGTGTCAGCCAGTTTTGCACACGCAGAATACCCAGGTTAAACTTGACGAGCCTAGCATATGCTGATATGGCCTCGGAACACTGGAGACCGAAAGGTCGAGCGTGAATCATATAGTAGATATGATCAACATAAGATGTTGACCATTGAAAACTACTCCATCTCACGTGATGATCGGACATGGTTTAGTTGATACGGATCACGTGATCACCTAGATGATTAGAGAGATGTCTGTCTAAGTGGGAGTTCTTAAGTAATTTGATTAATTTAACTTTAATTTATCATGAACTTAGTCTAGGTAGTATTAGCATATCTATGTTGTAGATCAATAGCTCGCGATGTATCTCCTCGTTTGTTTTTATACGTTCCTAGAGAAAACTAAGTTGAAAGATGTCAGTAGCAATGATGCGGACTTGTTCCGTGATCTGAGGATTTTCCTCATTGCTGCACAGAAGAATTATGTCCTTGATGCACCGCTAGGTGACAGACCTATTGCAGGAGTAGATGCAGATGTAAACGTTATGAACGTTTTGACAAAAGCTCGGTATGATGACTACTTGATAGTTTAGTGCACCATGCTTTACGGCTTAGAACCGGGACTTCAAAAACGTTTTGAACACCACTGAGCATATGAGATGTTCCAGGAGTTGAAATTAGTATTTCATACTCATGCCATGTGTCGAGAGGTATGAGACCTCTAACAGTACATTGCCTACAAGATGGAGGAGGATAGCTCAACCAGTGAGCATGTGCTCAGATTGTGTGGGTACTACAATTGCTTGAATCAAGTGGGAGTTAATCTTCCAGATAAGATAGTAATTGACAAAGTTCTCTAGTCACTATCACCAAGTTAGTAGAACTTCGTGATGAACTATAATATGCAAGGGATGACGAAAGTAATTCCCGAGCTCTTCGCGATGCTGAAATCGGCGAAGGTAGAAATCAAGAAAGAGCATCAAGTGTTGATGGTTAACGAGACCACTTGTTTCAAGTAAAGGGCAAATGGATAGAAGGAGAACTTCAAGAAGAATGACAAGCAAGTTGTTACTCCTGTGAAGAAACCCAAAGCTAAACTCAGGCCTGAAACTAAGTGCTTCTACTGCAAAGGAAATGGTCACTAAAAGTGGAACTTCCCTAGATATTGGGAGGATAAGAAGGATGGCAAAGTGAACAAAGGTATATTTGATATACAGATTACTGATGTATTTTACTAGTGTTCATAGCAAGCCCTGGGTATTTGATACCAGTTTAGTTGCTAAAAAATTAGTAACTCGAAACGAGAGTTGCAGAATGAACATAGATTAGTTAAAGGTGAAGTGACGATGTGTGTTGGAAGTGGTTCCAAGATTGATATAATCATCATCGCACACTCCCTATACTTTCGGGATCAGTGTAGAACCTAAATAAATGTTATTTGGCATTTGCGTTGAGCATGAATATGATTTGATCGTGTTTGTTGCAATACAGTTATTCATTTAAAGTCAAAGAATAATTGTTATTCTCCTTTACATGAATAAAGCCTTCGATGGTCATACACCCAATGAAAATAGTTTGTTGGATCTCGATCGTAGTGATACACATATTCATAATATCGAAGCCAAAAGATGCAAGGTTAATAATGATAGTGCAACTTATTTATGGCACTGCCGTTTAGGTCATATTGGTGTAAAGCGCATGAAGAAACTCACTTTTGGAATCACTTGATTATGAATCACTTGGTGCTTGCGAACCATGCCTCATGGGCAAGATGACTAAAACTCCGTTCTCCAGAACAATGGAGCGAGCAACTGATATATTGGAAATCATACATACTGATGTATGCAGACCGATGAGTGTTGAGGCTCGCGGGGAGTATCGTTATTTTCTGACCTTCACCGATGATTTGAGCAGATATGGGTATATATACTTGATGAAACACAAGTCTGAAACATTTGAAAAGTTCAAAGAATTTCAGAGTGAAGTAGAGAATCATCGTAACAAGAAAATAAAGTTTCTACAATCTGATCGTGGAGGCGAATATTTGAGTTACGAGTTTGGTCTTCATTTGAAACAATGTGGAATAGTTTCACAACTCACGCCACCCGGAACACCACAGCATAATGGTGTGTCCGAACGTCGTAACCGCACTTTATTAGATATGCTGCGATCTATAATGTCTCTTTCCGATTTACCACTATCGTTTTGGGGTTATGCATTAAAGACAACTGCATTCACATTAAATAGGGCACCATCTAAATCCGTTGAGACAACGCCTTATGAACTGTGGTTTGGCAAGAAACCAAAGTTGTCGTTTCTTAAAGTTTGGGGCTGTGATGCTTATTGAAAAAGCTTCAACCTGATAAGCTCGAACCCAAGTCGGAGAAATGTGACTGCATAGGATACCCAAAGGAGACTGTTGGGTACACCTTCTATCACAGATCCAAAGGCAAGATATTCGCCGCTAAGAATGGATCCTTTCTAGAGAAGGAGTTTCTCTCGAAAGAAGTGAGTGGGAGGAAAGTGGAACTTGATGAGGTAATTGTACCTTCTCCCAAATTGGAAGTAGTACATCACAGAAACTAGTTCCAGTGATTCCTACACCAATTAGTGAGGAAGCTAATGATGATGATCATGAAACTTCGGATCAAGTTACTATTGAACTTCGTAGATCAACCAGAGTACGTTCCGCACCAGAGTGGTACGGCAACCCAAGTTCTGGAAGTCATGTTACTAGACCATGATGAACCTACGAACTATGAGGAAGCGATGATGAGCCCAGATTCCACAAAATGGCTTGAGGCCATGAAATCTGAGATGGGATCCATGTACGAGAACAAAGTGTGGACTTTGGTTGACTTTCCCGATGATGGGCAGGCAATTGAAAATAAATGGATCTTCAAGAGGAAGACCGACGCCGACGGTAATGTTACTGTCTACAAAACTCGACTTTTTGCGAAAGGTTTTCGACAAGTTCAAGGAGTTGACTACGATGAGACTTTCTCACCCGTAGCGATGCTTAAGTCTATCCGAATCATGTTAGCATTTGCCGCATTTTATGATTATGAAATCTGGCAAATGGATGTCAAAACTGCATTCCTGAATGGATATCTCAAAGAGGAGTTGTATATGATGCAACTACCGAAATTGCATTGTACATCCAGAATAAACCTAAGAAAACATGATCCAAGGCGGATACTTGACATGTTCCCCCTCGGCCAGGCCCATCGCAAGGAAAGCGAAAACCTAGATTTGCTTTATCGGGTATCAAACGGGAACAGACTGGCTCTGAGGAAGAATATCTTAAGTAGTTGAATCCGCTCCGCTAGGTTAAATTGTATGATCTGAATGTAGGAGGACTGCTGCTGGTGACACAATTTATTTTGGGCTTCACCGAGTGATACACTACTACTTTTGGTTCGAGTGATACACTACGACATGTTACGAACATTATCAATCCTTGAAAAAAGGAAGAAATGGCGACATAGCCTATCTTTGACCAGCTACCTCATATGAGATTGAAATAGAGAATAGAATGGAGTAGGAACACGAATAACTTATATGTAATCTAATATTCTTTTATTTGAATACTAGGAATCGCACTAGAATTCCATCAATCATTCGGTTAGAAGTCCCGTTCTTCCTGAAAGGAAGGGAGGATTAGGAAAGTCCTATTGATTGCTGCTTTCTCCAGACCACCGGGAAAAGCATGAAAAAAAAGGCTCGAATGGTACGATCCCTCCGCCGAGGCAGGTACGGTTGGAGGAAAAGCAAGGCAACAAGGTGCTAGTTTTAAGCAAGTATTGTCCGTCCGATCATTGGAATCGGCCGGTCTGCTCTGTTGCCGAGCTTCCATTCTCGGACACCTACATTCCCAACAGGCTAGGGCAGGGCAAATACATGAAGTCGGAATGATTCCCACACCTGGATTGAATGCTCCGATGGACTGGCTTCCACCAATCGGAGTTTCGCGCATTTCAGATGGTGGTAAAGTGATACCACATAAGGAGCTCTTCCTCATTCAGTCATACTCAATCGTTTGATGAGAAATAAAAAGGAATATCGAGAATTCGCGTGGCTGAAGCTGAAGCAGCTACTTTCGAAGTAACAAAAAGAAAAGCAACGACTGGAGTGGGGGAGTCAGAGTCGAAAAGAGGAGAAGGTTTTGTCGATCCTAAAGATGCTAACAAAGTGTGCAAGCTCCAGCGATCCATCTATGGACTGGTGCAAGCATCTCGGAGTTGGAATATACGCTTTGATGAGGTGATCAAAGCATATGGTTTTATACAGACTTGTGGTGAAGCCTGTATTTACAAGAAAGTGAGTGGGAGCACTACATCCTTTCTGATATGTATATGTGAATGACATATTGTCGATTGGAAATGATGTAGAATTTTCTGGAAAGCATAAAGGAGTGTTTGAAAGGAGTTTTTTTTCAAAGAAAGACCTCGGTGAAGCTGCTTACATATTGAGCATCAAGATCTATAGAGATAGATCGAGACGCTTGATAAGTTTTTTCAATGAGTACATACCTTGACAAGTTTTTGAAGTAGTTCAAAATGGATCAGTCAGAGAAGGAGTTCTTGCCTGAGTTAAAATGTATGAAGTTGAGTAAGACTCAAAACCCGATCTCAGCAGAAGATAGAGAAAGAATGAAAGTCATTCCCTATGCCTCAGCCATAGGATCCATAAAGTATGCCATGCTGTGTACCAAACCTGTTGTGTACCTTACCATGATTTTGGTAAGGAGGTACAAAAGTGATCCAGGAGTAGATCACTAGACAGCGGTCAAAATTATCCTTAGCTACTGGATGACTAAGGAAATGTTTCTCGATTATGGAGGTGATAAACAGTTCTTCGTAAAGAGTTACATCGATGCAAGCTTTACACTAATCCAGATGACTCTAAGTATCAATCTGGATGCATATTGGAAGAGGGAGCAATTAGCTAGAGTAGCTCCATGCAAAGCATTGTAGACATAGAAATTTGCGAAATACATACGGATCTGAATGTGACAGACCCGTTGACTAAACTTCTCTCAGAAGCAAAACATGATCACACCTTATTACTATTGGGTGTTAATCACATAGCGATGTGAACTAGATTATTGACTCTAGTACACTCTTTGGGTGTTGGTCACATGGCGATTTGAACTATGGGTGTTATTCACATATCGATGTGAACTATCGGTATTAAATCACATGGCGATGTGAACTAGATTATTGACTCTAGTGCAAGTGGAAGACTGAAGGAAATATGCCCTAGAGGAAATAATAAACTTATTATTTATTTCCTTATATCATGATAAATGTTTATTATTCATGCTAGAATTGTATTAACCGGAAACTTAGTACATGTGTGAATACATAGACAAAACAGAGTGTCCCTAGTATGCCTCTACTAGACTAGCTCATTGATCAAAGATGGTTATGTTTCCTAACCATAGACATGAGTTGTCATTTGATCAACGGAATCACATAATTAGGAGAATGATGTGATGGACTAGACCCATCCGTTAGCTTAGCACTATGATCGTTTAGTTTTACTGCTATTGCTTTCTTCATGACTTATACATGTTCCTATGACTATGAGATTATGCAACTCCCTAATACCAAAGGAACACCTTGTGTGCTATCAAACGTCACAATGTAACTAGGGGATTATAAAGATGCTCTAGAGGTGTCTTCGAAAGTGTTCGTGGTGTTGGCACAAATCAAGAATAGGATTTGTCACCCCGAGTGTCGGAGAGGTATCTCTGGGCCCTCTCGATAATGCACATCATAATAAGCCTTGCAAGCAAATGACTAATGAGTTAGTCACGAGATTATGTATTACGGAACGAGTAAAGAGACTTGCCGGTAACGAGATTGAACTAGGTATATAGATACCCACGATCGAATCTCGGGCAAGTAACATACCGATGACAAAGGGAACAACATATGTTGTTATGCGGTTTGACCGATAAAGATCTTCGTAGAATATGTAGGAGACAATATGAGCATCCAGGTTCCGCTATAGATTATTTACCGGAGATGAGTCTCGGTCATGTCTACATAGTTCTCGAACATGTAGGGTCCGCACGCTTAACGTTTGATGACGATCGGTATTATGAGTTTATGAGTTTTGATGTATCGAAGGTAGTCCGGGACTGGACATGACGAGGAGTCTTGGAATGTCTGAGACGTAAAGATCGATATATTGGAAGGCTATATTCATACATCGGAAAGGTTCCGAGTGGTTCAGGCATTTTTCCGGAATACCGGGAGGTTACCGGAACCCCCCGGGAGAAGTTATGAGCCTTATGGGCCATAAGAAGGAAGCACTCCAGCCCACAAGGGGCTAGTGTGCCCCCCTTGGGCAGGAGGCCGGATAGGAAAAGGTTTGGGTGGTGGCGCCCCCCTTTCCTTCTCTCCTACTCCTCCTTCCCTTCCTCTCCTACTCCAACTAGGGAAGGGGGGGAATCCTACTCCCGGTGGGAGTAGGACTCCTCCTAGGCGCGCCATAGAGGGCCGTCTTCTCCCCCTCCTACACTCCTTTATATACGGGGGTGGGGGCACCCCATAGACACACAAGTTGATCAAGTTCATCTCTCCCAAGCGTGTGCGGTGCCCCCCTCCACAGAAACAAACCTCGGTCATATCGTTGCAGTGCTTAGGCGAAGCCCTATGCCGGTAGCTTCATCATCTCCGTCACCACGTCGTCGTGCTGACGAAACTCTCCCGCGAAGTTCTACTGGATCAAGAGCTCGTGGGACGCCATCAAGATGAACGTGTGCTGAACGCGGAGGCTCCGTACATTCGGTGCTTGATTGGTTGGATCACGAAGAAGTTCGACTACATCAACCGCGTCACTAGACGCTTCCGCTCCCGGTCCACGAGGGTACGTAGACACACTCTCCCCTCTCGTTGCTATGCGTGTAGTAGATAGATCTTGTGTGATCGTATTTTTTTTTGAAATACTGCGTTCCCCAACACCAAGGAGATACCGCGTTTGCAGGTGTCTTGGGCATTCACGTAGGGAATGCCTGTATCGAGCCAACAACACCGCATTATGTTGATATATCTGTACTCGCTATGCGTACTTATATTTGTACTCGTTATGTGTACTTATATTTAATTTAAATTGAATCTCTTTGTATTATTGTACTCGTGATGTTAACTTCAAATAATTAATGTAAATTGTACCTCTTTGTATTTTTAAGTTAATTTGTGTTTGTATTTGTGTCTTCCTCATAATTTGTATTCGTATGTGTGTGTGTGCACGTTATGGCTGAAGTGCCAGTGCTTTTGCAGGGGCCCCATGACGCCAGCCACCGTTGCCACCTATTTTTGAACCCAAATACTACTCATGATTATCGGACTTTCACACTTCCAACATTAAAGAAATCATGGCCAATACACAATTATTTCCTTCGACACCTTGGCGCTTATGGACTACATGGTTTTGCTATGCTCACATCATGCGAAGACCAATTATGTTCGGACCCATCCCCTTTTCACATACCTCGTTGACCGATGGAGACCTGAAATCCACACCTTTCACTTTCATTTTGGGGAGCTTGCACCTACACTCAAAGATGTTTCTATGATCACTGCTCTACCAATTAGAGGTGAGCCATTAGTCTCTCCACGAGTGTCTCCATCTTGGACATTAAATATATTAGCCCGTCTTGGGATGACAATGACAATGCTAGAATCACAACGTTCTGGTGGCCCTCGGGGCATCCTACTCGCCTGGCTTCGTGATAATTTTCATATTATATCTAGCTACACGGATTCTGAGACGAGAAAAAGACATCTGTTTGAGTATTTGTTGTGGCTCCTCGGGACTACGTTTCCAAATTCACACGGGGACGTAGTTCTCCCTGGTCTCATCTACATTGTAGAAAAGATGGTAGATGAAACTTTATCGGAGCAGCCAAAATACAGCTTCGGTTCTGCCATGCTATATCATACATACAGAGGCTTGTGTGACGCCACACAAAAAACTTCTTTCGCACAAAAAGCTCTTTTACTTTGTGTCGCCTACGAGTTTCGACAGCTGTGGTCCTCGGAATACCTCCATGTAGGACGACCTCGTATAGTAAATCCCATATACCCATACGACTGTAGCGAGGGCAGCAGTGTAACTATGGCCACCAGGTGGACAAAGGCACGGTAAAAATGGTCTCCAAATATTGCAAAAAATTGTTACCCTATATACTTATACGTCCAAAATGTATCTATAATTTCTGCTTGCTCCATGCCACTTTTGGGTGATATTGCTATGATATTCATACACTTCCATACACTTTTGATCATATTTGGACTAACCTACTAATCCAGTGCACCCCGGTGCCAGTTTCTGTTTTCGGCTGATTTTGTATTTCAGGTTTTCACGTTACGAGAACTGCCAGGAAAAATCCCGAAAAATTATATAAAAAATCAGCGTTCCGGAACCTACCCTGCGCCCGAAGTACAGCCGGGGGGGCCACCAGGGCTAAAGGCGCCCTGGCGGCGCGCCCCCCCTGGGCCGCGCCGGGGGGGCGCCTGGGCCCCCCGAAGCCCGTCTGGTGCCCCCCTTTGGCATATATTTAGAGCGTCCCTCGAAACCCTCGGGACGGGAACTCTTTTTCGCGATCTCATCTCTGTTCCGCCGCCGCCGCCGCTTCCAAGATCGGGAGCACCAGGAGAACTCTTCCCGGCACCCTGCCGGAGGGGAGGATCACCACCGGGAGCTTCTCCACCACCATGGACGCCTCCCGGACGAGTTGTGAGTAGTCTCCCTTGGACCATGAGTCCATGACCATTAGCTATGTGATGTTCTCCTCCCGTTCTTGTGCTTCACTAATTAGTCCTCGTGAGCTGCCCTACATGATCGAGGCACATATGTAATCCTTATGCTGTTGCTATGATGAGTTTGCTGGGATCCGATGGATTATGAGATTATATTCAGATTGTGATTGAGTAATATATTTGATCTACCTCTTTTATATTTATGTTCATAAGTAACTCTTGCATGTTCACCGTTGTTATTTATTGCTTTGGCCAAGTGATACGTAGTGACTCCAAGAGGGAACGTTATGCTTGATTGTGGGTTCATGCCCCTCGATGACTAGCTTGAGTGACAGAAACATGAGTCTAGGGGATGTGCTGTTGCCACAAGGGGGAAAACAACGGTGCTTGTGCCCGCGGGTGCAAGGATTGTTTACTTTACGCAAAGTTCTTTTAATGCAGTTGTCTGTTGCTTTGAGTTTACACTATGGGTGGAGCTCGCAACTTAATACCAGCGAGATGTTCTGGATAGATATCTCAAGGTGGATGATTAGTAATAGATATTGATGGATTTCGGTCTACTTACTTTGGCGTACCGCCCATGCTTTGAACCTCAACCTTTCTTGCAATGTAGTCAGCATTGGTTTGCGTTCGTGGTCCTGTCAATTGCCCAGCCGTAATTCGTTTACCTCACATAGTTGTTTTATTGTCTTTTGGGAGAGAGACATCACTAGTGAACATCATGAGACTCCGGTCCATATTATCATCATTGGTCACATCCGCTATTTACTTTTTGCTATTATTTACTATTACAAACACTATCTATCACTACTATCATTTGCGTTTAATCCTTTGTGAACTACAAGGCCGGAGGGATTGACAACCTCTCTGTACTCGTTGGGAGCAAAGTTATTTGTATCTGTGTGCAGGTCCATGTTGATTGCTAATATCTGGCGCCGTTAGCAGTTGACACCTACTTGTTGAACCTAGGAGTCTCTGGGGATTCGATCCTTGGCATCTTTGCTAAGGGAAAACACTTCCACAACACTGCATCTTTCACCTTCCACTTGGGGTAACCAACGAGGGGTTAGAGGCCCATCAAGGAGTATTTTCTGGCGCCGTTGCCGGGGACTCCACTCTTCAGGATAGGGGAGTTGCATGCTATCTTTTACCTTTGCTTTTTAGTCTTGTTAGTTTACCTTTCAGTTTTTACTTTAGTACCTTTTTATCGAAAATCACAAAAATAGTTATCTTGCTTGCTTGCTACTATGGGTTCCACCGAGAACACCAAGTTGTGTGACTTCACTAGTCACAACAACGATGACTTTATCAGCACACCTATCACTACACCTGCCACTTCAGCACCTTCATATGAAATTAAACCTGCTTTACTGAACTTAGTCATGAAAGATCAATTCTCCGGTGCTGGAGATGATGCTGCTTTACACTTAAACAACTTTGTTGAACTTTGTGATATGCAAAAGTACCACGAAATAGATGGTAATATTGTTAAGCTTAAGCTTTTTGCTTTCTCCTTGAGAGGAGGAGCTAAAATTTGGTTTCAGTCTTTGCCTAGAAATAGCATAAATTCATGGGACAAGTGCAAAGATGCTTTTATCGGAAAATACCATCCACCTACTAAAATTATCCAACTTAGAAGTAACATAATGAATTTTAAACAATTGGATAATGAACACGTTGCCCAAGCTTGGGAACGTATGAAATCTCTTATCAAGAATTGCCCTACTCATGGTTTGACTACTTGGATGGTTATCCAAACTTTTTATGCAGGCTTGAACTTTACCTCGCGGAACTTGTTAGATTCGGCCGCGGGAGGAACTTTTATGTCAACTACACTTGGTGCTGCCACAAAGCTTCTCGATGAGATGATGACCAACTATTCCCAATGGCACACCGAACGTGCTCCAACAGGTAGGAAGGTAAACTCTGTCGAGGAGATTTCCTCCTTAAATGAAAAAGTTGACTTGATCATGTCTCTACTTTCGAAGCAATCTTCTGTTGATCCTCGTGATGTTCCTTTAAATTCTTTGATTGCTCAAGAACAAGTAGATGTGAACTTTATCTCTAGAAACAATTTTAACAACAATGCTTATAGGAGTAACTTTGGTAACAATTCTAGACCGTTCCCCTCTAATTCTTATGGGAACAACAATGCTTATCCTATCACCAAGAACTCCACTACTGAACTAGAGACTATGCTTAAAGATTTCATCACTACCCAAAAAGCCTTTAATAAGAGTGTAAAAGAAAAACTACATAAACTAGATGATCTTTCTTTTAAGGTAGACCATTTAGCCAATGAGGTAAAATTGCTAAATATTAAAACTTCTCCTCTTGAGGAGAGGGAAGTCATTCCTATAAATGCTACTCAAGTGAAAATTAATGAAAACATTAGGATGATGGCTAAACATAAAGAGAGATGGGCTAGAGAAAGGGAGGAAGAGGATAGAATTAAGAGCCTTCCTACCCACCACACTGTTGCTACTATCCAAGTTGTTGAGGATGTTCAAACTCTTAGCACCCAATGTACTCCTGGTCCCAATGGACCTATTAATGGTGATGCTATGACTATAGAAGCTACCAAACATGTGAACCTAAAGGACACTACTACCACTTTACTTGATGCTCGTGACCTTGATTTTGATAATTGCACTCTTACCGAAGTTATTGATTTCCTTCACAAGATGTCTAGAGACCCCCACACTAGCACGCTTAACCTTGCCTTTACAGAGCATATCACTAATGCTCTCATCAAAGCTAGGGAGGAGAAACTTAGAGTAGAAGCCTCCATACCTAGAAAGCTAGAAGATGGTTGGGATCCTATGATAAAAATTAAATTGAATGACTTCTCTTGCTATGCATTATGTGATGTTGGAGCTAGTACCTCTGTTATGCCCAAAAGAATATATGATATGCTTAAATTGAAACCTTATGATTCTTGTTCTTTTGGTGTTCGTCTCGTTGATTCTTCCATAAAGAAACCTTTGGGGAGGATCGATGATGTTCTTATCGTTGTTAATGATAATTATGTTCCCGTTGATTTCACTATTATGGATATTGAATGTGATCCTTCATGTCCAATTATTTTGGGACGTCCCTTTTTGCGCACCGTTGGTGCTATCACTGACATGAAAGAGGGTAATATAAAATTTCAGTTTCCTCTCAAGAAAGGGATGGAACACTTCCCTCGAAAGAAGATCACATTACCTTTTGAGTCCGTTGTACGGGCTAGCTATTCTTTTACTCTTGATAAAACTTGATCTCTATGCATTATGCCTAGCTTAAAGGCATAAAAGAAAGCGCTTTTGGGAGGCAGCCCACATGAATAATTTTTTTGCTTTTGTTGTGTCTTTATGTTGTTTACTACAGTAGCATCATCATTGTATCTTTGCTTTTCATATTTGTGCCAAGTATAGCCTCTGATTGCTAGAAAGTTCAAAAGTTGTGAGGTGCTGTCCAGGAAACAGATTCTGTCCTTGGATAGAAAAATTCGTATAAAATCACCAGATCATCTTTTTGGTCTGAATTTTTTCGACAGCGTTCTATATAATTGTCTTTCGTGCGTCTGTTCTGAGTTTTTTTGATTTGAGTTGCATAAGTACCCCGAACAAATCAATTACTACCTGCTGTTCTGTTTTTCACAGATTCTGTCCTGTTTTGCCTTTCCTTCATTTCGCAAACCAAGAGCTTGCTTTTTCTTTGAAAAAACCTTTTGACAATCTTGAGAAACAGTAGAACTTCAAGAATATCTTTATTTCCAACAAGGAACAATTATTTTATTAAGGGTACTAACCTCGCTAATCAGATTATGATGAGTTATGTATGAAGGGAGTTTTCAAGTGTGCGAGGGAAGATGATAAAAAGATTCAGGAGTGTCAAGCGCTCAAGCTTGGGGATGCCCCCGTGCACCCCCAAGAAATATTCAAGGAGACTCAAGCTTCTAAGCTTGGGGATGCCCCCCTGCATCCCCTTCTCCATCAACATTATCAGTTCGTCTTTCGTTCCGCTATATTTTTATCACTTCATGTGTTATGTGCTATGCTTGGAGCGTCTTGCTTTTAGTTTTCTTTTTAGTTTTTCATAACGAGTCGGAACTCAGCATTCCTTTATGTGGGAGAGAAACACGCTCCACTTCTAATTAGAACATAACATAGTATTTTCATGTCTATCTTTGCTGTGTGTGTTCTTTGTCTTTTAATAGCTACTATCATGCTCTGCTCTTAGTATTCATGCTTATCTTTTCAAAGAGCTTTTGTTTAGTTGGTTGCTTGAACTCTCTTTAATTATCATGCTCAACTTATTAAGAGAGTTTGCTTCCGTTGCATTGGTTAATATGTCTATGATAAAGATGCTACGTGCATAATGGCGCTTAGTAGTTCAGGTTTTCTTATGGTTAGTCTCAAATAGCTGGGGGATTCCCAATGTGTTATTGGAGTACCAACTTGATTTGTTTGCCTATGATGTGGTATGGTTTAGTAATATCTTCCTTCGAGAATTTATTTTGATTGACTTGGCGTATGCTCACGCATATTTAAGATTGTAAAGAAAGTCTGTCAAGCCTTGATGATCTTTTATTTCTGAGTAGCGATATAACTACCATGCCTGATTCAATGTTGCTTTGTCGCTCTGCATGATTATGACCGTCATTGCTCTCTTAGTTGGTCGCTCCCAGTCTTTTGCTAACCTCCACCTGTACTAAGCGGACTGACTGCTTGTGCATCCATATCCTTTTAAACCAGTTATGCCATATGAGTCCACCATATCTACCTATATGTGGTATTTCACCGCCACTCCAAGTAATTTACATGTGCTACCTTTAAAACCTTCAATCTTTGCAATACATAGCTCATGGGAAAGTAGCTTAAAAATTATTGTGGTAAAGAATATGTTGCCTATGTATCTTATTTCTTATAAGTTGCTTGCTGAGCGGTAACCATGTTTTTGGGGACGCTATCAACTGTTACACTTTTGTTGAATATCATGTGAGTTGCTATGCATGTTCGTCTTGTCTGAAGTAAGGGTGATTTGCTGTGGGTTGAATGAGTATGCATATTGTTAGAGAAGAACATTGGGCCGCCAACCAAAGCCATGTATCATGGTGGAAGTTTTAGCTTGGACTTAATCCTCAATCTCTTATGAGAATATGCTTATGCATTAAAGAGGAGTCCATCATCTATTTTCTATGTTGTCCCGGTATGGATGTCCTCAAGTTGAGATCTATCAAAAACGAGAAATCAAATGCGATTTATCTTCTTGGACCTTTGTACAGGTGGCATAGAGGTACCCCTTTGTGACACTTGGTTGAAACATATGTAATGCAATGATAACCCATGGAAATCCGAGCTAATTAGGACAAGGTGCGAGCACTATTGGTATTCGATGCATGAGGCTTGCAACTTATAGGATGTCTTATGCATGACACATATGAAGTACTACTACCGTTGACAAAATTGCTTCTATGTTTTTAAAATAAAAAGCTCTAGCACATGACCATTCTTTTACTTTTATGTTGAGTCTCCACCTTCCTTTAAAAGCACCAACTACTGAGAGCATGATTGTCATTCTGAGTGTAATGTGCATTGTCCCAAAGTAGCATTGTCTTTTGCATGATTGTGATATCGTTTATTTGGAAATCATTGTATCTAGTCATCACTTAAACCTTGAAGGTGCCCCTGCATTTATGTTTTGCATCACTAAAGGGGGCAAGCTAGATATCACTTTATCATATTTGCACATCATGTTCATTGCAAATCTTTTTGATGTTTCAGTTTCATATTGTAAAACTTTCAGTCATTTGTGATTTTCTCATGAGGCAACTTAATTACTATAGAATCATTGTCTCAGTAAGCTTTTGTCATATGACTATAAAAAGTCCTATATGGTTAATAACATGTCACCACAGAAATTATTCTTGTTATCATTTACCTACTCGAGGACGAGCAGGAATTAAGCTTGGGGATGTTGATACGTCCAAAACGTATCTATAATTTCTGCTTGCTCCATGCCTCTTTTGGGTGATATTGCTATGATATTCATACACTTCCATACACTTTTGATCATATTTGGACTAACCTACTAATCCAGTGCACCCCAGTGCCAGTTTCTGTTTTCGGCTGATTTTGTATTTCAGGTTTTCACGTTACGAGAACTGCCAGGAAAAATCCAGAAAAATTATATAAAAAATCAGCGTTCCGGAACCTACCCTGCGCCCGAAGTACAGCCGGGGGGGGGGGGGCACCAGGGCTCCAGGCACCCTAGCGACGCGCCCCCCTGGGCCGCGCCGGGGGGCGCCTGGGCCCCCCGAAGCCCGTCTGGTTCCCCCCTTTGGCATATATTTAGAGCGTCCCTCGAAACCCTCGGGACGGGAACTCTTTTTCGCGATCTCATCTCTGTTCCGCCGCCACCGCCGCTTCCAAGATCGGGAGCACCAGGAGAACTCTTCCCGGCACCCTGCCGGAGGGGAGGATCGCCACCGGGAGCTTCTCCACCACCATGGACGCCTCCCGGACGAGTTGTGAGTATTCTCCCTTGGATCATGAGTCCATGACCAGTAGCTATGTGATGTTCTCCTCCCGTTCTTGTGCTTCACTAATTAGTCCTCGTGAGCTGCCCTACATGATCGAGGCACGTATGTAATCCTTATGCTGTTGCTATGATGAGTTTGCTGGGATCCGATGGATTATGAGATTATGTTCAGATTGTGATTGAGTAATATATTTGATCTACCTCTTTTATATTTATGTTCATAAGTAATTCTTGCATGTTCTCCGTTGTTATTTATTGCTTTGGCCAAGTGATACGTAGTGACTCCAAGAGGGAACGTTATGCTTGATTGTGGGTTCATGCCCCTCGATGACTAGCTTGAGTGATAGAAACATGAGTCTAGGGGATGTGCTGTTGCCACAAGAGGGAAAACAACGGTGCTTGTGCCCGCGGGTGCAAGGATTGTTTACTTTACGCAAAGTTCTTTTAATGCAGTTGTCTGTTGCTTTGAGTTTACACTATGGGTGGGGCTCGCAACTTAATACCAGCGAGATGTTCTGGATAGATATCTCAAGGTGGATGATTAGTAGTAGATATTGATGGATTTCGGTCTACTTACTTTGGCGTACCGCCCATGCTTTGAACCTCAACCTTTCTTGCAATGTAGTCAGCATTGGTTTGCGTTCGTGGTCCTGTCAATTGCCCAGCTGTAATTCGTTTACCTCACATAGCTGTTTTGTTGTCTTTTGGGAGAGAGACATCACTAGTGAACATCATGAGACTCCGGTCCATATTACCATCATTGATCACATCCGCTATTTACTTTTCGCTATTATTTACTATTGCAAACACTATCTATCACTACTATCATTTGCGTTTAATCCTTTGTGAACTACAAGGCCGGAGGGATTGACAACCTCTCTGTACTCGTTGGGAGCAAAGTTATTTGTATTTGTGTGCAGGTCCACGTTGATTGCTAATATCTGGCGCCGTTAGCAGTTGACACCTACTTGTTGAACCTAGGAGTCCCTGGGGATTCGATCCTTGGCATCTTTGCTAAGGGAAAACACTTCCACAACACTGCATCTTTCACCTTCCACTTGGGGTAACCAACGAGGGGTTAGAGGCCCATCATATACCACCAGCAGTTTGAGATACTTGATGAGTCAGTAGTCACATGGAACCCGTGGGCTCAGGAGCAGATACAAATGGTCTTTGATGTACGACCCATCACACTAGGCATCTTGACCGATAGTGCATTATGGCTGACTCGCTGCAACTTATTGTTCATGTGGTGTGTTGAGCCTACATGTCATGAGACAGTTCGGTTTCTATCAAGAGATTCCACCACCTTTTCCAAGATGTACCGATGAGGAAACCCATAAGTAAGATGTGACCACCCTAAATAGTTAGTGTCTTTTTTAATTTACTAAACTCAGACTTTGTTACATAATTTGCAGGCTAACGAATATGGGCAGGGGTTGGAGTTGTTACGGTTGGAGGGAACACAACATTCAATTAGTACACAAGTTGGAAAATGAAGCGCTAGCAGATATAGTGCATCAACTTAGGTACATTTTATTTACATTATTTTATTACGTTAAACATACAATGCGTGAAGATGCTTTGCTTTCATCACAACAGTTGATGTAATTATTAAATTTTGCAGACCATACGATGGAAGTACATCTCAAGCGTACATTGGTACAACATCAGCACGCGTACTATCCTGGTCATTCAACCAGCTATGATACCAACACATCTCACACATGACAAGCAGATGCAGAGACATATTGAGTTGCATGCAGCTTAGTATCGTGACCAGCTGGTAATCACTACTAACTTTTCCAGGTCCATCATTTCATAATCATTTCAACCAAATAACAACGAAATATTTTTCAGCTTGAAACTTGCAACGAAGTAGGGCAGATGGCGACGGAAAGCCTGTCGGCCCGGGGCCCTGCTCGCAAGGCATTCCACAAACATCCTCAAGACTATGTGGCAACAAAGTCCAGATGTGGTAGAGGCGACGACGTTGTCACTGGAGCGTACAACATGCCGGTAGCGAGGCCAGCCAGATCGAGTGTGGCACCGTCGTCCAGACCGAGTGAGGTGTATAGGAGCCATGGGTGGTGGGGGAGGGTCCGAGTACTATAACGACATTACCACGACATGACTCATCTCTGCCACTACATCTCTCTTCTTCGGTGCATCTTCGTTAGGGGCAGACATCCCAGGACCATGGCACGGCCAAACTACGATCAATCAAGGGGGCTCCTATGGTTGATCGAGGCTCTGATACCAACTTGTCACGCCCAAGATGCAATTCTATCCCGATCACGTGACAACTTCGTGACTGGGGCACAACCGCATTTCGGGTGCTTAGCAAGATGGATATCATTACATTGTACCATTACATAAATAGATGGGGATACATACAAGTCATATAATTGCCACAAGAATACAACAACATCATACACAAGACATCCGACTACAGATGAAAAACACATGAAAAGCACAACGATATCCATCCTGCTATCCCAGGCTGCCGACCAGGAACCTATCCCAAGATTGACGAAGAAGAAGAAGGAAGAACTCCAACACAAGTAAGCATCGCTCTCACGTCAAGTCATCGGAAACATTACCTGCAATTGTTGTTGTAGTATCTGTGAGCCACGAGGACTGAGCAAACCCATTACCATGGGTATCAAGACCATCAAAGCTTAATGGGTATGGCAAGGATAAATGGTGAGGTTGCAGCAACAGCTAAGCATTTGTATGGTGGCTAGCTTACGATTACAAGAGAAAGATGAGAAGCTACGCCAACGATCGCAAACTAGTAATGATCAATAAGTGATCTTAAACTACCTATGAGTCAAACATAACCCCACCGTGTTCTCTTCCCGAACTTACTCGAAAAGAGACGATCACGGTTACTCACGCGCTTGGTGTATTTTATTTCGAGTTTAGTGTAAAGTTCTCTACAACCAGACATTAACAAATTACAATCTGCCACATAATTGCAGGCACGACTTTCTAAAGATCATAACCCTACAGGGGTGTCCCAACTTTGCCCATCACAAGCTCTCACGATCAGCGGAGTAACAACTCCAAATTAGGAAGACCCGAGTGTTCTTGGAATCCCGTGCTCAAGATATTTCGACAATGGTAAAACTAGTCCAGCAAGACCGCCCGATGTGCCGACAAATCCCGATAGGAGTCGCACGTATCTCGTTCTCGGGGCACACCGGATAGGCAAGACGTCGGGTTGGCCGAGACCCTGGTTTCCAGGGGCGTCGGACATCGCCCAGTTTGGACCAACACTCAGAGGAGTACTGGCCTGGGGGGTTGATTAAGAATCCTCTGGTGCTAGCTGGTCCCAATGCAAGTTTTAGTTATTATTAGGCAAATGGTAAAATCAATGTTGGGCCTTGCTGGAAGAGCTTTAAACAGAGCGAATTATCAAGGGGGGCCCATAAACCCCAACCGTGTTAGGAACGCAAAATCAAGGAACATAACATCGTTTTATCAGATCCTAAGGCGGCATGAGTGGAACAAAACCCCAAGCAAAAGGCCAAGCCTTCCACCCATTACCAAGTATATATGTGCATTAATTAAGTAAGAGATATTGTGATATTCCAAGATATCCATATTCGACATGGAGCAAACTTCATCTTCACCTGCAACTAACAACGCTATAAGAGGGGCTGAGCAAGCGGTAACATAGTCAAACAATGGTTTGCTAGGACAGTGAAAAGGTTAGAGGTTGTTTCATGGCATATTGGGAGGCTTGATAAACAAGTGGTGGGTAGCGCGACATGTAGCGATAGCAACGAGACAACTAGCATAGCAATGATAGTAATGATATCCAAGGTGACGATCATCTTGCCTGAAATCCCGCAAGGAAGAAGAACGAGTTCATGAAGAAGACGAAGCCACATAGACTAACAAGCGTAGTCTAACGAATCCTCACGATCGCAATGAAATAGGAACTAACGAGAAGAAGCAAACAACATGGTACTCATGACATGATGCTCAACCAAGTATGATGCATGACAAAGCTACATGATGCTACTCATGTCAAGGAATGGTGCATACAAGAACATCACAACAAGCAAGTTTAAATAAGGCCGGAAACAACATATAACAATTCTAGTAAGTCCTCATATGCAAATTTCAAAATTGGTCCAGATCTGAAGAAACTTTATGTCAGAGTTGTTAAACAGGAAGTTAAGATGCACCATGATGATTGATACGTCTCCAACGTATCTATAATTTTTTATTGTTCCATGCTATTATATATGATGTTTTGGATGTTTAATGGGCTTTATTATACACTTTTATATTATTTATGGGAATAACCTATTAACCCAAAGGCCCAGTCCAGATTGCTGTTTTTTTTCTATTTCAGGCTTTCGCAGAAAAGGAATATCAAACGGAGTCCAAACGGAATGAAACCTTCGGGCGAGTTATTTTTGGAACGCTATCTTCACGAGAGACTTGAGCACCAAGGCAGAGGAGATACGGGGTGCCCACGAGGGTCCAGGGCGCGCCCCCTCCCCTGGGCGCGCCCCCCACCCTCGTGGGCCCCACGTTGCTCCACCGACATACTCCTTCCTCCTATATATACCCATGTACCCTGAAAACATCGAAGCAACAGAGAAAACCCTAATTCCACCGCCGCAACCTTCTGTTCCCGTGAGATCCCATCTTGGGGCCTGTTCCGGAGCTCCGCCGGAGGGGGGATCTTCCACGGAGTGCTTCTACATCAACACCATCGCCTCACCATGAGTTGTGAGTAGTTTACCACCGACCTTCGGGTCCATAGTTAGTACCTAGATGGCTTCTTCTCTCTTTTTGGATCTCAATACCAAGTTCTCCTCGGTCTTCGAGGAGATCTATTCGATGTAATATTTTTTGCGGTGTGTTTGTCGAGATCCGATGAATCATGGGTTTATGATCAAGATTATCTATGAGAAATATTTGGTTCTTTTCTGAATTCTTTTATGTATGATTATAATATACTTGCAAGTCTCTTCGAATTATTGGTTTGGTTTGGCCTATTAGATCTATAGTTCTTGCAATGGGAGAAGTGCTTGGCTTTGGGTTCAATATTGCGGTGTCCTTTCCCAGTGACAGCAGGGGCAGCAAGGCACGTATTGTATTGTTGCCATCAAGGATAAAAATATGGGGTTTATATCATATTGCTTGAGTTTATCCCTCTACATCATGTCATCTTGCTTAAAGCATTACTCTGTTCTTATGAACTTAATACTATAGATGCATGCTGGATAGCGGTCGATGTGTGGAGTAATAGTAGTAGATGCAGAATCGTTTCGGTCTACTTGTGACTGACGTGATGCCTATATATAATGATCATGCCCAGATATTCTCATAATTATTCGCTTTTCTATCAATTGCTCGACAGTAATTTGTTCACCCACTATAGAATTCTGCTATCACGAGAGAAGCCACTAGTGAAACCTATGCCCTTCGGGTCTATTCTCAACATATTAAATCTACAATCTACTTTACTTTGCTGTTTTTACTTTCTGTTCTTATATCCAAAAATACCAAAAATATCAAACTATCCTATCTATCAGATCTCACTTTCGTAAGTGACCGTGAAGGGATTGACAACCCCTTATCGCGTCGGCTGTGAAGTTCTTATTTGTTTGTGCAGGTGCGAGGGACTCGCGCGTGGTCTCCTAATGGATTGATACCTTGGTTCTCAAAAACTGAGGGAAATTCTTACGCTGCTGTGCTGCATCACCCTTTCCTCTTCGAGGGAATACAACACAAGCTCGAGAAATAGCAAGCATAATTTCTGGCGCCGTTGCCGGGGAGGCTTACACAAAAGTCATATACTAAGTACCTATCACAAAACCTTATCCTTCGCATTACATTTATTTGCCTCTCATTTTCCTCTCCTCGACTTCACCCCTGCCGTTTTATTTGTCCTTCTTTTTGTTGTGTGTTTACCATTCGCTTGCTTCTTGTTTGCTTGTGTGTTGGATTTCTTGCTTGTCACTATGGCTCAGAACAATACCAAATTGTGTGAATTCTACAATACCAACAATAATGATTTTATTAGCACTCCGATTACTCCTATTACCGATGCTGAATCTTGTGAGATCAATGCTGCTTTGTTGAATCTTGTCATGAAAGATCAATTTTACGGCCTTCGTAGAGAAGATGCCGCTACCCATCTGAACGACTTTGTTGATTTGTGTGATATGCAAAAGAAGAGGGATACGGATAATGATATTGTTAAATTGAAACTATTTCCGTTTTCACTTAGAGATCGTGCTAAAACTTGGTTTTCCCCTTTGCCTAGAAATAGTATTGATTCGTGGAATAAGTGCAAAGATGTTTTTATCTCTAAGTATTTTCCTCCTGCTAAGATCATCTCCCTTAGGAACGATATTATGAATTTTAAGCAACTAGATCATTAACATGTTGCACAAGCTTGGGAGAGAATGAAATTAATGATACGTAATTGCCCTACACATGGTTTGAATTTACTAATGATTATACAAAACTTTTATGTTGGGCTTGAATTTTGCTTCTAGAAATCTTTTAGATTCGGCCGCAGGAGGCATTTTCATGGAAACTACCTTAGGAGAAGCTACCAAACTCCTAGATAATATTATGGTTAACTACTCGCAATGGCACACCAAAAGATCTACTAGTAAAAAAGTGCATGCTATTGAAGAGATTAGTGTTTTGAGTGGAAAGATGGATGAACTTATGAATATTTGCTACTAAGAGTGCTTCTTCTGATCCTAATGATATGCCTTTATCCATATTGATTGAAAATAATAACGAATGTTTGGATGTGAATTTTGTTGGTAGGAATAATTTTGGTAACAATGCTTATAGAGGAAACTTTAATCCTAGGCCTTTTCCTAGTAATTCCTCTAATAATTATGGTAATTCCTACAATAACTCCTATGGAAATTTTGGTAAGACACCCTCTGAATTTGAAACTAGTGTTAAGGAGTTTATGAATTCCCAAAAGAATTTCAATGCTTTGCTTGAAGAAAAATTGCTTAAGATTGATGAGTTGGCTAGAAGTGTGGATATAGTTACTCTTGATGTTGATTCTTTGAAACTTAGATCTATTCCACCTAAGCATGATATCAATGAGTCTCCCAAAGCCATAAGAATTTCCATTGATGAATGCAAAGAAAGTACCGCTAGGTTGCGTGCTAAAAAAGAGTGTTTTATGAAAGCGTGTTCTTCTAGCTATCTTGAAAATAAATATGAAGATCTGAAAGTTATTGATGTGTCACCTATTAGATCCTTGTTTTCTATTATGAATCTTGATAAAGATGGGACTGGAGATGAGTCTACTCTAATTAAAAGGCGTCCCAATGATTCGGAGTTTTTAGATCTTGATGCTAAAATTGTTAAAAGTGGGATTGAAGAGATTAAAACTTTGCATAGTGATGAACCCACTACTTTGGATTTCAAGGGATTTAATTATGATAATTGCTCTTTGATTGATTGTATTTCCTTGTTGCAATCCGTACTAAATTCTCCGCATGCTTATAGTCAAAATAAAGCTTTTACCAAACACATAGTTGATGCTTTGATGCAGTCTTATGAAGAAAAACTTGAACTAGAAGTTTCTATCCCTCGAAAGCTTTATGATGAATGGAAACCTACTATTAAAATTAAAATTAAAGATCATGAATGCTTTGTTTTGTGTGATTTGGGTGCAAGTGTTTCCACTATCCCAAAAACTTTATGTGATTTGTTAGGTTTCCATGAGCTTGATGATTGTTCTTTAAATTTGCATCTTGCGGATTCTACTCTTAAGAAACCTATGGGAAGGATTAATGATGTTCTTATTGTTGCCAACAGGAATTATGTGCCCATAGATTTCATTGTCCTTGATATAGATTGCAATCCTTCATGTCCTATTATTCTTGGTAGACCTTTCCTTAGAACGATTGGTGCAATTATTGATATGAAGGAAGGAAATATTAGATTCCAATTTCCATTAAGGAAAGGCATGGAACACTTTCCTAGAAATAAAATCAAATTACCATATGAATCCATTATGAGAGCCACTTATGGATTGCCTTCCAAAGATGGCAATACCTAGATCTATCCTTGTATCGTGCCTAGCTAGGGGCGTTAAACGATAACGCTTGTTGGGAGGCAACCCAATTTTATTTTCTTTGTTTTTGCTTCTGTTTAGGAATAACTATTGCATCTAGATTCTGTTTAGTTGTGGTTTGTGTTTTAATTAGTGTTTGTGCCAAGTAGAACCTTTGGTAAGACTTGTGTGAAGTTTATATGATCTTGCTGTAAAAAACAGAAACGTTAGCGCTCACGAAAATAGTCACCAGATTTTACTGGAGACCGCTATTTAGTTTATTCTTTTTGAAGATGATTAATAGACAAATTCCTCATGTTTACTATTTTATTTCATTTTTTGGAGTTACAGAAGTATTCAAAAGTTGCAGATTGCTACAGACTGTTCTGTTTTTGACAGATTCTGTTTTTTCGTGTGTTGTTTGCTTATTTTGATGAATCGATGAGTAGTATTGAGGAATATGAATCATAGAAAAGTTGGAATACAGTAGGTTTAACACCAATATAAACAAAGAATGAGTTCATTACAGTACCTTTGAGTGGTGTTTTGTTTTCTTATACTAACGGAGCTCACGAGATTTTTGGCTAAGTCTTGCGTTGTGAAGTTTTCAAGTTTTGAGTATGACTTTGATGGACTATGGAACAAAGAGTGGCAAGAGCCTAAGCTTGGGGATGCCCAAGGCACCCCAAGGTAAAATTCAAGGACAACCAGAAGCCGAAGCTTGGGGATGCCCCAGTAAGGCATCCCCTCTTTCGTCTTCATCTATCGGTAACTATACTTGAGACTATATTTTTATTCACCACATGATATGTGTTTTGCTTGGAGCGTCATATATGATTTGAGTCTTTGCTTGTTAGTTTGCCACAATCATCCTTGCTGGACACACCTTTTTGAGAGAGATAAATATGGTCTAGAATTTGTTAGAACACTCTATGTGCTTCACTTATATCTTTTGAGTTAAATAGTTTTGCTCTAGTGCTTCACTTATATCTTTTAGAGCACGGTGGTGATTTTATTTGTAGAAATTGTTGATCTCTCATGATTCACTTATATCCTTTTGAGAGTCTTTTATAACAGCATGGTAATGTGCTTTGGTTATAAAACTACTCCTAATATAATAGGCATCCAACATGAATGTAGTAAAAACTTTCATACAAAGTGCATTGAATATGATGAGAAGTTTGATACTTGATGACTGTTTTGACATATGAGGATGGTGATATTAGAGTCATGGTAGTGAAGTAATTATGAATTTGAGAAATACTTGTGTTAAAGTTTGTGATTCCTGTAGCATGCACGTATGGTGAACCGCTATGTGACGAAGTTAGAGCATGATGTATTTGTTGAGTGCCAACCTTTGTGTGGAGGTCGGGGACGCGCGATGGTTAACTCCTACCAACCTCCCCCCTAGGATCATGCGTTGATTGCTTTGTTTTGATGACTCGTAAATTTTTGCAATCAGTATATGAGTTCTTTATGACTAATGTTGAGTCCATGGATTATACGCACTCTCACCCTGCCACCATTACTAGCCTCTCTTGTATCACGCAACTTTCGCCGGTACCATACACCCACTATATACCTTCCTCAAAACAGCCACCATATACCTTCCTCAAAACAGCCACCATACCTACCTATCATGGCATTTCCATAGCCATTCCGAGATATATTGCCATGCAACTTTCCACCATTCCGAGATATATGACACGCTTCATATTGCCATGCATGATCATGTAGTTGATATCGTATTTGTGGCTAGGCCACCATGCATATTTTTTCATACATGTCGCTCTTGTTTCATTGCACATCCCGGTACACCGCCAGAGGCATTCATATAGAGTCATACTTTGTTCTAGTATCGAGTTGTAAATCAATATAAGTGTGATGATCATCATTATTAGAGCATTGTCCCAAAGAAAAAAAGAATGAAAGGCCAAGAAAAAGAAAGGCCAAAAAAAAAAGAAAAAAAAGAAAAGAAAAGGGACAATGCTACTATCTTTTTCCACACTCGTGCTTCAAAGTAGCACCATGTTCTTCATGATAGAGAGTCTCTTGTTTAGTCACTTTCATATACTAGTGGGAATTTTCATTATAGAACTTGGCTTGTATATTCCAACTATGGGCTTCCTCAAACGCACTAGGTCTTCGTGAGCAAGCAAGTTGGATGCACACCCACTTAGTTTCTTTTGTTGAGCTTTCATACATTTATAGCTCTAGTGCATCCGTTGCATGGTAATCCCAACTCACTCACAATGATATCTATTGATGGGCATCTCCATAGCCCGTTGATACGCCTAGTTGATGTGAGACTATCTTCCTCGTTTTTGTCTTCTCCAAAACTACCACTCTATTCCACCTATAGTGCTATGTCCATGGCTCACGCTCATGTTCGCATGAAAGTTGAAAGGTTTGAAAAAATTGAGTATGAAAACAATTGCTTGGCTGAAACCCTGGTTGTGCATGATATGAATATTTTGTGTGATGAAGAGGGAGCATAGCAAGATTATATGATTTTGTAAGGATAGCTTTCTTTGGCCATGTTATTTTGAGAAGACATGATTGTTTTGTTAGTATGCTTGAAGTATTACTATTTCTTATGTCAATATAGTCTTTTGTCTTGAATCTTTCGGATCTGAGTATTCATGCCACAATAAATAGAATTATATTGAAAATTATGTTGGTTAGCATTTCACATCAAAAATTCTGTTTTGATCATTTACCTACTCGAGGACGAGCATGAATTAAGCTTGGGGATGCTTGATACGTCTCCAATGCATCTATAATTTTTTATTGTTCCATGCTATTATATATGATGTTTTGGATGTTTAATGGGCTTTATTATACACTTCTATATTATTTTTGGGACTAACATATTAACCCAAAGGCCTAGTCCAGATTGCTGTTTTTTTATATTCTAGGGTTTCGCAGAAAATGAATATCAAACGGAGTCCAAACGGAATGAAACCTCCGGGAGAGTTATTTTTGGAACGATATCTTCACGAGAGACTTGAGCACCAAGGCAGAGGAGATATGGGGTGCCCACGAGGGTCCAGGGCGCGCCCCCCACCCTCGTGGGCCCCACATTGCTCCACCGACGTACTCCTTCCTCCTATATGTACCCATGTACCCTGAAAACATCGAAGCAACAGAGAAACCCTAATTCCACCACCGCAACCTTCTGTTCCCATGAGATCCCATCTTGGGGCCTATTCCGGAGCTCTGCCGGAGGGGGGGGGGATCTTCCAGGGAGTGCTTCTACATCAACACCATCGCCTCACCATGAGTTGTGAGTAGTTTAGCACAGACCTTCGGGTCAATAGTTAGTACCTAGATGGCTTCTTCTCTCTTTTTGGATCTCAATACCAAGTTCTCCTCGGTCTTCGAGGAGATCTATTCGATGTAATCTTTTTTTCGGTGTGTTTGTCGAGATCCGATGAATTGTGGGTTTATGATCAAGATTATCTATGAGAAATATTTGGTTCTTTTCTGAATTCTTTTATGTATGATTATAATATCCTTGCAAGTCTCTTCGAATTATTGGTTTGGTTTGGCCTACTAGATCTATAGTTCTTGCAATGGGAGAAGTGCTTGGCTTTGGGTTCAATCTTGCGGCGTCCTTTCCCAGTGACACCAGGGGCAGCAAGGCACGTATTGTATTGTTGCCATCGAGGATAAAAAGATGGGGTTTATATCATATTGCTTGTTTATCTCTCTACATCATGTCATCTTGCTTAAAGCATTACTCTGTTCTTATGAACTTAATACTCTAGATGCATGCTGGATAGCGGTCGATGTGTGGAGTAATAGTAGTAGATGCATAATCGTTTCGGTCTACTTGTCACGGACGTGATGCTTATATATAATGATCATGCCTAGATATTCTCATAATTATTCGCTTTTCTATCAATTGCTCGACAGTAATTTGTTCACCCACCGTTGAATTCTGCTATCATGAGAGAAGCCACTAGTGAAACTTATGGCCCCCGGGTCTATTCTCAACATATTAAATCTACAATCTACTTTACTTTGCTGTTTTTACTTTCTGTTCTTATATCCAAAAATACCAAAAATATCAAACTATCCTATCTATCATATATCACTTTCGTAAGTGACCGTAAAGGGATTGACAACCCCTTATCGCGTTGGCTGCGAAGTTCTTATTTGTTTGTGTAGGTGCGAGGGACTTGCGCGTGGTCTCCTACTGGATTGATACCTTGGTTCTCAAAAACTGAGGAAAATACTTACGCTATTGTACTGCATCACCCTTTCCTCTTCGAGGGAATACAACGCAAGCTCGAGAGGTAGCAATGATCAACACAATTTTCTAGTCGTTACATATAAAGTTCATTTAATTCGGAGCTACGACATAGAAGATATGAGCACAACAAGTTGAACATGGCATTGATGCAAAATGCATTCAAACATCAAGCAAACACACTCAAAACATGGATGCAACATGACATGATGCCTCTACATGCAAAACCAAGCAAGTTTCATATAGAGCACGCTCAAAATGGAGCAACGGATCAACACATACACATGAAACAAGTTTGAAACACAATCTGTCCAAAACAACAACTAGGCATCTTACAAGCATCAAAACAACATGCTACAAGTACAAGATAGGCACAAGCATGGCATGAACTCAGAGTACAGATTACATGCTTCCAATATCAACAAGGATCTGGTTCATAGGCATCAAGAGTAATCTAACATGATCCATGCAACAAGCAACTTTATATCACATATTAAGAGTTAGTGAAAAACAGGGCATATACATGAGCAGAGTTAATATGTTGACATGTTGGAGGCAAGAAACAAAGATGCTACAACACAATAACATGACAAACAAAAGCATGACATGCTAGTCCATAACATGGATCTCAAATAACACAACATGGCATATACATGGGAGCAACAAGTGCATGGCATTCATCAAAACCAGATGTAAACATGATATAGCAGATTCTCGGACTTTGTGAAAATCAGGGAATGCAACAACAACAACATTATGATGTTGACTTTGGAGGCATATAACAACAAGCATAGCAATCCTAATAAGAATGTAAAGGTCATGGACATGTAGTAGGCATGGCATACTTCAAATAACTCCATTGGCACAAATCCATAATATGCATAGATTAATAACAATGAGCTTTGCCAAATGAAACATGTTGTTGACAGGCCGACAGATTTATCATGATGACAACTTGAGAGCAAGAAACAGACATGCTACAACAACTTATAATTGCAAATAAGGGCATGGATGAATAGAGCATAACATGGACTTCAAAACATGCTCAATGTACATTCCAAAACATGCATGGATTTGACTGTAGCATCAACCAAACATGGCATCACAATATAACAGTTTCAGACTTAACAGAAATTACTAAGTCTCTAAAACAGCAAACATCGAGTAGGTCACTTTGCAAGCTTGTTGCACTCACCAAAAGGCATATCATGAAACGTGCATTACACCAATGCAAAGATGACATGATTGTGCTCCTAAAACATGTTGACATGATGCTATAAAATCACACAAAATGCTATGAAAAAGACAAATGAGCAAGTTATTACAGTTTTCAGCAGTTAATAACACTTAGCACTTTTGCAACAGAGATTAACAAGTCATAATGCATCCTAACATGAATGCAAAGCACACCATCATGTAGAGCATGGAGAGATGAACATTTTGACATATTGTACACCCCAAACGGTTGAGCATGCACAAAGTTATCACATGGCAAACATGCATACATTATGTTGATTTTTCTGGACTTAGACAAATTCGCACTAATCGCCGGATAGCTAAAAAAATGAACGCGCGCGGCTTAGTGGCTGCTCACCATGGGACTGGCCCAAGTCGGAAGAGGCAGGATGGCTGGACTGTGGAGGTTGGTCAGGCGGAGCTGGGCCAGCCCACAGGCGACGCGAGCGGGGCTGGCGGCGTCGTCGTCCGTCTCGTGCCCGAGGCACGAGCAGGAGGCAGGGTGGCGGCGGCGGCGCCACATCAACGGTGTGCGGAGCAGGGAGGCCCGCGAGGCTGGCGAGGCCAGGATCGGGTTGCAGGGCCCCAGATCCGGTGGATCCCGGCCGGGTTGGGGCGAAGACGTGGCCGACGGCGGCGATCTCCACGGTGGCAGGGTCCCTTCTACGGTGAGCTTCAAAGAGAGAGATTGGGCGAGGGAGAGAGAAAGGAGAACGAGGGAGGGAAGGAGAGGAAGACAGCAGCGGCAAGAGGACCAGGCGAGGTCCAGCGACGGCGCGCTTGCTGGCATCGGCCTGCCGGCCAGCACAGCGGCGGGGCGCGGGCATGTAGAGCGGGAGGAGCGAGCGCTGGAAGCGCTCAAGCGGCGGCGGTGACCCAGGCCCGGATGGGCTTGGGCGGGCTCAGATCTGGGCCTCAACGGGCCTGCAGTGGTGGGAGAGCTGCGTGGCGTGACGTGGAAGGCTCTGGTTGGCTTTGGCTGGCGTAGGTGGTCGCTGGAACAAGTGGTGGGACGCCAAGTGGCGATGTGGAGGTGGCCAGGCACGGAATCTGAGGAGAGTGCCGGCGGCTGTGAGGTAGATGGAGGCAGGGGTAGGGCAAGGTCTAGGCTAGTCCAAAATGGACTAGGGGAGGTGCTTAAATAAGCAGGGGGCTAGGTTAAGGGGGTTTGAAAGGGTTTTTTGACCCTCCGATCTCGATCGGACGACACCGGTCGACAGGAGGGTACTAGGTGGGTTAGTGGACTGTGTAGGGGGCCTTGGGCTGTGAGAGAGCGGTGAGAGAGAGGCCCGGCGACTATTTTCGGATACCGAAAACGTTCGACGTTTGACCGGCGATGGTGCCGCTATAGTTTAATGGTTGGGCTATCCAATGGACTCCGAATGCGACAAAATTTGGCAGGTGGTCTACCTACTCTATAATAAGACCGCATGCCAACTTTCACCCTATTCCGAGAATATTTTTCTACCACTTATAAAATAATATTTCAGAGGTGCTGCGGGTGCGTGCGAGTGTGTCTGGGCTCCGAACGAACAACGGAGAGGACGGGGAACTCCGGACGGATGCAAGTTTTTAAAAACATATAGATGGAATGCATATGATGATATGGCAAAGTGCAACAGGCAAGCGAATGACATGACAACGACGAAGAATAAGGGGAAGACATCTGGCGCGTCGGTCTCGTGGTGTCACAAGCCACAAGCATACGCCTACAATTACGCATCAGGTTCGCAACAAGGATTACAGGCTCCATCACCTACGCAGGATTCGCGGACATAGGAAGCCGAAGTGGAGTACGGTCACGGTTTTCGTGTAACTCGACCACCTAATCGTTTGTTGCTTTTTGCTCCTAAGGAAAGGCCATGTGGCCGTCGTCGACTAGGGTGATTCATCTATCTACGCGTGCGACCTATTGTATCTACATATGTCAGTATCAGACTTTCTGTTTTATGTAAGAAACATCTATGTATGCTGAAACTCAAATGCACCAGTCGGCAACAATGTTTCTCGTCTATATCTCCTGCCATACTTTCCCGCTTCTTAGTTCCCGCGTATACCTCGCATCGTCGTTTCCCGCCTATATCTCCACCCATACTTTCCCGCTTCTGAGTTCCTGCCTATTCTTCTCTTATGAACCTATAAAACCCCCCTCCACACTATGGTGGATACGCACTTTAGTGTAGTCTCCTAGTCTCCTCAAGATGTCCGGTTATCCTTATGATCATAGTTTTCACCCTACTATTTCCCAATGTCTTCTGCCTTTAGGCGCCAATTTCAAGATAAACAATACAGATGTTCCATGGGATGAACTCATCAGTAGTGACACTCTAATGAATGAGCTGAGTCACGCATTATCTAGGTGTGGGTGGCCTTCTAGAACCTTTGAGGAGATATGAAAAGAACTTCTAAGGTTGCATGGAAGATGGAACATGATACATCATAAGAGTGAATTAGACATGAAGTTTCCGGCAAAACATACTTTTTTATGGACTAACGACAATTAGGATAAAGATGATATGTTCATGCCTAGCAACAAGGCCACAATAGTTCTGCATTGTCCAAGGGCAATAGTTCTGCATCGTCCAAGGGTAAGAGTTCTGCATCCTCGAAGGGCAAGAGTTCTGCATCAAGAGAGGATGGCGATGATGCCTTTATGTAGTTTGTAAGCAAGTCCAGTTCTACTGTTTAATTCAGATGTACTTGCATTATTAGTTTATGCTGTCTTATTGTAGGGCATTATGTTCTATCTTAATTTTATGTTGTAGTTGTTGCACGACGTTCGATAATTAGTGGAGGGAAAGAAAATGCCACATTTTATTCTAAAACTATATTTTTTCATTACGACATGCTTCACCTGTAGTAAGATACATCGTACTATTGAAATAAAACTACATTTAACTACTAAAATAAAGCTACATTAAACTGCGGAAATTAAGATACAAACAATTGTGAAATAAAAAATACTACCCCAGGTATCTATTGAGGCCAGCGTGGATATTTTCCTTTTCCATCGCCAGTTTCTACTGCTACCTTGGCCTCACGAGCCCTTTCTTTCTTTCTCCGTCTCTCCGCCTCACGAGCCTCCTTTCGCTGTCGTTCCTGCTCCTCCATGCGATAAGCCTCTTCCCTGTTTTTCTTCCCAAAATACTGGAAAAAACGGTGTTGCTCCGCATAGTATTCTCTTAACTCCCTCTCTTGCTCTGCTTTCTCTTGAACTTTCGCCTTCTCACATCGCTCTTCCGCAAATAAACTACCCCATGCACGGCGACTCCTTTCACGAATCTCAGTCACTGCCCAAGCTGGCATCTTCGTGTCGATCCAATGATAGTACATGCACAGAGGTGGAGGAGACTACAACCAAAACAAGAATGTTAATAAAGAACCAATAAAAAAACAACAATATATCTATTCGTGATGGTTAAATCATACCGGAGGCTTGTCATACTCTGAATAAGCTACGGGTGGATCCTCCTCATAATTGGCGCACATAAAAAACTTCATGCCCAACCAATCTGAAAAATCTGTGACCTCCTTCTCCTTGCAAAGATCGTCACACCAACATCGCAAGACTGCCACACCCGGACACAAACTTGCATTTTTAATTTTCCTCAGCCTAATGCTTTGATCCGAGCAAGGCAAACTCATACAGACTAAAAAATATGTTACACACTTTGCGCAGTGGAAATTTCGAGGATGGCTGGACGAGGATGTCGAGAGCCTCGGTGTCTCCTTTTATAGGCTCAAACGACAAATGATGGCGAGAAAATAGGCATGAACACACGAAATTTTAAGCGGGAAATACGCTTGATCCAAAACAGTGCTGAGTGATTGATGCGGTCAAGTCCTCTGAAGCAAAAGCAGAGCTGAGTGACTGATGCGGTCACGTCCGCTAAAGCAAAAGCCAGTGGAGTGAGTGATCCTGGCCAAAGTAACCAGTGCAGAGGAGCACCGCTGAGTGTCGGCACAAGGGGTAAAAAATTCACAGATCCCCGTCCGTGAAAATCAGCGTCGTTTGCACATGCAAATCATCGTCATCGTGGGAATCAGCGCTGTCGCGCGTGCAGCAGCAGCAGCGTGGCCGCCACCGCGCCTACTGCGGTGGCGGCCTGGCCCACCTGCTGGGCCCGCGAGCAGCACGGGCTGTCGGCCTGGGGGCGGCAGGACCAACTGTGGCCGCCTCGTGCGGTGGCGGCAGGGCCCGCCTGCCCTGGCCGTTCCGTCCTAGATCGAGCCCACGAGAAAAACCTGTTTTAGTCGGGAGGCCACCTCCAGCCATGGCGGCAGGTAGCACGTGTCGCCTGCCGCGCCTGCCGCCACGGCTGAGGGGGTCCTTTTTGTCAATTTCGTCCACATGGGGTCTTTTCTGGCAATTCCAGTGGGCAGAGGGTCCCTTTCGACAAAAAATCGAGATTTTCATGCTTTATCCCTTACAATGGTTACCCCTTAGGCCTTGTACAATGCAGGTGCTTAGCAGAGGTGCTTGGAGAAATAAACTAAACTTTTCTTAAGCATCGGTGCTTATTTGTACAAGGCATACACTTAACTAGGCGTCTCTCCTATAGAAATAGGCACCAATGCTTCAGAAAAACCTGATTTATTTTTCTAAGCACCTCCCTAAGCACTAGCATTGTACAAGGCCTTATAATGTTCAATTTGTTAAGTACATATTTACCCCGTTTCTCTTTTTTTTCTAATGTTGAGTGAGCTGCTATGTGTGAGATACTTTGCCACGGCATCAATAAAATTGTCTACATCATTCTTAAAGAATTGTCTATGTTGGAGCAAGCAACCAAAACTAGATGACAGACCTTTTCGCTTTTGGACCAAGAATTTCTTTTATTTGAGTTGGTGGACCAAACTTAAACACTGGTAAGAGTTAAGGGACCAAAAAATAATAAACCTGCTCTTTTGACAACTCCTATCCAAATGCATGGAATAGACAAGGCAATTTTTAGATCAATGATTGACAAGGCTTCCTAGCTCGCAAGGAACATGTTCAATGAGTCAAGAAATTTAGAAGTAAAAATTGAATGAAGGCGCTTGCCTCCAAAGGTGGTACTTGAACAGTGGCTTATTACATCAATTACTTGGAGCCAAGGTAACCACAAGCTTGTACTAGTATGTTCGCTTTCCTTCGTGAAGAAAAATAACAAATGACTTATGTTGGAATACACGGTATAGTAGAAGATTTTTCCGCCAGTAAATTTTCTGCGTGGCTGAGGCCCGAGAGAGAGCGCATACACGCATCGCATGGAAAATTTTCCCGTCGGTCATTACCGTGATTGAGCGACCATACGCGTACGTCTATGGGCCTATGGCGAACAGTCTCCCAATCTGCCTTGCACACAAACAATTCCACCCTCCTTCCCTAAGCTCCACTCGCCGTTCATATATAAGGTCTGGTAATGGCGCGCACGATACCATAGCAAAGCGAAAGGGCAGACTAGCGAGTAACCTAGCAGGCCAGAGATTGCGTTGTTGTTGCCCATCATGTGCCAACGTACGAGGGGAAGCTTGCTGGGTAAGAGGGAGATGGCCATGGCAATAGGCCATGCAAGGCTGCTCTGCGCCATGATGGTGGTGTTGCTCTGTGTGGCCTCGCAGTTCCCAGGAGGGATGAACGCTGGAGGAGGAGGAGGAGCCAGCGGCGGCGGCGCGAGAGGAGGAGGAGGCGGCGGCGGCGGCGGCGTGAGAGCAGGAAGCGGCAGTGGCGGCGGCGGCGCAAGAGGAGGAGGCAGCAGCGGCGGCCGAAGCACCGGCGGGGGAGGTAGTGCCCCGAGAGGGGGTAGCGGCGAGGCAGGCAGTTACGTACCTGGGGTCAAAGGTGGTTACGTGCCAGGAAGCACCAGCAGCACCGGGAGTAGACCGGGGTCAAACTCACGCAGCGCCGCCGGTGAGCCGCATGGGTATGGCCACGTCGTCTGGGTTTCTGGTGTCGCCGCCACGCTCGCCGCCATAGCGACCGGGGTCAAACGCACGCAGCGCCGCCGGTGAGCCGCATGGGTATGGCCACGTCGTCTGGGTTTCTGGTGCCGCCGCCACGCTCGCCGCCATAGCGCTTGGTTGGTTGTTCTGAGCGGAGTAAATTGCACAGAAGTACCACAATTGAGGCATTGGAAGCAGATTGATACCAAGATTGGTAATTTTTACATGTCAGTATCAACTTTGGGGCATGCCGTTGCAAAAGAGGCTAAAAACACTGTTTATACGTACTGACAGTTAAACTGACGGGTTAGGCCCACCAGTCAGACGCCACGCTGGCCAGTGAGCGTGTGCCCGCGCGTTGACTCGGACGAACCGTTTATGGGCGCGGCTGGTGCGGTCGCGCCAGGCCCCGACCCACTCCCTCCTGCTCTATGTCTTCTTCCTCCTCTCTGCTTTGCCGCCGGCTGCTCCCTCGCCGCCGCCTGCGCTCCCTCCCCCCTCGCCCGCCCCACCGGCCGCCATGGCTCGAATCGCTTAGCGCTCTCCCTCTCGCGCCCTCTTCTCCCCCGCGGCTGCTGCTCCCTCCCCTCGCGCCCTCCTCTCCCCGTAGATGCTGTGCTGTAGGAGACGATGGCGTCAAGGACTCCGGCAGGCAGCGAGGGGCCGGGCGATGATGGTGGCATCGGCGGTGACCTCCCCCGCTTAGGCGTCGACGGCATTGGCGGCTACTCCACCTCCGACTACAGTACCGACGATGACGATTTTCAGGAGCCGGCGTTGTCGATGGAGCAGAGGTTGCAGTTGGCGCGTATTTGGGTGGCCAACCCTAGCACCGCCCATCACTGGACTCATGGAATCGGCGGTGTGCTGTAAGTTCTTCACTCTTCATTGTTAGCTTACTCAAATTGGGGATTAGGGATAGGGTTAACTGTAAATTATTTTTTCTTATTCCAAATTGAGATTAGGTGTTAGCTAACTAGAGTGCAACATTATTATGTTAACTAGAGCAGAGCAACATTTTTCTGTTAACTAGATTAGGTGTTAGTTATTTACATTGTTTACTATCATTATTCTGTTAACTAGAGCAGAGCAACATTTTTCTCTGTTTAGTTATAATATGTGTGATTTGTAGTAATTTTGTTTATTAAAATTGTTGACTAGTGCTAATGGTAATTATAAGCTTTGTTTATCTGTTAACTCAAACAATGCTTTGTTTATATGATAACTAAAGAAGTGCTTAGATGTTAGTTAAATTGTTAACCATTATTTTATTGTTATTTCATTTTGCAGTTTGTATGATGACATTGTGGATGTTAGGTTCCATTTTGATGCTTCAGAAATGTTTGAGCTGAAGCTCTGCAGTTCAGATGTAACATTTCTGAATATGGTTGCAGTTATGAAAACCCAAGGATTTAGTGAATATGATCTACTATTTCACATTGAGAATCCTACCTTAGGGGAGAAAGGTTTGGAGATGGTAGAGAGTAATGCTGAGTTGCAATTAATAAAGAGGCAGGTCAAGGAGGAGTGTAAGGTTATAAATATGCTAGTGAGGGCCTGTCCACCTCCTTGCAGCCAGATTAAGAGGCAAGAACTGCAGCTGTCCACAGTTGTTTTGGAAGAACCTGTTTTATATGATCTTAGTGAGCCACCCATATATGTTCTTGATCTAGATGGAGTTGTCTTTGAAAGTCAGAGTAGCACTTGCAGTGTAGCTCATGGTACTGGTGTTTGCACACAAGAGAGCAAGACTATAAAAAGGAAAGTTGAAAGCAGTTTTGGAACTAGAAGAAGAAGAGGTATATGAGGGTAGTGGTGGTTCTGCTTGTGAAGGTGAAGATGACAGTGATGGAGACCAAATTTATATGGCTGATGCTGATGACATAGAGATGGAAGAGGGGAAGAGACAGAGAGAGTATGATGACTTGGAAGAGGAAGAAACAGATGATGAAGAATCTGAGGAGGAAGAAGTTGTGCATTGTGAGGGAGACACTGAAGCTGAGGAACTATTTCAAATGGATGAAGATGAGAAGGTTGTTTCAAAGAATGAATACACTGTAGTACCTAATGAAGAGAAGAAGAAGAAGAAACAGAAGCTTCCAGTCAGGAGAGGGCCTACAACAAGGTCACATTCAAGTGTAGTTGAAGAGGAGGAGCCTGATTTCAAACCTTCATCTGATGAAGAAGAGAAATGGATGTTCAAGGAGGATGATGATGATGGTTTTGAGCCATTGTCATTTGTGCTGCCAAAGAAAAGGAAGAGCAGGGCAAAGCAGAGGCATCCTAGGAAATGGTACAATGAGAAATGGAGCAACCACATGAGCAATTATGTCTAAAGATGTGTTTCAAGGATCAACATCAATTCAGAGAGGCTTTGCTGAACTTGCACATCACTCAAGGCAGAAACTTCAAATATCACAGGAACTCAGATCAAAGGATGATTGTAGAATGCAAAGAAAAACATTGCAACTTCTTTATGGTGGCAGCAGTTATAAAAGGTGAAACTACTTTTGTAATTAAGAAGATGAGAATTGAGCACACTTGCCCTATTAGTACAGACAACAAGGGTAAGTGCCAAGTGGCTTGCCAACAAGTATGAGTCATTGTTCAGATCTGATCTAACAACTGGCATTCAGACATTGATTGATGCATGCATGGAGAAGTATGGTGTGGATGTGCCCAAGTCAATGTCATATAGGGCAAAGAACATAGCCATTGATACTGTTTTAGGAGACCACAAGAAGCAATACCCTAGGTTGAGAGACTATGCTCAGACAGTGATGGATACAAACCCTGGGAGTAGAGTAGTATTCACAACTGTAACTCCAACACCCACTGAAAAAATCCCTCATCCAGGCCCAAGATTACATGCCATGTTCTATTGCATTAATGGAGCAAGGGAGGGGTTTCTCAAGGGGTGCAGACCATTCATTGGTCAGTTAATGTACCTTGTGCATTAGTTATATATTGTTTCATCTTTAAATGCATTTGAATGTTTTAGATGCTAATTTTGCTTGCTCATGTAGGTGTTGATGGGTGCTTCATTAAGTTAAGTACTGGTGCTCAACTACTTGCTGCCACTGGTAGAGATGGCAACAACAATATATACCCACTATCATTTGGTATTGTTGGGCAAGAGGACACACCTAGTTGGTGTTAGTTTCTACACCAACTTAAAATCTGCCTAGGAGGAGAAGTAGGACAGTTTGGTCCATATACAATAATGTCTGATAGACAAAAGGTATGTGCTTTCATCACCTCTCTCATTGTTCTTATATGGTTGTTATCTACTAGATAGTAGCTTAGCTAGTTAAATTGTGTTTCCCAGGGCCTACTAAATGCAGTGAATGCTGTATTTCCTAAGTGCAACCAAAGGTTCTACCTAAGGCATATATATGCAAACTTCCAAAATGCTGGGTTTAGGGGGGAAGATCTGAAGAAGTATATGGACAATGCTGCTTATGCATATAGTGAACACAAATTTAACATTGGTATGAATAACCTGAGAGCTGAATGTGAGGAAGCTTGGCAGTGGCTTTCTGAAATACCGAAGCAAACATGGGCAAGGCATGCATTTGACACAAATTGCAAGACTGACCGTGTAGTTAACAATTTGTCTGAGGTGTTCAACAAGTATGTCCTAGATGTTAGGAAGAAACCAATTAGGACATTGTGTGATGGAATTAAGGATAAACAAATGGTGAGGTGGCATATGAATAGAGAGAGTGGAAGGACAGCTAGATGGGAAATAACACCCCATTATAGTGAGAAGCTAGAGGTTGAGAAGGAGAGGGAAGTTTTTTGCAAACCTATTCAAGCTGGTGTGGACTTGTGGCAAGTTACAAGTGGGCAGCAAACCCATGCTGTTAACTTGCAACTTCAGACATGTGGGTGTAGAAAATGGGAACTCACTGGCATCCCATGTAACCATGCCATCTCAGCAATAAACAAGGGCAAAAGAAAACCTGAGGATTATGTCAGCAAATTCTTTAAGAAACAATTCTATGTGGCAGCTTATGAACCAATGATCTATCCAGTTCCTGGTGAGCATGATTGGACAAAAACCCCTTGTCCAGACATTGAACCACCTGCATTTAAAGTGAAGAGGGGGAGAAAGAAAGAGAATAGGATCAAAGGGAAATTTGAAGTTCCTAAGCCAAAGGAAACATCAAGAATGGGGACTATAACATGTGGCAATTGTGGACTGCAAGGCCATAGGTACACAAGTTGCAAGAAACAGTTGAAGCCCGAGCTGGCTTTGAGGAAGAACAAACATGTGGTAATCCTCTTTTATGTATAACATGTTTTCCTTGTTGTACATTCCCTACTTTTACTTTTTGCTAACTGATTTACATGTTTATGCAAAGCCTATTGCAAAGAATTCAAACGCTGTTGTTGCTGCTCTTATAACAACACCAAGAGCTTCTCATTCTGCTCCTATAACAACACCAAGAGCTTCTCATTCTACTCCTACAACAACAACAGCTAGAACAGGAGGTGATGGGAGAGGTGCATCAACAGCTGGGAGAGGTTCTGGAAGAGGTGCTGGTAGAGGTGCTGGGAAAGGTGCTGGGAGAGATGCTGGGAGAGATGGAACAGGAGTTGCTGGTAGAGGTGCAGGAAGAGGTTCAAAGGCATTCTATGCCCCAAGGCAATCTGCTCCCTCCACATCTACAGCTCCTCCACCTTCTGGTGTTAGAAACAGTGGATGGAGGGGCTACTTCTATGCTAGTGGTAACCACTAAATGGCAGATGTGCCATGTAATGTTCAAAACTAGTTTGTTGTTGCTGTTGCTACTATGTGTACTTTAAGATGGGCTACTTCTATGCTAGTGGATGGAGGGGCTACTTCTATGCTATACAACATGATCTTGGTACTCAGTCTAGTTTGTTGTTGCTGTTGCTACTATGTGTACTTTAAGAATCATGTGGATGAATGTATATATGGCTTTAATATTCTATGTTTGTATGATCTATTGTTTTTGGTGGCTTAGGGTCGACGAAACCACCTAAAACTATCATCTTGTGTTTTTGGTGGCTCGGGGTCAACGAAACCACCTAAAACTATCGTCTTGTGTTTTTGGTGGCTCGGGGTCGACGAAACCACCTACAACTATCGTCTTGTGTTTTGGGTGGCTCG
>LR738709.1:608083228-608118417 GCA_902687465.1 Secale cereale | reverse complement strand
GCCATTTCAGTTTTGAAATAAAAAGAAATTGATAAAAACGTCAAAAAAATCAAATCCTTCGAGAAGTAGTTATATTACTACATCTACTAGTTAGGAAAATTAAAAAACTTAAATTTGGACATGTTTTGCAAAAAAGTGTTATGAAAAAGTAAAACGACTATAACTTTTGCATATGATGTCGAAAAAACCGTATAATATATCAAAATGTTCAGCAAAAAAATCTGCATCTGGTTTTGACGGCCTATGGCTTGTTTGCAATTTTTTTGGATCCTCAAATTCTAGAAGGAAAAAAAGATATGCTCAAATTTTAGTTTTTTTTGAATTTTAGTTAAATCTGGTCAAACTACCTATTCAAGAAGTATTAGTGTTACTAAAAACTTATTCAAGAATATTAGTGTTACTAAATAATTATTTCAGTTTTTTTTGAATTTTGGTCAAATCTGGTCAAACTATGGTCAAACTACTTATTCAAGAAATATTAGCGTTACTAAATAATTATTGTTTTTTTAGAATAATAGTTTCAAACTCAAAAAGTGAAATGTGTGACTTCATGCTCAAGCTAAACTCCTGAAGGTTAATAGGATTGATATCTTACTATTGTCAGGAAAACAACAAGTGCAGACTTGGAAACGAGGGGGAATAGAACCCGAAAGTTAAGCGTGCTCGGGCTGGAGTCGTGAGAGGATGGGTGACTGGCCGGGAAGTTAGATGATTTGGAATGATGAGGCGTGAATAGAGATTAGAGGTTAAATTGAGCAGTGATGAGGGGTGGATGATTAGGGAATAAATTATAAAATAATTCAAAAATTTGAAAATCGGGAAAAATTCAAAAATAATAATCATAAATTTACCTTTAGTCCCGGTTGGTGTTACCAACCGGGACTAAAGGTGGAGCCCTAGACAACAGCCACGTGGAGGGTCTTTAGTCCCGGTTCGTATAAGAACCGGGACTAAAGGGGGGAGCATTTGTATCGACCCTTTAGTCCCGGATCCAAAACCGGGACTAGAGGCCCTTATGAACCGGGACAAATGGCCCATTTTCTACTAGTGTTGCCACCATGAGCCATGGCCACCGGTAGCACGACGGGTCGCCAGATTGAGGATATAAGGGTAATGCTAATGGGCCACATGCATGCGAGACATCGTAGACCATCTTTGCATGCCCCGATCAAGTCTTTACTGCCTCCCGGCGCCCAGCCGGTGACGTTAGGTAAACAAGGCCCTCACCGTTCCCTCGTTTGTGTGTGATATTATCCCTTCATGCTTCCTTCCTGTATTGCGTGCACTGTCGGGGGCGTTAGGGAATACGCTATTATGGGCCGGGTCTCCGCATTGGAGTTCCATGGGAGCGGGGCGTTGGAGCACCTCAGAAGTGTGGTGCCAGGGATGGCGAACCCAGTCTCAAGCTAAACGTCACATCGAGCCGACTTGCTACTACAACTAGGGAAATGAGCAGATGTTCACCATCCACAAGATACTCGAATCTTGGTTGTGTCGTGTTTTACAACTCCCACACCTCTAAATAACATAACAGAAGCAAGAAACTTGGGGTGGAGACGACGAGACACTACTAAATCCTGGGTCACATCTGATTGGGTCTAATTAAGTGACGTCCTGATAACCCACAAGTGTAGGGGGTCAGTTGTAGCCTCTTTCGATAAGTAAGAGTGTCGAAGCCAACGAGGAGCTAAAGGTAGAACAAATATTCCCTCAAGTTCTATCGACCACCGATACAACTCTACGCGGGCTTAACATTCGCTTTACCTAGAACAAGTATGAAACTAGAAGTATTGTGTAGGTGTTATAGGATAGGTTTACAAGATAATAAAGAGCACATAAATAAAAACTACAGGCCATTTAGATAAATAAACAAGTAAGTTAGTATGGCGAGTGTGGAAAAGTGGTGGTAGGAGTTGCGGAAGTGTCCCTAAGCAATTGACTACGTTACTAGACTGATAGCAAGTTTTTATGTGGGAGAGGCCACTGCTACATGTCATCCCTTACTTGGAATTCTATGTACTTATGATTGGAACTATTAGATAGCATCCACAACTACTAACGTTCATTAAGGTAAAACTGAACCATAGCCTTAAGATATATTGGCCCCCCTTCAATCCCGTATGCATCAATTTCTATGCTAGGCTAAAGTTGTTGCCACCCTTGCCCTCCAATACATAGACTTATCAACATACTACTAACCCTATGGTGTGATCCACACACGCGCTTATATGATGTGCACGAAAGGACAACAACATAACCACAAGCAAATTAAACCAATCATAGCTATTCACCAATCACCGATAGGACAACAAAAATCTACTCAAGCATCATAGGATGACAACACAACATTGGATAATAATATGAAGCATAAAGCACCATGTTCAAGTAGAGAGTACAACGGATTGCGGGAGAGTGCACCACTGAATATGGATGAGGGGAGGTGATGAAGATGTTGGTGAAGATGGCGGAGGTGTTAGTGTAGATCGACGTCACACGATGATTGCCCCGGCGACATTCCGACACCACCGGGAGAGAGGGGGAGAGAGCCCCCCTCCTTCTTCTTCCTTGACCTCCCCCCCCCCCTAGATGGGAGGACGGTTTCCCCTCTGGTCCATGGCCTACATGGCGGTGGAGGGGCGTTAGCCCCTCCGAGATTGGATCTGTCTCTCTATTTCTCTTTTGTTTCACGACCCTGTTTTTGGCCTTTCACCATTTCTTAAATTCACAGAGATCCGTAAATCAGATTGGGCTGAATTTTAACATGATTTTTATCTGGATATTAGCTTCCTTACATATGAAGCACACCCCCAACCAACCTTCGGGGTGGCCACAAGCCTGCCAGGAGCACCCTGGGTAGGGGGCGCGCCCCTATGGCTTGTGAGCCCCTCGGGCATTGTCTCGCGTTGATTCCGCTTCCTAAAAATCACATATATTCCAAAAAATCTCTGTAATATTTTATCATGTTTGGACTCCATTTGATATGGATTTTCAGCGAAACAAAAAACATGCAACAAACAGGAACTGACACTAGGCACTGGATCAATATGTTAGTCCAAGAAAATCATATAAATTGTTGCCAAAATTATGTAAAAGTGGTAAAACATTGGCATACAACAATAAAAAATTATAGATACGACGGAGATACGCCCAGGTAACGAAAGTTACCCCCTTCATTTTGAAATCTTCTTTCAGATCTAAGGCAAAATCATGTAGCTAACACATATGAAAATTTTCAGGTATTTGAGCTCTCCTTTCCAAGCCTTATTGTGATTTACTAGAATAGCAAAAGGCTTCACAATGTCCACTTTTTCAATGTTTTAGTTCTACTTGGTGGTCCATATTGATGGCATTCATACACCATGTTTCAGTAATAAGGTATTTCTTGGAAGGTTGTACCATGTCTTCATGATATTTTTAACTTGCCAATCTGAATTGTTTACTATATGATCACTTCAATGGGTCTAAGTGACGCTCTGGTAATGCAAGTCATCCCCTTCACTTTGGATTGTTCTTTCATATATAAGGTGAACTCGTGTAGCTGACACATATGGAAAATTTCAGGTATTTTAGTTCTCCTTTCCATGGTTAATTTGTGATTTGTTAGTATAGCAAAGGCTTCATAGTGTCCACTTTTTAAAAGGTTTATTTCTACTTAGTGGTCCATATTGAAGACATGCGTACAATGTGGAAGGTTTTACCATATTTGTTACATGAGATTTTTAACTTGCCAATCTGAATTCACTATATTATGCAATTCAATAGGTGGGAACCGTATTTTTTTCCCCAATTATTGTGATTCTTTAATTTCTGACACACCTAGTCATCTGGGTTGTTGCAACTTCTAATTGGTCATCAGGATACAAAATTCGGTGTAGGAGATAGTGATGAACCCAAGGGTAAGGTAGATACGAGACGGTTTGTTTCCTTCCTAAGGTGTATAGTTGTACCTGGAAGGTAGACAAGAGAGCTAGAAGGTAGACAAGAGAATTTATTTTAGTTTTCTACCTATAGTTCCAAGAAGGTCTAGCTATAGCTGGAAGGTAGGGGAGATAGACATGTGTAACTTTTTTGTGTTCCTTCTTCACTTCCAAACAGATGGAGAATGGTTGTTTATAACCAGTTGCAAGCATGAGGAAAAATGGTCGTGGATGTGCAAATAAAGGTATAGAGTAGATCATAAAGTTCTTTGTTTCTGATACATGTACCTGAAGCACATGGTTCCTATTTTGACCTTATATGCCATTTAGAACGGTATCTTCTACTACCTTCAATCCAAAATAAGTGTTGTAGTTTTGAACTGGAACTGCTACAATTACTTTGAATCAGAGGGAGTAAAAAAATTACCCGAGCAATCAGGGAATATGGAGATTTTTTATGCGTGCAAATCGAGTTTTCATTTTGTGTTTATACTATGGAAGTGAAAAATATTGACCTCTAATAGTTTTTTTATAATACCCCTAATAGGTTGTTTTTACAAGAAAAAACTGTGCTATTAGAGATTTCATCACCTCTAGATAAAATGCTAAAATATTATGCCACTTGGCTGGGAAAGTTTTGGTTGGACATTAAGTGCACTCCAATGGATGTATTGTAATAGTGCAATCGAATAGCTACTAAAATGAAGATTAGTATACCTAGCAAATCCATGCAATGATCATCCACTTGTTGATTTCTCTAAATTATCTTGGCTTGGTCAGGCTTTCATTACATTCAGCAGATATGTTGTGGCGTCACACCTATTTAACAATGTTTTTAATGCTCTTGCAAACCCATGACTCAAATAATGACCATATATTGGCATGCCTAAGTTTAAGTTGTTAATTGACCTATATGCAATGTGGTTTATTCTCTATAGAGGATCATGCCCTGTTTTTTTGCCATCCAAGGACCTTGAAAATGAAATGATGGGAGTGCTCAGGAGGGCAAACCCCATTCGTCCTTATTTCCTTTCCAGATACTAAGCTGTTGGAACAAGCAATATTATTTTGTATATATTCTTTCATTGACTATTGAGATAAACAATATTATTTCATGTATATTATTTTATTAACTTACTTCAGTGTGTCTTGGTTTAATCGAAGAAATCCTATTTTCATGGACATGACGATATATGTTTGTCATTTCTAAATGCAATGATAGAAAGCTAGGTATGTGTATTTTGAAATGCATATTTCTCCATGGTATAAAGGTCCTCGTTATCAAGATGAGCAAAGCAAAGAGCATTGCAGGTTGAGTTCATAATGTACCACACAGATCAAAATATAATAAAAGGTGCCGCATTGTATTTTTTTGGCACAACAAAGCGCGTGATCGCTTCTATTCTGAACTAATTTGTATGAAAACAACAAGATCACATGACAAACATGTTTGTCTACCTTGATTTGCATGATCTTGTCTTGCTTTGGATGTCCATGATGAAACCAAAATCTAAATGAAATCTTAGTTGTTCCTAATAATAATTTTCATTTGAGATGACTCATAGTATAGGAGGATAACACTTCCAAGGTCTGTGAGGCTATATTTATTTATTCTTTTGGATCCGTTGCAGCGTGCGAGAACTCTACAAGTAATGAAAAGGGCTAGTTAGTCATAGAAACACAAACAAGCACACTTTCAGGTGTATTTAGATGAGACACGGAACTTTAATACATAGAGTGATACAGATACTTCTCTAGTTCCTTTGGTTTGAATCTTGTCGTAGATAAAATCAGATCAGTGACACAACACTGCTGACCATTGTAGTTGAGGGTCATACCAAAAATTAGCGAGTAAGATGGTAATTTGCTCTCAAAACATGTAAGAATACATACATTGCAGATATTCTTATCATCAATTAGCATCCACCCTGTAAAATGAACCGAATCAGACAAATTGTTCCTAGAGACTTCACACATGCACATAGCAAACTAATGGAAATATACGCAAACTGGTAGGAAACAATCACTTTGGAAACTCTAAACTCCAATGGAATTTGTACATGATCATAAAAATATGTTTTTATAGATTGTTTAGACATGTGGGTAAAGACTTATTTTTTTCCACTCTTGAACCTTCCTTGGTGTTTGCGTTGCAAGTGGGGTGATTTGGTCCTTCCAGTGATGGTGGCCAAGCTAGAACGTTATAATTGTGAAGTACTTTGACGGGTGGAGGAAGTACTGAAATCTTTCCAGGCCTTCGTTCTTCGTGTTCGAACCTTGTCCAGAAAATACTAGGTGGTTCATCGTGTTGCTTAGGCGATTCATGCCGAACCGATGTGTACAGTGAGTTTAGATTGAATATATAACTGAGTGTATTTTCCTCGTAGGGGTTGTGGTGGTTTCCTTGGAGATATGGTTTCCTAAATTTCTCTCCTTCCATGTATGTAGTTCTGTACAACCTTTCGAATTTGGATAATTACCCACAGAACAATAGCCCTAGGCATATAAATATTTTTTCGTTGATAAAATGGCCTACATACATTTGGCTTTGCTAACCTGAGTTCTCTAGGTTCAGGGCATAATCAAATTTGTCACCTGTAATAGTGTGTCTCACCTCTGAAGTACCTAGTGTACCAATTTGTTATCACTTCAGGGTTCTTTCCCCATTGTTATGTAATATTTCCAAGTTTACTCAACGGGTTCAATTTGTCCAAGTTCATACTATTTTGATCCCATATCTTATTGCTACATGTTCTTATACTTCATAAATGCACATGCTGCAACAGATATTATGTACCTGTTTTGGATATGGGTAATAAACGTAAGAAGAAGAGATCTTTACACACATGCCGTGAATTAAGAGTAGAGGATAGTAAGGCAGGGCCAGTGAGTAGTGGCCCCATTATCATTGACTTTAGAATGGTTCCCCCATGCACCGGATGTCTTCATTGCTTTATCATGTAAGGTTATGCATATGGTGCACCACCCATTATTTATACCTCAAAGATGAAACACTTCGTCCATCAATTCAAGCTTGTTATTTGAGAGCTTTTGTTTTGTTAGATTTGTAGGCACTGAAAGTAAGCCGAGAAGAGGAATAAAGAGAGCTCAAGAGCATTGAGAATGGGAACACGAAGGGAAATCCTTGCTTTTTAGTTTGCACCTCTATTGTTAGGGATGAGAATATTTGGCATGGATCCTTTCCTGATGCCTCCCATTCCTACCATTCTTGTGTGCTCATTCCTCTTCCCTTAGGATTGCATCAGTATATTTGATGGATAAACAATAGGTATGTCTCCACATATTTAGATAACTTGAGAGCTTGAAGGTGAGAAAGGAAGTGGGAAAATGAGGGCATAAGAGCAGTGGGAGTGGGAACATCGAGGAAAGCCTAACTTGTTTTATTTTTGTCATCTCTAGTGTTGGAGGTGAGAACTTTCTTGGTGTTTCCCGATGGCTCCCATTCCTATTGTTCTCAACCATTCCTTCGTATTCATTTTTGACTTGCTTAACTTAATATAGAAGCCCAAATATATGTGTGCACATGTTCAATGTGGGATCTGAAAAGTGAAGGAAGAGGAAGAAAGAGAGCGTGTCAAAGCAATGGGAATGTTAACATAGAGGAAAGCCTAACTTACTGGTTCTTCACCTCTTGTGTTGAGGTGGGAATGCAGTTTGGCACTTCACGATGCCTCTCACTCCTATCGTTTTTAGGCACTCCTTTCTCTTCCTTTTTGTTTGCTAAATCGCTCAAGGAAAAAACTAATACATGTGCATATATTTAGATGGTATGAGATATCCATTTTGAAATAGGGAGATGGATAAAAGAGGGCCTAAGAGTAGTGGGCATGGGAACATGATGGAAGGTTAAAGGTCTCTTAGTTGAACGTGCAACACTGAAAGAGACTTTGGTTGAGTTTCCCCGATGCCTCCCACGCCTATTGTTCTTTGGTGCTCCTTCATCTTCCTTATCACACACACGAAAATGATTCATAGTATAATATGATTTGTTTCAAGTTAATTAATTCACCCTACATACTTGGTTTCCAAATTTCAGTGTTAAACAAAGCACATGTTCAGCTCTAGATTATTTTGCACGTGAGTCCTTATCATGTCAAGATTATTAATTTACCATTCATGTATTATATATGAAATATCCATCTCTATATCGGAAAAAGGGAATTCATAGAAGCATACTTAAGAAGATGAGACACACAACTATAACACAAAAATGGTACACATTCTTCACTAGTTCCTTATGTTGTACTCATGCTGGAGACACAATCACATCAATGGCCAATGCTGACCACTGTAGCTAACAGTATGACAGAAATCGGAATTTGGAAGATGGTAATTGACACACAAAACATGTAACAATATGTGCATTATAGATTATTTTTATCATCAATTCCTAAAGAGTTCACAAATCCGATAGTAAACTAATGGATATATACGCATGCTACCAAGAAACAACCATGAACGCAACAAGATATATCTGAAGCTTCGAAAATTGTAAACTCCAATGGAATTTGTACACTTGACATAAAATGGTGTTGTTTTTTAAAATATTGTTTAGATGTGTGGGATAAGTCTTATTTCCTCAGTGTTGAAATTTTCTTGTTGTTTGCATCGCAACTTGGGTGCTTTAATCCTTGGAAGGATGGTGGTTGAGTTAGAAGGTTGAACTGGGAAGTACTTCAATGGTGGAAGAAGTGCATCAATGTGTATAGTTTAGACTTTAGACTGAATATATGTTCACTATACCTTCATGTGTTTTCCACCTAGGGATAGAGGGTGATGATTTCTTTAGAGAAATGTGTTTTCGTATATTTCTCTCATGCCATGTAGTTGCGTACAACCTGCAGAATTTGGATACTGAATTAGTTAAATAACAATAGCAATAGATGCATTTTTTCTTGAAAAAAAATTACCTATAGAAATTTTGGGTTTGCTAATATGTGTGTTGTCTAATCATGTTTTTATCATATTCTGCAATGTGTAATAATGCAGCTCATGTCCGTAGTACCTTATATGTTCCAATTAATTATTAATTTGGTGGTTCTTTTGCCACCGTTTTGTAATTTTCCAAGTTTACTTATTTACTTAAGAGGGTTTAATTTTTCTAATTTCTTATTATGTTTTGCTTATAACTTCATATTGCCACATATTTTCCACTATAAATGCACATGTTGATAAGTATATTGTTCTAAAAAAGGCTAGTACAGATATTATGTACCAGTTTTAGATATGGGCAATAAAGGTAAGTAGAAGAGATCTTTATGCATGTGCCCTAACTCAAGAGTAGAGGACAATAGGACATAGCGGATGATTATGTGGCCTCACTATCATTGATTGTTCATTTGTTTCTCGTCAATGGTTCTGCATATGTTGCACCACCCATTATTTATACCTCAAAGCTTAAACACTTTGTCCAACATTTCAAGGTTGTTCTTTGAGAGTTTCTGTTTCATTAGATTTGTAGGCACTAAAAGTAAGTCGGGAAGAGGAAGAAAGATAGAACTCAAGAGCACAGGGAATGGGAACATAGAAGGAAACCCCTGCTTGTTTGCTTGCACTTATAGTGTTTGAGGTGCAAATATTTGCATGGATCATTTCCTCATGCCTTCTATTCCTACCGTTCATGTGCACCCCTTCCCCTTCCTTTTAGCATACACGATAGCTCTGATGGATAAACCATAGACATGTTTCCACATATTTGGGTAACATGGGACTTCCAAGGCGAGCCCGGAAGAGGAAGAATAGAGGGCCTTAGAGTAGTGGGAATGGGAACATGGAGGAAATTCTAACTTGCTTAGTTTTCATCTCTAGTATTGGAGGTGAGAATTTAGTATGGTGTGTGCTAATGCCTCCCATTCCTATTGTTCTAAAGTACTCCATCCTCTTGCATTTTTGGCTTGCTTTATGTTAGAAACCGACTACTCCCTCTATCCATCTATATAGGGCCTAATGCGTTTTTCAAGGCTAACTTTGACCACATGTTGGAGCAATAATATATGACATGCAAGTTACACAAAGCATACCATCAAATTCATACATGAAAGGAGCATCGAGTGATATAATCTTCATATTATACAACACATATACTATTAATCTTACCAATAGTTAAAGACAATCTCGTAAAACACATTATACCCAATATATATGGATGGAGGGAGTATATGTTTGCACATATTCGATGTGAAATCTCAAAAGCAAGCTAGGAAGAAGACGAAAGAGAGGGATTAAGAGCAATGGGGATGAGAACGTGGAGGAAAGCCTAAGTTGTCGGTTCTTCACCTCTTGTGTTGAGGTGGAAATCCCATTTGGTAGTTCCTGATGCCTCTCATTCCTATTGTCCTTAAGTGCTCCTTCCTCTTCCTTTTGGTTTGCTAAATCTTTTAGCAGAAAAACTGAACATATATGTGGGTATATTCAAATGGCATGACATGTCCATTGAGAGACATGAAGAGGAAGATAATAGGACATAAGTGTAGTGGGCATGGGAACATGATGGAAGGCTAAAGCCCTCATTCCTCATCTTACACTTGAGGAGTCTTTGGTTTGATTTTTTTGTGATGCCTTCCATGCCTATTTTTTTAATGCTCATTTCTCTTCCTTTTGGATCATACAACATAAAAAGTATTCATAGTATAATATGATTTAGTCAAGTTCATACACATTGCATAGCAGGAGGGTTAATTTTTGTGTTCTTTTGGCATGTCTTAATCCATCGGTAAGATAAAATGCATGATTATGAAATGCTTTATACTTTATAATGTAGTATCCTGATTTATGTTTCCGATTCTGTTAGCAGAACCAAACACATGTTTATCCCAACAATATTCTAAGATGATTGCATACCATTCCAAGATAATTAATATCAAGTATGCATCTTTATCTGAGGAAAGTCCATGTAGTCATAGAAACATATACAATCACATTCTCAAATTTGGCAAGATGATAGACACAACTACAGTATAGACAATGGTAAATATTCTCCACTAGTTCCATTCAGTATCTGGACATGAATCGAATCAATGACACACCCTCCTGACCACTGAAGCTAAGAATAGGAGAAGAAGTCAGAGAGAGAAAGGTGGTAATTAGCGAACATAACATGTAACATTATATGCACTAAAGATCGATATTAGCATCAGTTAGCATCCACCCTATAAAATGATTTGAATCAGATAAACTATTTTTACAGAGTTCACACACAGGCATCGCAAACTAATGGATAAATAACACTTACTAGCAAGAAACAACATGGAGCGGTTTATCTCCACCTTCGCCAACTCTAAATTCTAATGGAATTTGTACACTTAATCATAAAATGATGTTGACTTTTGACACACTATATTGACATGCGACTTATTTCCCTCACTCTCGAACCTCAGTAGATGATTCGATCCAAGGGATGGTAGACGAACCACAAGGTTGTAACTGTGAAGTACTTTGCGTCTAGAAGAAGTTACGAGCTCTATTGAGGATCTTGTTCATCCTTTGTGCACGAACCTTGTTCCAAAAATACTAGATGGTTCGGCATGTTGCATGGCTGACCCATGTTGAACCGATGTGTATAGTGAGTTCACACGAGTATGTGACTAGGATGCTTCCTCCAAGGGATTGTGGCTGATGATTCATGTTTTCTTATATATTTCCTTCCATGTATTTGTGTACAACCTACATAATTTGAAGGCTAAATTACTTACAGAACAAGAAATTGTATCAATTTTCTTATAGAAATGAAATGTACATCCATTCTAGTTTTGTTGTTACAAAATCTATTTAGTCATGGCTTTATCACATTATCATATGTTCCAGTGTAACTAATATATGAAGTCCATGTGTACCAATTGTAACTGGAAATTATTTTCCCTTCTTTTATATTTTTTCTAAGTTTTAATTTATCAAAATTCTTATTATTTTTGTTTTTAGCTCATAACTTTTGATTGCTACTGAATTTTTTGCTTCATATTTTCTTTATATCATATCATTTAGTTATGTACAAGTGCATAATTTGATAATGATATGATATACCAGCTTTCAGATGTCCGTAAGAAGAATATCTCCATGCATGTGCTATAAATTAACAGTACATAGCAATAAGACAAAGCTAGTGATTGTGTGGCCCCATTGCCATTGATTGTAGAATGGTTCCCATGCACGAGGGTCTTCATTGCTTGCTCTCCCTAGTGTTCTCTATAGAGTGGTCTACAATCTATATATAGCGCAAAGGTGAGACACATTGTGCAACAATTCTTGGTGTTTACTTATTTGAGAATTTTGTACAAGTGGAGAGTAGGCCGTGAAGAGGAAGAAAGAGAGACCTGAAGAGCGCTAGGAATGGGAACATGGAGAAAAACTAAACTTATTTGCATTCACCCGTGTCGTATGTGCAAATATTATGTTTGGTATTTTTCTGATGCCTCCCATTCCTATGGTTCTTGAGCACTCCTTCCTCTTCATTTTGGCACGCGAACTAGCTTAACATACAATTATGGATATATATGCGTATACCTTAGATAATTTGAGATACATAAGGCAAGTCGGGAAGAGGAAAAATAATGGGCCTTAGAGTAGTGGGAATGGGAACATGGAGGAAAGCCTAACCTGCTCTCTTTTCACCTCTAGTATTGGAGGTGAGAATTCAGTTTAGTGTTTCCTGATGCCTCCCATTCCTATTATTCTAGAGCACTACTTCCTCTTCCTTTGTTGTCTTGCTTGGTTACTTTAGTTTAGAAACCAAATACATGTGTGCACATATTCAACCTGAGATCTGCAAAGCAAGCTAAGAAGAGGAAGAAAGAGAGGTCCTAAGAGCAATGGGAATGAGAACATAGAGGAAAGCCTAACGTATTGGTTCTTAACTTCGTGTGTTGAGGTGAAAATCCAGTTTGGTATTTCCTGACGCCTCTCATCCGAATTGTTCTTAAGCGCTCCTTCGTCTTCCTTCTTTGCTTGCCGTTTGGAGGCACCTACGTGCCAAGGCTCCTTGTCTTTTCACCATGTGATTGCATTAAGATGCGTGTTGTTATAATGGTATAAGGGTTAATCCACCATAAATTGTTGATTTGGGAACAATTATAAAGCTAATCATAAATGGCGGCCATCAACCATGGCCTAGCACGCCATGCATGATAGTAGTGACGTTTCTTTAGCAATCAATAAAATACCATGCATGTCATCATTCCTTGTTGAGAGGAGGAAACTAGAAATTAAAGGCCTCATTACTAAACCTCCATATTCTTGGGTATATGGACATTTGTTCCACACGTGTATGATTTAATTCGTGAACTTTTTTAAAATTTATTGAACTTTTTTGAGTCTCGCAATTTTTTTTGGAAATCGATGAACTTTTTTCGATTTTGTGAACGATTTTGATGAATTCGTAAACTATTTTTTCCAAATCAATGAACTTTTTCCATTACATAAATTTTAATCAAATTCATGAACTTTTTTTGTCAAATTCTTATACTTCTTTCATATCGATGATTTTTTTTATTTCATCAGCTTTCTTTCAAATCCGCGAACTTTTTTCTTCTTTGGATCCTTATGCGCCGGAAAGAGAAGTTGGCCCTCACGCCCAACTTAGTGCACCGTACGCCAAGTACCTCGCTCCTTCACTTCACGTCGACCGCTTGTGATCGTCAGCTTTTGTTTGCTTGCTACATTTTCTCGGATGTCTCTCCGGCTGCTGTTTTGTTAACTGAAAAATCGGTTGACGGTTTTCCAAATTCAGAAAAGTGCATGGATTAAAGAAAAGTTCACAAGTTTGTTAAACATTCATCAATTTGAAAAAAAAAACAAATTTGACAAATTAGTTCTCTTAATTGAAAAAAGTTCATGGATTTTTTTTTCATGGATTTTACATAAAATCATGAATTTGAAAAAAGTTCGCGAAATTGAAAAAGTTCATCGGTTTAAAAAAAAATTACTGCTCTTTTTGGATGTTGATATTCAGGGCCATGGAATTGAATTGGCCCCAATATCAAATCTCAGTGACTTCGATATTGGCACTGAGCCCGAATTCTGTTGTTTGGATGTGCACATAATTGACACTTAGAATTTGCATGAGAGGCTCAATTCTGAAGCTTGTTTGGACGGTCGGTCTCTTCATTGGAATTTATCATCTGTCATAGGTTGAACATTGTACTTTGATGTAATGTTTAAAACCAAATTATATGCAATAGCAGCACTTACACAAATACAACAATAATTAGGCATCAATTGTCAACAAACTCTCTCTCTCTCCCTCTCTCTCTCTCTCTCTCTCTCTCTCTCTCTCTCTCTCTCTCTCTCCCTCTCTCTCTCTCTCTCTCTCTCTCTCCTATCTTCTGCATAATCCATTTCAATTAATTCACTTCATGTCACTAACGTCATATGGTTTTCTGTGGCAGCTATATGCTTTGAAAATGCACATGGTCTTGTTTGTTCTTCTATGTCTGAAAAACAACAATACTGACCTGCCAAAGGTAAAAAATAATCTCAGATTACTAGCACATACAGGTGTTCACTAGGGGATTAGGTTTCTGTGTAGGATTAGGGAGGGGCTAGGGGCTGATGGCTAAAGGAAGAAGTAGCCATGTGGGAAGATGTTGTCGTGCCTTCTGCCATGGGAGGAGGGCATGCGGTGGTGGGTAAGCAGACATCGGACAGAGGAGCTAGGGCACGGGGAGGCGAGCAAGCAGGGAGATGGGAACGTGGGGTGGGTGAGGCGGCGCGCCTGAAGGTAGGAGCATGCGTGGGAGAAGGGGATCCGTTGCAGAGAAGAGAGAAGGAAGACCGTGGAGAGGGATGACCCACACCGCCGGATGCACTGCGTCGCGCCTGTGTTTTGCTTCTTCTCATGCTCTCGTGTTCATTCCCCTCGAGCGTGGGCGAACCGATAAGTGAGCGCTCGATCCCGAATATCAACCAAGGTCGAGGTCGCGGCCTTTGAATTCGGGAATAGCTACGTGAGCCACGAGAGTGGGCTAGCCAATATCTTAGGCCAATTCAACAAATCAATTCCCTGACCATCCAAACAATGACATTCGGGCTGGCCAATGCCAATATCAATTTCTGGGCCTTAATATCAACATCCGAACGAGCTGTACATGAATTTGATATAAAAAATGTTCACAAATTTGGAAAAAGTTCATTGATTGAGAAATAAGTTCATGAATTTGGAAAAACTTCATTACATTGAAGAAAGTTCATCAATTGAGAAAATGTTCACGGATTTGCCAAAAAATATGGCGAAAATGAAAAAGATTCATTGATATTTTCAAAAAACTAATGAATTGATTTTTTATAATTAAACTGAAAAAACAAACTTGAAATTTAAAAAGTTCATTGATTTTAAAAACAATTCACAAGTTTCACCAAAAATTTCACTAATTTTAAAAAAGTTCATCAACGTAACAAATAAGTTCACTAATTTGATGAAAGTTCAGGAAATTGAAAAGGTTTGTCGAGATGAAAAAGAGTCACAAATTTGACAGAAAAGTACTCGAATCGTGTTTTTTGGGGGAAATTGGAAAACATTCATTATTTGAAAAAAGAACCACATATTTGAAAAAAGTTCATGTATTTAAGCAAGTAAAAAGAAATGGGAAAATAATAAGAAATATAGAAAAATAATAAAGAATAAAACCGAAGAAAAAAGGCCAAACAAAATCAGAAAAAAAAGGCACACTGACAAGATGCAGAACAAAAAGAAAGAAATGAAGTAACTAAACAGAACAAGTAAGTTGTTTCAATTGTTTATTGTGTGTGGAAGTAGACCAATAGGTTGGGAGTTTGAATCCTACTTCATTCCCCTATTTTTCAAAGGTTAAAAATGGGCCAGGCCCAGTACAGAGAGGATGTGCGCCAGTTTGTGTGATGGTACTACCCGGCAAAGGACCAACTATGAAAGTTGGAACAATTCATATTGTCCTTTATACATTTAGTTAGGGGGGTGGGGTGTACCGAAGCGGAACTCATTTTTTATACAGGCTTGTAAATAGATTGATCTGAACGGATCGATGGATGGTGAGCCGATAATATTTTTTTTGAAAAGAGGATACTTAGGCGGTGTACTGAAGCGGGACTCATTTTTTTATACAGGCTTGTAAATAGATTGTTCTGTACGGATCGATGGATGGTGAACCGATAATGTTTTTTTGGGAAAGAGGAGACTTAGTTGCTCCGCGAATTAAAGTTTCTACGACTTATGTTCAGAAATAGTGTACTTACTAAAGTCTGATGAAAAGTGGATGTACAGGGAATAAGAAATGCAGGCTTTACAGTGCTAACGAAACAATGCATCATATGTCAATACACTATTCGGTGGCAAGATATGCCTGGGGTGGTGAACTGTGCTTTCGGTTTAAACATGAATTTTCTTTCTGTATACAGATTTGTAATTCCGTCACAAAAATTGCAATATCTTTTTTTGTTTTCCTGGTAAACCTAAAAATATATTTGTAGTAGAACTAGCTGCCATCTATTGGGCTATTTGGATGGGATGGTTTGTAGAGACAAGGACTACGAGGAATACAAGTCAGATGTGCAAAACTGCACCGTATGATAGCCTGGCTTATTAGGGATGATAGACTACTCATATCAATAAGGAATTCCTTCTCTTTCGGAAGCCCATTCGGACAAAACTTCAAAGTTAAGCGTGCTCAGCTTGGAGTAATGTCAGGATGGGTGACCGACCGGGAAGTTGGTCCCGGGTGCGCACGAGTGAGGACAAAGTGCGCAGAAAAAGCTAGTATAGATTTGTGGGGCCAGTCTAGATCCCACCAGGGGTAACGACCACTGGCGGGTGCGTTCGGGGCGTTACAAGTAGGTATCAAAGCCGAACCTCGCGGTTACACGGATGTTTGTCGACAGGTGCTCGGTCATGTTCTTCATGATATTTGTGACCCGTTGTTGCACACGGCATGGCACATGTATCGGACTGGATGCACAGACGTTTGTGCCAAGAGGGAATGTTCCTGTGGACCGACGAGGACGTCGGTTCCTCTGAGTGAGGGTGTATGTAATAGCCTGACTTATTAGGGATGATAGACTACTCATATCAATAAGGAATTCCTTATTTTCCAGAAGCTCATTCAGACAGAATTCCAATGTTAAGCGTGCTCAGCTTGGAGTAGTGTCTGGATGGGTGACCGACCGGGAAGTTGGTCCCGGGTGCGCACGAGTGAGGACAAAGTGCGCAGAAAAGGCTAGTATTGATATGTGGGGCCAGTCTAGATCCCGCCAGGAGTAACGACCACCGGCGGATGTGTCCGGAGCGTTCAGTTGTAGATAAGTCCTCAATAGGAAAAGGTATTCACTTTTGAGGTCATAGTGGAAGAGGTGGTGGCATGAACGGGTTATTTTGTTATGGCATATAATTAGCCTATGAAACCGATTCTCCGTGAGGGCCCTTTCTGACTGTCTTATCCGTTTCATTGAAAGTGAAATTGGCCTTAAAAGTACAAAAGGGAGTCAAACAAATACTCAAATATGCAAAAGCATTTTGCGCAAACATAGTTCTCTCCATAATGCCAAACACATCTTTATTGACCAAAAGGTCGACATAATAGAAAATGTCACTCGATTTGTTTAGAAAAATGATGAAAGTTGAATAACTTTTACAAAGAGCATGGAGGCCCCGCCTATCACCATCAAATGGGACGAAATATTTCCTTATTCACACATGTATTAAGTTTCCGGTTAATACAATTCTAGCATGAATAAAAGACATTTTTCATGATGTATAAGAAATATAAATAACAACTTTATTATTGCCTCTAGGGCATATTTTCTTCAAGAAACATATACAATCACATTCTCAAATTTGGCAAGATGATAGACACAACTTCAGTATAGACAATGGTAAATATCCTCCAGTAGTTCCATTCAGTATCTGGACATGAGTCAAATCAATGACACACCCTCCTGACCACTGAAGCTAAGAATAGGAGAAGAAGTCAGAGAGAGAAAGGTGGTAATTAGCGAACATAACATGTAACATTATATGCACTGAAGATCAATTTTAGCATCAGTTAGCATCCAACCTATAAAATGATTTGAATCGGATAAACTGTTTCTACAGAGTTCACACACGGGTATCGCAAACTAATGGATAAATAGCACTTACTAGCAAGAAACAACATGGAACGGTTTATCTCCACCTTCGCAAACTCTAAATTATAATGGAATTTGTACACTTGATCGTAAAATGGTGTTGATTTTTGACGCACTATATTGACATGCGACTTATTTCCCTCACTCTCGAACCTCAGTGGATGATTTGATCCAAGGGATGGTAGACGAACCACAAGGTTGTAACTGTGAAGTACTTTGCGTCTAGAAGAATTAACGAGCTGTCTTGAGGATCTTGTTCGTCCTTTGTGCATGAACCTTGTTCCAAATATACTAGATGGTTCAGCATGTTGCCTGGCTGACCCATGTTGAACCGATGTGTATAGTGAGTTCACACGAGTATGTGACTAGTATGCTTCCTCTAAGGGATTGTGGCTGATGATTCCTGTTTTCCTATATTTTTTCTTCCATGTATTTGTGTACAACCTATATAATTTGAAGGCTAAATTACTTACAGAACAACAAATTGTATTAATTTTCCTATAGAAATGAAATGTACATCCATTCTAGTTTTGTTGTTACAAAATCTGTTTAGTCATGGCTTTATCACATTCTCATATGTTCTAGTGTAACTAATATATGAAGTCCATGTGTACCAATTCTAATTGGAAATTATTTTCCCTTCTTTTATATTTTTCCTAAGTTTTAATTTATCCAAATTCTTATTATTTTGTTTTTAGCTCACAACTTTTGATTGCTACATAATTTTTTGCTTCATATTATTTTTATTTTTTATATCATATCATTTAGTTATGTACAAGTGCACAATTTGATAATGAAATGATATACCATCTTTCAGATGTTGGTAAGAAGAATATCTTCATGCATGTGCTATAAATTAACAGTACATAGCAATAAGACAAAATTAGTGATTGTGTGGCCCCATTGTCATTGATTGTAGAATGGTTCACATGCACCAGGGTCTTCATTGCTTGCTCTCTCTAGTGTTCTCTATAGAGTGGTCTACAATCTATATATAGTGCAAAGGTGAGACACATTGTGCAACAATTCTTGGTGTTTACTTATTTGAGAATTTTGTACACACGGAGAGTAAGCCATGAAGAGGAAGAAAGAGAGACCTTAAGAGCGCTAGGAATGGGAACATGGAGAGAAACCAAAGTTATTTGCATTCACCCGTGTCCGAGGTGCAAATATTATGTTTGGTATTTTTCTGATGCCTCCCATTCCTATGGTTCTTGAGCACTCCTTCCTCTTCATTTTGGCACGCGAACTAGCTTAACATAGAATTTTATATACCTTAGATAATTTGAGATACAGAAAGCAAGTCAGGAAGAGGAAAATAGAGGGCCTTAGAGTAGTGGGAATGGGAACATGAAGGAAAGCCTAACTTGCTCTCTTTTCACCTCTAGTGTTGGAGGTGAGAATTCAGTTTAGTGTTTCCTGATGCCTCCTATTCCTATTATTCTAGAGCACTACTTCCTCTTCCTTTGTTATCTTGCTTGGTTACTTTAGTTTAAAAACCAAATACATGTGTGCACATATTCAACCTGAGATCTGCAAAGCGAGCTGAGAAGAGGGAGAAAGAGAGGTCCTAAGAGCAATGGGAATGAGAACATCGAGGAAAGCCTAATTTATTGGTTCTTCACCTCGTGTGTTGAGGTGGAAATCCAGTTTGGTATTTCCTGATGCCTCTCATCCGAATTGTTCTTAAGCGCTCCTTCGTCTTCCTTCTTTGCTTGCCGTTTGGAGGCACCTACGTGCCAAGGCTCCTTGTCTTTTCACCATGTGATTGCATTAAGATGCGGGTTGTTATAATGGTATAAGGGTTAATCCACCATAAATTGTTGATTTAGAAACAATTATAAAGCTAATCATAAATGGCGGCCATCAACCATGGCCTAGCACGCCATGCATGGTAGTAGTAACGTTTCTTTAGCAATCAATAAAATACCATGCATGTCATCATTCCTTGTTGAGAGGAGAAAACTAGAAATGGAAGGCCTCATTACTAACCTCCATATTCGTGGGTATATGGACATTTGTTCCACATGTGTATGATTTAATTCGTGAACTTTTCTAAAATTTGATGAACTTTTTTCAATCTCGCAAACTGTTTTGGAAATCGATGAACTTTTTTCAATTTTGCGAACGATTTTGATGAATTTGTAAACTATTTTTTCCAAACCAATGAACTTTTTCCATTACATAAATTTTCATCAAATTCATGAACTTTTTTTGTCAAATTCTTATACATCTTTCATATCGATGATTTTTTTTTAATTTCATCAACTTTCTTCAAATCCGCGAACTTTTTTCTTCTTTGGAGCCTTATGCGCCGGGAAGAGAATTTGGCCCTCACACCCAACTTAGTGCGCTGCAGGCCAAGTACCTCGCTCCTTCACTTCACATTGACCGCTTGTGATTGTCAGCTTTCGTTTGCTTGCTATATTTTCTCGGGTGTCTCTTTGGCAGTTCGGCTGTTGTTTTGTTAACTGAAAAACCGATTGACGGTTTTCCAAATTCAAAAATGTGAATGGATTAAAGAAAAGTTCACAAGTTTATTAAACATTCATCAATTTGAAAAAAGTACACAAATTTGACAAATTAGTTCGCTTAATTGAAAAAGGTTCATGGATTTAATTTTTACACGAATTTTATGGAAAATCATGAATTTGAAAAAGTTCGCGAAATTGAAAAAGTTCATCGGTTTGAAAAAAAGTACTGCTCTTTTTGGATGTTGATATTCAGGGCCATGGAATTGAATTAGCCCCAATATCAAATCTCCGTGACTTTGATATTGGCGTTGAGCCCGAATTTTGTTGTTTGGATGTGCACAGAATTGACACTTAGAATTTGCATGAGATGCTCAATTCTGAAGCTTGTTTGGATGGTCGTTCTCTACATTGGAATTTCTCATATGTCATAGGTTGAACATTGTACTTTGATGTAATGTTTAAAACCAAATTATATGCAATAGCAGCACTTACACAAATAAAACAATAATCAGCAACAATAATTAGGCATCAATTGTCAACAAACTCTCTCTCTCTCATAATTTCTGCATAATCCAGTTCAATTAATTCAGCTCGTGTCACTAACATCGTATGGTTTTCCCTGGCAGCTATATGCTTTGAAAATGCACATGGTCTTGTGTGTTCTTCTATGTCTGAAAAAAAAACAATACTGACCTGCAAAATGTAAAAAAAAAAAAAAGTCAGATTACTAGCACATACAGGTGTTCACTAGGGGATTAGGTTTCTGTGTAGGATTAGGGAGGGGCTAGGGGCTGGTGGCTAGAGGAAGAAATAGCCATGTGGGAAGATGTTGGCGTGCCTTCTGCCATGGGAGAGCATGCGGTGGTGGGTAAGAAGACGGCGGCCAGAGGAACTAGGGCACGGGGATGCGAGCAAGCAGGGAGATGGGAAAGTGGGGTGGGTGAGGCGGCGCGCCTGAAGGTGGGTGCATGCGTGGGAGAAGGGGATCCGCCGGAGAGAAGAGAGAAGGAAGACCGCGGAGAGGGATGACCCGCACCGCCGGATGCACTGTGCCGCGCCTCTGTTTCGCTTCCTCTCATGCTCTCGTGTTCTTTTCCCTCTAGCGCGGGCGAACCGGTAAGTGAGCGCTCGATCCCGAATATCAACCAAAGTCGAGGTCGCGGCCTCTGAATTCGGGAATAGCTACACGGGCCACGAGAGTGGGCTAGCCAATATCTTAGGCCAATTCAACAAATCAATTCCCTGACCATCCACACAATGACATTCGGCCTGGCCAATGCCAATATCAACTTCTAGGCCTTAATATCAACATCTGAACGAGGTGTACATGATATTGATACAAAAAAATGTTCACGAATTTGAAAAAAGTTCATTGATTGAGAAATAAGTTCATGAATTTGGAAAAAGTTCATTACATTGAAGAAAGTTCATCAATTGAGAAAAATTTCACGGATTTGACAAAAAATATGGCGAAATTGAAAACGATTCATTGTTTTTTTCAAAAAACTAATGAATTGAATTTTTATAATTAAACTGAAAAAAAACTTGAAATTTAAAAAGTTCATTGTTTTAAAAAACAATTCACAAGTTTGACCAAAAAAGTTCACGAATTTTTAAAAAGTTCATCGACGTAACAGATAAGTTCACTAATTTGAAGAAAGTTCAGGAAATTGAAAATGTTTGTCGATATGAAAAAGAGTCGCGAATCTGACAAAAAAGTACTTGAATCGTGTTTTTTTGGGGAAATTGGAAAACATTCATTATTTGAAAAAAAAGAACCACATATTTGAAAAAAGTTCATGAATTTAAGCAAGAAAAAAGAAATGGAAAAAGAATAAGAAATATAGAAAATAATAAAGAATAAAGCCGAAGAATAAAAGGCCAAACAAAATTAGAAAAAAGAATAAAGAAAGGCACACTGACAAATGCACAACAAAAAGAAAGAAATGAAGTAACTAAACGGAACAAGTGAGTTGTCTCAGGTGTTTGTTGTGTGTGGAAGGAGACCAATAGGTTGGGAGTTGGAATCCTACTTCATTCCCCTATTTTCCCATGGTTAAAAAAAATGGGCCAGGCCCAGTACAGAAGGGATGTGCGCCAGTTTGTGTGACGGTACTACCCGGCAGAGGACCAACTATACATACGAAAGTTGGAACAATTCATATTGTCCTTTATACATTTAGTTATACAGGCTTGTAAATAGATTGATCTGTACGGATCGATGGATGGTGAGCCGATAATGTTTTTTTTGGGGTGAGGAGACTTAGTTGCTCTGCGTATTAAAGTTTCTATGGCTTATATTCAGAAATAGTGTACTTAATAAAGTCCGATGAAAAGTGGATGTACAGGGAATAAGAAATGCAGGCTTTACAGTAGTACCGAAACAATGCATCATATGTCAATACACTATTCGGCGGCAAGATATGCCTGGGGTGGTGAACTGTGCTTTCAGTTTAAACATGAATTTTCTCCCTGTATAAAGATTTGTAATTCTGTCACAAAAATTGCAATGTCTTTTTTGGTTTTCCTGGTAAACTTAAAAATATATGTGCAGTAGGACTAGGTGCCATCTATTGGGCTATTTGGATGGGATGGTTTATAGAGACAAGGACTACGAGGAATACAAGTCAGAGGTGCAAAACTGCACCGTTGTAGCTAGGTCCTCAATAGGAAAATGTATTCGCTTCCGAGGTCATAGTGGAAGAGGTGGTGGCATGGACGGGTTATTTTGTTATGGCATATAATTAGCCTATGGAACCGATTCTCCGTGAGGGCCCTATCTAAATGTCTTTTCAGTTTCATTGAAATTGAAATTGGCCATAAAAGTACAAAAGAGAGTCAAACAAATACTCAAATATGCAAAAGCATTTTGCGCAAACATAGTTCTCTCCACAATGCCAAACACATCTTTATTGACCAAAAGGTCTATATATTACTCCCTCTGTCACTAATGTCAAAAACGTTCTTATATTTTGGAATAGAGGGAGTAGAAAATATCGTTCTATTTATTTAGAAAAATAGTGAAAGCTGAATAACTGATATAAAGAGCATGGAGGACCCCGCCTCTCACCATCAAATGGGATGAAATAATAATGTCTTCAAACACACAAACAGGCCCAACATTGCAACCACCGAAGGAGATTCCCCGCTCGGAATAGCTATACGCACATCATGTTTTCTGGACGGCATGTGGACGATGGTACAATCTCACAATTCCTTATTTACGGAGGAATTTAAGCTAGCTAGTGTTGTGCATGCATCGGCAGAAAAATCGTCGGCTACGTAGCACTGCCCATTCCCACTCCGGTTCTGGCCACCTCCTCGGTTCGAACTGATGAAGAGAGACAGATAATTTATTTTAGCATTCATATTACGAATTTAGATCAGCCCAACCGTAAAATGAGTTTTACATAAAAATAACACACAGAAAGTCCTTCCGGATGCGGGCGGATGCAGATCGAAGATCTCAGATTTTTGCACCGAATGCCTGTGGAAAAGCATTGGAGTGTACTTGCTGTTCGTGCGCAGCCATGCCAATCGCTGCACGCGTCGAACGACACGCGCGTCCAGGACTAGAGTAGCACGGTCACAATTTCCCGCCTCGTTCATGTCCCCCCACGTGCATATAAGGCGAGCAACCGCACCGTGTAGCTCAGAGATCGGCAGCGAGAGGAGGCACTCCACATCTGCGCAACCACATAAGTGTAGCCAGAGACAGGAGACGGCCATGAGAGGCGTCGAGGCGAAGCGGCTCTGCGCGCTGCTGCTGGTGCTGCTCTGCGTGGCCGCGCACTTCCACGGCGCGTCCTGCCGCGGTGGCGGAGGCCATGGATTCGGTGGGCACGGTGGGAGGGGTGGCGACGGCGGCGGCCGATGGAGGGGTGGCGGTGTGAGTATGCCGTGGGCGCAACGACACAGCGCCGCCGCTGAACCGCGTGCAGGCGGCGGCGTCGGCTGGAGGGTTTCCGGCTGCGCTACCCTCGCGACCGCGGCGCTGGTCAGGTGGCTCTGAACGTGCCTACTTCCGCAAGCTAATCTCGAAGTAACTAGCTAGCGATTAGAGGAGCAAGTTTTTCTTTATGAAATTTTCTTGCAAGTGAAAAGCAGTAGTAGATCGACAGATCGAATCCTGGTTCAACGAGTGAATCCTGGACTAGTAGTAGCACTAGTATATCCCGTGTATAATTAACTTTTGGTCAATTGCAAAGGCACGACCATTCTCCTAACCAAACCTGCTTCCAAACATCAGGTTCTTCAAGATCAGGTTGGTCTGGATCGATGCAAAAACGAAAATCTAGCAAAAGTTGGCTGTCAGAGGATCATCTCGTCCCGACACTTTTTGCAAAAACTAAAAAAATCAACGTCCCATGCTAATTTATTATTTTTGTTCGTTGGAGTATTTCACTAATACCGGTAGTACAAAAACTTACGCTCTGAACGAATTCATTTTCCGAAAAGAAGGTAGCTGTGCATAGCTAAGAGTTGTGAAATTAGAGTGTACTCCCTATGTACCATAATACTTGTCGCGACAAGTATTATGGTACAGAGGGAGTAGATGCTTGGTGATCACAAATACCTGCTTGCTAACCCTCGTAGCGGTCGCGAGGCTTCGTCATTTTTGTCGATCCGTCGTTATCGGCATTTGTTTCTTTTCTTTTTCTCTTTCATTTTTTTTTTGAACGTGATTGTGATGCTTTCGCCTCAGTTTCTATCGTTGGTTTTATCGGATGGTTGCTTTGTAATACAAAGCGGTGGGAAACCCTTTCTCGTGAACCCTGTAAAAAAAACCTTGTTTCTAACCCCGCAAGAATAAGTACCTCCTTGCTAGGTCTAGATGGCACTACTGCTACTTTATGATTGTATTTTATTTCAAAAGTGATGTATGAAATTTGTAGTGCAAGAAAAAGAAAACATATCTTTTCTATCATGAGACTCCACTTTCAACCTCTTGTATATACGTTTCCCTAGTTTGAAAATTGGCAAAGCAGATAATATCTTCTGGACGCAAAAAAAAAATAAACTTGTGTATCTCCCAGGCATCTGCATCCATCAAAACGATGTACTCCCTCTGCAAAGAAATATAAGAGCCTGCAAAACATTACTTTTTTTGAATTCATTTTGGGTGGTGCTCCACGAATACCGAGCCGGGTCACTCAGAATGAAAACCTAAGGTCTGGCCATTACTTCAATGATCTAAACACTCTTATATTTCTTTACGGAGGTTGTAATCTGCAAGAGCATATATACCTATCTTGTAGGTAATCACAATATGTTACTACCATCCGTTAAAAAAAAAACAGGTCCGGCCATTCTTGCAGCTAAAACTGGCTAAGATCAGATTGCCGAATATGTATCCAGTAGTGGATTAATTGATGCAGAAGCAAAGCATAATTGGCTTTGATAACCACGGCCCCACGTTAGTGCAGCAACTTCTTTTTTTCAGTCTTCCACTAGCAAAAGAACTTTGATGCGGAGTTCATTTTCCAAAGAGTAATTTTCACTTCTTTCCTATTTCTTTAGCTTTGTTTTTTCTCTACCTTGTACCTTCTTTAGCATTGTTCTCTCCATTTTGTACCTATTTGACAGTTTGTGTCAAATCTAACTGTACTAGGTCCTTGTCACACTGGTAGTTGACTGAACAGCCGCTTAACGCATATTTCTAAGGCACCACCTGCTTAGAGCATCTCCAGCCGGTGCGCCCCCAAGACGCGCGAAAACCGCCACTTGGCGGCAAGCCGGCGCTATTTTAGGCGTGGGGGCGAGCACGTTCCCAGCCGCAGCTCCCAGACCGCCCCCCGCAGTTCGGCCATAATGCAGCAAACACGGCCAGAATTTAGCAAACACGACCAAATTTGAACAAACACGGCATATTTCTGATAAATTTAGGCGTTTTTACACGAAAAAGGGGCGAAAAAACCCTAAACTACGGGTCGAAGTAGGCGCTGAGCAGGGTGTAGTCGTCGCCAGTGTCGTCCTCCTGCTTCTCCTCCTTGACACGGCCGGCGCCGCAGCTCGACCCCTCACACCGGCGAGCTGCTTCACGGTGACGGCGTTCGGCGATCTCCTCCAGGGCACGACGCTGGCGGTCCAGCTCAATGCGCGCGTAATCCTCGCGCGCCCACTTCAAAACGGCCTCTTCTTCGTCGACCTCCTCGACGAGAACAGGCTTCGGCTTCACGGCGGCGAGCCCCGGCTCCGGCTTCACCGCCGCCAGCCCTGGCTCCCTCTTCAGCTTGACGAGGCGAGGAGGGGCCGAGGAGGAGGAGCCACGACCACCGTCGTTGATGACGAGGCCGGCGCCGCGGGTGCGTCTACCGAGCGGCGTCTCGGCCGGCTCTGGCTTGACGCTGACCAAGGCCGGCGCGCCGGAGGAGTGAGAGGAGGATCGGGGGGAGGAGGAGGATGACCAACCCGTCATCCTCCTCGGCAGCCACGCGCCGCCGCTCCGAGCGCTCGGGTACTCGAACGACGGGTCGTTGCCGCCCTTGAGGTGCGCGAGCACGCGGCTGAGCGTGCGGCCCGGGACGCCCCACCACAGGCGGCGGCCGTCGCTGTGGTTGCGGCCCCGCGGCGCCGGCGTGTTGTTGGTGGAGGCGAACCGCTCCTCCTGCCGGCGTTCGAAGAACGCCGCCCACGCCGCGTGGTTGCCGACGGCGTACTCCGGGAGCGCCTGCTCCGCGGCCGTCAGGGACGCCCGCGCACGCTCGATCTCGGCGTGGAAGTAGGCGGGCGTCTCGGGGACGGGCAGAGGGGGGACAGGGACGCCACCGGCGCTGAGCCTCCATCACGACGTAGCGCGTACGTCGGGTGGCGCGGGGTAGTTGGCCTCGTGGAGGAGGTACGCCTCCCACTCATGCAGCGAGCGGCGGCCGAAACCGTTGGCCGCCGCCGCGTCGCCGGGGTACCTCGCTCTCATGGTTGCCGGGTGGGAAGTGCGGCGGCGAGGAGGGGGAGATGGGGGAAGTGCGGCGGTGAGGATGGAGGAGGACTGCGTGTTCCTCACCAGCGCGGCCAGGGGCGCCTTTTATAGCGGCTCGGGGCGGCCGCGTGCGAACACGTGGAGGAAGACGGGGCGGCGTCGCCTCAATGCGCCGCCCGTGAATCAATGGCAGGCTGACCGGCGGCAGCCTTGGCATTGATTCCCCGTGGGAAAACCGAGACAATGAGGACGACCAGCCTTCGTCTCGCTGACGCGCCGGTCCCACCACTCTTTCGCGCCAAAACGTTCGCGCCGGCGCCCCCAGCGCGACGGGTTCGGGTTGGGTGCGCCGGCGCCAATTTCGGCCAAATCCGGCGAAAAACAGGATCATGGAGGCGCGACTGGGCCGATTTTTCGACGTCACCGCTAAAAAACGGGCTTGGGGGACCTGTTAGGAGCGCGGTTGGAGATGCTCTTAACTTGAACCAACTTGCTATCACTATGGTCATACGGTGTCAAACTACTATATAACTAGCTAGTGACCTGAAGCCTTATTGCACCTGTACTTGAATAATATACTACAGCTGTTGTCTATGTTTGACCAACTTTGCAGCAAAATATATAAAAACTAGATAATTTCCCCGCGCGTTGCAGCGGGAATATAAAGATTAATTGAAGATGAATTGTATATGCAGGAAAAGATCTAAATAAAAAGATACTATTTTTTACATAGAGATATTCTGTACTTGCATTGTGCAAATAAAGAGTATGCATGTACACCGTACAATAGCATCTGCAACAATTTAAATCAGGGCATTTCGCAACCTTCAAAGAGTAGATAAATTCAATAATGACCTGTTGTACTACATATGTTTGTAAAGGACTTCTTGAGAGATGATAGTATTACCAATGAAGAAAAATTAAAATCTAGTATCATACGGAAAATATATAACAATGCTCCAGCAGTCGAGATACATGTATCATAATTCCCTGAATGTCAATGTCACTTGAAAGTACCATCATCTAGAAGAACATGAAAATACTGCGGTGTTTACCTGTACATCAAAGGAAGGATTGTTTCATGACATCCACACGGATAAATAATTTTTATGTAGCTAATACTTAACAAAGGATCAAATTTGAGTTCATTCAAATTGATATATGTGGACTGCCAGAAACAAAAAGGAAAAGTTATAAATAGATATACACATATGTACAAAACAGATAAATGTGAAAGAAAATAGCGCAGATAAAATATTGATGTTATGGAAGATCCGAAGGTACATACCTAGAATATTGAGAGTTTACTAAAAAAGGGCAATGCGCCACCAAGCTTAGGCATGAGGTGAGCATCAATAACCCTAAGAAACAAAGGAAATGAAACCCACAGAGAAGAAATACTCGGATATTGTACTGGCAACAAAGTATGTGTTACTACTACATCCAGTTTTGGAGGTTTGTCATTGTATAAACAGTTGGTGAGCATGCCGGAAAGCTCGAGTGATATTGCTGAAAAGGCAAGAGAAATAACAACCATCTATTAAAAATGAATCATATATACTTTGTTGGACAAAATCATAAAATCATAACCAGGAATCAGAACATTTGAATGTGAAATAAAAACTCACTATAATATTGAACGAAATTGAGATAGAAAAAATTGCTACCTCGAGTCCTTGACTCAACTGAGAGATCTATGGGAACCAAAAAGATTCATGCAATTTATCCATGTTTAGATAATACAAAATATACAGACTAAGTAAGTTGTGTAGTAGTCAGCCCATATATAAACGAAAGGTAGAAACTGGAGTGATCAAACATATCTGGATTGATGTGCAAAGGCTATGGTGACTTACATGCTTGTATTCAATCATCATGAAGTGGATTGGTGTGATACGTATCCATGTTCGTCCTATTTGTCATAAGAACAGATCCAGGGGAAATAACAAAGTAAATTGTACATCCTATAGTTTAATCACGTGCTCTTTGACCTCCAGAAAATGTAGATCGAGGATGATACTGCCAACCACCCGTGGGGAGTAAGAATGAGCAGTTGCTGCTGATTTGGGATTCCTACCTGGCTGGCACCACGCCGCAGCTTATGCCCATGCCCATGAAGATGCCTCGACGGGCCGGACTCATGGTATTAAGGAAGTACGGGGAGAGAGGCTTGCTCCGTAGACAAACCCAGGATCGAGCGTGTGGAGGCAGTACCTAGAAGCGAACCTCGACTGCGGAGGCGGCGACGCCTGCGACGGGTAGTTCAGACTGAAGCACGGAGCCGCAAAGGAGCATGTGGTGCTGAGCGGGGAATACGCTGAGCATCCATGCAGAAAATGCAAAGGGTATGTGTGTGGCGTTGTAGAGAAGGAGAAGACAGGGAAAGAGATGAGAATAGGGGACACATGCACATAGTATTATGAAAGGTTTTGCTGGGGAGGCGAGGAGACAATGCCAATTTCGAGAACAGAATAGATAGTGGAAATTAATTGCAATTAGTGGAGGAGGATCAATCGGTTTCTAATGGCAATTAGTGGAGGATCAGTCGGTTACTACTATTAAAGGAGAATTAGTCGGTGACATGGTTGGTGTTTGGAACCGAATGATGTGGATGATCAATTGTGACTAATTGCAATTAGTGGATGATCAATTGGTGACGTGCTTGGTAAATTGGTTGGTGACTGCAACTGAATGATGATGTGGCATGAATGATGACGTGGACAGCTTGCATGTAGAAAGAATTGTTAGTAGTGGGGAGCAACTTCTTAAGAATGTAAGATTTATAATACTAATTATATAAAATGTAAAAATACATTTAATGATGAATCTAGTGATACTGATTTGGTATTCTAGATATTGATATTTTTGCCTATAAATTTAGTCAAACTTAGATAAGTTTGACTTTTTGAAAAAATAATACACCTTATATTAAGAAACGAAGGGAGTATAATATAATAAAGGTGGTTGTGTGTATTGTTTAATGTCGAGTCCCTGAGTTATGCTTTTTTTCGAAAAAGAACTGCCTATACATATCCCTACATCTCCGACAAGGATAATTGCCAATAGACATAACACCCACTTGGTGATAACAATTTGTTTCTCCCTCGTACTAGATTTCGGGTTAAATTTTTAGTCAAGTTGCACAGAATGATCGGGGAAAAGGATCTGCAGGGAAATTCGAGTTATGCGTTCACATTTCAGTTCAGAACACGTACTAGACGTTATTTCAGTTCAGAACACAAGGCCTGTTCGAATCTTTAGTGCAATTTTTTTAAAGGATCTTTAGTGCAATTTTGTAACTACGGTTCTCAATTCCTATAATTAAATCCCAATTAAGAAACATAGCAAGAAAAAAATTCAAGATAAATTCAATGATGTTGTTTTCTTATGGGTCAAACCATATCATCCACAGGGCTGAACAGTTCGCTTCACGCTAATGAAGCCGGACGCCGTCAGAACTCGTGGACCGCTCGCCACCACATTGCAATGCATGCACATTATGTTTGCTTGTTTGCATTATCTGTGCGGTGGGCCACACACACACACACACGCCGATAATGACATATAATAACACGTCTTTGACTGTGGTGGAGCCGCTGTATCCGCCGATCGACATGTGCGTCTATGGCGAGCAGACCTCCACCACCAATCTGCAGTTGACGCTTTCCCGCTCCCGCCTCCTTCTTCCTTAGCCTCAAGGTCCAATACAATCTGCTGCCGACGCTTTCCTGCCTTCTTCCTCATCCACCATGTACATAAGGTCCAAGGCCGCGATACTTTACGGCACCAAATCAAACGGAAGAGAAAGGGAATACGACTAGACGAGAGCTAGACGAGAGAGGCCATGACCATGAGACTGGGAGGCAACGCGAGGCTGATCTGCGCACTGCTGCTGGTGCTGCTCTGCGTGGCCTCGCGGTTCCAGGGAGGGGCGTCCCGAGGCGGAGGGGGCGGCCGTGGTGGGAGGATAGGAGGCGGAGGCAGCAGCGATGGAGGAAGCACTGGCGGGGGAGGCAGTGCCGTGCCGGGGGCCAGCGGCGGCGGTGGAGGCAGTTACATGCGAGGGGCCGGCGGTGGCTACGTGCCAACAAGGGGCTACGGCAGCCGGAACACGAGTGCGACGGGGTCGGACGGACGCCGCGCCGCCGGCGAGCCGCGTGGCCGCGTCGTCTGGTTCTCCGCTGCCGCCGCCGCGCTCGTGGCCTTAGCGCTCGTGCGGTGGCCCTGAGCGTACTTACGCAAGCATGATCGATCGCTGGCGACGAGTGAAATACGGAATTTGTAACTTTGTATAGCAATTTAGAACGTGGCTGGATTCATGTCAGATATTTTTTATTTTTTAATACAGGCTTGTAAATAGTTCACGGAACCTTTTTCTTTCCCTCTTCTTTTTACCTTGTAAAATCGATGTGAGTACAGTGTGGTGGAAAATCGGAACATGGTCTCCCTAGAGCAGAATTTTGATTTTGTTCCCTTGAGATTTTTGGAATTTGTGAGATGGAGCTTCGTGTTGAGTCGTTCCATGCTTCTCTAAAATTACACGGCTACATACAACCCATAAATGAAGAGGTCCAACAAGTTGTTTATCAATAAAATTTATTGTAATTCAATTCAGGGGTGTTGTCTGGTCCAACAATTCAGGAGTGTTGGCTTCGGTAAGGCTACTTCCAATGCATTGATGCTAACATGAGGTGCTAAGCACATTAAAAACTTTAGCAACTAAAGCCCCCAATGCATAGATGCTTAACTTGTTGGTGCTAAAGCATGCTTCATTCAATGATTTTGCAACTAAAGTTGTTCATGCATTGGTGGGATTCTTCCATTTAAGTCTTTTACCTAGGTTCTCGCGCTTAGCATTGTTTCTTCCTGGATCACCACACTCATCTCTCTCCTCTTAATTACCTTGCCACATCAGATTTTTTTGTCTACATGGCATCCTTAGCACCTGTACAAGGTGGAGCATTGGGAGGAGCCTAAGTACGTAACATATGTGTGGTGTCATGCAGCTCTTTATTTATTAGGTTATACACTCATTTTGTCTTGGTATATGTGATGTTACTCAGGCCCTCCCCAATGCTCCACCTTGTACAGGTGCTAAGGCTGCCATGTAGAGGCAAAAAATCTGATGTGGCAAGGTAATAAAGAGGAGAGATGTGAGTATGGTGATCCCAGAAAGAACCAATGCCAAGCACGAGAACCTAGGCAAAAACAATTAAATGAAAGCAACCCACCAATGCATGGAATAGTTTAGTTGCTAAAGCATTAAATGAGGGGAGCTTAGCACCAACAAATGAAGCACCTATGCATTGTGGACATTAGTTGCTAAACTTTTTAATGTGCTTAGCACCTCATCTAAGCACCAATGCATTGGAAGTAGCCTCATAGTATGAGTAAGGCTCCTCCCAATGCTCCACCTTGTACAGGTGCTAAGCCTTCCACGTAGGCAAAAAATCTGATGTGGCATGTTATTTAAGAAGAGAGAGATGAGTGTGGTGACCCCAGGAAGAAACAATGCTAAGCGCGTGAACCTAGGTAAAACATTTAAAGAAAGGAAGCCCACCAATACATGAAGAGCTTTAGTTGCTAAATCATTAAATGAAGCAAGCTTAGCAACCATAAGCTAAGCACCTATGCATTGAGGAGTATAGTTGCTAAGCTATTTAATGTGCTTAGCACCCCATCTAAGCACCCATGCATTGGCAGCAGCCTAACTAGCTATGTTATATTACATGCCTCTTTTTCATCATTAATTACTTGTCATATCATCTTTTTTGTCTAGATAAGTGTGATGTTACCACCTATGTTAGGCACTGATCGACCCCGGTGTCAACATTCATTACCGCCACTTGCACAGGGCTTGCACTACCTCCATGATAGCAAGGCGTACGTCCCCTCAAATTCTCCTTTCCCAACTGGACCATGGTAGTAGCGGCTCCGATGATCTACAGAGAGTCGTGTCTCGGGTCCACGATGAGTGCAGTGACAATGCCTTAGGCACCTCGACCAACATGAATATGGAGCTGCCTCGCGGAGGTGGTGGTGAATCCCATCGCTTGGAAGGAAAGCGGCATGGGTTCTGATTGTGTTTTTATTTCTTGTTTGGAGGGTTTCTATGTAAAATTAGTTGTCCGACCCATCCTAATGATTGACGGTACTTGGTCTCGCAGTTGGCAAGACATAGCTCTAGCGCCTTTAGCGCGATCTATAGGAGCTCCCCGGCCTAGCTAGGGTCAAATATCTAAAACGCAGACATCAAACGGCATGCCGACCATCATGCGCCCAAGTCATTCATAGTTCACGACAATCGCACTTGTGGACGTATTGCTTGGGGAACATTGGAGATCAAAAGGGCGTCAACAGTTTTTTCTTGTGGAGATCTAAAGGGCATCAACTAGTGGAAGCTATGCCCGAAAGCCAAGGTCAAATCGGGCGGCCCACTTGGCGCGAGACGTTTCTTGTTTTCCTATTTGATTTTTAGTTGGTTTTTGTCCAAAAAGAAAACCAGGTTTTTTTACGAAGCTCAATATTTGGACACCTATTAAAAATAAAAAAAAATCAATTTATTAATTGTTCAGTATGTGTTTTAAAAAAGTTTGGTGTATATTAAAAAAATTCATAGTATATTAAAAAATGTTCAATTTGTGCATGTGTTTAAATGATTTAACAATATAATAATTTTCACTATATGAAAAGTTCACCTTACATAATGAAATGCTCAATGTATGTTATGAGAAAAAAACAGTGTGTATTAAATAATATATTCATTGTATATTATAGTAGTGTTCACCGTGTACAAAAATTATCTTCACCGTATATTAAAACTAGAAAAGCAGCAAGATAATAAAGATAATTGAAAACATGGAAAACCAAAATCTCATAAAACCATGAAAAAAGCCTCTGAAAGAAAAATACAGAAACAATAAACAAATAAAAGACACAGGAATAATCCTTTATTTTCAGATAAAGACAGGAAGGATCAAAAGAAAAAGCTAACTTTTCTGTATCTGTACAACTATTAAACAAGAAAACATTTTCATTCCTATAGCCACACCACAAAACGTACACAACAAACATACCACCATCGGATCAATACTCTTGATTAAATCTAACCGTCTAGATTAAACTAATCATGAGTTAAATGTACGTCTGACAGTTACCTCGAGCGGACGACGCTCTGTGGGCAGAGGAAAAACTCCCACCGTCACACGTCCGCGAATTCTCAGCACAAAACGCCGTGCATGTCCTTCCATGGCGAGGTCCTTCCTTTGGTTGCACAATAAATTAACGATAATCCCTCCCTTCCTTCCTTAACTGAATCAATCAATCGCGAATTCAGGAACGTGCGCGTGTGTGCGTGCGAGGCGACGCGAGGAACGTGCGCGTGCGCGTACGTGAGTCTTTTATTTTTTTGCATGATGAATACGTACGTGAGTCAGTCAGCGTTTACTTTCCCTCCCGTGCACACGTACGTACTACTCCACTTATATGCTGTTTTTTTTCTTTTTCTTTTTTGACAAAAAACAAGCGAACATTATCTTACCCAAATGCACCCCACTTAATCTACACGCAACAATACAATATAATTACAGCCTCACGATTAGATGCATTCTTTTAGATCTAACCGCTAAAGTAAAAACTATTTTTTATCTGAGTGCATTTAGCAATTTAAGGGAGCGGACGAATACTCTGTCGTCCACGGTTTCCATCGAAACTCACGCGACCTCAACCATGATCTCCACCGAAAATTCTGTCATCCACCCTCCTCAAAAAAAA
>LR738709.1:608044183-608083209 GCA_902687465.1 Secale cereale | reverse complement strand
CCCCTACGATCACCACGATTAGAGCGCTGGGAAGGGAACCTTCCTCCTACGCCGCAACCTCCCTTCCCAGCACTCCTCTCCTCACGCCGCCAATTCTGCAGCACCTCGCACCGGCGCCGCACCGCCCGACCCCGCCGCCTCTCACCGTCTCTGCGCCATCTCACACTACCACCTTGCCGCCCCCCGCCTACCTCCCAGCCCGACTTGCTGCCTCGCCTCACACCGCAGCCGCCGTCTCCGCCCCACACCACCTCGCCTCGCGTCGGCGCCCGGCACGTACGCCCACCATTACCGTCGAAGTTGTACTACCACGGCCACCCCTACTGCGGCCGTCGTCTCCGCATCGGTGCCGCGCTGGCATGTGGATCTGGTCGACTTCATCGACTGGACTGTGTTATGTGGCTCAACCAGGACTCCTCTCATAACGTCGCAGACGCAAGGCGAGGCGAGGTGATCGTCCTCTGTGAGTCATGTGCAGCACTCTCGCTCTCACTTACCCATCCCTTGTTCTTGAGATGATGCAAGTGACTTTTTTAGTGTCTACGTTGATATTTTCTTACGACTCAGGAGCTTGATGACAGCACGCCTCACCTGATCTTTTGTCCCCAAATCTCAGGTGATTTCTTCCCTCGAAAATTTTAGAAAGTGTAAATTGTGTTTTGGGGTAATCACATTTTCAGTTAAATTATTTGTGTGCTGCACGCAGACAGCAATACGCGGCTAACAGACCCATTGACGTACACACTCTATGATTTTGCATAGTATCAATGGACGCCATGACCCGATCACCACTGGTGCCATCTCTGATTTCTGTGGATGAGCGTGCGTGTAAACCGCCGCCAGCCACTTCCGCTTGATCAGTCGTCCGGCTAATGTGGTATTTCACATGCTCACCGCACTTTTGTTCTTCTTACTGTTACTAGTAACCATGCACGTGCAACGCACGTGTAACCATATGATTAAGGATCCATTTTTCTACAGTATATTTACTTCCTGTTCAACATGCTTTTGAGTTGTGACTAAATCATGCATTGTAATGTTGTCTAGCAAAGATTGACATAGATCTAGCCTATTTAACATCCACTTTGGTAATGTTGTCATAAGCATCATCTATGGGAGTTCCATCAGCCGGATGTTGTTCCAATCGATAGGATACAAAATCAACAACTGGCATAAATTCAACAATTCCAAGAACTAAATTAGTATATACTAAAAAAATGTAGAATGGAAGAAACATATTGGAAATTCGTGATGTCATTGGATATCTTCCTTGCTATATGAATATCCTGGCTTCTTCATCAGGCTCAACATATCCAGTTTCTCTGTGGGTTGCAGCTTCACTACATTCTATTATAAGGCCCTGAAAATTATTGTCGTCACCAATTATGCATCAACACGGGACATGCACTTGTAGTTGACATTATACATACCATTAATGTTTTGTGTGTTGCCATCGAGCTCGAATATTTCATAAGCACATCTTGGCATTGGTCATTACCTGGTAGCATATATTCACCCACTTAAAATTCAAATAGAAGTAATGAATGGAAGCTATGCGGAAAGTCGTAGAAAGGTAGTAAATAAATACCAATATATTTTTCCTTGTGAGTGCCTCCATCAGATGTAGCACTGGGCATATTGACAGGTCTAATACTCCCTCAATTTCTTGCATCTTATAAAAAAAAATTGTGTACCCAAGAAGAATCTTCATCAACATTCATAAGTTCATTAACACACGAAGAGCATCCGTGTAAATCTTACTCATTTGGTATTGAAGTGGAAAAACATGGGACTGCAGACCAATAGTTGTCATGTCTACAAAAATATTGAGTGAACAACGTCAGTTCCGAAATCCGATTCGTTGCAAATAACATCTTTAGGATCTATAAGCATGGCGTAGTCAAGAGTTGGTGATATATTTACCTGAATTATCGGTGTTCATTAGATCCCGCATCGGTGTCCATTTCCCAATATGCCGAGGATGCCATATGCAGGTGTTCACCAACAATGGACAGAAAGCATCACCATTCAAATACAGTAATAAACAAGACATAAATGCTAAGATGCTTTCAAAATTTGGTTCATCAGCGTACACGATTGTTGTTCTACCCAGGTATTAATTTATTAGGATAACAATATAAGATTCCAAAGAACAATACATTATATGTAACTCGGGCTTAGTTTGGCAGCAAAACCATAGTAATTCAAAACGTCAGTTTTGGCAATGCTTGGAATTTTGTTAGAATAGCTCGACTTTCAACTATAGGTCTTGCACTACTTCTCTTTGGCCAGACTTGGTCTCTAAAAGTGCATCAAATTTGTATCCAAAACAGGGTGAACTGAGACCCAGCCTAGCATTGGGTTGTTTCTTTTTTGAAAATACAACAAGAATACCATCCGAATTTACATTTGAACTTGCATTAGCATCCCAGTGTGATACTATCAAGAAATATAAAAAGGCACGGATCCTATTTGTCCACTTGTCACTTAATTATCTAGATATAAGCACAAACTCAACTTTGTGTATATGTACTGTAGCTCTATTTTCCTTGCTAGCCTATTCTCACGGATGATCTTCTACAAACACCTTTCTCAATATATAGACATGCATCGAGGAGAATGATATGTAGCATACCTTAGTTTTGACTGGTTGCACCTATCTCGGCTATATTCAAGGAGTTGATCTGCGTGTAAAACGGCTGGCCATCAGGCCATGCCATGCATGTGAAGTGCGGATTATAAGTCTGTGATTCTCTGCTGCCGGCCGCGGTTAATTAATCTAAGAAAACACAACAAAGTGGCCTCAAGCTGACAATGGTGGTGTCGTCTGCTAATCTAGAAATTTGAATCTGCACACTCCAAAAGAGCAAACATCTACATTGCTTCGAGTTCGTGCTCGAGTTGAGTTTCTTTGTGCGTATGGTTTCCGGGTTTGTGCCAACAGATAGAAGTAGTGTCATGTTAGTTTGAAGGTGCAAGTAGATGACCCATTACAAAACTTACAAATCCCATCTTGAAGCAATATTTTTCTAAATTTCTTGAGTCATGCTCGGTGAGTGGCCTAGTGAGGTTAGTCTCCGCGGCTTTGAGGATTTGATTACCAATCAATATTAATGATGTTCGCTTGCTTAATGGCATGGATGCGGCAAATAAGACTGACAAAGTTCCCAATCTTTCCACGGAGCATTGAATGAAAGTTACGTTTGTGTACATGCCCCCATTGCGTAAAAAACTGGAACAAAGCAGTACAAAGGTAGAAGTGTATCTGACAAACAGAGCCAAAATTTCCACGGAGCATTGAATGGGAATGACGCTGGATCACACAACAATTTCTACCAAGAACTCAGGATGAAGTACTGTAAACTGTAGATGTCAAAACAAGTAGTACTATAAACTGTAAAAGTAAAAATTGTCTCTTGCACCGAAACAATTGCAGTCTCTACCACAACTAGATGGATGGTCGATGAGTCATGAGACAGTAGGTTAACTACGGCATCTGAACATCAGATGGCCTTGATGCAAATAATGGGTAGGAATATGAGATTAACTAGAGCGAGGCGGATCAGGGTCCTCAGATATTTTTGTCATCACGAGCCGGATGGATAAACAATCTCGGCCACTTAGCTAGAACTCCAAGCACGTTCTGATATTAATTGGTCCTCCCACTTCCAGAACTTGCACTTGTTAGTCTAAACGAAAAGAAAAACGCCCGATGAATGAGTACACGTAGCTTTGGATGGAATGAACATACAAAATGGAAAACTTACCCATTGATGTTCGCACTTGTAGAAGCGCCTCACCGGATTGAGGAATGTTTGAAAGACCCACCATTGGATCATGCCTGTTGCAGTAGGGGTACACCATCAGTGGAAGAGAAGCTTGGACCTCGAGGTCCACTAGAGGTAAGCTTGCAATGGACATGGAGGTGAGAACCATCTATCAGTCCAGAGATAGAGAGTGAAGAAGATTCTTGGGGGCAAAGATGGAGAAGAACGTGGTCAGGGGTGGGTGGAGAGTGACGTTATGTCAAGAAAATGAGCACTAATTGTCTGGGAACGGGGGAGCGTGGGGGCATATATTTAATTGTAGTTTGGTTGTTGGGCGTTGGCTGGGAACCATGCATGCATCCTGCAGGACATGTCAGAACAGAAACGACTCTTTATACTTCATTCGATACGTGGACTGCTGCAGAGCTATACACTGTGAAATTCGTCCAATACGTATGACCCTAATATAGGTGCTCGGATCCTGAGGCAATTTAATGGGTGAGATTCCAGTGGATGTAGTCGCCAGGTGCTCCAACGCATTTTCGGGCAGATGTCTCTTACATTGATATTTAACTTTATATATTTGATCTATGTCTCTATTTTTTTTACTGTAAGCAGACATATAAAATAAAATGTTTCTTCATTTTTCACTCACCAAGATTGCCAAGTGCCAAAAACAAATCAGGTGTGTTTCTTCTATGTCTAATTTGTATAAGTGCAGATTTTCATGAAAGTTTTTTTATTTGGTGGAAATGGATGACTTATTTAACCAACTATCATGCACCCATCATTCAGGTATGTCCACATGCATTTCTTTTTTCTTTAGGCTTGGAGTGTTATACTTGGAAATTGATGTTGGCCAAAGTTACTTCAATCGAATGGTGCCAATATGTGATTAAATATACTTGAAGAACATTTACCTTATTTTTCAGGTTTTAGTAACCATTTTTTGTTGGTTGTCAATATTGCTACATGGGTACTTGGGTTGCTGTACTGGACACATCTTATTTCAATCACTATCCATAGTTTCAACTCATCAGCTAAAGAATTACCTTGGAAAGTATGGTACCATGTCATATAATGAATATAATCCTGGTTGTTTTTTGTTGTTGTCATTTTCTTACACTGGCAGTAAGTACTATTATATACGGCATTATGAGACATGCTTGTGAAGTGGCTTTTCTCTTTAGTGATTTACTGCAAGGTATTATTGATATCCTATGTTGAGTGTCGACAAATGGGCAATTTAAATTCAGTATGAATCTGGATGAAGAGGAGGCAGATAACATATTCTTGGTGAAGATATTTCAGTGGGGACAAGATGGTGTTGCACAATTAATTTTTTTAGTAGAGCAATAGCAAATTGTATTGCTTGGTTGTTACATCCCCTTTTCAATGTATTTTTTACGCATTATTGACTTGGAATAGATGATATCGAACAATCAAGTTTGAAGTTATTATAAAAATATCATAACATTGTCGGGCATTGTTGTCCACTACATTATGTTCCATTTTGTCCATATGTATGCTCCCTTTATTTGTGGTTGTATATCATTTACCAATTTTTTATTCAGTCATGTTACGTTTATTTTCTGCTTGTAGTTTGTTTTGCGAGCAATATTGGACCATATGCCCTCCATGGATCTAATCCTCTGAGCACTACTCATTGTAAACCAACCGACATGATCATGGCGAGTCGTATATGGTGGCTATTATTTTGAAGTTTCATGAGTGTTTTGCTTGATCATTGAAAAGAATGTTGATCGAGACGTGCGTTGCACGTGCAAGCTTACTAGTTTTTAGAAGTAAAAGAAAAAGCTAACGAACAAACGCACCGCTCGCTGCTAACTGGGCCGACCCGCCTTCATTGGTTGCGAGCGAATAGGCCGCGGCCCACAGGCACGCGCGTGAGCGCCAGCACACGCAAGTAGCGCTGTAGCGGTTAAGACGATCGACGGGCTCGACGACTAGGATTCACCGGAAAATCGGTAAATCAAGCATCGCCTGTTATCGGTGTATACGCGTCGATCGAGTCCGGGCTAGGGTAGGAGCGTACGTAGCACGAACAGGCCTATCTCGAATCCGCGAAGAAGCAGGGGTCGCAGTTTCCCGCCACCTTCGCGCACCTCTCACGCTCTCACCTCCTTCATATAAGCCGCAGCCACCGTGCCGGCCGGAAGGGCGGAGATCGACAGCGAGAGCAGGGACCCCGATCCACATCTGCACAACGACAGCGAGGGATCGACCGTACGTACGTACGTGCAGCCAGAGTCAGGAGACGGCCCGGCCGCCATGAGGGGGAACAAGGCTAGGCGGCTCTGTGCCCTGCTGCTGGTGCTGCTCTGCCTGGCCGGGCATATCCATGGCGCGCACTGCCGCGGAGGAGGCGGTGGTGGAGGCCACGGAGGTGGCGGCGGCCACGGCGGTGGCGGCGGCGGCGGGAGAGGTGGGGGTGGTTACGGGAGAAGAGGCGGATCCGGATGGGGTGGCGGCGGCGGGGCTATGTGGCCGTGGTCGCACCGACACAGCGCAGCGGCGGAACCGCGCGTCGGCTGGAGGGTTTCTGGCGCCGCCACCCTCGCGGCCACGGCGCTCGTATGGTGGCTCTGAGTGTACCTACTTCCGCAGCAAGCTAATCTGATTCTGGGGAGACGATTGACTTGCCGAATTTCTCGTCTCTGGTGGCTCCGCTACTGTCAAGTTTGCTAGTTTAGCAGTTCTATAGATCGGTGGATGTAATGCAATTGTTACGTGTGATATCTGGTAGTTGTAAGGAGTAGTAAAGTACCAGTATATCCCGTATGTTTCTTGTAATTCTTTTGAGAGCTTAATTCTTGCGAAGTTAATCAAAATACTCACGTTAGTCGATCTCAAAATACTGCAAGCCACTCTGGCAACTTTTGGTACATGTACTGGTCGCAACACCATGGTTTGGTTACGACCAGCCCCTGATAAGAGCATCTCCAGCCGTCGGCCCCACAGGCGCTTAAAATCGCCGACCGGGGGTGAACCGACGCTAAACCGCGTGCTGAGGCGGGTTGCTACCCAGTCGACGCACCCACGACGCATTAAAAAAAACCAAATCCAGCCTACATTCGCACAAACAAATCGCAAATTTAAACAAACTTCGGCGAGTTCATCAAATATTTTACAAAAAATAAAAGAAAAAACAAGACATTGCTAGGCCCGCCGTTCCTCACCCGCCTACCGCCGTGAAGCTCTACATGCCGAGGAGCTTGTAGAACTGCGTATAGTCGTCGCCGCCGTCGTCGTCCCTGCTGCTTCCCTGACCAGGGTCGCCGAGGCGCGGCTGGTTGGACTGCCCGGGGACGTCCTCGTCGTCATCGCTGTCAAGGATCACCATGCCGTCCTCGGTCTCGCGCCCGCGCCGGCGGGCAGCTATCTCCTGCAGGGCGCGGCGCTGCCGGACCATCTCGTCGCGGAGGTAGTCGTCCCGTGCCCACTGTAGGGCGGCCTCGTCGGAGAAGCCGGACCGGGCGATGGCCTCGTACTCCGCGGGGAGGCCGGACTCCACCTTCGGCATGACGAGCCGGGCAGAGGTGGGGGAGGACTCGGCGATGCGGACGCCGCAGTTGCGTGTGCGTCGGCTGACCGGCCTGTCCTGTGGCTCCGGCTTGACGGGGAGGAGGGAGGGAGAGCCGGAGGAGCGGCCGGATGAGGAGGAGGACGCCGGGTCCATGCGCCACGGCGTCCACGAGCTCCCACGCCGGCGGGAGAAGGTGGGGGAGCGGGGTACTCCAACCGCGGCGTGTTTCCGACCTCGATGTACTCGAGGACGGCCGGCCTCCAGCGTGCGGCCGGGCACGCTCCACCATCGGCGGCGCCCGTCGGCGTTATAGTTCCCGGAGGGCATGATGACGTTGGTGGCCGCGAGCTGCTCGTCGTGGCGGCGACGGAAGTATGGCTCCCACAGCGGGCTGTCGGGGGTGTACCTCGGCCCTTCTCTCGCCGCCTGCAGCAGGGAGGAACAGATGCGGGCGATCTCCACACGCATGGTCGCCCCAGTGGGCGGTGGTGGCACCGGGACCCCGCCGGTGCTTATACTCCATGTGTCGGACACCCGCATATCCGGCGGGACTGGGTACTCGGCCTCATAGAGAAGCCGAGCTTCGTCCTCGTGAAGATGGCGGCGGCCGAAGCCGTTCGCCGCCGCGCCATCGCCTGGGAAGCGCTCGGCCATTGGGTGAGGTGGAAACGGCGAGAAGAAAGGAAGGAACGGGGGCGTCAGCGGTGGAGAGCGAGGTCAGTGCGTGGCTCACCGGTGCGGGAAGGGACGCTTATTTAGCCACGGCTGGGCGGCTCCCCGCGTGGCCGCCTGTAACACCCTGGTGTAATGATGCTACAGTAACCCTTGGGGTTAAGTTCTTAATTTTGCTAAACAAGTTTCTAATCATTATTGTCTCATGTTTCTTTCAATTTTCCCTTTGAATGCAAATTCAAATGCCAAGTGAAATTCTAAATTGGTTAAATATCAAATCTAAAATGTTCATTGGGTTACAAATTTTAACTAACTAATTGCCATGAATGTTTCAAAATCATTTGGGATATTTAATTTCCCGTGAGAATTAAAACAGTACCAATTCTGTCCATTTAATCACTTTTCCTTTTATGGAAAATTCAGTTTAACTCCTATGCCTCCTAAACCTTTTGTGGCAGTACAAAATATTGCAATATATTTAAATGGCCAAGCTCCATAATTTTCCAAAGTCTTTTGGTGCTTTATTTAATTGTAAACATTGGATGTTTTAAATGTCAGCTAAAGAAAAAAGAAAAAAACAAACGAATCAAAAGTAGGCCTCCTCCCCACCCCTGGGCCTCGGCCCACCAGGCCATCAGCCTAGCCGGCCCAACCCACCTCACCTCCTCTCCCTCCCCACGGTACAGGAAACAAGGGAGGCCGTGGCGGCCAACCACGCCTCCCTGGCCGGCGATGCCGCCGTGGCAGCCATCCCACGGTCCCAAGAGAGGATAAGGTGGACCACCACGACCCCCTGCCGATCCCTAGGCCACCCCTTTCCCGTAGCACACCCCCGGATCCCCTTTCCCTCTTGCTCTCTCTGTGATAGAGCTCGCACCCGAGACCTCGTCATCGCGCCCTCGTCGATCTCGCGGCCACCATTGTGACGCCCGAGACCGACGTCCCAGAAGATTCCAGAAGAGTCCCGAAGATTCCAGATGTTCCGGGTTGCCCGTCTGTTTCTTTCGTGCTTGTGTTATTTATTTTTTTGCATTGCATCATGTCATCATGCCATCATGTCATATTAATCTTGCTTCTCAACCTAAATAAACCGTGTGGACCTTCGGTCCATTTAAATCGAGGGAAGATTGTCTTCTCTTTATAACATAGAAAAGCCTCTCAATAGTTAGGGAGCTATATTAATAAATATTCCATTGCTTCGGAATCACCGTAACACACTTGCATAATTTCCCCATTGTCTTTTCACTTCGAGCTTCTCCTTCTAAACCTTGCTATTTCTTTCCGTTGTTTCGAGGCTCCTACTTTTATCTAAACCCCTTTTATTGCAAGCTAATGTTTTAGTTTTGCACTTCCCTTTTTGTTGGAATTATTTTTGGTTGGGTTGGGTTTATTCCGTAAAGCCTTACAAAATGTCCATCATTTTTTTCTTTTCTTTCTGTGGCTCTTTCTTTTTGTTTTGCTCTCTCTCTTTTTATTTCTATTTAAGAAATAAAAAGAAGGCAGCCAGGCCTCCTAGGCCACTCCTCTCCTCCTTCCCAACCTCCAGCGGCCAGGCCTCCTGGCCCATCTTCCCACTTTGGCCCAGCCGGCCCCCCCTGAAACCCTAGCCGATCGAGCGCCTCTCCCTCCCAGCCTTCGCTCCTCCCTCTCCTGTCCCTCGCTCTCTTCCCCGCCGCCAGTTCCCCTCGTCCGTTTCTCCCTCTGACGCCGAACCATCTCCCTCGATCTCACTCTCCCTCGCGACCTAACTCACTCGCCCTCTGCCTCCTTCAGCGCCATGGCGCCCGACCCCGACGGCCCGATCCCATCCCGCTCCCTTCTCCCGCGAGGCCAGGAAGGAGCAGCGCCCGAGCCCGCTTCGGCCCTGCCCCGCGAGCGCTCCTCCCTCCGCGCCAGAGGAGCAGCCGCCGGCCTTCCCCTCCAGCGCCCAGGCGTCTTGGCCATGCCCTCCGTCTGGCGTCCAGCGCCCCGACCTCGGGCCTTCTTCCCTCCAGCGCCAAGGAGCTCCGTCCTCCCGGCTTCCCCGTCCGGCGCCCCCTCCATCCTCTCCTTCGGCCCTCTGGCCCTCAGCGCCTGAGCACCCTCCCCTTCGCACCGGATCGGATCCTGCCGCGGATCCAGCCCCGGGCCCTTCCTCGTCTCCAGGAGCGCGCCTCCCGGTGCCCGTCCTCGTCGCCGAGCTGCCCTTGTTTTGCTGCTGTAGTATTTTTTTTTTGTGTTGTTTGTTTGCTGGTGTTGACCTTGACAGAGAACGGAACGACTACTCGACGACGACCGAACGTCTACGGAAAACGAGCCCGTGAACGACTACATGTGTGATACGACCAAGTACCCCTACGACCAAGTACCACGACGACCGAGTACATCTACGGCCCGAACGCCTACCGTCGCCCGAACGTCTACCGTCGCCGGAGAACCGTGAACAACTACGGACGAGAACGACATCATGGACAAGTACCCCTACCATCGCCCCGTGTACCTCTACGGGATGTGAACGACTACTTCCCTCTACGGAACGTCTACTTCCTCTACGAATCGCGTGAACGGCTACTTCCTCGACGCTCTCGAACCGTCCCGAAACGAGTGTTTCGAAGGTATACCCCGAGACGTGACCCGTGAGATGCATGCTTGCTTGTGTTGTATGAATGTCTCCCGTGTGTGCTTCGTGCCCGTTCCGACCTTTTGTCATGTCCCTCGGTTGCCTCGTCACCGACTCGTGGGAACCCGGTAATGGGATCGCCCCACCTCTTTCATCTCGTTTGACTCGCTCTCCGTTATCTTTTGCACCGGTCTCTCACCGAGTTATCGGAACCGATATGTTGCCGTGGCACCATTTTCGGAATCGTTGCCGTGGCACCCTTTTCTTTCCACCACGGTGACAAATGCTTCATGTCTCTTTTAAGTCAACCTTTTAATAAAACTTGCATAAACTTGATCATGTCATCCGCATCATATTAACAACATTAATATGTGTGAATTGTTGTTTGCTTATAATTATTAAACATGCTCATGGGGTTTTTCCGGATATGTTGTTGTTATTCTCCGGCCTCATTTAAATTGTCTAAATAGTGTAGTTTTATTATGCTTCACCTCTTGCCATGTTAAAAACATTTAATCTTGTCTTGTAAGTAAATGAGAGTCAACTAAATAATTAATATGTGGTGTTTCGTCAATATGCAACTCGTTGCATATTGAGCTCCACTTAACTTGTAGTGTTGTTTGTGCACTTTGCCATGCCATGCATATTTAAACCGGACATGCATCATACTTGTTTGTGCATCGTGCCATGTTTATGATGTGTGTGTTTACCGTGTTGCTCTTTCTTTCCGGTTGTTTCTCTTGTTAGCTTCGGTTCCGTTCCGGAGTTGTGAGGATCCGCTCGACTGTTGCTCCGTCTTCTTCTTGGACCCGTTCTTCTCCCTTGTGGAATCCCAGGCAAGATGACCGAACCCGGATACCATTACTATTTTTGCCTATTGCTAGAAGTCACGATCTATAGTTTTGCCTCGATGCCCATGTTTTCCTGTCAGCCTCCTACTTGTAACCAATTGCCATGTTTAACCACCCTACCTATGCAAACCGTTGCTTGGCTAAGTACGCTTCGCTCAGCCCCTCTTATAGCATTGTTAGTTGCAGGTGAAGATTGAAGATGCTTGCTTCATGTTGAAGTTTGGTTGGGTTATATCACACTATATAAATGCTTAAAAATGAAATCATCTATATACTGGCAGGGTGGAAGGCTAAGCCTTTTGCTTGGTGTTTTGTTCCACTCATGCCGTTAGGAACCGTATAAGCCGGTGTTATGTTCCTTGATTATGCGTTCCTAACACGGTTGGGGTGTATGGGACCCCCTTGATAAACCGCTAAGTGCTAAGTCTTTTCCAGCAAGTCCCAACATTGGTACTATTTTGCTTAATAACAAACTAATAAAACTTGAATGGGACTAGCTACCCCTTTCATCTTAATTCCACCCCCCTGGGCCAGTGCTCGATTTGAGTGTTGGTCCAAACTAGAGTCGTGTGCGGGGCCCCCCTTGGCAACTTGGGTATTTCGGCCACTGTACGCTGTGCTCATCCGGTCGTGGCCTGAGACGAGATACGCGCGGCTACTATCAGGGTGTCGGCACGCCGGGAGGATTTGCTGGATTAGCCTTACCTTAGTTCGGTTTAACTTGAGCACGGGATTCCGAGAATACTCGGGTCTTCCCAACTATGGAGTTGCGACTCCGCGGATCGTGGGCTTGTGATGGGCCAAGTTGGAACACCCCTGCAGGGTTTGAACTTTCGAAAGCCGTGCCCGCGGTTATGTGGCAGATGGGAGCTTGTTAATTCCGGTTGTAGATAACTTGACACAATGTTTTTTAATACACTACCAGCGTGTGTACCGTGACTGTCAATTTCCGAATAGGGATTCGGGAGTTGAACACGGTGGGGTTATGTTTGACCGGCTTTAGCTAGGATCACTTCGTGATCATCTTTCGACCGATGCACTTCTCTTCTCGCTCTCTATTACGTAAGTTAGTGCTAGTAGCTGCTGCAGACTCTTGTTTGTTCCTTCACCTCATATTTCTTTCTTCAGCCTTATCCTCACCCAAGGCTTAAATAGTCTTGTTACCCGGGAACGGGATTGCTGAGTCCTCTGTGGCTCACAGTTACTTCACCACACCAGATGCAGGTTCAGCCGAGTTCGATGCAGGAGCTGGTTCAAGTACTTCATCGGGAGCTCGATGAAGAGTTTGGCTGTTTGCTTGTGACGTTTCGATGTTCAGTAGTGGTTTCTACTAGGATTCGATCCTGACCTGTGGCTTTATGTTGTTTTGGTATCTTTCTTTTGGATCTTCACCCGTAGTCGGGTTGTGATGTTTTGGATGATGTATTGCTTATGTATTGTATTGTGTGAAGTGGCGAGTGTAAGCCAACTATCTCCTTTTACAATTTAATCCCTCTTTTACATGAGTTGTGCAAAGATACCAAACTTGAGATCATTCTAGGATGGACTTATGCCTTTAAGTCGTGCCTCGACACGTAGGAGGTATAACTCCATCCTGGGCATTACAAGTTGGTATCAGAGCCTTCTCCGACCTAGAAGCCCCCACTGATTGATCGAATCGTTGACGGTTGAGTCTAGGCACACACTGAAAACTTTTTGAGTCCTATATTATATCGGAGAGTAGGATTTCTTTGCTTCTCATCTCTTTTCTCTCTGGTGAGGACTCCTGACGATTACTCTTTCCTCTTCTACTTTCAAAAATTGCACCAAATTTTTTTAGGATCCCGCGAGTATTCTGGGATTGTTTCGATGTTCTTGTGACAAGGATATTGTTCTCGATGCCTCCTGTTACCGAGGAGTTGAGCTTCGGGGTATCATTGTAACAAGCATATCGCGGCAGTACTAAATACTTAAGACGGCCGACATCGAAAATCTCTCCTATACGGCCAGTGGCAAGATAACCCCGACATCACCCAGTACTGGGGAGGTAGTTCGAGAGTATTGCCATAGCTTGTTATAGTGGATGCTTTTCGAAGGTCCAAGGTAAACAGTTTCCGAGAAAGACTGGTTATGTGTTGAAGGATGGATACACCTGGATGTAGGTTTAGAGTTGATTGCGCGGTGCTTCCCGTGTATCCCCAACACCTGATTGCATAACTGGAAACTTTCGGAAATCTATAGGTGGGTTCATCTAGTAGTTCTAGGCATTCTTCCAACGGATGCACGATATGAAGTTTGGGGTTCTACATTGAGTGAAGTGGTTTTATGGACTTGTTCTGATCGGGAGTTGCATCTTAAAGGGTCCTTGGCTATGCTGATCCGGGGATTGCAAAACCCTTTTGTAACACGTTCCATGAGCTTTCAGCACGAAGATGTGGAATGAAGCTTCTATCTTGTATTTGTTCTATCTGATCCTTGTTCCTTTTATTTACTTTTGTTCTCTCAAGTGGCTTCTCGACTAGTCGATGCACCTGCGGAATTCATTCGTTCAATCCTCTGTTCGAATGATGTTGTGAAGATTAGGCTGCTACACATCTATCCTTTGTTTTTGTTTTGATTCTGGTATTCGAGTTGCTTCGATGTCAAATGTTGATTCCATACCTTTCGGAATCAGTGTTCTCATATTTCTATGGGAGTGCTATTCTTCTTGATCATCAAGTTTTTCATGTTAATTCTTTTCTTTCCGGTGTGCCTTCTCTTCAAGTTATTTCATACGGACGTCGTTGAGAAGTCTGACGTTTGTCTGTTTCATTCATCCCAAGTTGTCTTTGTTTTTCCCCACCCTCCCACCCTTCTTCTTCTTGGACCAGAAATTCTCAAATGAAGTATCCATTTTGTTCATGTGATGTTTCTTCATTCTTTCCTTCAATGTTCTTATCCGGTGATTTATCTTGAAGATGCTCAAGAGCTTCAAGTCATCATTCTTTTGTTCTCAATTCTGCCGGTGGATGTAATTCAAGATTTCAGTGTTGATCTTATCCTTTTCCTCTTTTCATAATGCTTTTCTCATTCCGGTGCACCAATTAATCATTCTCCTCTTGCTATTCTTATCCGGAGTGCTGAAGATTCATAATTCCATTCTTAATCCGTTCAAATTATTTTTTGAGGATTGTTATCTTATTCAAGCCTTTTAATTCAACCGGTGCAATATCTCAAGCAATCTTTTCCAACGGTGATTTCTTTTGAGTGGGCCCTAACCCACAGGTCTTTTCCCAGGATCTTACCTAACTCTTCTAATTTTTCTGGAGTTATTCTCAAATTCTTTTCAAAGTGTGACGTAAGAATGATTTCCATCAGTCATATGCCTTCTCCAAGTTTACTTTCAAATTCCTTTTCATCATTGGTTCAACCTTCTAATTCTTCATTCCGGAGTGCTTAACAATTCTTCATGGCATTTCTCATCTTCATTCTAAACATTTGGAGACCGGAGAAGTGTTCTCTTAAATCTTGGCCCGTCTTCTTGAAGATTCGTGGTTCTAGCTTCTTGCCATCCTCATTATTGTTCCGATTGTGAGGAATTCTTTTCATACCCATCCGGAGCATTTTCATGAATTCTTTTCTTTGTGATCCTCCGAAGGCCATCATTTCAGAAGATTTATTCGTTCTCAGTTTTCAACTTCGTCCTCCAAATATTCTTCATTGATGTCTCTTCATTCGTCATCATATTCTTGGTGGTTCATTCAAGTTTACCCTTCCGTTGTTATCGTTTTAATTCATTTTGTTCTTTTCACAATCCTACCGGTGCTTCGTTGAAGTTTTACCTAAGCTTCTGCTAGATCTCTCTTTAATTCTTTCCAACGAGAATAAGTAGTATGCCTAATCCTTGGTTGCCATCATTTAAATTGGTGAAGGAGATGCATGGCATAATTCTTATTCTTATTCCTTCAAGGTGTTTTAATCTCTGTTTTCCGGAGCTTGTTCATCATATCATATTCTCGGTTCTAAGTTGTTCATCTTCTTTTCCGGAGCTCCAAGTTATTTCAATTTTATCATTTCAAAGCTCCATCTAATTCATCGCAGGCCTTGAATCTTATTCTTTTCATCTTTCTTTTCTCATGCTTTCATTACCGGAGTTCTTCTTGGTGGTTCATCATGTTTTAATTCATCCTTGAAGTCTTCATCTAGATTCTTGTTGGAGGAGCTCAAATATTTCTTCTTCATGCATTCCTATTGCAATCCTTTCTACCTTATCTTTTCAGATGGTGTTATGTCATTCTTGATAATTTTCCTTCATGTTTCATGATTCACAAGTTGTTAGGAATGAGATATTTAAACCCATCATTGTCCTTGTTCAGGAGATCTTTTCAACCCTTCAATTTATTCATTGGAGTTATCTTGGGTTGTATTTCACCTAAAAGCTTTCCTTGAGAATTGCTGTTATTATGGTGCTCTTAAATGACCCAAGTTCTTCATTTATCATTCCGGTGAAATAAGTTCTTCGTCTCCTTGTTGATCTCAATCCAATCAATTGTTTTCGTCAGTGGCTGGTTGTCACCTCTTAATTTTGATATGTTTTCCATAAACCCACATCAAGCTTATTCTTTCGTTGTTGATCTTTCCAACAACTCCGTTCAACCTTCTTCGTAAGGATGCTCTTTCAATTCATTTGCCGGAGAAGTTGTCTTTTCTTCTCCATTCTTTTCTTTCGTTGATTTATATGCTATTCTTTCATTCCGGAGGCATTGTCATGTTGCTCTCTCCAAACCATCATCTCGTTTTGTCGAGATCTTGTTCTCCCTTGCTTGTTCATTTAACCGGAGTGTTGTATTCTTCATTCTAGTTCTCTCATCTTATCAAGTTTTGCCTCTCTTTTTAACCGGAGTGCTGTCTGAATCTTTCTTAACCTTGTGCCATTCTTTCAATTGTTCCGGAGGCTATATGTTGTTGTTTTCATCAAGTATCACTACATCTCCTCAAGTTTTTGTTCATTCCTTCCATTTTCAGTCGGAGTGCTGTCCAAATTCTGTCATTCTTATTCCTTGGCCATACCATGGAGATTTCATATTCTTTTGGTTCATAAGCTCTTGTCTAATGTCTTTCAATCTACAAGGTTCTCATAATGCTCCTTGTTCGTCTTTTCTAACGGAGTGTTTTCATCTTCGTTCATCTCCGTTGCTTTCTTCTTTCATTTTGTTCAACCTCTCAAGGTTCTTTGGTTTCACTCGTCTGTCAAAGAAGCAACTTTGTTTTACCTCTTCCTCTTCCGTTTTTACCCGGTGCTATCTCTAGGATCTCGGGTCGAGATCCTCTGTTAGTGTGGGAGAGTTGTGACGCCCGAGACCGACGTCCCAGAAGATTCCAGAAGAGTCCCGAAGATTCCAGATGTTCCGGGTTGCCCGTGTGTTTCTTTCGTGCTTGTGTTATTTATTTTTTTGCATTGCATCATGTCATCATGCCATCATGTCATATTAATCTTGCTTCTCAACCTAAATAAACCGTGTGGACCTTCGGTCCATTTAAATCGAGGGAAGATTGTCTTCTCTTTATAACATAGAAAAGCCTCTCAATAGTTAAGGAGCTATATTAATAAATATTCCATTGCTTCGGAATCACCGTAACACACTTGCATAATTTCTCCATTGTCTTTTCACTTCGAGCTTCTCCTTCTAAACCTTGCTATTTCTTTCCGTTGTTTCGAGGCTCCTACTTTTATCTAAACCCCTTTTATTGCAAGCTAATGTTTTAGTTTTGCACTTCCCTTTTTGTTGGAATTATTTTTGGTTGGGTTGGGTTTATTCCGTAAAGCCTTACAAAATGTCCATCATTTTTTTTTCTTTTCTTTCTGTGGCTCTTTCTTTTTGTTTTGCTCTCTCTCTTTTTATTTCTATTTAAGAAATAAAAAGAAGGCAGCCAGGCCTCCTAGGCCACTCCTCTCCTCCTTCCCAACCTCCAGCGGCTAGGCCTCCTGGCCCATCTTCCCACTTTGGCCCAGCCGGCCCCCCCTGAAACCCTAGCCGATCGAGCGCCTCTCCCTCCCAGCCTTCGCTCCTCCCTCTCCTGTCCCTCGCTCTCTTCCCCGCCGCCAGTTCCCCTCGTCCGTTTCTCCCTCTGACGCCGAACCATCTCCCTCGATCTCACTCTCCCTCGCGACCTAACTCACTCGCCCTCTGCCTCCTTCAGCGCCATGGCGCCCGACCCCGATCCCATCCCGCTCCCTTCTCCCGCGAGGCCAGGAAGGAGCAGCGCCCGAGCCCGCTTCGGCCCTGCCCCGCGAGCGCTCCTCCCTCCGCGCCAGAGGAGCAGCCGCCGGCCTTCCCCTCCAGCGCCCAGGCGTCTTGGCCATGCCCTCCGTCTGGCGTCCAGCGCCCCGACCTCGGGCCTTCTTCCCTCCAGCGCCAAGGAGCTCCGTCCTCCCGGCTTCCCCGTCCGGCGCCCCCTCCATCCTCTCCTTCGGCCCTCTGGCCCTCAGCGCCTGAGCACCCTCCCCTTCGCACCGGATCGGATCCTGCCGCGGATCCAGCCCCGGGCCCTTCCTCGTCTCCAGGAGCGCGCCTCCCGGTGCCCGTCCTCGTCGCCGAGCTGCCCTTGTTTTGCTGTTGTAGTATTTTTTTTTGTGTTGTTTGTTTGCTGGTGTTGACCTTGACAGAGAACGGAACGACTACTCGACGACGACCGAACGTCTACGGAAAACGAGCCCGTGAACGACTACATGTGTGATACGACCAAGTACCCCTACGACCAAGTACCACGACGACCGAGTACATCTACGGCCCGAACGCCTACCGTCGCCCGAACGTCTACCGTCGCCGGAGAACCGTGAACAACTACGGACGAGAACGACATCATGGACAAGTACCCCTACCGTCGCCCCGTGTACCTCTACGGGATGTGAACGACTACTTCCCTCTACGGAACGTCTACTTCCTCTACGAATCGCGTGAACGGCTACTTCCTCGACGCTCTCGAACCGTCCCGAAACGAGTGTTTCGAAGGTATACCCCGAGACGTGACCCGTGAGATGCATGCTTGCTTGTGTTGTATGAATGTCTCCCGTGTGTGCTTCGTGCCCGTTCCGACCTTTTGTCATGTCCCTCGGTTGCCTCGTCACCGACTCGTGGGAACCCGGTAACGGGATCGCCCCACCTCTTTCATCTCGTTTGACTCGCTCTCCGTTATCTTTTGCACCGGTCTCTCACCGAGTTATCGGAACCGATATGTTGCCGTGGCACCATTTTCGAAATCGTTGCCGTGGCACCCTTTTCTTTCCACCACGGTGACAAATGCTTCATGTCTCTTTTAAGTCAACCTTTTAATAAAACTTGCATAAACTTGATCATGTCATCCGCATCATATTAACAACATTAATATGTGTGAATTGTTGTTTGCTTATAATTATTAAACATGCTCATGGGGTTTTTCCGGATATGTTGTTGTTATTCTCCGGCCTCATTTAAATTGTCTAAATAGTGTAGTTTTATTATGCTTCACCTCTTGCCATGTTAAAAACATTTAATCTTGTCTTGTAAGTAAATGAGAGTCAACTAAATAATTAATATGTGGTGTTTCGTCAATATGCAACTCGTTGCATATTGAGCTCCACTTAACTTGTAGTATTGTTTGTGCACTTTGCCATGCCATGCATATTTAAACCGGACATGCATCATACTTGTTTGTGCATCGTGCCATGTTTATGATGTGTGTGTTTACCGTGTTGCTCTTTCTTTCCGGTTGTTTCTCTTGTTAGCTTCGGTTCCGTTCCGGAGTTGTGAGGATCCGCTCGACTGTTGCTCCGTCTTCTTCTTGGACCCGTTCTTCTCCCTTGTGGAATCCCAGGCAAGATGACCGAACCCGGATACCATTACTATTTTTGCCTATTGCTAGAAGTCACGATCTATAGTTTTGCCTCGATGCCCATGTTTTCCTGTCAGCCTCCTACTTGTAACCAATTGCCATGTTTAACCACCCTACCTATGCAAACCGTTGCTTGGCTAAGTACGCTTCGCTCAGCCCCTCTTATAGCATTGTTAGTTGCAGGTGAAGATTGAAGATGCTTGCTTCATGTTGAAGTTTGGTTGGGTTATATCACACTATATAAATGCTTAAAAATGAAATCATCTATATACTGGCAGGGTGGAAGGCTAAGCCTTTTGCTTGGTGTTTTGTTCCACTCATGCCGTTAGGAACCGTATAAGCCGGTGTTATGTTCCTTGATTATGCGTTCCTAACACGGTTGGGGTGTATGGGACCCCCTTGATAAACCGCTAAGTGCTAAGTCTTTTCCAGCAAGTCCCAACATTGGTACTATTTTGCTTAATAACAAACTAATAAAACTTGAATGGGACTAGCTACCCCTTTCATCTTAATTCCACCCCCCTGGGCCAGTGCTCGATTTGAGTGTTGGTCCAAACTAGAGTCGTGTGCGGGGCCCCCCTTGGCAACTTGGGTATTTCGGCCACTGTACGCTGTGCTCATCCGGTCGTGGCCTGAGACGAGATACGCGCGGCTACTATCAGGGTGTCGGCACGCCGGGAGGATTTGCTGGATTAGCCTTACCTTAGTTCGGTTTAACTTGAGCACGGGATTCCGAGAATACTCGGGTCTTCCCAACTATGGAGTTGCGACTCCGCGGATCGTGGGCTTGTGATGGGCCAAGTTGGAACACCCCTGCAGGGTTTGAACTTTCGAAAGCCGTGCCCGCGGTTATGTGGCAGATGGGAGCTTGTTAATTCCGGTTGTAGATAACTTGACACAATGTTTTTAATACACTACCAGCGTGTGTACCGTGACTGTCAATTTCCGAATAGGGATTCGGGAGTTGAACACGGTGGGGTTATGTTTGACCGGCTTTAGCTAGGATCACTTCGTGATCATCTTTCGACCGATGCACTTCTCTTCTCGCTCTCTATTACGTAAGTTAGTGCTAGTAGCTGCTGCAGACTCTTGTTTGTTCCTTCACCTCATATTTCTTTCTTCAGCCTTATCCTCACCCAAGGCTTAAATAGTCTTGTCACCCGGGAACGGGATTGCTGAGTCCTCTGTGGCTCACAGTTACTTCACCACACCAGATGCAGGTTCAGCCGAGTTCGATGCAGGAGCTGGTTCAAGTACTTCATCGGGAGCTCGATGAAGAGTTTGGCTGTTTGCTTGTGACGTTTCGATGTTCAGTAGTGGTTTCTACTAGGATTCGATCCTGACCTGTGGCTTTATGTTGTTTTGGTATCTTTCTTTTGGATCTTCACCCGTAGTCGGGTTGTGATGTTTTGGATGATGTATTGCTTATGTATTGTATTGTGTGAAGTGGCGAGTGTAAGCCAACTATCTCCTTTTACAATTTAATCCCTCTTTTACATGAGTTGTGCAAAGATACCAAACTTGAGATCATTCTAGGATGGACTTATGCCTTTAAGTCGTGCCTCGACACGTAGGAGGTATAACTCCATCCTGGGCATTACAACCATCGTCACCGGCGTGCGGGATCGTGTCCAGGAGGATCGCCATCGACTGCATCGTCACCTGCATCGACACATCGGAGTTCCCCGCCTCTGCATAGGCCGCGGCAATCTCTTCTTCTTCCTCGGGCACCCAAGAGCACGCCGTCGATTCTTCATCACCCAAGCTTCCCCGAGCACGCTGAGTCGACCGACAACTTCACTGTGAGGCCCGCACATTTCCCCTCTCTTCTCATTGCCCCGTGGGCCGTAGCCACTGTCCCTGCTCGAGGCCGACGCCGCCGTCTGGCTGCGCCCGCCGGTGCCACGCCGGCCACCTCCCCTTCCACGCCCTGCCGCTGCTCGGGCCTGCGTCGCGGCCAGCCACCGCCCAGCGCCGCCTCTGCGGTTCCCCTACGGCACCGCCCGCGCTTTCCCGCAGCCGCCCCGTACCGCTTCTCCGCCTGCCTCGCCCACTGGCGCGCGCGTCGCGCCGCTCGGGCCGCTCCTGCCGGCCGCCCGCAGTGGCCCCCCGCCCCGGCGCTGGCGCCCGCCGGCCGCCCCCGCGGCCCCAGTCGGGCGAGCCCCGCGGGCCAATTCCCCTTCAGGCGCCGAACTGCCATCGCCGGCCGCTCCCGCCCTCGCCTCAGGTGGCCTCGGTTGCGAGCGCCCGCACCCGTGCGCCCAATAACCCGCCCCGTCTAGGCCCCCTGGGCCTATGACATCCGGGCCCCAGCCCCTTTTTTTTTTAAAAAAAGACTTTCAAAATAATAATGATAAAATTAATAATTAATTAATTAATTAACTAATTAATTAACCGTGCTTAATTAGTCTAATGAGCTAGGTTAGTTTAATTAAAACTGTTTGTTAGTCTGTACCTATGACAGATGGGGCCCACGCACCAGGTTTGACTTAGTCAACCTGTTGACCTGCTGACGTGATGGTGATGTCATGCTGACATCACCTTTTTTACTGTTCTGGATAATGTCTGTTTTAAATGATTTAAATAAATTCTAGATAATGCTTTAAACTTTAGAAAATCATATAAAATAATCTGTAACTCGGATGAAAATGTTTTATATATGAAAATCGCTCAGAACGACGAGGCGAATCCGAATACGCGGTCCGTTCATCCGCCACATGTCCCTAGAATAGTGAACCTACAACTTCCCCCTCCGATTCATCTAACCGAAAACACGAAACGCCGGGGATACTTTCCCGAGTGTTATCCCCCTTCGCCGGTACCGTGTACCACCACGTTAGAGCACCCTAGCACTGTGTGCTGACGTGTCGTGCTTCTTTGTTGCAACTATTTGCTTTATATTTACTGTTCTTCCCCTCTTCTCTCCGGTAGACCCCAGGACCGAAGATGCCCCGATGATCAACTACGGTGTTGACGACCCCTACTTCTTGCCAGAGCAACCAGGCAAGCCAACCCCCTTTGATCATTCCGATATCGCCCATTCTCTTCTCTCTTATGCTTGCATTAGAACTGCTACTGCTTTTTGTATGATCCTATTCTGATGCATGGCCTGTTGTTGATACTGCTTTCATACCTTACATGTTTATACTAAACTGCTTAGTATAGGCTGGTTAGAGATCCACCAGTGACCCCCTACCTTGTCCCGACCGCCCCGCTGGATTATCAGAAGACCCGATCAACGGGATCGAAGACCAGGACCCGGCACCGCACATCACTTTCCCCTTAGTTGCTCGACACTACTGGGTTACTATCGAGTGCCGAGGGTGAGACCTCATCAGCACTTCTGATGTTAACCTTGTGGGTTAGTTCATCGGTAGTGGTCATCGAGGATGATTCCTCTTTCTCCACTCTCGATAACGACACTGTCATGCAACTCCTCAAGAGTGGACCTCGAGGGTGACTCCTCTTTCGTTCACCTTGACGATAAACATCAGGTGGAATTCCATCGAGGGTGATTTCCTCAGGTTTTCCTTTGGTGTCAGACACACAGTTACTATGGTTACTATGACTTTACATTGAACCTGGTTACTAAAGACGGGTCGACCCAGAGGGTACCCGCGCGAGCTTAATTGCGAGTGATGTGTAGTCGGGTTGACCTGGAAGGTGCCCGCGAGATAATACGAGGCGTGGCCGGGCACTCGCCCTTGCCGCAAGTTCTCGAGACGGGGCGATGGGGTCACATCTTTCGTGAGTCTCTGCTCGTTACCGCGCGTTCCCAAGACACTAAACGGTTTGGATATTTGATCCAAGGGGCCTCTGGCCTGATAGCGCTAACCATCACGTGGGCATAGTATGGGCGTTCTGCATCGTATGCATCAGCCGAAGCTTAACTAACGTCATTGCGACTGAGCGGCGCGCGCCGGGTTGGACTGGTTAGGCTCGTACCTTTTTAAAGGTGGTTGCTAGGTCTGCTCACCGGCCGCCCACGCAACGTGCAGGAGTTCCCGGGGCGATTGGCCCATGACCCCTGGGGGCATAGGGGTTAGTCCAGCGTGCATGACCTCTCTATTAAGCCTAGGTCGGGTTGCGGCGTATTGTTTGGCCGAGGGCGGGCATGACCTGATGGTGTGTCCGGCCGGAGTTAAGCAAGCGTGTTGGGTAAGTTGGTGCACCCCTGCAGGGAAGAAAACATCTATCGATAGCCTGTCCTACGGTAACGGACACTTGGAGTTGTATCCCGATCGCTACAACTAGAACTGGATGCTGAGGCATTGTTTGGATATGTTGCTTCGGGAGTCGAGAAAGGATCCCGGAGCGTTGGAACAACAACATAAATATGACTTATGTTATACTACTCTACTTCCCCCTCTTGCTGCAAGACGGTGGTTTCCAGAAGATGCTAGTCTTCGATAGGACTAGCTTCTCCCCCTCTTATCCTGGCATTCTGCAGCTTAGTCCACAGATACTACCCTTTTCATTGATACCGATGCATATGTAGTGTAGATCCTTGCTTGCGAGTACTTTGGATGAGTACTCACGGTTGCTTTGCTCCCCCTTTTCCCCCTTCCTTCTTCTTGCTGGTTGATGCAACCAGATGGTGGAGTCCAGGAGCCAGAAGCCACCTTTGACGATTGCTACTACCCCGATGGAGCCTACTACTACGTGGAGACAGCATGATGACCAGGAGTAGTTAGGAGGTCCCAGGCAGGAGGCCTTGCCTTTTCGATCGTGTTGTTTTGTGCTAGCCTTCTTAAGGCAAACTTGTCTAACTTATGTCTGTACTCAAATATTGTTGCTTCCGCTGACTCTTGTGCTTTCGAGCTTATGTATTCGAGCCCTCGAGGCCCCTGGCTTGTAATATAAAGCTTGTATTATTTTATTTGTGTCTAGAGTTGTGTTGTGATATCTTCCAGTGAGTCCTTGATCTTGGTCGTACACATTTGCATGCATGATTAGTGTACGATCAAATCGGGGGCGTCACAAGTTGGTATCAGAGCCGACTGCCTGTAGGAACCCCCCTTTCCAACTCCTTGGCAGAAGTTGAGTCTAGTCTTTGAAAAACTATTTTACTAACATGGCTGAGTGGCTTACGGGCCCACGTCGCCAATTGGGTGGTATTAGGATCTTCTACTCCTCGTCTTTACTCTGGGACTCTGAACTCTCTTCTATTCGGGTTAAACGAATTTACTAACTCTAACCTTAGGATCCCGTGACCACATTCACCCCAAAGTTGGATAAGCCATAGTTATTCCTTAGGTTAGTATTTTGAATAAGTACCCCATTCTGTCTGCCCGACTACTATGTGGTACCCGTCGAACCTCGTTGATTTTACATGTTAGATAATGAATAATTCTTTGTCTTTGCAAATGCTCAATGCTGAACTACCCCTGTTACATGTTAGCAGGATGGTTAGACCAGGTGGTCGTGGCCGTGGTGCCAGCGCTCCACCACCGCCCGAATTCGTGGCAGGAATGATGCAACAGTTTGAGCTGAATCGCCAGTTCATGGAAGGAGTGATGGCTCAGTTTCCTCGCCCAAATATGAATCAGCAGCCACCCCCAGTAACTCTGCAAGACTTTGCGCAACTCAACCCTGTCGTCTACTGCAGCTCAACTCAACCACTGGATGCTGATGACTGGCTCCGTGACATCGCTTTCGAGCTAGAGTTTGCTGATGTAGCCCCTGTCAACTATGTCACCTTCGCGGCATACTATCTGAAGGGCCCCGCTGCTCAATGGTGGGACAGCCACAGGCGTACCCTACTTGCTAGAACGGTCATCACTTGGCCGGATTTCCAAGCCGCCTTCCGTGCCCGCTTCATTCCTCAGGGAATCATGGACAGGAAGAAGCGAGAGTTCCGCAACCTCATCCAAGGCAGCAAGTCTGTAGATGCTTATCAGCGAGAATTCTTGGACTTGTCCCGCTACGCTGAAGAAGACATTGCTACTGATGCTCGCAGGCAAGAAAAGTTTCGTGATGGACTTCACCCTAATATCAAGCTAGCACTTCTCGCTCATGACTTTGCCGACTTTGCCACCTTGGTGAACAAGGCTATTCAGGTTGAGACTGGTCTTCAGGAACACCAGGGATCCCTCAGACGCAACCGTGACGCTGGCTCATCTTCGGACCCGTCCGCGCAGAAGCGTCGGATTTGGATCCCCCACAACATGTATCGTCCAACTGCTCCTACTCCAAGACCATCCTATGTTGCTCCGCGTATGCCCCCTCCACCATCAAGGCAGCCTCTCCGGACTGCACCACCCCGAGCTCCTGCTCCCAATCCCAATGGTGATTTGTGCTTCAGATGTGGCCATCCAGGTCACCGTGCTAGGGATTGCAGTCAGAGCAAGAACCAGCTGGCCCTCCCTACAGCTGGTCGTAACAATCAGCCCCACAATAAAAATGCCAGACCTTATGGTCGTGGTCAGGCTAACCACGTCGATCTGAATGAAGCTCAAGACCAGCCTGCTACTGTGATGGGTACTCTTCTCGTGAACTCAGTACCGGCTTCTGTGTTATTCGATTCAGGAGCATCACATTCATTCATGTCAGAAAATTTTGCTTACGCACACGACATTCGGTGCGAGCCCATGAACACTCCGATAGTGGTACGCACCCCTGCGGGTCAGTGTCGAACCACCATGATTGGTCGCGACGTCCCCTTTGAAATTGAAGGGTTGGAGTTCCATGTTTCTCCCATTATATTGGAGTCTTCTAATATTGATCTCATTCTGGGAATGGAATGGTTGAAAGCACATACTGCCTCTATCGTTTGCGCCACCAAAGTCGTTCATCTCCTACATCCATCGAATGAGATAGTAAGCTACCATGCTCAAGTTGTTCAAAATGCCGAGGCACGACTTTATGCCTTGAATGCGTTGAACGCAGCACCTCTTGAGGGCATTGAGAAGATTCCAGTCGTTCGTGATTTCCAAGATGTCTTTCCAAAAGAACTCCCAGGCATACCTCCTACACGGGCTGTTGAATTTGTCATCGACTTGAAACGAGGCACCATTCCTATCGCCAAACGACCTTACAAGATGCCACCTCATGAGCTCCTTGAACTTAAGGAGGAAATCGACAAGTCTCTTCGCAGTGGATTCATTCGTCCAAGTTCCTCTGCTTGGGGAGCACCTTCTCTCTTTGTGAAGAAGAAGGATGGCACGAACCGTTTGGTCCAAGACTACCGTCCTATCAACCAAGCTACAATTCAGAACAAATATCCGCTTCCTCGGATCAACGATCTGTATGATCAACTGGCCGGTTCATCAGTTTTCTCTAAACTCGACTTGAGGTTGGGTTACCACCAGATCCGTGTTCGTGAAGAGGATATTCCAAAGACCGCTTTCGTCACTCGTTATGGTCCTTACGAGTACACCGGCATGTCCTTCGGTTTGACCAATGCTCCAGCGACATTCTCTCGTCTGATGAACTATATATTCATGGATTACCTTGACAAGTTCGTCGTGGTTTATCTGGATGATATCCTGGTATATTCAAAGAATAAAGAAGAACATGCTGAACATCTTCGTCTTATTCTTGAAAAGCTTCGAGAGCATCAACTATATGCCAAGTATTCTAAGTGTGAGTTCTGGCTACCCGAAGTAACCTACCTTGGTCATGTGATCTCCAAGGATGGTATTGCCGTCAACCCAGAGCGAGTTCAGGCTATTCTTGACTGGACCCCTCCCAAGAATGTCAAGCAAGTCAGAAGATTTCTCGGACTCGCCAGCTACTGTCGTCGTTTCGTTGAGAACTTTTCCAAGATCGCCAAGCCATTGACTAATCTGCTTCACAAAGGCGTTAAGTTTGAATGGACAGACAAATGTCAGGAAAGTTTCCAGACTCTCAAGGACAAGCTGACTTCTGCCCTAGTGCTTGCTCCTCCGGATTCTCAGAAGGATTTCGTCATATATTGCGATGCTTCACGTCAAGGATTAGGCTGTGTCCTAATGCAAGAGCGCAGGGTGATTGCTTATGCCTCTCGTCAAGTGCGTTCTCACGAAGAAAACTACCCAGTTCATGACCTCGAGCTTGCAGCGGTTATTTATTCTTTGAAACTGTGGCGACATTACCTTCTCGGTAATCGTTGCGAGATCTTCACCGATCATCAGAGTCTGAAGTATCTATTTACTCAACCAGACCTGAACCTCCGTCAGCAAAGATGGATGGAGGCTATAGCAGATTATAACGTGGGTATTTCCTATACCCCAGGCAAGGCTAATGTCATGGCTGATGCCCTGAGCCGCAAGTCTTATTGCAATAACCACATGGTTCATAAAGCTCAACCCCGCCTTTATGAAGAACTTTGCAAGCTGAACCTTCAACTAGTTCCACAGGGTTCTCTGAATAACCTTGTCCTGGAACCAACTCTTTTGAAGGCAATTAAGTCTGCTCAAGCCAAAGACGCTCACGTTGATATAATGAAAAAGGATCTTGCCTTAGAGAAATCCAGAGATTTCTCACTTGCTGAAGATGGGACCTTGTACTTCAAAGATCGCATAGTGGTACCCCGCTTCGAGCTTATGACTGAGAAGGTGATGAAAGAAGCACATGACACCCCTCTCTCTATTCATCCGGGAAGTACTAAGATGTATCTAGACATCCGTCAGAAGTACTAGTGGTCTAACATGAAGCAAGACATTGCTCGGTATATCGAAGAATGTGACGTTTGTCGTCGCGTCAAAGCTGAACATCAGAAACCAGCTGGACTTCTACAACCACTTCCGATTCCTGAATGGAAGTGGGATAAGATTCAGATGAACTTTGTCACTGGCCTTCCTAAGTCTCAGAAAGGTAATGATGCTATCTTTGTCGTCATCGACCAATTCTCGAAGGTTGCTCACTTTCTGCCAGTCAAGGAGACAATCACTGCTAGTCAATTAGCAAACTTGTATATCTCCAGAATTGTGTCACTCCACGGCATTCCGAAGGAGATCAGTTCAGACCGTGGCAGTATTTTTACTTCGAAGTTCTGGGATAGTTTCCAAGAGGCAATGGGGACTCATATAACCTGGAGCACTGCTTATCATCCCCAATCCCAAGGCCAAGTCGAGCGAGTCAATCAAATTCTTGAAGACATGCTTCGGGCTTGTGTTATTTCTTTCGGCAAGAAGTGGGAGGAATCCCTTCCTTATGCGGAGTTCTCTTATAATAAGAGTTATCAAGCCAGCTTGAAGATGGCACCCTTCGAAGTGCTTTATGGACGTAAGTGCCGAACCCCTCTGAATTGGTCAGAAACTGGGGAACGAACGCTCATTGGTCCGGACATTATTCAACAAGCTGAAGAGCAGGTTCGCATTGTCCGGGATAATCTCAAGGCGGCCCAATCTCGCCAAAAGAGCAACTATGACCGGAAACACTGGGGTTCAACATATCAACCTGGTGAACAAGCTTATCTGCGTGTCACTCCTTTGAGAGGCACCCATCGATTCGGTGTCAAGGGCAAGCTAGCTCCGCGCTACATTGGTCCCTTCCGCATTCTCGCCCGTCGTGGACTGCTGGCTTATCAATTGGAGTTGCCACCTCAGTTCTCTCACGTTCATGACGTCTTCCATGTGTCGCAACTTCGTCGATGCTTCAAGGATCCAGAACGTGAAGTTGATCCGGAATTGATTGAAATTCAAGATGATCTCACATACAAGGAGCATCCGATCTGCATTCTTGAAGAAGCTGAACGTCGAACACGCCAGAAGGTTACCAAATTCCTCAAGGTGCAATGGTCAAATCATTCTAAGGATGAAGCCACTTGGGAACGTGAGGATAACCTCCGTGCTGAATACCCCGACCTGTTCCCTTCTACCTCTTAATTCTCGGGACGAGAATTTCTTTTAGAGGAGGAGAGTTGTAACACCCCGGTGTAATGATGCTACAGTAACCCTTGGGGTTAAGTTCTTAATTTTGCTAAACAAGTTTCTAATCATTATTGTCTCATGTTTCTTTCGATTTTCCCTTTGAATGCAAATTCAAATGCCAAGTGAAATTCTAAATTGGTTAAATATCAAATCTAAAATGTTCATTGGGTTACAAATTTTAACTAACTAATTGCCATGAATGTTTCAACATCATTTGGGATATTTAATTTCCCGTGAGAATTAAAACAGTACCAATTCTGTCCATTTAATCACTTTTCCTTTTATGGAAAATTCAGTTTAACTCCTATGCCTCCTAAACCTTTTGTGGCAGTACAAAATATTGCAATATATTTAAATGGCCAAGCTCCATAATTTTCCAAAGTCTTTTGGTGCTTTATTTAATTGTAAACATTGGATGTTTTAAATGTCAGCTAAAGAAAAAAGAAAAAAACAAACGAATCAAAAGTAGGCCTCCTCCCCACCCCTGGGCCTCGGCCCACCAGGCCATCAGCCTGGCCGGCCCAACCCACCTCACCTCCTCTCCCTCCCCACGGTACAGGAAACAGGGGAGGCCGTGGCGGCCATCCACGCCTCCCTGGCCGGCGATGCCGCCGTGGCAGCCATCCCACGGTCCCAAGAGAGGATAAGGAGGACCACCACGACCCCCTGCCGAACCCTAGGCCACCCCTTTCCCCTAGCACACCCCCGGATCCCCTTTCCCTCTTGCTCTCTCTGTGATAGAGCTCGCACCCGAGACCTCGTCATCGCGCCCTCATCGATCTCGCGGCCACCATCGTCACCGGCGTGCGGGATCGTGTCCAGGAGGATCGCCATCGACTGCATCGTCACCTGCATCGACACATCGGAGCTCCCCGCTTCTGCATAGGCCGCGGCAATCTCTTCTTCTTCCTCGGGCACCCAAGAGCACGCCGTCGATTCTTCATCACCCGAGCTTCCCCGAGCACGCTGAGTCGACCAACAACTTCACTGTGAGGCCCGCACATTTCCCCTCTCTTCTCGTTGCCCCGTGGGCCGTAGCCACTGTCCCTGCTTGAGGCCGACGCCGCCGTCTGGCTGCGCCCGCCGGTGCCACGCCGGCCACCTCCCCTTCCACGCCCTGCCGCTGCTCGGGCCTGCGTCGCGGCCAGCCACCGCCCAGCGCCGCCTCTGCGGTTGCCCTACGGCATCGCCCGCGCTTCCCCGCAGCCGCCCCGTCCCGCTTCTCCGCCTGCCTCGCCCACTGGCGCGCGCGTCGCGCTGCTCGGGCCGCTCCTGCCGGCCGCCCGCAGTGGCCCCCCGCCCAAGCGCTGGCGCCCGCCGGCCGCCCCCGCGGCCCCAGTCGGGCGAGCCCCGCGGGCCAATTCCCCTTCAGGCACCGAACTGCCGTCGCCGGCCGCTCCCGCCCTCGCCTCAGGTGGCCTCGGGTGCGAGCGCCCGCACCCGTGCGCCCGATAACCCGCCCCGTCTAGGCCCCCTGGGCCTATGACATCCGGGCCCCAGCCCCTTTTTTTTTTAAAAAGAAAAGACTTTAAAAATAATAATGATAAAATTAATAATTAATTAATTAATTAACTTAATTAACCGTGCTTAATTATTCTAATGAGCTAGGTTAGTTTAATTAAAACTGTTAGTTAGTCTGTACCTATGACAAATGGGGCCCACACGCCAGGTTTGACTTAGTCAACCTGTTGACCTGCTGACGTGATGGTGATGTCATGCTGACATCACCTTTTTACTGTTCTGGATAATGTCTGTTTTAAATGATTTAAATAAATTCTAGATAATGCTTTAAACTTTAGAAAATCATATAAAATAATCTGTAACTCGGATGAAAATGTTTTATATATGAAAATCGCTCAGAACGACGAGACGAATCCGAATACGCGGTCCGTTCGTCCGCCACATGTCCCTAGCATAGTGAACCTGCAACTTCCCCCTCCAATTCATCTAACCGAAAACACGAAACGCCGGGATACTTTCCCGAGTGTTATCCCCCTTCGCCGGTACCGTGTACCACCGCGTTAGAGCACCCTAGCACTGTGTGCTGACGTGTCGTGCTTCTTTGTTGCAACTGTTTGCTTTATGTTTACTGTTTCTTCCCCCTCTTCTCTCCGGTAGACCCCAGGACCGAAGATGCCCCGATGATCAACTACGGTGTTGACGACCCCTACTTCTTGCCAGAGCAACCAGGCAAGCCAACCCCCTTTTATCATTCCGATATCGCCCATTCTCTTCTCTCTTATGCTTGCATTAGAACTGCTACTGCTTTTTGTATGATCCTATTCTGATGCATGGCCTGTTGTTGATACTGCTTTCATACCTTACATGTTTATAGTAAACTGCTTAGTATAGGCTGGTTAGAGATCCACCAATGACCCCCTACCTTGTCCCGACTGCCCTGCTGGATTATTAGAAGACCCGATCAACGGGATCGAAGACCAGGACCCGGCACCGCACATCACTTTCCCCTTAGTTGCTCGACACTACTGAGTTACTATCGAGTGCCGAGGGTGAGACCTCATCAGCACTTCTGATGTTAACCTTGTGGGTTAGTTCATCGGTAGTGGTCATCGAGTGTGATTCCTCTTTCTCCACTCTCGATAACGACACTGTCATGCAACTCCTCAAGAGTGGACCTCGAGGGTGACTCCTCTTTCGTTCACCTTGACGATAAACATCAGGTGGAATTCCATCGAGGGTGATTTCCTCAGGTTTTCCTTTGGTGTCAGACACACAGTTACTATGGTTACTGTGACTTTACACTGAACCTGGTTACTAAAGACGGGTCGACCCAGAGGGGTACCCGCACGAGCTTAATTGCGAGTGATGTGTAGTCGGGTTGACCTGGAAGGTGCCCGCGAGATAATACGAGGTGTGGTCGGGCACTCGCCCTTGCCGCAAGTTCTCGAGACGGGGCGATGGGGTCACATCTTTCGTGAGTCTCTGCTCGTTACCGCGCGTTCCCAAGACACTAAACGGTTTGGATATTTGATCCAAGGGGCCTCTGGCCTGATAGCGCTAACCATCACGTGGGCATAGTATGGGCGTTCTGCGTCGTATGCATCAGCCGAAGCTTAACTGACGTCATTGCGACTGAGCGGCGCGCGCCGGGTTGGACTGGTTAGGCTCGTACCTTTTTAAAGGTGGTTGCTAGGTCTGCTCACCGGCCGCCCACGCAACATGCAGGAGTTCCCGGGGCGATTGGCCCATGACCCCTGGGGGCATAGGGTTTAGTCCGGCGTGCATGACCTCTCTATTAAGCCTAGGTCGGGTTGCGGCGTATTGTTTGGCCGAGGGCGGGCATGACCTGATGGTGTGTCCAGTCGGAGTTAAGCAAGCGTGTTGGGTAAGTTGGTGCACCCCTGCAGGGAAGAAAACATCTATCGATAGCCTGTCCTACGGTAACAGACACTTGGAGTTGTATCCCGATCGCTACAACTAGAACTGGATGCTGAGGCATTGTTTGGATATGTTGCTTCGGGAGTCGAGAAAGGATCCCGGAGCGTTGGAACAACAACATAAATATGACTTATGTTATACTACTCTACTTCCCCCTCTTGCTGCAAGACGGTGGTTTCCAGAAGATGCTAGTCTTCGATAGTACTAGCTTCTCCCCCTCTTATCCTGGCATTCTGCAGCTTAGTCCACAGATACTACCCTTTTCATTGATACCGATGCATATGTAGTGTAGATCCTTGCTTGCGAGTACTTTGGATGAGTACCCACGGTTGCTTTGCTCCCCCTTTTCCCCCTTCCTTCTTCTTGCTGGTTGATGCAACCAGATGGTGGAGTCCTGGAGCCAGAAGCCACCTTTGACGACAGCTACTACCCCGACGGAGCCTACTACTACGTGGAGACAGCATGACGACCAGGAGTAGTTAGGAGGTCCCAGGCAGGAGGCCTTGCCTTTTCGATCGTGTTGTTTTGTGCTAGCCTTCTTAAGGCAAACTTGTCTAACTTATGTCTATACTCAGATATTGTTGCTTCCGCTGACTCTTGTGCTTTCGAGATTATGTATTCGAGCCCTCGAGGCCCCTGGCTTGTAATATAAAGGTTGTATTATTTTATTTGTGTCTAGAGTTGTGTTGTGATATCTTCCAGTGTGTCCTTGATCTTAGTCGTACACATTTGCGTGCATGATTAGTGTACGATCAAATCGGGGGCGTCACACCGCCGTGTGTACGCGTGGCGGGCGAGGGACGCGCGTCGCCGCGCCTTCACTGCACCGCCCGTGAGGCATCAATGGAGGCTGACCGACGCGGTAGCTTTGGCATTGATTTCCCCCACGGGAACTGAGGCGATGAGGACGACGAATCGACGAGAACAACCGAGTCGCTGCCAGGGAGGGCCCGCCGATTTTCGCGCCAAAAACGCTTCGATCGGCGCCCCCAAGCGCCCCCCAGTGCGCCGGGTTCGGCCTGGGTACGCCGGCGCCAATTTCGGTCCGAGCCGGCGAAAAAAGGCCTTTGGGGATGCGACTGGGCCGATTTTTCGGCGCCGACGGAAAAAAAAATCGCCTGGGGGGCCTTGTTGGTGGCGCGGCTGGAGACGGCGACGACGCGACGTGCGTACTCGTGTGTTGTCAGAAACAGGAGACGCCCATGACGGGCAAGGCGAGGCAGACTCCCTCCGTAAAGTTGAGTCATCTATTTTGAAACGGAGGGAGTACCTGTTAAATTCCGTGTAATCAAGTACTAAGGGCGAATTAATCCAATACAAGTTTCCAAGCATCTTCGAGGATTGCTTGCGTCGTGGTACTTACAGAGTTCAAAGGATCGTCATGGTACTAGTACTTAGCTTATGTCCAGTATCTCATTAATTTGGATGGGAGCTTAATTAAGCTTGGAATCCATTTTGCAAACGAAGGTAATACCTGTGTGAATTTCATAGTGAAGAGAAAAAATCATCTCTTTTATACTATGAGACACCACTTAACTTCTTCTAATAAAGACTTCACTTTACACACTCTCTCGCTTTTTCTCTCGTTTTCATGGTTGCTTTGAAAAGCGTCCCATAGTTTGAAAGTGTGCGGAGGAGAGAATATCTTTTTAGATAAAGAAAGAGCTTTATTGTCTCCCGGGCTTGTGCACCCGTTAAAATGACGCAAATGAGAGAATATGAACTACACATGCCTCGTCTAATTGTGTTCATATAAGATTAATTGAAGGTTATGGTGCTGGTTCCTACCTCGGTGAGTTTACGCGAGACAAGTTTTCCACATGTACATGACTCTTATGGGCTTACTCTGCCGTCAACTTTGGGTATGACATTCGTGATGTGGATATTACACCCACAACCATGTATATGATGTTTAAAATTGTTTAATGATTTCTTCCCAATTGAGAAACACTAGCTCACGTCTTTGCGATCAAAACTGCAAAAAAATTGAAGCATATAATATACCTAGCTAGGTGGACAATTGAGATATGTATGGGCATTTCCCCAGCTAATCCTATCAAAGTATGAGCAATTGCTATATGTATGAACATTCGCTTGTATGTTGCTGAAAAAGCTAGCAACATTGTTGTTGTAAGTCACTCCCCACTCGACTCAGATTTCCAAACGGTGGTAGTAGTAGCATCAATGACATATCTAAGTGATGCCTTTGTACTCTTTGTTGTACGTTCATCTTCAGTAGATTTGATAAATTAGTTATATCTATCCCTAAAAATTGTCATTTTGACGAAAAACAAAAACTCTTATATAGTTACCTAAATTTCTTATATCTACTACTCCCTTCGTTCCTAAATATTTGTCTTTCTAGAGATTTCAACAAGTGACTACATACGAAACAAAATGAGTGAATCTACACTATAAAATATGTCTACATACATTCGTATGTGTAGTTCATTTGAAATGTCTAGAAAGACAAATATTTAGGAACGGAGGGAGTACTACTTAACTGCCATATTGTGATTACTCATGAGTACTTTAAAGAGTTCAAAGGACCGCATGGTTCACATCTAAGCTTCTGTCCAGTATCTCACTAATTTGGATATAGGGAATTTAATTAAGCTCGGAATACATTTTCCAAACGAAGGTAATACATGTGTGAATTTCATGGTGGAGAGAAAAAAACATCTCTTTTATACGATGAGACTACACTTAACTTCTTTTTTTCTTTCTAATAAAGACTTCAGTTTACACACTCTCTCACCTTTTCTCTCGTTCCCATGGTTGCTTTGAAAAGTGTCCTATAGTTTGGAAGTGTGCGGAGGAGAGAATATCTTTTTAGATAAAGAAATAGCTTTAGTGTCTCCCGGGCCTTTGCACCCGTCAAAATGACGCAAATGAGAGAATATGAACTACACATGCCTCGTCGACTAACTGTGTTCATATAAGATTAATTGATGGTTCTGGTGTATAGCTGATTACTACCTTAGTGCGTTTACGCAAGACAAATTTTCCACATGTACATGGCTCTTATGAGCTTACTCGACCATCAACTTTGGGTATGACATTCGTGATGTGGATATTACACCCACAACCATGTATATGATCTATAAAATTGTTCATATACTAGCTAGACATTCGTGATTGAGATATAAAATTATTCTTACGAGCTTACTCGACCGTCAAAATATATTACACCCACAACCATATATGAGCTTTGCGATCGAAAATTCAAAATTTTCTAAGCATGTAATATACCTAACTGGATCACTTTGCTGCGTTCAAGTTTTTTTTTCTTGTTTTATTTTTTTAGTAGTCTAATAGTAGTCTTAGATTTTTCATTTTGATGAGCCTCGCTTTGAGGAATTCATGGAATAATCCATTTTCATGGAATAATGAATTAAGGAAGAAACGATATGAGTCTTCAGGTGACACCATTTGCTTTACTTTATTGTTCGAATTATATGCAGGAGTTTTGGTGTGGATTATAGGTCTTAAAGTTACTCTTAATTTGTCAGCTTTGTCGATCCTAATTTACGATGTTCACCGCTCTGGTTTGAATTGTGTGTCGTTAGGCGTAAATTCAGATGTTTGCACTCTCATGGATGTACTCGGAGATGGACACATTGTTCTTCAGGTTATATTCCGTGATGCTTTAAGCATGGAGTATGCACATTAGCAAAAGATATGCACCAAGAACATTTAGCACTTAGATTGTTAATCTGAATTCTTGTTTGACATTGTAGCATGGAGGTTTCACCATGATGCATGTTCTGTTGTCGATTATTTTCCATTATTGTTGCCCTTGTTTCATGTTTTGCAACATCTGATGTGTAATGTGATATTGGTCATGATCTAGACATCTCCATCGACCAGATATATATTGTTAGCTTATTGTTTCTCTGAAATTACACTAGCCATAATGCACTAGCTCTTCAAAATGTCAAGTACATAGCATTTTTGGGTAGTAACCCTCTTGACGATAATTATCATGATCATAAGTGTACTAGAAAAACTTGTGTTAGGCTCCAAATAATACCGCCTCATCTATGCAGCCTACTATCAAACAAGATACAACATGTAGGGTTTATGTTCATAAATCATTGTACTACACTGCCATTTTCTTAAAATTTGGGACCAAAGAACAGACTCAAGTGCATGCTGCACTGTCAACAATATCCACCTACAGAAAAATGGAAGGATCGGAGCACACCAGTTCAATTTCTTTGGTAAGTATCTAAGACAACTAATTCGGGACGGAGTAGTAATTAATTAAGCTGCTGCCAGGAATCATCGAGAAAAGCTTGTCACTTTGACCATGCAGTTGTAAAATAAATAAATTCTGCTGCTTCATGCACTAGACGTCTACGCTGGCAGTAGGCACGCAGCACTGCCATCACACTGGCATCCATGTATCCACTCCCATGTTCGGCAAATTTGACATTTTTGATCTGTTGGCGTAATCAATTCACGGAATGAACTATCTGCGAAACTATTTCACAGCGATGATCTTTTTGTGTAGCGCCTGCCTCAGAGGCGCTGCACCCTACTGTGCAGCGCCTGACTCAGGTTGCACGCCTGTCCATCGTGGCAGCCTCCTGTGCAGCGCCTGCCTCAGAGCGTGCAACGCCCCTGAGCCAGGCGCTGCACAGTGGGTGCAGCGCCTCCGAGGCAGGCGCTACACAAAAAGGTCATGACTGTGAAATAGTTTCGTAGATAGTTCATTCCGTGAATTGATAACGCAAACAGGTCAAATTTGTCAAATTTGCCCCCGTGTTCGGGCTGGTTTGCTGCTAACACTTGATAGCGCACAGCTTGCAGGTCGACACGTAGGGGCTTCATGTTGATGAATTTGTCCATCGAGGCCTAAAGTAGTTGCCCTATATTTACATGAAAAAGGAAACCAGACCGGTACAATGATTTATTGCCGCCCCGTCCCTGTTCTTACTCCATCTGCATTTCTCAGGGAAGGGGGTCAAGAAGTGGTGGAGGAATTGTTGGAGCCACGGGCTGCGGCATGCGACGGAGATCATCGGAGACACGTTCGGAGAGGAGGAAGGAGAACACAGAAGAATTTCCGGCGCACGGACGCCCCCCCTGCCGGCACGTACGGGTTTTTCTCTATTTCTTCTCGAGCTCGAACTCGATTGCCTCGGCGATTACACAGGGAAGGAGTGGGCTCTATACCTGCGAGCTCCGACATGCCGGGCCGCGCTCGAACGCTCCCACTTGCCACTCGCCACACCCCGCGCGCACCGGCTCACGCGCTCCGATCGCGCACGCACGCGATCGCCGTGACCACGATGCGGTCCACTCCTCCTGATCCCTCGTCAACTACCCAGCGCACACACGCGCTAACTCACGCACACACGCACACCTACACTTGGGCACGCACGCACGCACCCAAGCTATCCCTGGCCCGAGTCCGACGCGGCCACCGCTGACGCGCGCACGCACCACACGCCGTGCTCGCTACAGCTTATTCCCAACATACTCCCCCTAAGCTGTGGCCTAGAGGAGGCCATTGTCCTCGACGTCGATGTCTGCCAGCAGCGCCTGCTCCGCCGCTTGCCCCTTCCTCATCTGCGGGCAGTCCTGCTTGAAGTGGTCGCGCTCGCCGCACTTGTAGAAGCGGCCACGCCTGTTGCTGCCATCCCGCGTCGCCACGCTGCGCGCGTCGTCGTCGTCGTCCCGTGCTCCCCCTTGACGCCGCTCCCGCGCCCGCCACTGCGACGAAGTGTACAGAAGCTGCCCGTCCGCCCGCTCGCCGCTGCTCTGCCCGCGACTCCACACTCGCTCGTCAAATGCGCGTAGACGTCCGAGCGCCTCGTCGTACGTCAGCTCCTCGAGCACGCAGAACTGCTCGATGCTGGCGACGACGGGGAAGGGCCGTGTCCAGGAGCTTCTTCACTAGCTCCGTGTCGCCCAGCGTCTCGCCCAGGCCAGAAAATCGCGCCGCCATGCCCGCAAGCCGTCCGGCGTACGCGTCCAGGGACTCGCCGTCCTCCATCTCCAGCCGATCCAGCTCGCCGCGCAGCGTCGCCCTCCTTGCCGCGCGCACCCGCTCGGCGCCGACGAAGCGCACCTTCAGAGAGTCCCATACCTCTCTGGCGGTGGCTTTCGTCGCCACCGAGAGCAACACGTCCTCCGGCAGCCCCGACAGGATCAACGCCCGCGTCGTCTTGCACTTCTTGCCATTCACCGCCGCGTCGCCCGTCGGCGCCACCGCTTCCCACAGCGTGTGAGCATCAAGGATTGCTTGTGCCTTGATCGCCCACACTGTGTAGCCGTCCGGCGCGAGCACCGGCATCCCCATGGACACCGATCCGCCCGCACCGCCTCCGTCGTGTGGAACCAGCGCCATTACCGCCGGCGAGCTCCGTCACCTCGCTCTGATACCAAGTGTTGGAGCCACGGGCTGCGGCACGCGACGGAGATCACCGGAGACACGCTCGGAGAGGAGGAAGGAGAACACAGAAGATTTTCCGGCGCACGAACGCCCCCCCCCCCCCC
>LR738709.1:608024552-608044106 GCA_902687465.1 Secale cereale | reverse complement strand
GGATTTTTCTCTATTTCTCCTCTAGCTCGAACTCGATTGCCTCGGCGATTACACAGGAAAGGAGTGGGCTTTATACCTGCGAGCTCCGACATGCCGGGCCGCGCTCGAATGCTCCCACTTGCCACTCGCCACACCCCGCGCGCACCGTCTCACGCGCTCCGATCGCGCACGCACGCGATCGCCGTGACCACGACGTGGTCCACTCCTCCTGACCCCTCGCCAACTACCCAGCGCACACACGCGCTAACTCACGCACACACGCACGCCTACACTTGGGCACGCACGCACACACCCAAGCTCTCCCTGGCCCGAGTCCGACGCGGCCACCGCTGGCGCGCGCACGCACCACACGCCGTGCTCGCCACGGCTTATTCCCAACAGGAATAGAGTTGTCATCTCTACTTTTTTGAATTATTTGGATTACTTACCACACGTGTGATACATGGTAGTTGCCCCATCTATCTAAACACTAATTCAAAGTAGCTGCTCCTGCATGCTAGGTTTCGAGGCAGTACAAAAAACTGCACTCGAATGAGTGCTTAAAAATGAGTTTAGATCAGCCGAATCGCAATACTTTTTGGATACGCGGCTGTATACATATCGAAGATCTCACATTATGCCCCAGTACTTGGGGGGGAGTATAGCATGCACTTGCTGTTGCACTCATGCCTATTTATCTCGTGCGCGTCGCTCGACATGTCTGAGACTAGGGTAGCAGCGTAGCACGAACAAGCCTAGCTCTATTCCGCGAAAAAGCAGGGGTGCACAATTTGCGGCCACCTTCCCGCTGTCCCTCTCACGTCGTCGTTCATATAAGGCGCTGCCACCGGCACCGGCCGGGAAGCGCAGCGATCGAACACGAGCTACAACGAGAGAAGGGACCAGAAACAGGAGAGACCTACGGCCATGGGAGGCAAGGCGAGGCCCTGCGCGCTGCTGCTCGTTCTGCTCTGCATGGCCGCGCGCATCCATGGCGCGTGCTGCTTTGGCGGAGCGGGCGGTGGAGGGCACGGAGGTGGAGTGGGCGGCGGAGGCCACGGAGGAGGAGTGGCTGGCGGAGGGCACGGAAGCGGAGTGGGCGGCGGAGGCCACGAAGGAGGAGTGGCTGGCGGAGGCCACGAAGGCGGCGTTGGCGGCGGCCGGAGGGGAGGCGGCGGTGGCGCTCCGATTATTCCGGGGGCGGGCGGATACAGCAGGCCGGCTGGGTCTCGTGCGGGCCGCGGGGTCGGCTGGAGTGTTCCCGGCGCCGCCACCCTCGCGGCCGCGGTGCTCGTCTGGTGGCTCTGAGAGCTACTTCCGCATGCACGCTAATCTGGGGAGCCAAGTGACTTACTGAATTACAGTACTAGCTAGCTAATGGATCGTTGGATGTAACCCATGTTTTACGAGTGATTTCTTGTAGTACATGTATACATCACTGGACTGGATATGCGTGCATGAGTGAAAATAATTAAGTACTCCATCCGTTCCTAAATATTTGTCTTTCTAGACATTTCAAATGATTATAACATACGGATGTATGTAGACATATTTTAGAGTGTAGATTCATTTATTTTGCTTCGTATATAGTCATTTGTTGAAATCTTTAGAAAGACAAATATTTTGGAACGAAGGGAGTAGTACATATAATATAGTAGAGTGGTATCAGCTGTATATATATCGAGACCTTTTACGGTACATCCACGATATATTAGCCGTCCATTTAAGCGGACGAACGCTCCAGATTTACAAATACTACAGCACAGTTTGGGTAGTATATAAAGACGGTAGGGGTATTTTGGGTAGCCAGGCAAGGACGCGCCGAAGTCACAGCCTGACAGGCGGACACAGCAATTCAACGGAGCCGCACCACGCAGCTCGGCGGCCGTCTACTCATGCACCGGAGCTGCCTTTCTCTATCACACGGAGCCCCACGCCACAAACGCCACGGCCGGGCCACTGTTCGGAGATCGATTCCTTCCCTGTGACACCACCGACGCCTACCGTCGCCAACGGCCTGACGTCGTCCTCTTAAACCCCTGTCCCTCGTGATGATTCACGCAGATAGCTCAGTCCCTCCCATGTATCTCTCCTCTGGCAACTGTGGCCTGTGTGTTTTGTTGATTCGTGTGCGAGTACTGGATGGATGATGGGTGTCTCTGCTGCTTAGTACTGGATGTGTGTGTGCGCGGGGCGCTGGCTTAGTAGTGTGTGTGACGGATTAGTCTGGCTGCTGGGTAGATAATTGCACCAACCACTACATACATGCATGAGCCTTTAGACTACCCATAGTGGGAGTAACATAGGTACTAACATCACACATATCTAGATAAAAAACATGATGTGGCAAGCAATAAATGAAGAAAGAGAGGCATGTGGTAACATAGCTAGTTAGACTAGCCACAGTGGGTAGTAACATAGAGTAGTAACATGCCCATGTTACTACTCTATGTTACTACCTCTATAGTGGGGAGTAACATATGTGTGGTAACATGGAAGACTCCATTTATTAGGCTATAGACTCATCTTACCTTGATATGTGTGATGTTACTCATACTAGTAGTAACTAGCTATGTTACCACATGCCTCTCTTTCTTCATTTATTGCTTGTCACATCATCTATTTTATCTAGATATGTGTGATGTTACTACCTATGTTACTCCCACTATGGGTAGTCTAACTACTAGTATGAGTAACATCACACATATCAAGGTAAGATGAGTCTATGGCCTAATAAATGAAGTCTTCCATGTTACCACACATATGTTACTCCCCACTATAGAGGTAGTAACATAGAGTAGTAACATGGGCATGTTACTACTCTATGTTACTACCCATTATGGCTAGTCTCAGCGACATAAGCTTGGAATTCCAACCTGCTGACGCACACCGCAATGGAGACGAGGGCGCACACCTGGAGGATGGTAGGCAGCGCCAAGATGATCGAGGTCCTGAGGGTGGGGGCCTGCAAGTGGTGTTGGGATGCGGAGGTCAGGGGTGGACCCCGGCGGCATGCAGGCTGGGCCGGCTGCTATTATTGGCGACGTCAGGAGGTCGGAGGTTGGGGACAACCGCGTGCATATTTTAATTAATTATATATATATATATATGAATCATCACAATTTAAAGGTTGGAATAAAGGACAAATTTACCCTTAATTAGAAATTATCAACACCGTTGGATCAGTTTAATACTACCCGTTATATTGGGTAGTATGATGTACCGTAAAATATCTCATATATATCCCGTGTATAATTAACTTGAACACTGAAATAATCCCGTTTATCTCGTGGAAAGTTAATCAAGTAACGGTGGATCGAATGCATTTCCAGGGTATCTTGTCTATTTGATTGTGTCATGTGTCACTGTAGCTAGCTGCAGTTAAACTTTACATGTATATGGTCGTACGTGCCGTACTGTCCTGAGTGCTTCAGAGTTCAGTTCAAAGGAGCGTGCTTTTGTCCGTTATCTCACTAAATAGGACTACAGGGAACTTAAGCTGGCGTCCAAAGAATGTAATATATCCTCCCTCTGTCTCAAAATATATAGAACGTTTTTAACACTATATTAGTGTCAAAAAAATTCTTATATTATGGGACGGAGGGAGTACATGTGTAATTTCTTTTATTTCTATTGCTCTTTATATTGCCATAACAATTGATGAATGGCTCAAGAGATTTACTCGCAAAAATATTATTATTATTATTATTATTATTATTATTATTATTATTATTTTGCGAGAAAAAGATTATATAGTTAACTTCAAAACGAAATCCGACTTATTTCTTGTGAACTTTATCAAGTAGCGGTGAATCCAATACTAGTTTCGGAGCATCTTCTAGCTAGGTTTGCTTGCGTCATGCTACTACCACTTTTACTCTGATTCTAGCTAGGTTTGCTTGCGTCAAGTTGAGAGCTCAAAGGATCGCATCTATGCTTCTCTCCAGTATCTCACTAATATGGGTAAGGGAACTTAAGCTCGGAATCCATTTAACAAACGAAGGAAATACCTGTGTGAATTTCATAGTGAAGAGAAAAAAACATCTATTTTCTACGATGAGACTTCACTTAACTTTTTTAAATATATATAAAGACTTCACTTTACACGCATCCCCTCTCACTTTTTCTCTCATTTCAATGGTTGCTTTGAAAAGCGTCCCATAGGTTGAAAGTGTGGGGAGGAGAGAATATCTTTTTAGATAAAGAAAGAGCTTTATTATCTCCCGGGCCTCTGCACCCGTCAAAATGACGCGAATGAGAGAATATGAACTACACATGCCTCGTCTAACTATGTTCATATGAGATTAATTGATGGTTATGGTGTTTAGTTGATTCCTACCCTGGTACATGGTTCTGATGGGCTTACTCCACCGTTAACTTTGGGTATGACATTCGTGGTGTGGATATTACACCCCACAGCCATGTATATGATTTCTAAACTTGTTTATTGATTTCTTCCCTGGAGAGAAACGCCAGCTCATGTCATAAAAAAGATAGAAGTACATTCTTTTGTGGACAAATTTTGGAGCTAGATGTACACACTTCACCGGACGAAGGGAGTAGGTATTTGAGGTGATGGAGGAAAGCCAAAGAGATTACTTCTTCTTCTCTTTCCTATACCTAAAACCAGTTTGCAATGAAAAAATTGACTGTGGAGTTATATCTTTAAATTGTTGGCCAATATGTCAAATCCGCCGGAGATGTTCCAAGGGGACTGACTTACAAGATTTAAGAGATTACGTTTTAGTAGTACTTAAATATGATATACAAATGAGTAATTAAAAATGAATTTAGATGGGTCAAATCCCAAGATAAACTTACGTAAAATTAATGTTCGCTCATGCTGGGTGTATAGGGTGTGTGCACATCCTATATTCTCAGTTCGACTAAAATTGTACTCCATCCGTCCAGAAATACTTGTCATAAAAATGAATAAAAGGAGATGTATCTAGATGTATTTTAGTTTTAGATACATCCCTTTTTGTCTATTTTCATGACAAGTATTTTCGGACGGAGGGAGTATTATGCCATCAAAATGTTACATTATTCGAATGTGAAACAATGATACGTTTTTGATGATATATAACACATCCTTCGCCGGTTGCTTTTCTATGATAAGACAGCACTTTACAAGGCAACCTCTCGTACTTTTCTCTCTCGTTCCCACGGTAGCTTTGAAGAGAGTCCGATAGTTTAAAAGTGTGCGCAGGAGAGAATATCTTTTTAGCCAAAGAAAGAGCTTATTGCCTCCCGGCCTCTGCAACCATCAAATTGACGCAAGTGACGGAATATGGTCTACACGTGCCTCATCTAAATGTGTTTACACGCAAGTGATGGTTATGATGTTTAGGTTGATTTCTGTTATAGTCGGGTCGAAACCGTAAATACGTGCAAAAAATCCACATGTACATGTGTGTCATGGGTATACGCCACCGTCAACTTGGTATTTAAGATTTCGTTATGTGCATTTTACAGTCGCAACCCATGTATTTGTATATTTAATCTCGGAAAGTGTTAAGGCATGATTTATTTAGGATAGATAAATGGAAGTTTTGAGTTTGCGATCGAAATTAAAAAAAAAAGGAAATTGGAAGCATATAGACCTATCAGTGGACAATTGCAATACTTATGTGCATCCCCCCAACAAAACCTACCAAAGATCGGGAACATATCTAGCTAGTGGATTGATGCACAAGATAGCGAAGGGAGCCTTCAAAATCAATACCTCACTCGACTTAGAATTTTTTTAGATAACGAATGAGCTTTCTTGCATCCTAGCCTCTGCATCCAAATGATGTAAAAGAAGAGGATATATAGTCTAGTGAGTTTGAATTGGGCATTTCATGAAACACACACATTTCAGTTTGTTCATACGTGGCTCGATCTATGGTTTTTGGTGTTTAGACGGATTCCTACATCGGCAACTTTGAACTTGCAAATTTACATCATCGTCCTTGTTCACAAACCAACTTTCATAATTAAAGTACATCGCAAGCCAAACATTAGTATGTGGATAATTAAAAATAGTAGAAAAAATTGCTTCCATCCTCAAAAAGATGAACAGAAAATCATTTACGCATATCTTAGAAAAAAATTGGCCATTGTTGCTGAATGAGTACGAAAAGAGCAAAGGAAGATAAGCTGATGAGTCATGAGTACCTGGCTCTGTGCCACGTGTGGATCTTCCAGCTGGGATCGATCATAAAAAATGGGATCAGTCTGACTTCTCCGCACCGACGTATCTGCATCAGCCTATCACGAGCAGGCTGGCCCCAACGTGCCGGAGAACCCGGAGAGGTTGCAGCGCGCCGACGTGACCTGCTTCCACACGACCCGCAACAACCAGAGGGGGAAGAGGTTGTTCATCTGACCAGCGAAGACGACGGCGAGTCAGGCGGGGACGACCATGCGAGGCGGAGCAAAGCTACTCGGAGCGCTGCTGCTGGTGCTGCTCTGTGTGGCCGCGCGCTTCCAGGGCGCCTGCTGCGCCGGCGGTGGCGGAGGCGGAGGCGGTGGGAGGGGAGGAGGTGGTGGAGGCGGCGGTGGTGCCAGTGGTGGGAGGAGCGTCGGAGGGTCGTCGAGCGGCGGGAAAGGTTCAGGCGGCGCCGGCGGTGGGAGAAGCACCGGTAGCTCAGGTCGGCCGGGGCCGGGCATGGGAATCGGTGCCGGCGGCGGTGCCGCCATCGTAGGCGGCACGGCGGGTGTGGCGGCAGGATCACAGGGACACTCCGCGGCGGTGTCGCAAAGACGGAGCGCCGGAGGTGACCCGCATGGCCGCGGGGTCTGGAGGGTGTCCGGCGTCGGCGCTGCTGTGGCGACTGCCGCGCTCGTATGGCGCTGATCGTGTCCAACTGTCCATGCCTGTGCGCCAAGTCCAATCAACGGAGACCCGTAGACCGTGGCGGATCGCATCTGCATGTGCAGGACGTCAGTACCACTGCCTTCAATTACTGTATTTGAAATTATTTTCCCTCATTTTCTTTTTAAATTTTAAGATGTGGCACCCTCTCAGGCTACGAATGAAATGTACTGTATGTTTAACCCATTGTTGAGACTTGAGGCAGTGAGTTGATGATTTCCTTTGACCTTTTTGTCAAGCTACACTGTGCTGCACATGCACTGCAGACGTGTCACACTGTCTGATAGATTGATTAATGTATAAAATGCGCACTAGCCATGCTCCCATCCCTGCGAGGTTTCATCTTTTTAAGTCTGAAGAGACTGCTGGCTTGTTGGCAAGTGGTTTATTTGGTACTCTTGTGTCAAAAAACGTCTTATATTAGGGGACGGAGGAAGTAGTACTTTCATGTTTGGATTGTGTGATTACTTAGCGGTACCGCTACAGTTCACATATGTCATATGGAATAAAAGTTGGGAAATGTTTACAGCCGAGATGCCGGCCGAAACTTACACCGAACGCCCGCGAGCCCTGATTAGTTTTGAATTGTGCGCCTGGCAGCCATCCACGCTGGATACTGGGAGGCCCACGTGAATTTTTTTTTCAACGCAACATTATCTCTTCGTCCTCATCCGTTCCTTCTTCCTCGCAGCACGCGAAGGTGAGCTCGCGCGTGGCCGTGGTGAGTGTCATCGACGAAGCGACCACCGGTGACCTACAAGCGTTGTGAGACTACCATCGCCTGTTTTTGCTGCAACCTCGACCATGTGAGATGCTCCATCCGGACTGGCTGCAATGGCGCGAGGCGTACGCTGCAATGGCGATGGGGGGTGCTGGAGGCATTGCAGAACCGGCAGAAACCCTCGTGCTGCAATCGTTAACAGAAAAGCTTCAAACCCTAGATGGAAAGCTTCAACTGGAATAGAGAAAGTTGCAAGCTTTCGATGCCATCGAGGAAAGCTACAACCGTTGACTTAAAATGCTACCACCTTCGATGAAAAAAGCTTCAACTGAAACCATAGAGCAAGCTTCAACCAAGTGCTGCTAAGAAAGAAAATAGCTGCAACCGTTGATAGAAAAGCTACGTATGTAGATGAATAAACTCCAACCATGGAGAGAGAAAGCTGCAACCACAAACACTGTGTAATCAAAAAAGTTGCAACCGTTGACTGAGAAAGCTTCAATAGTATGTCGAAAAGCTTCTACCGGCGATCGCGAGGGAGGAAAGCTATGTCCGATGACCGGGGGTGGGCGAGACGAAGATGCTACATTTGAGTTTTGCTAGAACCGACACTTTCTTTTGCTACGACCGGTGGATAATTTTGCTTCCACCGACAATCAAAAGAGAGATGTGTATTTTCTTGAGCTCGCCGTCGGGGGCTGTCTCCGGCGAACCGTCGCCACTGGAGCGTGGCCGTCATGCACTGGAGATGCAAGCGTTTTGCACCGGAGCTGCAAGCCTTCCACCACGGGCACATGCTGCTGCATCCACGGGATGCGAGAAACGCATTGCGACGACACAGGTGAGTGCGACGAGGGGTGACCAACATCGATGGGGAACTGAACTGCAAGCTACGGCGGAGCTGCGATCATCAACGACGAGGGGGGAGGGGCTGCAATCTGATGGCGCGGGAGCTGCAATTGTTTTTTTTAGGAGACAACAGCCTGGGCTACTGCGGTTGTTGGGGACGAGGCCGGGATGGCGCCGGTGCCTCGTCGGCCGGCAGGGTTCCCGCTCACGCGTCGCGAGCACGAGCTGCGCGCCGCTGGAGGCGAAGCGTGACTTGGCGTCGCGTTTTAGACGAAAGCTAGGGGCAGATCAAACGGCTCCTTTTGCACCAATCGGGCGGTCCCGGTGCGACCAGCCCAAACTTGAGCTGGCGCGTTGGCGCCTAGCGGTGCCCATAAAAGTTGCGTTCATAGTACGGTTTGAAGGCAGGTTTGGAACTTCTTCCATGGTATTGATTTTTTTGCTCCTAGAAAAAAGTCTTGAGAAATGTCCGACTTTGAATTAACAAAGTTATCAACCGGCCAGTATTACATGACACTGGACACAATACATTAAACGAAAAGAATACCAGCTAAAAGATACAATATGTTGTGCAAAGAGCTTACAATCATCATCCAAACAACAAGAAAAGATATGAAAAACTAAGGCAGTAGTCTAGCTTGATGTGAAATAAGCCTGAATTTGTGAACAGACCACCGCAAAGAGGCAAAGGTCGGATCTTTGAGGCGAAGCAGCAGGTGAAGAAACACCCATGCCGACTTCTTGGGCTCAACCCGACTTAGTAACAACCTCCTTCATCTCGAAAGGAGACTACCTGCCCCCTCACTTTGATATGGAGGGCGCCGACCCGTTGAGAGAAGAAGACGCTTCCCCAAGAAGAAGGTGTCAGCCAATGCCAAAACCTTCTGAAAGACCAACCTAAGCAGCGCCACCAGCAACATCGAGCACATTGTACGATCAAAGTACACAACTACAAGTGGGGGTTAGGGGGGGCATGCCGGCGTTTTAGCAAATCTTTGTAAAACTAGCTATTCTTTGGTGAATTGAGGAATAACTAAATGAAACTCAAACAATAACGAGAAGTTCTTGTAGGACTTAGAAGCACATGCATATTAAGGACTAAGTAATGCAACACAATGAAGACTCAATAAAAGGTAAAACGAGCACAATAAAGCTAACACTAGTGCAGAAATGGGCTATAGCATCGGTTCGGAGGGGCCTTTAGTGCCGGTTCTGTAACCGGTACTAAAGGGGGGAGGGACTACCGGTTCAACACGAACCGCCACTAAAGAGCCACCACGTGATAGGAGCCAGCGCCGGGGGCGGGGATCCTTTTAGTACCGGTTTGTAAAATGAACCGGTACTAAATGCTTTAGGTGGTTTTGGATTCATGATTTCTTTTTCTTTAATTTTGTGTTTTCCATTTAGTTCTTTTTCGTTTACTGGTCTTTTACGATGCTACATATTGTACATGTTATGCATATATATAATCGAATGTCTCACAAAACCACACCATTATTCACACATACACACATGTGTGTGTATATATATATATATATATATATATATATATATATATATATATATATATATATATATATATATATATATATATATATACAATTTCTCCTACATGTTTTCTTCGGAGCCAGTGGCATTTGCTTTGGTGCCTTCGTAGTACGATTACAATTTGGGGGGCGGTAGCGGGTAATGGTATTCTCCGTCAGGCTTTATGACCTGGTCGACCAAAAATCCGACGATTTCCTCCTGAATTGCTCGTACCCGATCCTCCGGTAGGAGCTTATCCCGCATCTCATTGAATTTCAAAACAAGGAGATGAATATGCATGTTAGTTGTGTGATAGATATCGACAATGATGTAAAAATTGTGAGTAGTGTTCTGGCAAACATACCCATAGTTGTCTTTCAGATTTGGTCCTTTCGGACGCCATCATGCGAATGTTCTCGCAAACGTAGTATGCACATAGATTAGTCTACTGCGCCTGCTTAAAGGCCTTTACGAGAATGGAATTTAGTCATATAATAAATAATCAAGCATGATAATTAATTGTATTGAAACAAGAATTCAAGAGATAGCTAGCTACTACTACTTAATTACTTACCTTAGGTCGTACCCAATACAGCTTTTGTCGCCATTTGCCTGGTGTTATTTTGATGAACTTTTCCCAAGCCCTGCCGCCGGCAAAAAAAATGAATAAAGGGGTTATTAAATAGTTGACATCAGGAAATGATGAACTAAATAGGCCGAGATATATATATTTAATAATGATTGAAATTACCTGTCGACTATCCCCTTCATGATGGTGTAGTCAGTTTGTTCTCTCCATAGTGAGTCTAGTACTTCAACTGTTCCTTCTTCAACTTTAATGACTAACAAGATCCAATGAAAACTACATGCGCACACATTTGCATGTCTTAATTAAGCGGGTAAGTGCATAACACTCATCAACTACGTATCCTAAACCATATACACTTAATTATTAACATCTAGCTAGCTAGCTAAGCAAAAATAGAATTTGTAGCATACAAGACAGTGTTACTCACAGGAAGTTATAAGGAAGTAGTAGATCTTCATTGGTATTGAGGCGCATCAAGAACTCTAGCATGCTCTCCTCTACACCTTGTTTACAATATTTCAAATTTCACATGTATTCATTAATGGTATTTGGGTCAATGAACCCAACGCCATAGCGTCCAGCTTTTTTCATTTCATACATCTTCATCCTGCATAATACGACAGAAAATAATATAGTGAGGATAATTAATTACAGGTAATGATCGATCAATGAGCACTACATGCTAACAGTTGAGACTTCAATTACATAAAGAAATCACTTACAGGCAATAGGAACTAACAATAGATTTGTCGAGTGCGTCTTGATTGAATAATTGAAACAGTTCTGAATACTCAACGGACAGAGAATTCCCATGGAAGTAATGCTCTTCCTTGACTTTCACCATGAGGGACTCTCGATTGGAACTCTTGGTAATTTTCATGTACTAGTTATGCAGTTCATACATTCTCGTTGGGAGGTTCTTGACCTCATCAGGCTCTACCAAAGGTTGGCCACGGACATATTTCCGTTTTAGTTCCTCCTCTGTAAAAGTGTCCATGGGCTCGAGCTCTAGGAGTTGTTCTACAGTGCATCCAAAATCTCTAGCCCGCCTTCTATGATCGTCGGTTATTATCACACTTTGGGAGATCTGCGGTGGTACAACAAGCGGGGGGGGAGGGGGGAGGGGGGGTCGATTGCGCCGCCTATTTTCCCAGCCGGGGAACGGTTTTCCCGCATGCTCGATGTCCCTTCTTGATTTGGCGCTCATAGTCTGAGTCAACAGGCTTGGGAGCTGGTTTTCTTGAGATATGAATAAAGTGGTCAACAACTTTCGCAGGCACTTTCTCCTTTGGCGGCGGTGGCGGTTTCGGTCCAAAATGGGCGTTCACTTGGGCCTTCACTATGGTTGTGGTTTCCTCGTCGTTCATGTCGTAAGGCCTCCGAGGAAGAGGAGTGAGGCTTGGACCATATTGAACTCGCTTGCCTCCGCATGTACCTCCTGTACTACCTTGATTTGTTGCGGCGGCTCTCTTCCGCGATTGCTGAGGCGGCGGAGACGGCTGACATGGCTGAGTCGGAGCAGGAGGAGTGGTCTGATGCTGTGCCGGACTTGGAGGAGCAGGAGTCTGCTGACGCGGTGGCGGACTTGGAGGAGGAGTCGGCTGACGATGTGCCGGACTTGGAGGAGGAGTCGGCTGACGTGGTGGCGGACTTGGAGGAGCGGGAGTCTGCTGACGCGGTGGTGGACTTCGAGGAGTCGACTGACGTGGTGTCGGCCTTTGAAAGATTATGCATTTCTTTCTCCATAGGATGATACGATGTATGGCCTCTCCTAGTGTGTGCTCGTCGTCACCTCCAGGAATGTCAAGCTCTAGCCCCGAATATTGGTCCACCACCTCATCAACCTGGACACAAGCATAGCCGGCTGGAATCGGGTTGCAATGGAAGCTTGCTTCTGGGGGATTTGTATAAGCAATCCCGTTCGCCAACTTCATGGATATGTTCTTCATTTTGAAGTGTAGCTCACAGTTAGTGTTCTCGGCGATGTCATCCACAGGGTATCTATCCAGCAGTGCGTCGCTCGGTGCAGAACCCACGCCGCTTCTCGGCATGGATGGGATGATGCTATCCAAAGCTGGAACATCCGCTAGCTGCTACCGCTGTTGAGACCCCCTTTCCTGGCTAAGTGAGTCGATTCGCTACTGCTGCTGCAATTTGAGCGCGAACTCTGTGTGCGCCGATTCTAGGCCTTTTAGGCGTTCTGCTTCCTTCTTCCCCCGCTCCTCCTCCAGGTTCTTCCTTCTCGCACACGTTCTGTAGTCGCCCCTCTAGTCCGAAAAGCCCTCATACCACGGCATAACGCCCTTGCCTCGTGTTCTTCTTGGGTGTTCAGGATTTCCGAGGGCGCGAGTAAGCTCATCGTTCTCTCTGTTGGGCGTGAATTCCCCATTTCAAACTTCTTCAATTGCATCAAGTATCTTCTTTGCGGCTCCTTTAAGAGATGCCTTCTTCGAAACCTCGCCTGTCTTCGGGTCCAACGCCCCCCATGCGCATAGAACCAAGTCCTGCACCTGGGGGGCCAGCTCAGTGTAACTGGAGTGACCCCTGCATTTATCATCTCTCTCTCAGAGAGATCCCACTTAGGCATTGCCACCACGTAGCCACCTGGCCCTAGCCTATGGAACTGATTGTTTCTTGCGGCATTGGCCTTGTTTTTTCCCGACCGTTCCTTAGATAATTCTGATTCCTTGAATTTCACAAAAGCGGGCCAGTGTTCTCTTTGCTTCTCCAGTGTTCCCTTGAATTCTGGAGTCTTCTTTCCTCCTTTGACGTAGTTGGCCCATACAGTTTTCTTATGGTTGTTGAATGCAATTGGCATCTTCCTAAGAGCAGCGTCCTTGACTTTCTTCTCATCATCCTCCGTGAAATGATCTGGTAGGGTGAAATGTTCCATGAGTTTTTCCAAAAGCAGAGATTTTGCTCTGTCATCGACAAAAGTAAGATCTGGACGTTTCTGTGCTGGCTCTTTCCATTCTTGAATGGATATCGGGAGTTGGTCCTTCACAATAACTCTGCACTGATGAACGAACTTGTTCGCAACTGTCCTAGGCGCTACTGTTTCGCCATCCGCTCTGATGGCATCGATGTTGTACTTTACGCCCTCCTTCAACTTTTTGGCTGGGCCTCGCACTGTCCTGCTGCATGTAGATTTGCTCGATCCGGAGGGCTGAAAGAAGAAAGATATCGATTCGTTAATATATCTCCAAATCATTAAAAACATGTGATGATCACCAGATGCCTGCTTGTATAAATATACCTCGCCGGTCTCTGTTATTTCAAGATCAACATTTTCGGCGTCATCATCGATATCATAGTTCATGACTTCATTAATTTGGTCGTCGCGATCGAATATATTATCACCCTCCCCGGTATTGTTCAGATATTGGGAGCCGTCATCTTCTTCATTATGATCATCTGGCCCGCAAGGGGAGCGTATGATCTCGAAAATGGCATCTTCTCCCTCTCTGCCGGTATTGTCCGCCATAGCTTTTATTTAACTAATCCAGAAGAAATATAAAACAATTTAGTATTCAAATTACAATGCATGCATGCAACCATTAAGGAAAAACTGAATCATAGTAATATGCATCGTACCAAGAATATATAACCTCGAATACATGGTCTCGAATAATATATATAATCTTGGATACATCGATCGTCTCGAATATTATATGTCGAATACATCACTAGCTAACTAGCTAATAAATATCGAATACTACAGAATAATCTAGTTCACTCACGGTTCTCGATGCGCGGGCGATGGACACCCAAAGAGAAGGAACCATCACATGATCATAGCTCCGGTCATCCTCCCAAAGAACCTGCCAGGTATGGGAGAACCTGACATCCATAGCAGCCATGTATCGATGGACGTGCTCGTCCTCCTCCCTGCACTAGTAGAAAACAGGGCATTGGTCCAGCCCATTAGCCCCGGTTCAATCTAGAACCGGGTCCAATGGGGGTACTGGACCCGGTTCGTGAGCCCAGGGGGCCGGCCGGGCCACGTGGGCCATTGGTCCCGGTTCGTCTGGACCTATTGGTCCCGGTTGGAGCTAAAAACCGGGACCAATGGCTCTTGCTCCTGGCCCACCACTATTGGTCCCGGTTGGTGTTATGAACCGGGACCAAAGGCACCCCTTTAGTCCCGGTTTGTAGCACCAACCGGGACCAGTGAGTTGCCTATATAAACCCCCTCACTCAAGAGCAGAGCTCACTGCTCTGTTTTTTTTTCTGGTCGAGGGGGAGAGGGGTTAGTGGTGCTCTAGCTCACCTCCTATGCACACAACGTGTTCGGTGGAATGCCCGAGCCACACTAGTTAAGCTTTTCTCCTCTCGAAGCTCTATTTTCTCCGAGATTTGTCTAGGTTTAGCGGTCCGTCACGTCCCGTCCCCGTCTTCGCCGCCGTCGATCGCCCCCGCCGATCTCGTCACCGGCACCACCGTGGTGAGCCTCTTGTTATGTCCATGCTTTTCTTACTTTTATTATTGCTTTAGATAGATATTTGTCTAATTTTCTTACGTTTATTATTGCTTGTTATTATATAGTGCGATGGTTTTGATATCCGCCCACGTGGGCCCTCGTCCGGTCTACGATTCAGATGTGGTATATTATCTTTAATTTATAACTATTTGTTTTAGTGCTTATGATAGTTATGCCGACCAACCTGACATGCATAGATGTTTTATTATGTCTAGGAGGTAGTTGAACCGGAAATTCCAACCGACCCTCTTGTGGAGAGGTTAAATTTAGTTGAAGAGGAAAACATTTCGTTAAAGAAAAAAATGGAAAAAATGGAGGAGGAGAAGATGGAATTGGAGTTGCATGTTGCGGAAGTTATCGATGATCACAAGATCAAGATGGACCCTATTGTCGAGAGGTTAAATTTAGTTGAAGAAGAAAACAAATTCTTGAAGGAAAAAATAAAAAAAATTGTGGACGAGAAGATGATATTGGAGTTGCATGTTGCGGATGTCGTCGATGATCACAAGATCAAGATGGATGCAATGCGGTTGAAGATTAAAAAGATTAGAAAATATGTCATTCATACCGAGGCTTGGTATCATTATGCCGTTGGATCAATTGTTACCTTGGTTGCGATTATGATAGCATTTGTTTTCGCGTTGAAATGTTTTACATAGTTTCGATGTGTATGGAGAGCTATATGTTGTTAGATGAGAACTATATATGTATGTACTTTGGTTTTAATGTGATGATGAACTTTTATCCATTTGGTCACTTAATTATCTATTTATGATGTTCTGTAATGGTTTTTGACACACTTAATTATATATAAATGCACGCAGATGAACCGGCAATGGATGTACGGTGACAGACACACCTCCGAGTACATTAAGGGCGTGCGTGAGTTTCTAAATGCGGCTGAGGCAAACAAGAAGAATGGTTTTATGTGTTGTCCATGCACTAAATGTGTGAATACGATGTCTTACTCTAACCGGAAAATCCTTCACTCCCACCTGCTTTACAAGGGTTTCATGCCACACTATAATGTTTGGACGAGGCACGGAGAAATAAGGGTTATGATGGAAGACGGCGAAGAAGAAGAGTACGATGACAACTATGTGCCCCCTGAATACGGTGATGCTGCAATGGGGGGAGCTGGTGAAGATCAAGAGGAACCAGACGATGTGCCCAATGATGCTGCAACGGGTGAAGCTGCTGATGATCAAGAGGAACCAAATGATGATCTTCGCCGGGTCATTGTCGATGCAAGGACACAATGCGAAAGTCAAAAGGAGAAGCTGAAGTTCGATCGCATGTTAGAGGATCACAAAAAAGGGTTGTACCCCAATTGCGAAGATGGCAACACAAAGCTCGGTACCGTACTGGAATTGCTGCAGTGGAAGGCAGAGAATGCTGTGGCTCACAAAGGATTTGAGAAGCTACTGAAAATATTGAAGAAGAAGCTTCCGAAAGATAACAAATTGCCCGACAGTACATACGCAGCAAAGAAGGTCGTATGCCCTCTAGGATTGGAGGTGCAGAAGATACATGCATGCCCTAATGACTGCATCCTCTACCGCGGTGCATACAACGATCTGAACGCATGCCCGGTATGCGGTGCATTGCGGTATAAGATCAGACGAGATGACCCTAGTGATGTTGATGGCGAGCCCGCCAGGAAGAGGGTTCCTGCGAAGGTGATGTGGTATGATCCTATAATACCACAGTTGAAACGTTTGTTTAGAAACAGAGAGCATGCCAAGTTGATGCGATGGCACAGTGAGGACCGTAAGAAAGACGGGAAGTTGAGAGCACCCGCTGACGGGTCGCAATGGAGAAAAATCGAGAGAAAGTACTGGTAGGAGTTTGCAAAGGACGCAAGAAACGTATGGTTTGCTTTAAGCACGGATGGCATTAATCCTTTCGGGGAGCAGAGCAGCAATCACAGCACCTGGCCCGTGACTCTATGTATGTATAACCTTCCTCCTTGGATGTGCATGAAGCGGAAGTTCATTATGATGCCAGTTCTCATCCAAGGCCCTAAGCAACCCGGCAACGACATTGATGTGTACCTAAGGCCATTAGTTGAAGAACTTTTACATCTGTGGAATGGAAACAGTGTACGTGCGTGGGATGAGCACAAACAGGCGGAATTTGACCTAAAGGCGTTGCTGTTCGTGACCATCAACGATTGGCCCGCTCTCAGTAACCTTTCAGGACAGACAAACAAAGGATACCACGCATGCACGCACTGTTTAGATGACACTGAAAGTATATACCTGGACAAGTGCAGGAAGAATGTGTACCTGGGCCATCGTCGATTTCTTCCGACCAACCATCAATGTCGAAAGAAAGGCAAGCATTTCAAAGGCGAGGCAGATCACCGGAAGAAGCCCGCCATGCGTACCGGTGATCACGTACTTGCTATGTTCAATAATTTACACGTAATCTTTGGAAAGGGCCCCGACGCACTAGCTGTTCCGAATGACGATGAGGGACACGCACCCATGTGGAAGAAGAAATCTATATTTTGGGACATACCCTTCTGGAAAGACCTAGAGGTCCGCTCTTCAATCGACGTGATGCACGTGACGAAGAACCTTTGCGTGAACCTGCTAGGCTTCTTGGGCGTGTATGGAAAGACAAAAGATACAGCTGAGGCACGGGAGGACCTGCAATGTTTGCACGAAAAAGACGGCGTCCCTCCGAAGCAGTATGAAGGTCCTGCCAGCTATGCTCTTACGAAAGAAGTGAAAGAAATCTTCTTTGAATGCCTTCTCAGTATGAAAGTCCCGACTGGCTTCTCGTCGAATATAAAGGGAATAATAAATATGGCAGAGAAAAAGTTCCAGAACCTAAAGTCTCATGACTGCCATGTGATTATGACGCAAATGCTTCCGATTGCATTGAGGGGGCTTCTACCGGAAAACGTCTGATTAGCCATTGTGAAGCTATGTGCATTCCTCAATGCAATCTCTCAGAAGGTGATCAATCCAGAAATCGTACCAAGGCTAAGGAGTGATGTGGCGCAATGTCTTGTCAGTTTCGAGCTTGTGTTTCCACCATCCTTCTTCAATATCATGACACACGTCCTAGTTCATCTAGTCGACGAGATTGTCATTATGGGGCCCGTATTTCTACACAATATGTTCCCCTTTGAGAGGTTCATGAGAGTCCTAAAGAAATATGTCCGTAACCGTGCAAGGCCAGAAGGAAGCATCTCCATGGGCCATCAAACAGAGGATGTCATCGGGTTTTGTGTTGACTTCATTCCTGGCCTTAATAAGATAGGTCTCCCTAAATCGCGGTACGAGGGGAGACTGACTAGAAAAGGCACGCTTGGAAGGGACTCAATAATATGCAGGGACGGATATTCTTGGTCTCAAGCACACTACACAGTTCTACAGAACTCTACATTGGTGACCCCGTATGTCGATGAACACAAGAACAGTCTGCGCTCCAAACACCCGGAGCAGTGCGACGACTGGATTACACGTGAACACATCAGGACTTTCAGCAGTTGGTTGGAAACACGTCTCAGAGGTGACAACACTGTTTGTGATGAGTTGTACTTGTTGTCCAGGGGACCATCTTCGACTGTATTGATTTACAAAGGATACGAGATAAATGGGAATACATTTTACACGATTGTCCAAGATCAAAAGAGCACCAACCAAAACAGCGGTGTCCGCTTTGATGCAACAACCGAGAGGGGAAAGGACACATATTATGGTTACATAGTGGACATATGGGAACTTGACTACGGACATGATTTTAAGGTCCCTTTGTTTAAGTGCAAATGGGTCAATCTGTTAGGAGGTGGGGTACAGGTAGACCCACAGTACGGAATGACAACAGTGGATCTGAAAAATCTTGGATACACTGACGAACCGTTCGTCCTAGCCAATGATGTGGCACAGGTTATCTATGTGAAGGACATGTCTACCAGACCGAGAAAAAGAAAAGATAAGGAAGCGAATACATCATACGATGAGCCAAAGCGCCACATAGTTCTTTCAGGAAAAAGGGACATCCTGGGAGTGGAGGGCAAGACAGACATGTCTGAAGATTATGAAAAGTTTCATGAAATTCCTCCCTTCAAAGTCAAGGCTGACCCAAGCATCCTGATAAACGATGAAGATTATCCATGGTTACGGCGCAATAAGCAAATGACACAAGCGAAGAAAAAGTGAAGAGTTTTTTCCGCAACTATTATGATGATACCATGCCAACTTTGTAACAAACGAGTATGATACCATTGTCCGTTTGTACTATTTAAATTTGCACTAACAGAAAGTTTGTAATTGGTTTTACCAGAAAGAATTAAAAAATAAAACAAAAAACAAAAGAAAATAAATAATGCAGAAAACAAAAAAAAAACTTGCAAAAAAATAAAAAATAGCAACAATAAGTATTTCATTGCAAGTAGAAACAAAATAAAATAAATAAAGCAACAAAGAAAACAAATAATTTCAAATTTAAACTATTCAAATTTGAATACTACTTGCACTAACAGAAAGTTTGTAATTGGTTTTACCAGAAAGAATTAAAAAATAAAACAAAAAACA
>LR738709.1:607876548-608005834 GCA_902687465.1 Secale cereale | reverse complement strand
TGTGTGTGTCCGCGAGGGGCCGGGGGAGAGGGCCTCACCGCGCGGGAGAGGTCGAGTCGACGACGAGGTCGAGGCGTCGGCGACGGCGAGGTCGAGGCGACGGCGACGGGGGCAGCGACGGCGACGGTGGCGTCGACGGCGAAAGGGGCGGCGCGCGACGGCGACGGGGGCGACGACGGCGACGGCGACGGGGACGGGGGCAGCGTGCAACGGGGCGGCGACGGCATCGACGGAGAGGAAGAAACAGAACAAGAACAGAGGGAAAACTGAAAATTTTCAAGTGTTGTATATATAGGATGGACCTTTAGTACCGGTTGGAGCCACCAACCGGTACTAAAGGCCTGTTTTGGCAAGGCCAACGACGGGAAGGGCAGGCCTTTAGTACCGGGCGGTGGCACCAACCGGTACTAAAGACCCCCCCCCCCTTTAGTACCGGTTGCAGCCACGACTCGGTACTAAAGGGTGTGCGCTGCTAGGCGAGGGGCGCAGAAGTTTAGTCCCACCTCGCTAGCCGAGGGGGGCTCTCACATGCTTATCAGCCCCGCCGCCGCTGCTGTATCGAGCTCCTCTCTAAAGTAGGCCTTCTGGGCCTACCTATGCCGCAATGCCCTGTTGGGCCTACTGGGCTAGCTGGCGTGCATCCTAGCCAACTAGATGTTGAGTTTCTAGTCGTATGCTGGGAGCTATTGCCAAGTAGGTGGGCTTTTTTTCTTTTCCGCTTTACTTATTTTCTTTTATTTATTTTTGAGTTGTTTTTTGCTGTATTTAGAGTTTATTTATGAATATTTTTGCTCTAGGTACAAAAAATTACAATCTTTCTGTTAGTGCTGGTAGTTTGTAAATTTGAATAGTTTAAATTTTAATTATTTCAAATTTGTGTGAATCACTAGTTTGTGAATAACTTAACTTTTAAAATAGATTTTTCTGTGATTCTTTTTTCATATGTTTAATATTAGTGCGTTTTATCATTATATTCAACTTGGTAATACTTAGGTTATGTAAAAAATGAAATGCCTTTGTAACAGATGACTTATCGTCCGAAACCCTGATATTTCGAAAGAGATTGTCCGTTTTGTACACGAAGTGCATCCAGTTTTTGTCCTAACCCTCTCTACTTTTTTGCACATGCTATGTGGGTGAAATTATGATACCATGCCAACTTTTAATCTTTCTAGAGTTCATTTGAAGTGTTTTTAAATTTCAAGGTCATTTAACTGAAAAATTCAGTAAATGCATTAAAGAATTTGCACATAAAATTTCTTCGCGTTTCAAATGCCAAAACACATAAGTACCCTAACTATTACAAGGATTTCGTCCGGTTTGTTCGAAACGGGACTTTCCAGATATATAAGTCTGGAAACTCACTAAAGAAGAAAGTGATGACAGTGAAGCCGATCACATCCCAGAGTGGGATCTTTGGGTGTGAAACTTTTTCTTTGCGTGTGTCCCTTTGCGCCGTAACCATGGACAATCTATGTCATTTAACTGGATGCTCGGGTCAATATTCACTGTGAATGGAGCAATTTCATCAAACTTTTCATAATCTTCTGACATGTCTGTCTTGTCATCCACTCCCACGATGTTTCTTTTCCCAGAAAGAACTATGTGGCGCTTTGGCTCATCGTATGATGCATTCGCTTCCTTATCTTTTCTTTTTCCCGGCTTCGTAGACATGTCCTTCACATACAAAACATGTGCCACATCATTGGCTAGGACGAATGGTTCGTCTGCATACGCAAGATTGTTGAGATCCACTGTTGTCATTCCGTACTGCGGGGTTTCAGTTACCCCGCCTCGTTTCATATTGACTCATTTGCACCGAAACAAAGGGACCTTCAAACCACGTCCATAGTCAAGTTCCATATGTCCTCTATGTAACCATAATATGTTTCCTTTCCCGTCTTGGTTGCCGCATCAAAGCGGACACCACTGTTTTGGTAGGTGCTCTTCTTATCTTGGGTGATTGTGTAAAATGTATTCCTATTTATCTCGTACCCTTTGAAAGTTATTATATTCGAAGATGGTAACTAGGAAAGAAAGTACATGTCATCTTCAATAGCGGCGTCATGCATGGCACGTGTCTGCAACCAGCCGGCGAAAGTTGTCGTTTGTTCATGTGTAATCCAGTCATGAGACTGCTTCGGGTATTTGGAGCGTAGAAAATTCTTGTGTTCATCCATATACCGAGCCACCAAGGCGGAGCTCTGTAGAACTGGGTAGTGTGCTTTAGTGAGAGAATGCCCATCCATACATATTATTTGATCCCCTCCTAGCGTGCCTTTTCCATCCAGTCTGCCCTTATGCCGCGATTCAGGAACACCAATCGGCTTAAGGTCAGGAATAAAGTCAATACAAAACTCAATGACCTCCTCATTTTCATGCCCTTTGGAGATGCTTCCTTCTGGCCTAACACTGTTATGAACATATTTCTTTAAGACTCCCAAGAACCTCTCAAAGGGGAACATATTGTGTAGAAATACAGGACTCAAAACATTAATCTCTTCGCATATGTGAACTAGGACGTGCGTCATGATGTTGAAGAAGGATGGTGGGAACACCAACTCGAAACTGACAAGACATTGCACCAAATCATTCTGTAACGCTGGTATGATTTCTGGATCGATTACCTTCTGAGAGATTGCATTGAGGAATGCACATAGCTTCACAATGGCTAACCGAATGTTTTCCGGTAGAAGCCCCCTCAATGCAATCGGAAGCAGTTGCGTCATAATCACGTGACAGTCATGAGATTTTAGGTTCTGGAACTTTTTCTCTGCCATATTTATTACTCCCTTTATATTCGACGAGAAGTCAGACGGTACCTTAATACTGAGCAGGCATTCAAATAATATTTCCTTCTCTTCTCTGGTAAGAGTGTAGCTGGCATGACCCTGATGTATGCCATCTTTTCCGTGCATACGTTGCTGGTCCTCCCATGCCTTCGGTGTATCTTTTGTCTTCCCATACACGCCTAAGAAGCCAAGCAGGGTCACGCAAAGATTCTTCGTCACATGCATCACGTCGATTGCGGAGCGGACCTCTAGGTATTTCTAATAGGGCAGGTCCCAAAATATAGATTTCTTCTTTCACATGGGTGCGCGTCCGTCAGCGTCAGTCGGAACAGGTTGTCCGCCAGGACCCTTTCCAAAGACTACCTTCAAATCCTTGACCATATCATGTACATCAGGACCAGTTCGGTGGCGAGGCTTTGTCCTTTGATCCGCCTCACCTTTGAAATGCTTGCCTTTCTTTCTTACGGGATGCCTGCTCGGAAGAAATCGACGATGTCCGAGGTACACATTCTTCCTACAATTATCCAAATATATACTGTCGGTATCATCCAAACAATGCGTGCATGCGCGGTATCCCTTGTTTGTCTGTCCTGAAAGGTTACTGAGAGCAGGCCAATCATTGATGGTAACGAACATCAACACCTTTAGATCAAATTCTTCCTGTCTGTGCTCATCCCACGCATGTACACCTTTTCCATTCCACATCTGTAAGATTTTTTCAACTAATGGCCTTAGGTACACATCAATGTTGTTGCCGGGTTGCTTAGGGCCTTGGATGAGCACTGGCATAATAATGAACTTCCGCTTCATGCACAACCAAGGAGGAAGGTTATACATACATAGAGTCACATGCCATGTGCTATGGTTGCTGCTCTGCTCCCGAAAAGGATTAAGGCCATCTGCGCTTAGACCAAACCATACGTCCCTTGCGAACCGTCAGCGGGTACTCTCAATTTTCCGTCTTTCTTACGGTCTTCTCTGTGCCATCGCATCGCCTTGGCATGCTCTTTGTTTTGGAAGAAACGTTTCAATCGTGGTATTATAGGAGCATACCACATCACCTTCCCAGGAATCTTTTTCCTGGGGCGCTCGCCCTCGACATCACCGGGGTCATCGCGGGTGATCTTATAGCGCAATGCACCGCATACCGGGCACGCATTCAAATCCTCGTACTCACCCCGGTAGAGGATGCAGTCATTAGGGCATGCATGTATCTTCTGCACCTCTAACCCTAGAGGGCAGACAACCTTCTTTGCTTCGTTTGTACTCTTGGGCAATTCGTTGTCTTTTGGAAGCATCTTCTTTAACATTACCAACAACTTTCCAAATCCCTTGTCAGATACACCATTCTCTGCCTTCCATTGCAGCAATTCCAGTGTTGTGCCCAGCTTTTTCTTGTCAGCTTCGCAGTTTGGGTATAACAATTTCTTGTGATCCTCTAACATTTGCTACAACTTTAGCCTCTCCTTTTCAGTTGTGCAGTTTCTCTTTGCATCGGCAATGGCCCGACCTAGATCATCAGCGGGCTCATCTGATGCCTCTTCTTCAGCTTCTTGCCGCATTGCCGACTTAGCTTCTCCCCCCATTGTTGTACCATCGTATTCAGGGAACACATGGCCATGATAAATGTCGTCGTCCTCTTCTTGTTCATTGTCTTCCATCATAACCCCTCTTTCTCCGTGCTTGGTCCAAAAATTATAGTGGGGCATGAAACCGGACTCAAACAGGTGGACGTGAATGGTTCTTGAGTTAGAGTAATTGTGATCATTCTTACAACCAGCACATGGACAAGGCATAAAACCATCCGCCCGCTTGTTTGCCTCAGCCGCATTCAGAAAAGTATGCACACCATTAATGAACCCGGGAGAGCATCGGTCATCGTACATCCATTGTCGGCTCATCTTCATTACACAACACCGAAAATACCAAATTAATACAAGTTCATACATAAAGTTCATACAACACTTAAATGCAACATACAAATAACTCTCTAGCTAAAGCATTTAAATGCAACAACAAATGCGATCAAGATCGCAACTAAGGTAACAATTGATCCAACAGCATAATGATACCAAGCCTCATTATCAATGGCATATTTTCTTATCTTTCTAATCTTCAAGCGCATTTTGTACATCTCGATCTTGTGATCATCGACGACATCGGCAACATGCAAATCCGATTCCATCTTCTCCCCCTCAATCCTTTTCAATTTTTCTTTCAAATACTCGTTTTCTCTTTCAACTAAATTTAACCTCTCGATGGATATCAAAACCATGGCACTATGTATAACAAACAACGTACGGGTAAGATAATTATACCAGTAACTATATATCTAAATCACACAAACATGATTTTTTAATATAAAAAAGATAAGAACAAGAGGCTCATCACAAGGTGGTGCCGGCGACAGGACGGTGCGGACGATCGATGGTGGTTAGGATGGACATGGGAAGGCACTAAGTAGACCACACCTACAATTGCAAACTAAGTGTTATTTTGAGCTCAAATTGCATATAAATCAAATAAACTACCACATATAATTCCTCCCAAATTACTAAAACCCACAAATTAATGACTGTATAAAGCATTGCAAGAGCTAATCTAGCAATGAGAGATGAAAGGACAAAGTTGCTTACCTTTGTGATCACTTGGATGGATGGGGTGCCTTCAAATCTTCACAAATTTTGGCAAAAAATGGAGTGTGAGCTCGAGGGTGGGGAAGAACAGAGAGGAGATCGAGGGGAAAGTGGAAAACAGAGCGAGCTCGGGTGGACGAAGGGTTTATGTAGGACGACCTTTAGTACCGGTTCGTGGCAAGAACCGGTACTAAAGGTGCTGGAAGGGCCCCGGTCTGACAACATTCTGCCACCACCGTCTTTAGTACCGGTCCGTGGCACGAACCGGTGCTAAAAGTCCGGCACAAACCGGTACTAATGAGGGCGGCCCGCCTAGCCGTTGGAACCGGCACTAATGACCACATTAGTGCCGACTCATATCCAAACCGGGACTAATGACCTGAAGATTTGACCCTTTTTCTACTAGTGTAAGGAACGAAGCTAGCTATACATAGGCAAAGTCTTCAAAAGAAACAGTGAGTCCTAGAAGTCTTCACGGTAGAGATATATGGAGAAATTTTTCAAAACACGCAAGTACATAATGTAAAGGTTTCGATGATTAGAATTTGTAATCTTGGTGAAGACATGATGATTTTTGTAACCAAAATTCAAACTATTGCCAACATGTCCATGTCTTGGATGGAGAGGAAAGCCACTCCTCTGAGGACACACTAGATGTCCCCTTGTTCCCGTTGAGATAATCGCCTCAGAATGATGCCTAATTGTGTGGAGGATGACCATTCCTCGACAGTAACAACTCAAGGCTAGGCTCGATCTAATTCTTCAGTGATGCTCAATAATGTTTGTTCTTCGGCTCAGGTGGTTTCCCTCACTTAAGACTAGTAATAAATTGGTGTGAGGAGGGACGCTCACTGCCTACACTTGGCAGAATTTATCCCAAGCAACCACCACAATATGATGGGGTAAGGATCTATTTATAGTCGTGGCTCGGTGTTGTGTACTAGGATAACTATTGGAAGGGGCGCGCCACCAACGTGCTGGCAACATGTGGCACGACGGTAATACTAACTAGCAACAAACCTAGGAAAATCTCACGGACATGTTTCCTAACTCCTTAGTGAGGAATCTAACCCGAGTGTCCCAAAGAATAAACTTCGAAACATGAGCTAGAGGGCTTTCTTGGAAAGGAGATTTCCAAGTTTGCACTCACAAGTGTAGATAGGTTTAGTTGAGTGCACACAGAGACTTTCCGTCTTGGTTCAGTTTGGATCCTCCTTAATAGTACATCTTATGAACCAATGAGGAATTAAACAAACTAGCAAATAAAAGCTACACAACGTTCTTTAATTATGTACCAAGTATTTCGAAGACTGTAGTGTTCTCACGACAGTTTTAGGGCCCGTAACCCAGTGATTAAACCAAGTCCTCTAGGACCTTCGCATGTGTATACTCACAAACATATTAGTCTCTTAACTTACACACACCGAAGGTGACACCATGAACCTGAACCAAATATGCATAAAAGGAGAAGCAGTTGCAACAAGAGACTCCTAATGGCAAAGAAACTTCAAAGAAGGTCGAGCTTAGTGGCTCATAACTATAGTAAGACCACAACAGAAAACACTGGCCTCACATAGCTCCCGACTTCTGGCAAAATATTGTAAATGTGGGAGAAGACCCTTATCCCCTCTAGGCACGGTCATAGAAACAACCGTCGGCTATTTTCGGGAAGCAAGCGATGTAAGCTCCCACAAAGAAACAACAAAGAGAGCCAACATACCGAACACCAACGCCTATACCCTCTAACCAACATGAGCACACACACACATCCACTCCACATTCGCCGAAGGACACACACACACACTCATGGAGGTGACAATACCCGAAGTGTCATTTCCGCTCAATTTGGATGGGATTTAGGTTTTCACCCGGTGGATGAGAAAGGGAGGCAACATGGAGGGGTAGCCTACCTTGACGATGCCTACATGTACGAGACGACGCCACGGGTGTCGCCGCCGTCGAGGCCGGCTCTGTCGACCACAAATGTCTCTAGACTCACCTCCCACTGTCATCCTTCCCACGTGAACAAATCCAATGATTTATGTCAAACGAGGATAGGGTATGGTCCAAATGCTTTATGTATGTTGGGGAGGTAGGTCCTCAAAACAAATGAGGGTCCTCCTAGAATGCCATGCACGACGGACTCCACCTGTCGCCACCTCGGCCCCAAGAGGCCAAGGCAGACACTAGCACCAAAGGTCACTGCTCCATCGATCAAGGTCGTCGCCTTGGACCTAGAGCCATCAGTGAGAGTGCGAAGCTGGAAAATCCTCAGTTCCACCTTCACCGACAACCAGGCGGTGAATCGGTGCTCCCTTCTAGTGGTGATGAGAGCGAGCAAAGGGATGGAAGAGAGCTCACGACGAGTCCAGGGTTTTCGCCACCCGAGTCACCCTTGCAGGAGAGATGCGAGGACCAGGAGGATACCATTTTTGGTCACTATATGTCTTGATTTTCTTCCAAGACATTTCAACCGTTAAGAAACTTTTTGGCAAACTGAAACTCTTGCTAGGGTCGTGGGGTAGGTGTTTTCAGCCATATTGTGCTCAACGGTATTAGGCTTCATGCACATATGTCATATTCTAATGTTTCTTCAGTAAACTGAAATTACTAAGATAATAAATAGTTTATATGGCTTTTGTTTTCATCAAGGACTTTATTTTCCATATTTATAGGCACACGATAACGTTGATCGACTGTCCGCAGAGCTGTTCGATCCAGCACGCAATAACCATCTGATCTGGGGTAGTTCAGTTGTGGTTTAGGGTTTGCAACATGAGCTAAGTTGTGCTTGGGGGTTGCAACCATGTTGTGCTCGCTTTGCAGCCTCGTGCAACTGCGGTTTATGATTTGCAATAGGAGTCATGTTGCACTCATGGGTTTGCACCATGACCAATGTTGTGCTCACCTGGTAGGCCAGTTCAGTCGTAATTTTGGATTGCAACATGACCCATGTTGTGAAGCTCCTTGAGTTGTCATTGTGGCATGGAGGATTGTTTCTTGGGTGTCGCACGAACAAAAACCGATGATGCTGGGAAGGGACGGAGAGAGGAGTGAGATGCTCTCAACGGCCGCGATACGGGTGGCTGTCATCACACCTTCCTGTTTGCAGCAACACCGATTGTTGTCGCGGGATGCTACATGTAGTGGTCGCCGTCGTCCCCTCTGGTCATTGCATCGCTCTTGCGTCACCATGGGAAATCTCTCCTGTCAAGCGTTATGAATGGGGAGGGGAATAGAGACCACCGGGGGAAACATGCAGAGGAGTGGCTTCATCAGAAGAGATAAGGCCAGTAAGTGGTAGGAGGGCCCATGCATGGGGGCACGTGATGAGCGAGGGACGCGATTGACAAGAATGAGTGGATCAGTTGGGCGAGGGAAGCTTTTCCCTAAAGTTATTGTCCGTGCCACTTAATTATCTCTTCGTTTTTTTATTCTATTGTGGCATATTGTGTATTAGGATGGTCTCAATGGGAATATCATAAGTAGTATCGTGCATGTCAAATAGGAATTTTTGCTTATGTGGTACATAATTGAATAAGAAAAGAGAGAGTTGGGTACCATAATATGATACCGTATCATATTAAATGATATAAGTACAGTAAGGTGACATAAGCAGGCTATAAGGATTAATATTATATCTTTGCTTAGTTCGAGGAGAGTGAATGATAGCGCGATGTGGGGCTGGCTATAACACGAGACCCAAGACACTTTGTGAGTTTGTAAGGCGGACAAACTATTAATAAAGTAATACATGTTTAAAACTTACTATTGTACAATTCGGTTATTAGGTTGACTCTATATGACATGACAGTTTCTTATAACCGATTGTTGGCTGTATTCTTAACCATGCTTGTATGTGTTTTGCATGATAATAAATGAGACTACTACGATATTAAGTTATGATAGTACTATACATTATGAAGGTAGTATCATACATTAGTATCATATGCATGATACTAGTACATGAACTTCCCAATGTGACCAGTCTTAGGTCGCTTAAGCCAACTCCACCACGCGATCCCATCTTGTCCGGATGCGTCCGTTTGGGGTAGAACGGACGAATAGCGCGGCCCAGCGCGCGGCCCCAAACGGAAAAATGTCCGGATTCCGTCCGTTTTCGACCCATCCCGGCCCAAACTTATGCCGAGTTTGGGGTGAAACGGACATCGCGCGGACGGGCTCGCCGCACGCCCTTGTCCCCCCGTGGCCCGCTTGTTGGGGACAGTAGCCGCCCTTCTCTTCCAACGCCTCCAACCCCTCTCCTGCCCTTGCCACGCCGCAATTCTCCGACCGCCTCCTTACCGCGCAGCCCCCCGGCCGTCCATACCAACCCTCGTCTCGACATGTCCGCCACCACGCCCGCGCTTTCGCCGTAGTTTTGGCCGTCGATCGGAGGAGGTTTGGCCATCACCGTCGTAGCCGGCGGCAGTGGGGATACGACCGCCAGCGACCACGGCAGCTTCAGACGAATGCTCCAGAGCGGCTAGTAGCCGGCCGTCAACCACCCCTGCTGCATCGAGTTGATCATCGCGGCCTCTTTGCCACCACGACCGCCAGGTGTTCGACACTTTGCCCACAAAGGTATGGACAGTGGAGATGAGTTTTTCTTCCACCACTTCATTTGTTCATCTGACGATTCGTCGTCGGATGATGAAGACCTTGTGGCGGCTGCACTGGTTGTTCACGACCACATCCAACGGCAGCTTCCTCGGTACATGGGGTCACTCCCTGGCCGTGCTCCCAACCTGAACCGCAACAGGGAGAGATGCCACACCCTGCTCTATGTCGATTACTTTGCTAACACCCCGCTCTTCAAGGTGAGAAGAGAAAGAGATTTGCCCAAATGCAAGAGAGTGCTAGAAAGGATGTGGAACGTGCTTTTGGTGTGCTTCAATCCCGATGATGTATCGTTCGAAACCATGCGCCGTCGTGGGATGAAGGGAAGCTTTGAGAGGTGATGACTGCTTGTGTCATCATGCACAACATGATCGTCGAGGACGAGTGTGATGACTGTGTCTTCGACCAAGGATTTGATTATCAAGGTGAAAATGTTGAGCCCCTGCACCAAGAATCGGCCACGTTTGAACAGTTTGTCCAATTCCACCGTGAGCTGCGTGATTGGTAAACTCATTTGGATCTTTAAGATGACTTGGTTAAGCACGTCTGGGATCACATTGGCAACCAATAGATATATTGGTTCATTTTATTTTCATTGAAGACAATTTCGATATAGTTGTAAAACTATTTTATTACACACAATTTTGAGTGGGTTGTAAAACTATTTTTATTTGCAAACTATTAATATTTGGACGTGCAAACTTGTTTGATATGAAAATATGGGCATTTTTGGCCTGGCGGACAGGATGGGGCCAACGGATGCGGTCGCTTGCTGGGCACACGGCCACCGCATCCCAGGTTATGACCGGACACGACCCCATCGCCCTACCCAAACGGACAGAATCCGGGCAAAGGGGACGTCCATTTGGGATCGCGCGGTGGAGTTGGCCTTACAGACAAAATAAAATGAAATTCGACACACATGGTATTTAAATAGAACAAAATAGACACGCATGCATGCATATTCACACGACTCATGTATTGGTCATCTCAGGAGAGAAGATTCTTGGCCGCTCGGTCAGCTGGCGACCGTATGCAATAATACAAGCGATGAGTCAAACCGCAGCAGGTAACTACAAAAGTTTGGTGCTATCACGATGTCACTGTCATGCGGGCCTACTTTTTCAAAGCTTTTGTTGCCCAAGTTTCATTTATTTATTTTTGCTTGGAATATGCTTAAATAATGAGGAGAAAACCCGTATAAACCCAAAGTTTGAATAGTGCTTAAATAGCAGTCAACAATAACGTGTATCCAAAAACATATGCACCCGAAAACTCAACATTTACGCGTTACCGCTGCCAAGAATTACAAAACGCACGTACTCATCTGCCTTGCTCCATCAAAATTGAATGCGTCTGTTGAATGAATGCCAGGGCATAATTCTACATGTGTTTATTCGCCGAACGGGCTGTTGCACGCACGTCAGTTAAAAATCACCGACAGGTTTTGGTCGATTAGGCCGGTGAACTATCGTGATCGATATGCTTACGTTGGGGTAGCTCATGATCTACGTGACGGCGTGACGCTTACGTTCTAGGACGCGGAGTACCTGAAAAATGAATTCACGTCAACTGCTTAGAGAGATCAATACCAACAGAGATCTTCTTACGTACGTAGAAAATTAGGAAATCGACGACTTCTTCTTTGTTTGCGCACAAGGCAATCGCTTTCGAGATCGATCGAATCAGTGCCACGAAATGTCTGTGCCCAGTTTTTCTCCCTACGCTGCAGTTGAACGCATGTAAGCAAACACGTCTTTGCCCTGCAGTACGCGTGGATCGAACAGGCCGCAGTTTCCCGCCACCTTCTTCCCCTACCTCTGCATGCATATAAGCCACGCACTGACGCACTAGGATGGCAGGAGATCGAACACCGGCGAGAGGGGAGGAGAACTTGGCCGGCCTATCTGCACAACCAAGTACCCAAGTACGTGTAGTCGGCCATGAAAGGCAACAAAGCGAGGCTGCTCTGCGCGCTGCTGCTGGTGCTGCTCTGCGTCGCCGCGTGTTTCCAGGGCGCGTGCTGCCGCGGCGGAGGGGGCGGCGGAGGGAGGGGTGGAGGCGGGAGGGGCGGCGGCGGGTGGAACGGCGGCGGGCGTACAGCGGGGTCGCGCGGGAGCAGCGCCGCCGGCGAGCCACGTGCGCACGGAGTATGGAGGGTCTCCGGTGCCGCCGCCACCCTGGTGGCCGCGGCGATCCTTTGGTGAGCTGTGCTGGCATGATACGTAGTACGTCGTCTCGTAGATGGCTTGGCTCAATGTGTAAATGTCAGTGCTTTTGACAGAAGCTTGTGTAGAAATTAGTAGAATGTTCAATTTAAGGACTTTATCAACGATTCATTTAAACAAGTGCTGAATTGTTATTAGTTGGGTTTGGTTCGGACCTTGGGATGACAGCCGTGTTGATCCCGTTTTTCCTTTACCGGACTGCGTTGTATGAGTGATAGCTCCATTGCTTGAGTTCAGAGGACTAGACTGAATTACTATGCGATTGCAACGAGGATGCTGCATGGCACATGCAACGTCAGGCATGAGCATTTTCCTTTCGTGGTATTAGTTTTACTAAATGCCCCCTGGCGATCCTTACTTCGCTCACGAACCCCCTAAAAAACTTATTTCGTCGCCTCCCCCCCCTGTCATTCGCGCCGTACAGGAACGTGCCACAATTGCACGTCGCCATGCTGCCCACCAAGGCTCCTTTGACCGACGACGACGACCGGCCGCCAGCATGGCCGGAAGGCGCGAGTCACCTGGATGAGCCGGACTTCTACGCATGACCCTGTTACTATGGTGTGGTAGCTGCATTTGACTAACATATCGGAAAGGCTACACAGTGTGCCAGAATAATGAACGCAATGTACATCCTACCTCCCTCTCCTCACTGGGTGCCCCGGTGCTATGTGCGGGCCACGGGCCCACACCCAATGGTCAGGCTGGAAGATGGGATAGTTGGCATATGTGCAGAATCACTAATAGAAAACAGACCTTTCGTCCGGAGCATTAGTCCCAATCTGGTTTTGGTCCGGAACTAATGTGATTATTAGTCCCGGTCCCAACGGACAGAAGCGGACGATGCCACGATCACCTTTAGTCCCGGTTCATTTGTGACCTCTAGTCCCGATTGGTGATACCAACCGGGACTAAAGGGGTGGTGGCACGCCGATGGCAGGCTGGGGCCGCTGCGAGCCCTTTTAGTCCTGGTTGGTATCACCAACCGGGACTAGAGGTAGACCTTTAGTCCCGGTTTGGGTCATCAACCGGGACTAAATGTATCGCTATATATAGTGCTTCGTCCAGTCCGAGCCCAAGCTCTCCTTTCTCTGTTTTCTCCTTTCTCTCCTCTGTTCTTTTCCCCTTGCTCAAGCTCATACTTCATTTTTGCCAAGATTTGAGGCACCCCATCTATCCAAGTGTTCACAAAGGTTAGCAAGTTTGTCCTTTCATCTCTCATTGCTAGTTTAGCTCGTGCAATGCTCTGTAAGTATAGTGATTTGTGGGTTTTAGTTTGGGAGTAATTATGTGGGAGTTTATTTGATTTGTATGCAATTTGAGCTCAAATTAACTTCTTAGTTCACATATGTGTAGGTGTGGTTTACTTAGTGCCTTCCCGTCCCCGTCCTAACCACCGTCGACCGCCCGCACCGTCTCGTAGCTAGCACCACCTTTGGTGAGCCTCTTGTTCTTATCCTTATTTCCATGCAACGTTTCCCAACAATAGCATCATGAGCCAGGTCTATGCGTAGATGATATGCACGAGTAGAACACAAAGGAGTTGTGGGTGGTGATGTCCATACTGCTTACCACCAACGTCTTATTTTGATTCGGCAGTATTGTAAGATGAAGCGGCCCCGACAAACATTACATTTCCACGTACATGAGACCGGTTCCACCGTTACGTGCAACTTGTTTGCATAAAGCTGGCTGGCGGGTATCTGTTTCTGCTAATTTAGTTGAATCGAATTTGACTGCGGCCGGTGCTTGTTTAAGGTTAAAACATCAAACTTGATAAATCACTGTTGTGGTTTTTGTGTCGTAGGTAAGAACGGTATTTTCTAGATGCCCGTAGCAGCCACGTAAAACATGCAACAACAAAGTAGAGGACGTCTAACTTGTTTTTGTAGGGCATGTTGTGATGTGATATGGTCAAGACGTGATGAGTTATACGTTATTGTACGAGATGATCATGTTTTGTAAATTATCGGCAACCGGCAGGAGCCTTATGATTGTCTCTTTATTGTATGAAATGCAAGCGCCATGTAATTTCTTTACTTTATCGCTATGAGTTAGCAATAGTCGTAGAAGCAATAGTTGATGAGACGACCACGATGCTACAATGGAGATCAAGGTGTCAAGCCGATGACAATGGAGATCATGACGATGCTTTGGAGATGGAGATCAAAAGCACAAGATGATGATGGAAATATCATGTCACGTATTTTGATTGCATGTGATGTTTATCCTTTATGCATCTTATTTTGCTTAGTTCAACGGTAGCATTATAAGATGACCCCTTCTCTTAATTTCAAGATAAAAGTGTTCTCCCTGAGTATGCACTGTTGCGACAGTTCGCCATTTTTAGACACCACGTGATGATCGGGTGTGATAGACTCTACATTCACATACAATGGGTGTAAGCCAGATTTACACACGTGGAATACTTGGGTTCAACTTGACGAGGCTAGCATGTACATGGATGGCCTCGAAACACCGGAGACCAGAAGGTCGAACATGAGACATATAGTAGATATGATCAACATAGAGATGTTCACCATTGAAGACTACTCCATCTCACGTGATGATCGAACATGGTTTAGTTGATCATGTTTCACTTAGATAACCTAAGGGGTGTTAATTTAAGTGGGAGTTCTTTAGTAATTTGATTAACTAAACTTAATTTATCATGAACTTAGTCCTGGTAGTATTTGCATATCTATGTAGTAGATCAATAGCTCGCAGTTTAGCTCCCCTGTTTTTGATACAGTCCACTTCTGAGAGAGGACGAAAATGAGAACCACTTGACTTGGAGCCTTGAGACTGAAACTGGTTCTTCGACTTGTTGCTCGGGTTGGGTGGGTGGGAGAAATCACGTCCACCGGAGTTCTTGTAGTTGTTGGAGTTGTTGAAGTTGTTGGAGTTGTTGTAAGGAGCTCGAATCACTAGAGGAGGAGGAAGCCAGAATTTCTGATGCTTCGAGACCATCTGAGACGATGAGGAAGAGTGAACGGCATCTCGAATTCTCTTTTTAGAAGCTTCCATCTTAAGCTGAGCTGCTTCTTGTTTCAAAGCCATGTTATATAACTTGTCGAATTCATCGGGCTCGAACAAAGTGAGAGCAAGTTGAAGTTCATCTTTGAGACCTCCACGGAACTGGTAGATTTTGCTCTTAGCATCAGGAATGTCTTGCTTAGCATAGCGGGCGAGGTTTTGGAACTTGACATTATACTGATAGACTGTCATACAGCCCTGCTTCAGGTTGCGGAATTGCTCACGCATACCCTCGATGACACTTGTTGGAATGTGGTGAGAGCGAAAATCCTTGCAGAAATTCTCCCAAGAGATCACTTGACCTGACCTGGAGTCTTTGTACTGCTGCCACCAGTCAGCTGCTTGGTCTTTGAGTTGGAAGGCTGCAAACTTCACATAATCATCTTCCTCCACGTTACTGCACTCAAAATGCTTCTTTATGTCGGTTAACCAATCTTCAGCATCAAGAGGGTCGACACAGTAACTGAAAGCTTTTGGATTATTGGCCAGGAACTGGTTGAGAGTAGTATGGTGCTGCTGGTTGAAGAAGTTGCCTTGATTCCCTGGAACATCCTGATTAGCTTGATTAGCTTGCATCTGCTGCATCATCTGCATCAACAACTGGGTGTTCTGAGCTGTAGTATGCATAATCGCTCTCCAAGCCTCAGACGGAGGAGGAGGGGAAGGAGGACGTTTTGCGACCTCTTCACCCTCTGGATTAGCGTTGGGAACCCTTTTCGGAGCCATCCTGAAAGAGATGACCACGAATCAGCAATTGATTGACAGAAGGTATAAGCTGAATCAATGGAATGAATTGCAACAAGTCTTCACAATAATCATTCGAACAATAGGAACGAATGAAATCATTCGAACAAGAGGAACGAATGAAATTCTCAGTTAAATGATAACATCAATCTTCAGGAGAAGCCACATAGGGGACAAAAGGTAAAATAAGAAAAACAACAAGGTACAGACGGAAACAAACACAAGATAGGAGCTTCGTTCTAACATCTTTGTGCTGAAAGCATATGAACGCGTTACGAAAGGGTTTTGCAATCCCCGGATCAGCATAGCCAAGGACCCTTTAAGATGCAACTCCCGATCGGAACATCGGTCATAATACCACTTCACTCAATGTAGAACCCCGAACTCGCTAACCTGCATTCGTTGGAAGAATGCCTACGATCAACTTGATAAACCCACCTATGAATTTCCGAAAGATTCCAGTTATGCAATCAGGTGTTGGGGATACATGGGAAGCACCGCGCAATCAACTCTAAACCTACATCCAGGTGTATCCATCCTTCAACACATAACCAGTCTTTCTCGGAAACTGTCTACCTCGGACCTTCGAAAAGCATCCACTATAACAAGCTATGGCAATACTCCCGAACTACCTCCCCAGTACTGGGTGATGTCGGGGTTATCTTGCCACTGGCCGTATAGGAGAGATTTTCGATGTCGGCCGTCTTAAGTATTTAGTACTGCCGCGATATGCTTGTGACGACACTACCCCGAAGCTCAACTCCCCGGGACACTGCCACAACCCCTAATGTCAGGAGGCATCGAGAACAATATTCTCGTCACAAGAATATCGAAACAATCCCAGAATACTCGCGAGATTCCTAAAAAAAATTTGGTGCAATTTTTGAAGATAGAAGAGACAAGAGTAGACGTCAGGAGTCCTCACCAGAGAGAAAGGGGATGAGAAGCAAAGAAATCCTACTCTCCGATATAATATATAGGACTCAAAATATTTTCAGTGTGTACCTAGACTCGACCGTCAACGATTCGATCAAACAGTGGGGGCTCCTAGGTCGGAGAAGGCTCTGATACCAACTTGTAATGCCCAGGATGGAACTATACCTCCTACGTGTCGAGGCACGACTTAAAGGCATAAGTCCATCCTAGAATGATCTCAAGTTTGGTAATCTTTGCACATCTCATGTAAAAGAGGGGAATTGTAAACATAAAATAGTTGGCTTACACTCGCCACGTCACACAAATACAATACATGTCTCAAACATCATACATTAAGAATATCACAACCCTCTAAGGGCAAAATCCAAATGGCAAGATACCACACTTAAATAACATCCACAGGTCGTATCGAATCCTAGTAGAAGTCTCCACTACTGATCATCAGGATAACAAACATAGTATCGACTACGCTCCTCGTCGTACTCCCAGTCTAGCTCGGTGCCATCACCTGGATAGCTCACAGCTGGACCTGCATCTGGTGTGGTGAAGTAACTGTGAGCCACAGAGGACTCAGCAATCCCGTTCCCGGGTAACAAGACTATTTAAGCCTTGGGAGAGGATAAGGCTGAAGGAAAGAATAAGTGTCTGCAGCAGCAACTAGCAACTAGCTTACGTGAGAGAGTGCGAGAAGAGAAGCCTCGGTCGAGAAGTGATCACGAAGTGATCCTAGCTACAAGCTCAACAAACATAACCCCTCCGTGTTCAACTCCCAAATCCCTATTCGGAAATTGACAGTCACGGAACACACGCTGGTAGTGTATTAGAAACATTGTGTCAAGTTATCTACAACCGGATATTAACAAGCTCCCATCTGCCACATAACCGCGGGCAAGGCTTTCGAAAGTTCATAACCCTGCAGGGGTGTTCCAACTTGACCCATTACAAGCCCACGATCCGCGGAGTCGCAACTCCAAAGTGGGAAGACCCGAGTATTCTCGGAATCCCGTGCTCAAGATACTCCGAACTAAGGTAAGGCTAATCCAGCAAATCCTCCCGGCGTGTCGACACCCTGATAGTAGCCGCGCGTATCTAAGTCTCAGGACACGACCGGATGGGTGATGCTACAGGTGTATGCCAGATACCTCGGGTTGCCCCAAGGCGGCCTTGCAGGACCCCCGTTTCGGACCAACACTCATGTGGAGCACTGGCCCGGGGTTGTTGATTAAGAAAAAGGGTTTATAACTCCCTATGCAAGTTTAGTTTGTTATTAGGCAAATAGTACCAATGTTGGGATTTGCTGGAAAAGACTTAGCACTTAGCGGTTTATCAAGGGGGTCCCATACACCCCAACCGTGTTAGGAACGCATAATTAAGGAACATAACACCGGTTTAAACGGTTCCTAACGGCAAGAGTGGAACAAATCACCAAGCAAAAGGCTTAGCCTTCCACCCTTGCCAATATATAGATGATTTCATTTTAAGCATTTATATAGTGTGATATAACCCAACAAAACTTCAACATGAAGCAAGCATCTTCGATCTTCACCTGCAACTAGCAATGCTATAAGAAGGGCTGAGCGAAGCGTACTTAGCCAAGCAACGGTTTGCATAGGTAGGGTGGTTAAACATGGTGATGGTTACAAGTAGGAGGCTGACAAGAAAGACATGGGCATCGAGGCAAAACTATAGAGCGGAACTACTAGCAATAGGCAAAGATAGTAATGTTATCGGGGTTCGGTCATCTTGCCTGAAGAGAAGTCGTTCGGATCGTAAGAAGGGTCCTCGTGCTCAACCTCGTTGGTAACCTCGTGCTCGTACTCGTACTCGGTCTCAGCTTCCGGCTCTAAACAATACAATCACACAAGGCACGAATCAACAAGATGCAATGCGCACTCGAAAAAGATGGATGCATGATGGATGCACTAAGGATGCACACGGAGCACGGAAAATAGCACTCAAGCAAAACACCTCAAAACATGATAACAATAAGATATTATGAATCTACTCAGAAAATCAATCAATTTTCATATAAGACTCGCTGAAATCGGAGTTACGGGCTAAAAGTTATGCCTGAAACAAGAAATGAGCGAAAGCTGAAAATTACAGCAACATAGCAACTTCGGAGCTCAAAATAATTAAGCTACAGCACTCAAACATCATGGAAAAGGACATGAACATAAACTAGACATATCCTACAGCAAATAAGTCCAAAGGTGCACCCCCAAAGGAGCCACGGATCAATAGCAATAAGCTTGGACATATTGAACTTGACAATAAAATTCTGACAGCAGAATTTTATTGAAACTTTGGAGCAAAAGTTTAACATGCTACAGCCACTCAAATAAGCATGTGAGAACATGAATGGAAAGCCAACAATATATACTACAAGGAACAATTAAGATCCACTTCAAAACTATCATGATTTGTCCTAGAGCAGCAAGCAAACATGGCATCGGAACGTTACAGATTTCAGACTTAGTGAAAAAACCACTAAGTGTTAAAACAGCAGTTTCATCATGGCATCTAAACGAGCAAGTTTAAGTCACCTCGAAACTAAACATGGCAAGTGGTAAGCACCTCATCAAAGTACACATGATGGTGATTCCGAAACATACAAGCATGCATCATGGAGATAAACACAACGATAGCAACGAGCTCAACAAGATGGCATTTCATAACAAGTGAAACAACATCACAGCCACATGACACTTTGCAACGATGATAAACATGGCAAGAATAAATCTATCATGCAACCTATCACCAACAACATGTAGAGCATGACAAGACGAACACGTGGACATGTCATTTGCATCATTCGGACAAACGAGCTAAAAGTTATCACATGGCAAAGATGGCATAAAAACATCACATAGCAGCAATTATATCGGGATGCACTCTTGCAACGGGAAAACAAGCACCTAGATGATCTCTAACATGCATGACACAAAAAGATAAAACGTAGTGCTAATCACCACGAACGTCTGGACATGCTATTTGCGCGAAACAGATCACCACACTAAAAGTTATCAGCAGTTGAAATTAGCATCAGCACACAAAAATACTGGGGACTTAGAGGGAAAAACTACCTCCGGGTCAAAGAAGTCAACCGGGCCGAAACTGGTGCGGATCGGGTCGGGGTGGTTGGATCGGGTCCTGGTGGCGGATCGGGCGCGGCCTAGCGGGCTCCGGGCGCCGGATCCGGCCCGTGAAGTGGCTGACGCGGCTGGAGGGAGGAGGCCCGCGAAGGCCTCGGGCCGGCGGCTTCTGCTGGCGAACTGGCGGAGAGGCGGCGGTCGGCCTGGGCCTGGCGAAGCGGCGGCCCAGCCGGGACGCGGAGGAACGTCCTGCGGTGGAGAGCGGCGTCGGTGGGAGGCGAGGCTGGGGGCCCGGCTCGGGCAGAGGAAGGGCGCGGCCCAGGCGATGGGGGAGGCCCGGCCAGCGATGTGGTCCACGCGGGGTGCGGTCGAGCGGAGCGGCCCGCGGTGGAGGAATCGATCGGCGGGGGGAGCGAAGTAGCTGGCGCTGGACGCATTGACTTGGTTCGATCCCAGATCGGATCGAACCGGGAGGCGGCGGCTGGTTCGATCCTCGGGATCCTGGCGGCTGGATCTTCGGCTGGTTCGATGGAGAGGCTCGAGGAGGGAACTCCAAGTGGCAAGGGAGGGCTGGCCAGATCCAAAATTTGAGGAGATAAAAGGGGGAAGAAGGGCTAGAGGTTAGGGATGCCCAAAATGGACATAGGGGGGGGGGCTCTATAAATAGCAGATTTGCTAGGGTTAGGGTTTTTAGGTGTTTAGGAGCCCTCCGATCGCGATCCAACGGATCCGATCGCGGGGGGAGTTAGGATGGGCCTAGGGGATGTTAGTGCCACAAAGTGGAGGCACTTTGGACCCACACGAATAACTGTTGGGATAGCAAACGGAGTCCAAACGCGACGAGATTTGAGAGGTGGGTTGCACACAACAAAACAACAACGCACGACAAGTCTCGCGGCACACCGGTAACGTTACACGGCCAAACACCAAAGTAGGCCTACGGAACGCCACGGACACGTGAGGGAGCTCCGGAACGCGAAACGGACAACGGGAAGGAACGCGCGGAACCGGATGCAACCGACAACACAAATGCAATGCGATGCACGTGTCTACATGATATGAATGAATGCCACACACGCACACAACAAAACGACGAAAACCCGAAAGACAAAGAACCCGGAATGGTAATAGATGAAGCCGGAGATATATTATGTGCCCAAAAGGGAAAGTATTACATCCGGGGCATTACAAACTCTCCTCTACTACAAAAAGATCTCGTCCCGAGATCTAGGACTGGAAAAAGGAAGGGTACTCGGAACGAAGATGATCTTCTCGTTCCCAGGTAGCTTCTCGGTCGGTGTGATGTGACCACTTGACTTTCAAGAATTTGATGGACTTGTTGCGGGTCTTGCGTTCGGTTTCTTCGAGAATTGCAACGGGATGCTCTCGGTAGGACAGGTCTTGTTGAAGATCAATCTCTTCAAACGGAATCATGCGCTCTGGTGCCTTGAAGCATTTGCGAAGTTGAGACACATGGAAGACATCATGAACATTGGCGAAGTTGGGAGGGAGCTCAAGTTGATAGGCTAGATCGCCTCTTTTGCCAAGAATCTTGGAAGGCCTGACGTATCTAGGAGCAAGCTTTCCTTTGATACCGAATCTTTGGGTGCCTTTCATCGGAGACACACGGAGATAAACATGATCACCAATGTTGAATGCCAAATCACGATGCTTGCCGTCATAGTAGCTCTTCTGATGCGACTGAGCGGCCTTGAGATTCTCACGTATGACTTTGCACATTTCTTCGGCTTCTGAGATCAAGTCATTGCCAAGAAGCTGACGTTCGCCTGTTTCAGACCAGTTGAGAGGGGTACGGCACTTTCTGCCATAGAGGATTTCAAAGGGAGCTTTTCCGGCACTTGCTTGAAAGCTGTTGTTGTAAGAGAACTCGGCAAATGGAAGGCAGTCTTCCCATTTCATGCCAAAAGATATGACACAGGCTCTGAGCATATCTTCTAGAATCTGATTCACTCGCTCGACTTGACCACTAGTATGAGGGTGAAAAGCAGTGCTGAACCTGATCTTAGTGCCCATGGCGGACTGAAAGGAGTCCCAGAACCTGGATGTGAACAAACTTCCACGGTCTGAGGATATAACTTGAGGAATACCATGTAAGGACACAATTCTGGAAGTGTACAGCTCTGCCAATTGAGCTGCATTGATTGATTCTTTGACTGGCAGGAAGTGAGCGACTTTGGTAAGCTTGTCAATCACCACGAAGATAGAATCATTTCCTCGCTTGGACTTAGGAAAACCAGTGAAGAAGTCCATTTCAATGTGGTCGAACTTCCACTCGGGAATAGGAAGAGGTTGGAGAAGACCGGCTGGACGTTGATGTTCTGCTTTCACTCTTCTGCACACATCACATTCATTCACGAATTGGGCAATCTCCCTTTTCATGCGTGTCCACCAGTAAGACTGCTTGAGGTCTTGATACATCTTGGAACTGCCAGGATGAATGGAAAGGAGAGAATCATGTGCTTCTTCCATTATGAGCTTCCGGAGATCACCTTTGGGAACAACGAGTCTGTCCTCGAAGAACAAGGTATCTCTCTCATCAACACGGAAGCACTTATATTTCGGAGTGCCCTTAGCAATAGCATGTTTCACCTTCTTCACCATGGTATCCCTGAGTTGGGCCTCACGGACCTGATCTTCCAAGGTAGGAGCAATTTGAAGATTTGCAAGAAAACCTTGCGGAACAACTTGGAGGTTGAGCTTCCTGAATGCTTCACAAAGCTCAGGCTGGCACGGCTTGATAAGAAGGCTGTTGCAATATGCCTTTCTGCTCAAAGCATCTGCAATCACATTCGCCTTGCCAGGAGTGTATTCAATGCTGGGATCATACTCTTGGATCATTTCAACCCAACGAGTCTGGCGGAGGTTCAGATGCGGCTGTGTGAAGATGTACTTCAAGCTCTTGTGATCGGTGAAGATGTCGACTTTTCTGCCCAACAACAGATGTCTCCACGTAATCAAAGCATGTACCACAGCTGCTAGCTCGAGATCATATGTGGGATAGTTCTTCTCACTTGGCTTGAGCTGACGAGAAGTATATGCCACAATTCTCTTATCTTGCATAAGCACACCACCAAGACCTTGAAGAGAAGCATCACAGATTACTTCATAGGGCTTGGACTCATCTGGAGGAGTCAGAACTGGAGCAGAGACGAGCTTTTATTTGAGAGTTTTGAATGCCACTTCACACTCTGGAGACCAAAAGTATTTGACATTCTTCTGAAGCAAGTTTGAAAGAGGCTTGGCAATCTTGGAGAAGTTCTCAACGAACCTTCTGCAATAGCTGGCAAGACCCAGAAAACTGCGGAGTTGCTTGACCTTCCGAGGAGCTTCCCAGTTGACAATTGCTTCAACTTTCTCGGGATTAACCGCAATACCGTCAGCTGAGATGATATGGCCCAGGTACAAAACCTTATCGAGCCAAAACTCGCACTTGGAGAACTTGGCATAGAACTTATGCTCACGGAGTCGATCAAGAACCAGGCGTAAGTGCTTTTCGTGATCTTCTTCATTCTTGCAAAACACCAGAATATCATCCAGATACACAAGCACAAACTCGCCAGTATAGGGGTTGAAGATGTAGTGCATCATCCTCGAAAAGGTAGGAGGAGCATCGGCGAGACCGAAGGACATGACGGTATACTCGTATGAACCGTAGCTCGTTCTGAAGGCTGTCTTGGGAATGTCTTCCTCGCGAATGCGAATTTGATGATAGCCCATTCGGAGATCGAGTTTAGAGAACACTTTAGCTCCTTTGAGCTTCTCAAAGAGTTCGTTGATGTTGGGGAGCGGATATTTGTTCTTAATCGTCTTCTTGTTCAATGGCCGGTAATCAACACAGAGACGCTCCGTGCCATCTTTCTTCTTGACAAATAAGACACTACAGCCCCAAGGAGACGTACTAGGCCTGATGAGACCCATACTCTCCTGTTTATCAAGCTGCTTCTTCAATTCCTTCAATCCGTCAGGATAGAGTTTATATGGACGCCGGCATGTTGGCTCAGTACCCGGCTCGAGTTCAATTACGAATTCCACCTGACGGTGTGGAGGCATGCCTGGAAGTTCTTCTTGAAAGACGTCTTGATATTCATTCACCACCGGAATTTGAGATATGGCATTAATTTCGCGCTTATCATTGAGAGAGAAAAGCCTGATAGTGTTATCCCTGGAGGCAAAGATAATCACATCTTCATCAGGATGAGTCATCTTGACTTCCTTCTGTGCACAATCAATGTGAGCATCATGCTGAGAAAGCCAATCCATCCCGAGGATGAGGTCGATGTCGGAATTACCAAGAACCACCGGATTAGCCAGAAATCGATAATCACCCATGCGAATAGAAACATTCGGAGCATATATACTGGAATGCATACGTCTCCCCGGAGAAACAACTGATAACTCCCTTGGCAAACTTTTGATGTCAACATTATACTTGGATGCAAATGGTTGAGACATGAAAGAGCAAGAAGCACCCGAATCAAATAACACTTTAGCAGGGATGGAGTTAACTGGAAGGTTACCCAAAATGACATCAGAAGAATTCTCCGCTTGCGCTGCACTCATCAGATTGAGCGTTGCTGCCTTTGGATCATGCCTGACAATAGCTGAACTCACAGGCGGCGGAGGAGGAAGACGCTTTGGGTTCGGACATCTGTTGGCATAGTGACCCTTCTGGACCCTCTTGTTACACACCACTTCTGAGAGAGGACGGAAATGAGAACCACTTGACTTGTAGCCTTGAGACTGAAACTGGTTCTTCGACTTGTTCTCGGGTTGGGTGGGTGGGAGAAATCACGTCCACCGGAGTTCTTGTAGTTGTTGGAGTTGTTGAAGTTGTTGGAGTTGTTGTAAGGAGCTCGAATCACTGGAGGAGGAGGAAGCCAGAATTTCTGATGCTTCGAGACCATCTGCGACGATGAGGAAGAGTGAACGGCATCTCGAATTCTCTTTTTAGAAGCCTCCATCTTAAGCTGAGCTGCTTCTTATTTCAAAGCCATGTTATAGAACTTGTCGAATTCATCGGGCTCGAACAAAGTGAGAGCAAGTTGAAGTTCATCTTTGAGACCTCCACGGAACTGTTAGATTTTGCTCTTAGCATCAGGAATGTCTTTCTTAGCATAGTGGGCGAGGTTTTGGAACTTGACATTATACTGATAGACTGTCATAGAGCCCTGCTTCAGGTTGCGGAATTGCTCACGCATACCCTCGATGACACTTGTTGGAATGTGGTGAGAGCGAAAATCCTTGCAGAAATTCTCCCAAGAGATCACTTGACCTGACCTGGAGTCTTTGTACTGCTGCCACCAGTCAGCTACTTGGTCTTTGAGTTGGAAGGCTGCAAACTTCACATAATCATCTTCCTTCACGTTACTGCACTCAAAATGCTTCTTTATGTCGGTTAACCAATCTTCAGCATCAAGAGGGTCGACACAGTAACTGAAAGCTTTTACATTATTGGCCAGGAACTGGTTGAGAGTAGCATGGTGATGCTGGTTGAAGAAGTTGCCTTGATTCCCTGGAACACCCTGATTAGCTTGATTAGCTTGCATCTGCTGCATCATCTGCATCAACAACTGGGTGTTCTGAGCTAGAGTCTGCATAATCGCTCTCCAAGCCTCAGACGGAGAAGGAGGGGAAGGAGGACGTTCTGGGACCTCTTCACCCTCTGGATTAGCGTTGGGAACCCTTTTCGGAGCCATCCTGAAAGAGATGACCACGAATCAGCAATTGATTGACAGAAGGTATAAGCTGAATCAATGGAATGAATTGCAACAAGTCTTCACAATAATCATTCGAACAATAGGAACGAATGAAATCATTCGAACAAGAGGAACGAATGAAATTCTCAGTTAAATGATAACATCAATCTTCAAGAGAAGCCACATAGGGGACAAAAGGTAAAATAAGAAAAACAACAAGGTACAGACGGAAACAAACACAAGATAGGAGCTTCGTTCTAACATCTTTGTGCTGAAAGCATATGAACGCGTTACGAAAGGGTTTTGCAATCCCCGGATCAGCATAGCCAAGGACCCTTTAAGATGCAACTCCCAATCGGAACATCGGTCATAATACCACTTCACTCAATGTAGAACCCCGAACTCGCTAACCTGCATTCGTTGGAAGAATGCCTACGATCAACTGGATAAACCCACCTATGAATTTCCGAAAGATTCCAGTTATGCAATCAGGTGTTGGGGATACACGGGAAGCACCGCGCAATCAACTCTAAACCTACATCCAGGTGTATCCATCCTTCAACACATAACCAGTCTTTCTCGGAAACTGTCTACCTCGGACCTTCGAAAAGCATCCACTATAACAAGCTATGGCAATACTCCCGAACTACCTCCCCAGTACTGGGTGATGTCGGGGTTATCTTGCCACTGGCCGTATAGGAGAGATTTTCGATGTCGGCCGTCTTAAGTATTTAGTACTGCCGCGATATGCTTGTGACGAGAATACCCCGAAGCTCAACTCCCCGGGACACTGCCACAACCCCTAATGTCAGGAGGCATCGAGAACAATATTCTCGTCACAAGAACATCGAAACAATCCCAGAATACTCGCGAGATTCCTAAAAAAAATTTCGTGTAATTTTTGAAGATAGAAGAGACAAGAGTAGACGTCAGGAGTCCTCACCAGAGAGAAAGGGGATGAGAAGCAAAGAAATCCTACTCTCCGATATAATATATAGGACTCAAAATATTTTCAGTGTGTGCCTAGACTCGACCGTCAACGATTCGATCAAACAGTGGGGGCTCCTAGGTCGGAGAAGGCTCTACCAACTTGTAATGCCCAGGATGGAACTATACCTCCTACGTGTCGAGGCACGACTTAAAGGCATAAGTCTATCCTACAATGATCTCAAGTTTGGTTGCACATCTCATGTAAAAGAGGGGATTTGTAAACATAAAATAGTTGGCTTACACTCGCCACGTCACAGAAATGCAATACATGTCTCAAACATCATACATTAAGAATATCACAACCCTCTAAGGGCAAAATCCAAATGGCAAGATACCACACTTAAATAACATCCACAGGTCGGATCGAATCCTAGTAGAAGTCTTCACTAGTGATCATCAGGATAACGAACATAGTATCGACTACGCTCCTCGTCGTACTCCCAGTCTAGCTCGGTGCCATCACCTGGATAGCTCACAGCTGGACCTGCATCTGGTGTGGTGAAGTAACTGTGAGCCACAGAGGACTCAGCAATCCCGTTCCTGGGTAACAAGACTATTTAAGCCTTGGGAGAGGATTAGGCTGAAGGAAAGAATAAGTGTCTGCAGCAGCAACTAGCAACTAGCTTACGTGAGAGAGTGCGAGAAGAGAAGCCTCGGTCGAGAAGTGATCACGAAGTGATCCTAGCTACAAGCTCAACAAACATAACCCCTCTGTGTTCAACTCCCGAATCCCTATTCGGAAATTGACAGTCACAGAACACACGCTGGTAGTGTATTAGAAACATTGTGTCAAGTTATCTACAACCGGATATTAACAAGCTCCCATCTGCCACATAACCGCGGGCACGGCTTTCGAAAGTTCATAACCCTGCAGGGGTGTTCCAACTTGACCCATTACAAGCCCACGATCCGCGGAGTCGCAACTCCAAAGTGGGAAGACCCGAGTATTCTCGGAATCCCGTGCTCAAGATACTCCGAACTAAGGTAAGGCTAATCCAGCAAATCCTCCCGGCGTGTCGACACCCTGATAGTAGCCGCGCGTATCTAAGTCTCAGGACACGACCGGATGGGTGATGCTACAGGTGTATGCCAGATACCTCGGGTTGCCCCAAGGCGGCCCTGCAGGACCCCTGTTTCGGACCAACACTCATGTGGAGCACTGGCCCGGGGTTGTTGATTAAGAAAAAGGGTTTATAACTCCCTATGCAAGTTTAGTTTGTTATTAGGCAAATAGTACCAATGTTGGGATTTGCTGGAAAAGACTTAGCACTTAGCGGTTTATCAAGGGGGTCCCATACACCCCAACCGTGTTAGGAACGCATAATCAAGGAACATAACACCGGTTTAAACGGTTCCTAACGGCATGAGTGGAACAAATCACCAAGCAAAAGGCTTAGCCTTCCACCCTTGCCAATATATAGATGATTTCATTTTAAGCATTTATATAGTGTGATATAACCCAACAAAACTTCAACATGAAGCAAGCATCTTCGATCTTCACCTGCAACTAGCAATGCTATAAGAAGGGCTGAGCGAAGCGTACTTAGCCAAGCAACGGTTTGCATAGGTAGGGTGGTTAAACATGGTGATGGTTACAAGTAGGAGGCTGACAAGAAAGACATGGGCATCGAGGCAAAACTATAGAGCGGAACTACTAGCAATAGGCAAAGATAGTAATGTTATCGGGGTTCGGTCATCTTGCCTGAAGAGAAGTCGTTCGGATCGTAAGAAGGGTCCTCGTGCTCAACCTCGTTGGTAACCTCGTGCTCGTACTCGTACTCGGTCTCAGCTTCCGGCTCTAAACAATACAATCACACAAGGCACGAATCAACAAGATGCAATGCGCACTCGAAAAAGATGGATGCATGATGGATGCACTAAGGATGCACACGGAGCACGGAAAATAGCACTCAAGCAAAACACCTCAAAACATGATAACAATAAGATATTATGAATCTACTCAGAAAATCAATCAAGTTTCATATAAGACTCGCTGAAATCGGAGTTACGGGCTAAAAGTTATGCCTGAAACAAGAAATGAGCGAAAGCTGAAAATTACAGCAACATAGCAACTTCGGAGCTCAAAATAATTAAGCTACAGCACTCAAACATCATGGCAAAGGACATGAACATAAACTAGACATATCCTACAGCAAATAAGTCCAAAGGTGCACCCCCAAAGGAGCCACGGATCAATAGCAATAAGCTTGGACATATTGAACTTGACAATAAAATTCTGACAGCAGAATTTTATTGAAACTTTGGAGCAAAAGTTAAACATGCTACAGCCACTCAAATAAGCATGTGAGAACATGAATGGAAAGACAACAATATACACTACAAGGAACAATCAAGATCCACTCCAAAACTATCATGGTTTGTCCTAGAGCAGCAAGCAAACATGGCATCGGAACGTTACAGATTTCAGACTTAGTGAAAAAACCACTAAGTGTTAAAACAGCAGTTTCATCATGGCATCTAAACGAGCAAGTTTAAGTCACCTCGAAACTAAACATGGCAAGTTGTAAGCACCTCATCAAAGTACACATGATGGTGATTCCGAAACATACAAGCATGCATCATGGAGATAAACACAACGATAGCAACGAGCTCAACAAAATGGCATTTCATAACAAGTGAAACAACATCACAGCCACATGGCACTTTGCAACGATGATAAACATGGCAAGAATAAATCTATCATGCAACCTATCACCAACAACATGTAGAGCATGGCAAGACGAACACGTGGACATGTCATTTGCATCATTCGGACAAACGAGCTAAAAGTTGTCACATGGCAAAGATGGCATAAAAACATCACATAGCAGCAATTATATCGGGATGCACTCTTGCAACGGGAAAACAAGCACCTAGATGATCTCTAACATGCATGACACAAAAAGATAAAACGTAGTGCTAATCACCACGAACGTCTGGACATGCTATTTGCGCGAAACGGATCACCACACTAAAAGTTATCAGCAGTTGAAATTAGCATCAGCACACAAAAATACTGGGGACTTAGAGGGAAAAACTACCTCCGGGTCAAAGAAGTCAACCGGGCCGAAACTGGTGCGGATCGGGCCGGGGTGGTTGGATCGAGTCCTGGAGGCGGATCGGGCGCGACCTAGCGGGCTCCGGGCGCCGGATCCGGCCCGTGAAGCGGCTGACGCGGCTGGAGGGAGGAGGCCCGCGAAGGCCTCGGGCCGGCGGCTTCTGCTGGCGAACTGGCGGAGAGGCGGCGGTCGGCCTGGGCCTGGCGAAGCGGCGGCCCAGCCGGGGCGCGGAGGAACGGCCTGCGGTGGAGAGCGGCGTCGGCCCGCTGCGGAGGCGGCGTCGGTGGGAGGCGAGGCTGGGGGCCCGGCTCGGGCAGAGGAAGGGCGCGGCCCAGGCGATGGGGGAGGCCCGGCCAGCGATGTGGTCCACGCGGGGTGCGGTCGAGCGGAGCGGCCTGCGGTGGAGGAATCGATCGGCGGAGGGAGCGAAGTAGCTGGCGCTGGACGCGTTGACTTGGTTCGATCCCAGATCGGATCGAACCGGGAGGCGGCGGCTGGTTCGATCCTCGGGATCATTGCGGCTGGATCTTCGGCTGGTTTGATGGAGAGGCTCGAGGAGGGAACTCCAAGTGGCAAGGGAGGGCTGGCCATATCCAAAATTTGAGGAGATAAAAGGGGGAAGAAGGGCTAGAGGTTAGGGATGCCCAAAATGGACATAGGGGGTTCTATAAATAGCAGATTTGCTAGGGTTAGGGTTTTTAGGTGTTTAGGAGCCCTCCGATCGCGATCCAACGGATCCGATCGCGGGGGGAGTTAGGATGGGCCTAGGGGATGTTAGTGCCACAAAGTGGAGGCACTTTGGACCCACACGAATAACTGTTGGGATAACAAACGGAGTCCAAACGCGACGAGATTTGAGAGGCGGGTTGCACACAACAAAACAACAACGCACAACAAGTCTCGCGGCACACCGGTAACGTTACACGTCCAAACACCAAAGTAGGCCTACGGAACGCCACGGACACGTGAGGGAGCTCCGGAATGCGAAACGGACAACGAGAGGGAACGCGTGGAACCGGATGCAACCGACAACACAAATGCAATGCGATGCACATGTCTACATGATATGAATGAATGCCACACACGCACACAATAAAACGACGAAAATCCGAAAGACAAAGAACCCAGAATGGAAATAGATGAAGCCGGAGATATATTATATGCCCAAAACGGAAAGTATTACATCCGGGGCATTACAATTAGTAACACGATACATGAGTTGCAGAATAAACGAAGACTAGTTGAGGGTGAGGTGAGGATGTGTGTTGGAAGTAGTTCCAAGATTGATATGATCATCATCACACACTCCATATAATTTTGGGATTAATTAGTGTTAAACCTAAATAAATTTTATTTGGTGTTTGCGTTGAGCATGAACAAGATTGGATCGTGTTTATTGCAATACGATTATTCATTTAAGTTAGAGAATGATTGCTATTCTGTTTACATGAACAAAACCTTCTATGGTCATACACCCAAAGTGAATGATTTATTGAATCTCGATTGTAGTAATACACATATTCACAATATTGAAGCCAAAAGATGCAAAATTGATAATGATAGTGCAACATACATGTGGCACTTCCGTTTATGTCATATTGGTGTAAAGCGCATGAAAAAACTCCATGCTCATGGACTTTAGGAATCACTTGATTATGAATCATTTGATACTTGTGGACCATGCCTCATGGGCAAGATGACTAAAACTCCGTTTTTCAGAACAATGGAGCGAGCTAATAACTTACTAGAAATTATACATACCGATGTATGTGGTCCAATGAGTGTTGAAGCACGCGACAGGTATCGTTATTTTCTCACCTTCACAGATGATTTAAGTTGATATGGGCATATCTACTTAATGAAACACAAGTCTGAAACATTTGAAAAGTTCAAAGAATTTCATAGTGAAGTAAAGAATCATCGTAACAAGAAAATAAAGTTTCTACGATCCGATCGCGGAGGTGAATATTTGAGTTACGAGTTTGGTCTTCATTTGAAACAATGTGGAATAGTTTCACAGCTCACGCCACCTAGAACGCCACATCATAATGGTGTGTCCGAACGTCGTAATTGTACTTTATTGGATATGGTGCGTTCTATGATGTCTCTTACCGATTTGCCTTTATCATTTTGGGGTTATGCATTAGAGACAGCTGCATTCACGTTAAATAGGGCACCATCTAAATCCGTTGAGACGACACCGTATAAACTATGGTTTGGCAAGAAACCAAAGCTATCGTTTCTTAAACATTGGGGTTGCTATGCTTATGTGAAAAAGCTTCAGCCTAATAAGCTCGAACCCAAATCGGAGAAGTGCGTCTTCATAGGATACCCAAAAGAAACTGTTGGGTACACTGTGTACCACAGATCCGAAGGCAGGATCTTTGTTGCTAAGAATGGGTCATTTCTAGAGAAGGAGTTTGTTTCGAAAGAAGTGAGTGGGAGGAAAGTAGAACTTGATGAGGTAATTGTACCTTCACTCGAATTGGAAAGTAGATCATTAGAGAAAACCGTTCCCGTGATGCCTAAACCAACTAAAAAAGAAGATAATGATAATGATAATGATACTTCGGATCAAGTTACTACCAAACCTCGAAGGTCGACCAGAACACGTACCGCACCAGAGTGGTAGGGTAACCCTGTCAAGGAAGTCATGTTCTTAGACAACGGCGAACCTTCGAACTATGAAGAAGCTATGATGAGCCCAAATTCTGATAAATGGCTTGAGGCCATGAAATCTGAGATATGATCCATGTATGGGAACAAATTATGGACTTTGGTGGACTTGCCCAATGATCGGCAAGCCATTGAGAATAAATGGATCTTCAAGAGGAAGACAGACGCTGATGGTAATATCATTGTCTACAAAGATCGACTTGTTGCGAATGGTTTTCTACAAGTTCAAGGAGTTGACTACGATGAGCATTTCTCACCCGTCGCCATGCTTAAGTCTGCCAGCAATTGCCACATTTTGTGATTATGAAATTTGCCAAATGGATGTCAATACTGCATTCCTTAATGGATTTCTGAAAGAAGAGTTGTATATGATGCTGAAGGAAATATGCCCTAAAGGCAATAATAAAGTTGTTATTTATATTTCCTTATATCATGATAAATGTTTATTATTCATGCTAGAATTGTATTAACCGAAAACTTAGTACATGTGTGAATACATAGACAAAATAGAGTGTCCCTAGTATGCCTCTACTAGACTAGCTCATTGATCAAAGATGGTTATGTTTCCTAGCCATAGACATGAGTTGTCATTTGATCAACGGGATCACATCATTAGAAGAATGATGTAATGGACAAGACCCATCCGTTAGCTTAGCAACTCGATCGTTTAGTTTTACTGCTATTGCTTTCGTCATGACTTATACATGTTCATATGACTATGAGATTATGCAACTCCTGAATACCGGAGGAACACCTTGTGTGCTATCAAATGTCACAACGTAACTGGGTGATTATAAATATGCTCTACAAGTGTCTCCGAAAGTGTTCGTGGTGTTCGCATAGATCAAGAATATGATTTGTCACTCCGAGTGTTGGAGAGGTATCTTTGGGCCCTCTCGGTAATGCACATCATAATAAGCCTTGCAAGCAAAACGACTAATGAGTTAGTCACAAGATGATGTATTACGGAACGAATAAAGAGACTTGCCGGTAAAGAGATTGAACTAGGTACTGAGATACCGACGATCGAATCTCGGGCAAGTAACATACCGATGACAAAGGGAACAACATATGTTGTTATGTGGTTTGACCGATAAAGATCTTGGTAGAATATGTAGGAGCCAATATGAGCATCCAGGTTCCGCTATTGGTTATTGACCGGAGATGAGTCTTGATCATGTCTACATAGTTCTCGAACCCGTAGGGTCCGCACGCTTAACGTTCGATGACGGTCGATATTATGAGTTTATGATTTTTAATGTATCGAAGGTAGTTGGGAGTCCCGGATGAGATAACGGACATGACGTGGAGTCTCGGAATGTCCGAGACATAAAGATTCATATATTGGACGACTATATTCGGACACCGGAAGTGTTCCGGGTTTTATCGGATAAAACCGGAGTACCAGAGGGGTTACCGAAACCCCCCGGGGGAGTATGGGCCATAGTGGGCCAATGAGGGAAAGAGGAAGGCAGCCCACTAGGGCTGGCCGCACCCCCTAGGGTTGCTAGTTGTACTAGGAGTGGGGGGGAGCGCCCCTCTCCTTCCTTCTCCTCTCCTTCTTCCTATCACACTCCTATGGCGCGCCCCCTGGCCGACCAAACCTCCCCCCTTGCTCCTTTATATACGGGGACAGGGGGCACCCAAAGACACACAAGCAACATTATTTTAGCCGTGTGCGGTGCCCCCCTCCACAGAAACACACCTCGGTCATACCGTTGTAGTGCTTAGGCGAAGCCCTGCGCCGGTAGCTTCATCATCTCCGTCACCACGCCATCGTGCTGACGAAACTCTCCTGTGAAGCTCAACTGGATCAAGAGCTCGTGGGACATCATTGAGCTGAACGTGTGCTGAACGCGGAGGTGCCGTACGTTCGGTGCTTGGATCAGTTGGATCACGAAGACGTTTGACTACATCAACCACGTCACTAGACACTTCCGCTTTCGGTTTACGAGGGTGCGTAGACACACTCTCCCCTCTCGTTGCTATGCATCTAGTAAATATATCTTGCGTGATCGTAGGAATATTTTTTGAAGTACTATGTTCCCCAACAGTGGCATCATGAGCCAGGTCTATGCGTAGATGATATGCACGAGTAGAACACAATGAGTTGTGGGCGATAATAGTCATACTGCTTACCAGCATGTCATACTTTGATTCGGCGGTATTGTTGGATGAAGCAGCCCGGACCGACATTACGCGTACGCTTGCGCGAGACTGGTTCTACTGACGTGCTTCGCACACAGGTGGCTTGCGGGTGTCAGTTTCTCCAACTTTAGTTGAATCGAGTGTGGCTACGCCCGGTCCTTGTGAAGGTTAAAACAACACACTTGACAAAAAATCGTTGTGGTTTTGTATGCGTAGGTAAGAACGATTCTTGCTAAGCACGTAGCAGCGACATAAAACTTGCAAGAACAAAGTAGAGGATGTCTAACTTGTTTTTGCAGGGCATGTTGTGATGTGATATGGTCAAGACATGATGAGTTATAAGTTATTGTATGAGATGATCATGTTTTGTAAATTATTGGCAACCGGCATGAGCCATATGGCTGTCTCTTTATTGTATGAATTGCGAAGGCCATGTAATTGCTTCACTTTATTACTATGAGTTAGCGATAGTAGTAGTAGTTGGCGAGACGACCACGACGCTACGATGAAGATCATGGTGTCTAGCCGGTGACGATGGAGATCATGACGATGCTTTGGAGATGGAGATCAAAAGCACAAGATGATGATGGCCATATCATGTCACATATTTTGATTACATGTGATGTTTATCTGATTATGCTTCTTATTTTTCATAGTACGGCGGTAGCATTATAAGATGATCCCTTACAAAATTCAAGGTACAAGTGTTCTCCTTGAGTATGCACTATTGCGAAAGTTCGTCGTGCCGAGACACCACATGATGATCGGGTGTGATAAGCTCTACGTTCAAATACAACGGGTGTAAGACAGTTTTGCACATGCAGAATGGTTAAACTTGATGAGCCTAGCATGTACAGACATGGCCTCGGAACACTGGAGACCGAAAGGTCGAGCGTGAATCATATAGTAGATATGATCAACATAAGATGTTCAGCATTGAAAACTACTCCATCTCTCGTGATGATCGGACATGGTTTAGTTAATTTGGATCACGTGATCATTTAGATGAATAGAGGGATGTCTATCTAAGTGGGAGTTCCTTAGTAATATGATTAATTGAACTTTAATTTATCATGAACTTAGTCCTGGCAGTATTAGCATATCTATGTTGTAGATCAATAGCTCGCGTTATAGCTCCCCTATATTTTTGATATGTTCCTAGAGAAATATAATTTGAAAGATGATAGTAGCAATGATGCGGACTTGTTCCGTGATCTGAGGATTTTCCTCACTGCTGCACAGAAGAATTATGTCCTTGATGCACCGCTAGGTGACAGAACTATTGCAGGAGCAGATGCACACGTTATGAACGTTTTGACAAAAGCTAGGTATGATGACTACTTGATAGTTTAGTGCACCATGCTTTACGGCTTAGAACTGGGACTTCAAATATGTTTTGAATGCCACGGAGCATATAATATGTTCCTAAGAGTTGAAATTGGTATTTCATACTCATGCCCGTATCAAGAGGTATGAGACCTCTAACAGTACTTTGCCTACAAGATGGAGGAGAATAGCTCAACCAGTGAGCATGTGCTCAGATTGTATGGGTACTACAATTGCTTGAATCAAGTGGGAAATAATCTTCCAGATAAGATAGTAATTGACAAAGTTCTCTAGTCACTATCACCAAGTTAGTAGAACTTCGTGATGAACTATAATATGCAAGGGGTGACGAAAGTAATTCCCAAGCTCTTCGCGATGCTGAAATCGGCGAAGGTAGAAATCAGGAAAGAGCATCAAGTGTTGATGGTTAACAAAACCACTTGTTTCAAGTAAAGGGCAAATGGATAGAAGGGGAGCTTCAAGAAGAATGACAAGCAAGTTGTCACTCCCGTGAAGAAACCCAAAGCTAAACTCAAGCCTGAAACTAAGTGCTTCTACTGCAAAGGAAATGGTCACTGGAAGTGCAACTGCCCTAGATACTTGGTGGATAAGAAGGATGGCAAAGTGAACAAAGGTATATTTAATATACATATTATTGATGTGTACTTTACGAGTGTTCAACGCAACCCCTGGGTATTTGATACCGGTTCAATTGCTAAAATTACTATCTCGAAACAAGAGTTGAAAAATGAACAGAGACTAGTTAAAGGTGAAGTGACGATGTGTGTTGGAAGTGGTTCCAAGATTGATATGATCATCATCGCACACTGCCTATACTTTCAGGATTAGTGTAGAACCTAAATAAATGTTATTTGGCATTTGCGTTGAGCATGAATATGATTTGTTCATGTTTGTTGCAATACAATTATTCATTTAAAGTCATAGAATAATTGTTATTCTGTTTACATGAATTAAACCTTCGATGGTCATACACCCAATGAAAATAGTTTGTTGGATCTCGATCGTAGTAATACACATATTCATAATATTGAAGCCAAAAGATGCAAAGTTGATAATGATAGTGCAACTTATTTGTGGCACTACCGTTTAGGTCATATTGGTGTAAAGCACATGAAGAAACTCCATGTTGATGGGCTTTTGGAATCACTTGATTATGAATCACTTGGTGCTTGCCAACCATGCCTCATGGGCAAGATGACTAAAACTCCGTTCTTCGGAACAATGGAGCGAGGAACTGATTTGTTCGAAATCATACATATTGATGTATGTGGACCAATGAGTGTTGAGGCTCGCGGCGGGTATCGTTATTTTCGGACCTTCACTGATGATTTGAGCAGATATGGGTATATCTACTTGATGAAGCACAAGTCTGAAACATTTGAAACGCTCAAAAAATTTCAGAGTGAAGTAGAGAATCATCGTAACAAGAAAATTAAGTTTCTACGATCTGATCATGGAGGCGAATATTTGAGTTACGAATTTGGTCTTCTTTTAAAACAATGTGGAATAGTTTCACATCTCACACCACCCGGAACAACACAGCGTAATGGTGTGTCGGAACGTCGTAACCATACTTTATTAGATATGGTGCAATCTATGATGTCTCTTACCGATTTACCACTATTGTTTTGGGTTATGCATTAGAGACAGCTGCATTCACGTTAAATAAGGGCACCATCTAAATCTGCTGAGAAGACGCCTTATGAACTGTGAAAGTTGTTGTTTTTTCAAGTTTGGGGCTGCGATGCTTATGTGAAAAATCTTCAACCTGATAAGCTCAAACCCAAGTCGGAGAAATGTGTCTTCATAGGATACACAAAGGAGACTGTTGGGTACATCTTCTATCACAGATCCGAAGACAGGATATTCGTTGCTAAGAATGGACCCTTTCTAGAGAAGGAGTTTCTCTCGTAAGAAGTGAATGGGAGGAAAGTGGAACTTGATGAGGTAACTGTACCTTCTCCCGAATTGGAAAGTAGTACATCACAGAAACTAGTTCAAGTGATTCCTACACCAATAAGCGAGGAAGCTAATGATGATGATCATGAAACTTCAGATCAAGTTACTGTTCAACCTCGCAGGTCAACCAGAGTACGTTCCGCACCAGAGTGGTACGGCAACCCAGTTCTAGAAGTCATGTTACTAGACCATAATGAACCTACAAACTATGAGGAAGGGATGATGAGCCCAGATTCCACAAAATGGCTTGAAGCCATGAAATCTGAGATGGGATCCATGTAGGAGAACAAAGTGTGGACTTTGGTTGACTTGCCCGATGATCGGCAAGCCACTGAAAATAAATGGATTTTTAAGAGGAAGACTGACGCCGATGGTAATGTTACTGTCTACAAAGCTTGACTTGTTGCGGAAGGTTTTCGACAAGTTCAAGGTGTTGACTACGATGATATTTTCTCACTCGTAGCGATGCTTAAGTCTGTCCGAATCATGTTAGCAATTGCCGCATTTTATGAAATCTGGCAAATGGATAACAAAACTGCGTTCTTCTATGGATTTATTAAAGAAAAGTTGTATATGATGCAACCAGAAGGTTTTGTCAATCCTAAAGGTGCTAACAAAATGTGCAAGCTCCAGCGATCCATCTATGGACTGGTGCAAGCATCTCGGAGTTGGAATATACGCTTTGATAAGTTGATCAAAGCATATAGTTTTATACAGACTTGCGGTGAAGCCTGTATTTACAAGAAAGTGAGTGAGAGCACTACATCATTTTTGATAAGTATATGCGAATGACATATTATTGATCGGAAATGATGTAGAATTTTCTGGAAAAGCATAAAGGAGTGTTTGAAAGGAGTTTCTCAAAGAAAGACCTCGGTGAAGCTGCTTACATATTGGGCATCAAGATCTATAGAGATAGATCAAAAAGGTTTGATAAGTTTTTTCAATGAGTACATACCTTAATAAGATTTTGAAGAAGTCCAAAATGGATTAGTCAAATAAGGAGTTCTTGCCTGAATTGTAAGGTATGAAGTTGAGTAAGACTCAAAACCCGACCACGGCAGAAGATAGAGAAAGAATGAAAGTAATTCCCTATGCCTCAGCCATAGGTTATATATAATGTATGCCATGTTGTGTGCCAAACCTGTTGCGTACCTTGCCATGAGTTTGGCAAGGAGGTACAATAGTGATCCAGGAGTAGATCACTGGACAGCGGTCAAAATTATCCCTAGTTTCTGGATGACTAAGGAAATGTCTCTTGATTATGGAGGTGATAAAGAGTCCGTCATAAAGAGTTACGCTGATGCAAGCTTTGACACTAATCCAGATGACTCTAAGTATCAATATGGATGCGTATTGAAAGTGGGAGCAATTAGCTAGAGTAGCTCCATGCAGAGCATTGTAGACATAGAAATTTGCGAAATACATACGGATCTGAATGTAACAGACCCGCTGACTAAACTTCTCTCACAAAGCAAAATATGATCACACCTTAGTACTCTTTGGGTGTAAATCACATGGCGATGTGAACTAGTTTATTGACTCTGGTAAACCCTTTGGGTGTTGGTCACATGGCGATGTGAACTTTGGGTGGTATTGACATAACGATGTGAACTATCGATATTAAATCACATGGCGATCTGAACTAGATTATTGACTCTAGTGCAAGTGGGAGACTGAAGGAAATATGCCCTAGAGGCAATAATAAAGTTGTTATTTATATTTCCTTATATCATGATAAATGTTTATTATTCATGCTAGAATTGTATTAACCGGAAACTTAGTACATGTGTGAATACATAGACAAAACACAGTGTCCCTGGTATGCCTCTACTAGACTAGCTCATTGATCAAAGATGGTTATGTTTCCTAGCCATAGACATGAGTTGTCATTTGATCAACGGGATCACATCATTAGAAGAATGGCGTGATGGACAAGACCCATCTGTTAGCTTAGCAATTGATCGTTTAGTTTTACTGCTATTGCTTTCTTCATGACTTATACATGTTCCTATAACTATGAGATTATGCAACTCCCGAATATTGGAGGAACACCTTGTGTGCTATCAACAATGTAACTGGGTGATTATAAAGATGCTCTACAGGTGTCTCCAAAAGTGTTCGTGGTGTTGGCATAGATCAAGAATAGGATTTGTCACTCCGAGTGTCGGAGAGGTATCTCTGGGCCCTCTCGGTAATGCACATCATAATAAGCCTTGCAAGCAAAACGACTAATGAGTTAGTCACGAGTTGATGTATTACAGAACAAGTAAGGAGACTTGCCGATAATGAGATTGAACTAGGTTTTGAGATACCGACGATCAAATCTTGGGCAAGTAACATACCGATGACAAAGGGAACAACGTATGCTGTTATGCGGTTTGACCGATAAAGATCTTGGTAGAATATGTAGGAGCCAATATGAGCATCCACGTTCCGCTATTGGTTATTGACCGGAGATGAGTCTCGGTCATGTCTACATAGGTCTCGAACCCGTAGGGTCCGCACGCTTAACGTTCGATGACGATCAATATTATGAGTTTATGAGTTTTGATGTACCGAAGATAGTTCGCAGTCCCGGATGAGATCACGGACATGACGAGGAGTCTCGGAATGTCCGAGACAAAAAGATTGATATATTGGACGACTATATTAGGACACCGGAAGTGTTCCGGGTGTTATCAGATAAAATCGGAGTACCGGAGGGGTTAACTGACCCCCCCCTGGGGGGAGTATGGGCCATAGTGGGCCAATGAGGGAAAGAGGGAGGCAGCCCACAATGGCTGGCCGCACCCCCTAGGGTTCCTAGTTGGACTAGGAGTGGGGGGCGCCTCTCTCCTTCCTTCTCCTCTCCTTCTTCCTTCCCTACTCCTAGTAGGAATAGGAAAGGGGATTCATATTCCTACTAGGAGTAGGAATCCTACTCCTATGGCGCGCCCCCTGGCCGGCCACACCTCCCCCTTGCTCCTTTATATACGGGGGCAGGGACCACCTGAAGACACACAAGCAACAATTTTTTAGCCGTGTGCAGTGCCCCCCTCCACAGAAAAACACCTCGGTCATACCGTTGCAGTGCTTAAGCAAAGCCCTGCACCGGTAGCTTCATCATCTCCGTCACCACACCATCATGCTGACGAAACTCTCCCATGAAGCTCAACTGGATCAAGAGCTCGTGGGACATCATTGAGTTGAACGTGTGCTGAATGCGGAGGTGCCGTACATTCGGTGCTTGGATCGGTTGGATCGCGAAGACGTTCGACTACATCAACCGCATCACTAGATACTTCTGCTTTCGGTCTACGAGGGTACGTAGACACACTCTCCCCTCTCGTTGCTATGCATCTAGTAGATAGATCTTGCGTGATCGTAGATTTTTTTTGAAATACTACGTGCCCCAACAGATGCAACCAGAAGTTTTTATCGATCCTAATGGTTCTAACACAGTGTGCAAACTCCAGCGATCCATCTATTGACTGGTGCAGGCATCTCGGAGTTGGAATATACGCTTTGATGAGGTGATCAAAGCATATGGTTTTATACAGACTTACGGTGAAGCCTGTATTTACAAGAGAGTGAGTGGGAGCTCTATAACATTTCTAATATTATATGTGGATGACATATTATTGATTGGAAATGATGAGAATTTTTGGATAGCATAAAAGGATACTTGAATAAGAATTTTCAATGAAAGACTTCGCTGAACCTGCTTACATATTGGGCATCAAGATCTATAGAGATTGATCAAGATGCTTGAAAAGACTTTCGATAAGGACATACCTTGATTTTGAAGTAGTTAAAAATGGATCAGTCAAATGAGGAGTTCTTGCCTGAGTTGTAAGGTATGAAGTTGAGGAAGACTCAAAGCCCGACCACGCCAGAAAATAGAGAGAGAATGAAAGTCATTCCCTATGCCTCAGCCATAGGTTCTATAAAGAATGCCATGCTGTGTATGATGGTTTCTCGCCCCTCGTTGTTTACCCCAAGTGGAAGGTTTGAGATGCAGTGTAGCGGAAGTTTTCCCTTGGCAATGATACCAAGGATCGATTTCCCTGAGACTCCCAGTTTCAACAAGAAGGTGTCAACTGCTAACGGCGCCAGATATTAGCAATCAACCTGGACCTGCACATAGATACAAATAACTTTGCTCCCAACGAGTACAGAGAGGTTGTCAATCCCTCCGGCCTTGTCATTTACAAAGGATCAAACGCAAGTGATAATAGTGATAGGTATTGCTGCAATAGTAAGTAAAAAACGGATAGTAAATAGCGGGTGTGATCAATGATGGTAATATGGACCGGAGTCCCATGATGTTCACTAGTGATGTCTCTCTCCCAAAAGACGATAAAACAACTATGTGAGGTAAACGAATTATAGCTGGGCAATTGACAGAATTATGTGCGCAAACCAATGCTAACTATGTTGCAAGAAAGGTAGAGGTTCAAAGCATGGGCGGTACGCCAAGGCAAGTAGACCGAAATCCATCTGCATCTACTACTAATCATCCACCTTGAGATATCTATCCAGAACATCTCGCTGGTATTAAGTTGCGAGTCCCACCCATAGTGTAAACTCAAAGCAACAGACAACTGCATTAAAAGAACTTTGCGTAAAGTAAACAATCCTTGCACCCGCGGGCACAAGCACCGTTGTTTTCCCCCTTGTGGCAACAACACATCCCCTAGACTCATGTTTCTGTCACTCAAGCTAGTCATCAAGGGGCATGAACCCACAATCAAGCATAACGTTCCCTCTTGGAGTCACTACCTACTACTTGGCCAAAGCAATAAATAACAACGAAGAACATGCAAAAATTACTTACGAACATAAATATAAAAGAGGTGAATCAAATATATTACTCAAACACAATCTGAACATAATCTCACAATCCATCGGATCCCAGCAAACTCATCATAGCAACAGCATAAGGATTACATATGTGCCTCGATCATGTAGGGCAGCTCACGAGGACTAATAAGTGAAGCACAAGAACGGGAGGAGAACATCACATAGCTACTGGTCATGGACCCATGGTCTAAGGGAGACTACTCACAACTCATCCGGGAGGCGTCCATGGTGTCGGAGAAGCTCCCGGTGGTGATCCTCCCCTCCGGCAGGGTGCCGGGAAGAGTTCTCCTGGTGCTCCCGATCTTGGAAGTGCGGCGGCGGCAAAACAGAGATGAGATCGCGAAAAAGGGTTCCCGTCTCGAGGGTTTTGGGACACGATATAAATATATGCCAAAGGGGGGCATCAGCGGAGGCCTGGGGGGCCCAGGCGCCCCCCCCGACGCGGCCAGGAGGGGGGTCGCGCCACCAGGGCGCCTGGAGCCCTGGTGGCCCCCCTCCGGCTGTACTTTGGCTACCGGGAAGCTTCTGGAACGCTGATTTTTTATATAATTTTTCCTGGATTTTTCTGGCAGTTTACGTGACGGGAAAACTTGAAATACAAAAACAGCAGAAAACAGAAACTGGCACTGGGGTGCACTGAGTTAATAGGTTAGTCCAAATATGATCAAAAGTGTATGGAAGTGTATAAATAACATAGCAATATCACCCAAAAGAGGCATGGAGCAAGCAGAAATTATAGATATGTTTTGGACGTATCAACATCCCCAATCTTAATTCCTGCTCGTCCTCGAGTAGGTAAATGATAACAAGAATAATTTCTGTGGTGACATGCTATTAACCATATAGGACTTTTTCATAGTTATATGACAAAAGCTTACTGAGACAATGAATCTGTAATAATTAAGTTGCCCCATGAGAAAATCACAAAGAACTGAAAGTTTTACAACATGATACTGAAACATCAAATAGATTTGTAATGAGCATGGTGTGCAAATATGATAAAGTAATATCTCGCTTGCCCCCTTTAGTGAAGCAAAACATAAATGCAGGGGCACCTCCAAGGTTTAAGTGATGACTAGATACAATGATTTCAAAATAAACGATATCACAATCATGCAAAAGACAATGCTACTTTGGGACAATGCACATTACACTCAGAATGACAATCATGCTCTCAATAGTTGGTGCTTTAAAAGAAGGTGGAGACTCTCGAACCGTGGCTTTTGTTGGCAAAGTTGAAAACCCGTAGTCGGAAACAAAGACAAAACATGTACCAGAGCTCTTGGTTTTAAAAACAGAGGTAATAATATATTTTTTAGATTATGCATGTTCCGTCAACGAATGCTAGCAGACAACTCAATCACTTCTTGAGATGGACAAGTTTCGAGGAACGGCTCCCGAATGAGGACGATCACATCCTCTTAATCTCCTTTGTTTATCACTGCCAAAGTTTTCTGATTTCTCATGAACAAAGCGTGAAGGAGGGTTTGTTTGTTATATTATTTTTGAGCCGGGCGCACTCAATGCCAGTTGCTTCTCGTATTATGGGTTTGCACATTATACATGCAATCCCGGGGTGAAGCTTGTCCAACTTAAAAAGATTATGAATTAACCACTACTTCCTCATGAACTTAAAACAAAGGCACAAAATAGGAATGCTTTTCTTTGAATAATTTCGAGATGGTACATGCAAGTCTCCGTTAGGAATGGCAGGTAAATACCATGTAGGAAGGTATGGTGGACTCTGATACGTCCAAAATGCATCACTATTTTGTATCATAATTTATCCTTATTCATTGATATATTTCACGTTACGATGATGTTCTTATGTTGTTTTGGTCTATTTTACACAGTTTGCAACTTTCCAATGCCGAAGCAGCAGACGCAGGATTCAGCAGTAAAAAGTGGACGCTGAGTTGCTGAAGAAGAATACCTCCGAATTACCTGAAAATTGACGGGAGATATTTTTCAGACAAATCACGAAGACATGTGAAAGGGCAACCGGAGGGGGGCCACAGGGTGCCCAGGCGCCCTGGGGGCGCGCCCCCCTGGCCGCGTCGGGGGGCGCCTGGAGCCCCTGGCCCACCTCTGGTCGCCCCCTTTTGCCTATATACTCTCCGTTATCCAAAAACCCTAGGGACGGGAGTGTTTACGGAGTTCCGCCGCCGCTCCGTGGCGGAAACCTACAGAGAAGAAAAATCCATCTCCGGTGGGCAGATTCCGCCGGGGAGATCACCTCCTGGAAGGGGAGATCGTCGCCATCGTCATCACCATTGTCACGGGCATCATCGAGATCATCATCAACATCATCCTCAACACCAGCATCATCTCCATCTTCATCCAAATCTCATATCACAGTTGCAACTTGTGTTGTAACTCGTACTACTTATCCTCTCTACTCCATCGGTGTTGATTACTACTTTGTGGTGAATGATATTGAGTTTAGTTGGAGAAATATTATTATGTCCAGATTGTTTATCACCTATTTATCCCCACTGATCATGATCTCTTTTATGTCTCGTGAGTAGTTACCTTAGTTCTTGAGGACATGGGGAAAGTCTTGTTGTTAGTAGTCATATGCTGTTGAAGTAATGTGTGTTGTTTGATACTTAAGTTGTGTTGTCATTCTACTAGTGGTGTTGTGTGAGTCGAACACTCAACACTTCACCTTATTAAGGACCTAGGAGAATACATTGTGTACAAAGGATGCTTATGGTGGGTTGCCGGAGTGACAGAAACCTGAACCCCAGTTCGCACGCTTTTGCATAAGGGAATAATGGATCCTCGATCGTATTGCTATGGTTAGGCTTTTGCCTTAAATTCTATCTTGTATTTGCGGATGCTTGCAAGGTGTTTAATCATAAGAGTGCACTCATCTTAGTCTAGAGAGTGTACTAGCATAGATCCACCCACTCAACACTTATCAACACATAACATAGTATCGATACGGAATATGGCGAAAGCACATGACTACCTCTCCTGTGTGTCCTCAGGAACGCTTTAGTCTTTATAAGTTCAGTTGCTAGGCCTCTCCTTTGCTAAGAAAGGATTGGGCCACTTGTTACTCTCCAGTGCCTTTTACTTTGCTCGCTTTTACTTTCTTGTTGCTTATATCAAGAAAACCCCTAAAAAGTTATCTTTCAGTGCTTGCAGTAATTTCTTGCTCAGAATCGCTTACCGATACCTTCTGCTCCTCGTTGGGTTCGACACTCTTACTTATCGAAAACGCTGCAATAGATCCCTTACGGTTGTGGGTCATCAAGTACTGTTTTCTGGCGCCGTTGCCGGGGAGCGTAGCGCTATTGGTAAAGTGAAACTGGTAAGGAAGTTTTTATAATTATGTTTTTATTTTTTTGCTATTGCTGCTCTTTGTCCTTATGGACAACCCTGTTATTGGATCGTTGCTTGCGGGAAGACACCCCACATCTGTGGTGGTTGATTCCCCCCCCCCTACTGAAATTGTGCCCTACAAAATACCAGCTGGTATTATCGATTATGTTTTGGCTAATCGTTATGCAGGAGATAGACATCACGGTGAACACTTGCTATATCTGTCACAACTATGTTCATTATTTAAGCTTGCAGGTGTATCGAGGGAGTTTTTCATGAGGAAATTGTTTGCCGTATCACTTATAGATAAAGCTTCGTATTGGTATAGGCTTCTCGATAACTCACACTTGCTTGACTGGCAGGAGCTTATGTCTCTCTTTTATACTAAGTTTTATCCTCTTCATGAAATTCATCGAGACAAGAACTATATCTATAACTTTAGGTCTCGTGACGGAGAAAGCATTGCTCAAGCTTGGGGGAGATTTAAGTCCCTAATGCTTAAATGCCCTATTCATAAGCTTCCTAAGGAAATTATTCTTACAAATTTTTATGCCAGGCTTTCTCGTCAGGATAAGGAGATGCTGGATGCCTCCTCTAGTGGGGTGTTTCAGAAGAAGAGTGTTGAAGAAAGGTGGGATCTCTTTGAAAGGATCCAGAGGAATACCGAAGATTGGGAAATTGATAAAGGTATTGAACCCGCTATAAGTTATGAACATGATTATATTGAGAGCTATGTGAAAACTGATTACTTCAATACTTTTTGCTCTAAGATTGGTCTTGATTCCCATCTAATGATTGATTTCTGTAAGAATTTTGCCTCTCACGTTGATTCTTTTAAAAAGAAGAGAGACCAGTATCATGAACCCTTTAAAGAGCTACCTGTTGATATTCATGTTGCTGACCCTATTTTGCCTGCAGTTATATATGAATAGCCTCCTTTTCCCGCGAGGATAAGGGAGCACTCTCTTGTGACAGGCATAATAAATAAAAGTGAGAGAAGAGTTGATGAGCCTGAGGACCAGATCAGGGTCGATCCTCAAGTTGCATTAATTAAAGACCTTGTTACTAATGATGTTTTGGATTCCAATATAATTTTTTGTGCTGTTTCCACTAACCTTGTCACAGCCAAGAATAAAGGCCCAATTTCAGGTACTCCAGTGGTATCTGTTAAAATAGGAGATCACAATTATTATGGGCTATGCGATTTGGGATCGAGTGCAAGTGGTATCCCCTATTCACTTTATGAAGAGATCATCGGTGAGATTTCCCCTTGTGAACTTGAAGAAGTTGATGTTACCATTCATCTTGCAAACATAACAACTATCTCTCCTATTGGAATTGTGAGGGACGTTGAAGTCCTATGTGGAAAGGTAAAATACCCTACCGATTTTCTAGTACTTGGTTCAGAGAGGGACAATTTTTGTCCAATTATTTTTGGTAGACCTTTTCTTAGAACTTGTGGAGCTATAATAGATTGCAAGAAAGGTAAAGTTTCTGTTGAATTCAATGGTGAGCCGTATGAATTTAATTTTTCTAAGTTCTCTAAGCAGCCTCGTGGTACCAATTTACCTAGTGATGATAAACTTATTGAAAGTATTGCTTCTATTGCTATTCCCCCTAATGATCCTTTGCAGCAATATATGGAGGACCACGAGAATGATTTGCATATGCAGGAAAGAAATGAACTAGATGAAATATTCTTGAGGCAACCTGCTATCCTGAAGCACAACCTTCCGGTTGAACCTTTGGGAATTTTATCAAAACCGAAAGAAGACCCGGTGTTCGATCTTAAACTTCTTCCCGATACGCTCAAGTATGCTTATTTAGATGAAAAGAAAGTATATCATGTTATTATCAATTCTAACCTTTCAGGATATGAGGAAGAACGACTATTGGAAGTACTCCATAAACACCGAGGCGCAATTGGCTATACCCTTGATGACCTTAAGGGGATTAGTCCATCTATTTGTCAACATACTATCAACCTTGAGCCTGATGCTAAACCAGTTGTTGATCATCAACGACGGTTGAACCCGAAGATGATGGACGTTGTGAGAACTGAGATTCTCAAGCTTCTAGCCGCAGGTATTATCTACCCTATAGCTGATAGTAAGTGGGTAAGCCCGGTACATTGTGTTCCTAAGAAAGGAGGTACAACTGTGGTTCCTAATGATAAAAATGAACTAATACCTCAGAGAATTATTATTGGATATAGAATGTGTATTGATTACAGGAAGTTGAACAAGGCAACCAGGAAGGATCACTACCCGTTGCCATTCATCGACCAAATGCTTGAAAGGTTATCCAAAAATACCCACTTTTGTTATCTCGATGGTTATTCTGGCTTCTCTCAAATTCATGTTAACACCGCTAATCAAGCGAAGACCACTTTTACTTGTCCCTTTGGTACTTATTCTTACAGGCGTATGCCTTTTGGTTTATGTAATGCCCCTGCTACTTTTCAAAGGTGTATGTCTGCTATTTTTCATGGTTTCTGTGGCGATATTATGGAAGTCTTCATGGACGATTTCTCCGTCTATGAAACCTCCTTTGACCATTGTCTTCACAATCTTAATAAAGTTTTGCAGAGATGTGAGGAGACGAATTTGGTACTCAACTAGGAGAAGTGCCACTTCATGGTTAACGAAGGAATTGTTCTTGGTCACAAGATTTCCGAAAGGGGAATTGAAGTGGACAAAGCCAAGATCGAAGCTATCGAGAGGATGCCCTATCCAAGGGACATCAAAGGTATTCGGAGTTTTCTTGGTCATGCTGATTTCTATAGAAGATTTATTAAAGACTTTTCTAAAACCTCGAGGCCCCTCGCTAATCTTCTCCAGAAGGACGTCCCTTTTGTATTTAATGAGGATAGTAAGGAAGCTTTTGAAGTCCTTAAGAAAGCTTTAATAACCGCTCCTATAGACAACCACCTGACTGGAATTTACCTTTTGAGATTATGTGTGATGCTAGTGATTTTGCTGTTGGAGCTGTTTTAGGACAAAGAGTTGATAAGAAATTGAATGTTATACATTATGCTAGCAAAACCCTTGATAGTGCTCAAAAGAATTATGCTACTACTGAGAAGGAATTCTTAGCTGTAGTATGTGCTTGTGATAAGTTTAGACAGTATATTGTTGATTCCAAAGTTATTATTCATACTGATCATGCTGCCATTAAATATCTTATGACAAAGAAGGATGCCAAACCAAGGCTTATCAGATGGGTACTCCTTCTTCATGAATTTGATTTGCTGATTGTTGATAGGAAAGGAGAAGACAATCCGGTGGCGGACAATCTTTCAAGGAAGGAAGATATACCGCACGACCCCATCCCAGTCAATGATAGTTTTCCAGACGAGCAACTTGCCGTTGTAAAAGTACAATATCTTTCCGATCCTTGGTATGCAGATTATGCTAATTTTATTGTTGCAAAGTATTTGCCTCCAGGTTTAACATTTCAACAAAGGAAGAAGTTCTTTCATGATTTGAGGCACTACTTTTGGGATGACCCACATCTTTTCAAGGAAGGTCCCGACAGGATCGTGAGAAGATGCATACAGGAACATGAGCAGAAGGACATTCTCAGACAGTGTCATGATAGTCCCTATGGAGGACATCATGCCGGTGAGAGAACTGCACATAAGGTTCTTCAATCAGGTTTTTATTGGCCTACTCTTTTTAAAGATGCTAGAAATTATATTTTAGCCTGTGATAAATGTCAGAGAGTTGGTAACATTAGTAGAAGGAATGAGATGCCTATGAATTACTCACTAGTGATTGAACCCTTTGATTGTTGGGGTTTTGATTTTATGGGTCCTTTTCCTTCTTCGCACAAGTACACTCACATTTTAGTAGCTGTTGATTATGTGACCAAGTGGGTTGAGGCAATCCCCACTAAAAGTGCTGATCACAAGACATCTTTGAAAATGCTTAAAGATGTAATTTTTCCTAGGTTTGGTGTACCAAGGTATCTCATGACTGATGGAGGATCACACTTCATGCACGGAGCTTTTAGAAAAGCTTTAGCCAAATACGATGTCAATCATAGAATTGCTTCACCTTATCATCCTCAAACTAGTGGGCAAGTTGACCTCACCAATAGAGAGATTAAGTTGATCTTGCAGAAAACAGTAAACATGAATAGAAAGGACTGGTCAAATAAGTTAGGAGATGCTTTGTGGGCATATAGAACTGCTTACAAAAACCCCATGGGCATGTCCCCCTACAAGATGGTTTATGGCAAGGCTTGCCATTTGCCATTAGAGTTAGAGCACAAAGCTTTCTGGGCTGTCAGAGAGCTTAATGCTGACCCAAAATTAGCTGGTGAAAAGCGTCTCATGAACTTGACTTCTCTAGATGAATGGAGAAGTGAAGCTTACAAGAGCGCTAAAATGTTCAAGGAAAAGGTAAAGAAGTGGCATGATAGGAAGATTCTGAAACGTGAATTTAATGTTGGTGATAAAGTTTTGTTGTTTAGATCCCGTTTCAGGTTTTCTCCAGGCAAACTACTTTCTAGGTGGGAAGGGCCACTTCATATTGAAGAAGTCTATCGGTCTGGTGCAATTAAGATTAATAATTTTGAAGGCACCAAACCTCAAGTTGTGAATGGGCAAAGACTTAAACATTACATAGCAGGAGACCCTGTCAATGTTGATGTGAATATAATATACACAACAACTCACGAAGAACATGTTGCAGCCCTGTTTCAGACGCCAGCAGAAGCAGAATAAAGAAAAGGTATGTAGTACGGTAAGGAAACATCGCGAACCGCCATAAAAGTTCCGTATTACGAGTTTTTGCAGAATTAGTAAAATTCTGAGCCTAAGTGGAGTCGGAGACGAGCTCCAGGGGGTCCAGGCGCCCCCCCTAGCGCGCCCTACCTCCTGGCCGCGCCGCCAGGGCGCCTGGACACCCGGGAGTCCATCTCCGACCCCACTTTAGCCCGTTACCTTCCTTTCTGTGCATAAATTTTTGCTATATATTTGCCTGGATTGTTCCGGCAACGTATCTTGCGATTTCGTGTGTTTTCTTTTCGATCTGTTTCTGCCAGGGAATCTTTCAGCTGAATCTAGGTGCCATGGCTTCTCCAAGTTCCCCCAAGGACAACTTCGTCATCAACTTCATCAACCCTTACCTCGCTGAGGTGAAGAAGCACCCTCAGGTTGTTCAGATGGAGGACAGTGTCCTTCGTCAAGAAGATCTGAAGGGACCTATCAAGGAGGGGAGCATCCAGGCCAGGCTGGAAGAAGTGGAGCAAGAAGTCTTCGAGTACAAGAAGATGATCGAGCGTGGTGTTGAAGCTAACTTTGACATAACCAACGAGCTGAAGGACTACTTCCTGAAGGAGATGAAGGAGATGTGGAAAAGCATCACCGCGTCTGAAGAAAGAATTATAGAGCTCCAAGGGCAAATTCATGATCTACATCGCCAAAACTGTGAGTATGAACTAAGGTTTATGCGCATGAGTATGGGTGCTGCATGCAGGATCCAGGAGACAAAATTCTCATATGAGACTGGAGAACCCCTTCCATGGAAGCGTTTCGCCGAGGATTACGTGATCAACGCCAACAAGGATGATGAGTGAAATCTCCTGGGGTAATGGCATTCCCATGGCTTGTTCCAAGCTTGGGGGAGTGCCCGGTATCTTTATCTTTACCTTTTGTCTTTTAGAGTCAAGTAGAGTCGTATCATGTCTAGGGAGGTTATTATATGAAATAGGTGTGTGCATTGTGGTCTATCACTCCTTCGGTGGGGAGATTGTATCCGTGAGTGTGGAGTCGTCTACGATGGAATATTAATGAGAAGTTTATTGGTTCCTTTTTCTGCACTCGGTATTCTCTTCACGCAATCGACCTTATATGATGACTCTTATGGGGAGTATTGACCTTATATCAGGTATGGCTGTGAAAACCTTATTTAATCTTGGCAAACATAGCTTTGGTCATAACGACAAGCATGATTTTCTTAAAATATCGACATATCCAAAACCTTTATGTTATTATGCTTGAAGTGTTATGCTGACAAGGAAGACAACTTGATGTGTTATGATTATTTCAATGTTTATGCTTTATATTGCTTTGCATCTTAGTCATCATCAATTGTCTGTTCTCTCAAAACCTTTGCTAGCCTAACTCTGTACTAAGCGGAATTCTGCTTGTGCATCCATACCCTTAAACCAATACCTCCCATATGAGTCCACCATACCTTCCTACTCGTGGTATTCCACTACCACCTCCTAAAGTACAGAATTTATGTGTTATCCTTAAATGTTCAAAATCTTTTATTTTTGTGCCTCTGCTTTAGCTCATGAGGAAGTAATAGTTAATTCATGGTCTTTTTGAGTTGGACAAGCTTCACCCCGGGATTGCATGTCTAATGTGTAAACCCATAATACAAGAAGGAACTGGCAAAGAGTGCGCCCGGCTCGAAATAATATAACAAACAGACCCTCCTTCACGCTTTGTTCATGAGAAATCAGAAAACTTTGGCAGTGATAAACAAAGGAGAATAAGAGGATGTGATCGTCCTCGTGCGGGAGCCGTTCCTCGAAACTTGTCCAGCTCAAGAAGTAATTGAGTTATCTATTAGCATTCGTTGACAAATCATGCAGCTCTCAAAACTTGTTTTCATTCTGTTTGATTTAAGGATAGCACATGAGTTTTCCCTACTACCCTAGAGCAGGGCCTATCTTTTAATTTTAAGTTGAGTCAGTTATTCCTACTCCCTTCTATTCTTAAAGAGAGCAGACATTTGATGTTGATAAGGATTCATTCATATAAAGTTGCATTAAGATTTGTCATATCATATCCTTGTTGACATTATCATTTGATAAGCAAGTTGTTTGTCAAGCCCAGCTAAGGCAAATATCTTCCTTTGTGTTAACGCTTTCACTTCTTGCCTGATAACATGTTCTTTCAAAAGCTTCAATTAATCTCATCATAACATAAAGAAAGAGCAAAAGTAAAAGCTATTAGTTGTTCTTTGACCAAAGGACATGTTTGCCATGATTCAATGAGTTTCCTTAGCCCTACTTCCGAACATAAGTGTTACTACTCTTTTATAAGGGCCTTATGAGTTGAAGATTGCTGTTGAGGATATTTGAGTTGGTGAAGAAACTGTGATGCTTCTTGTCCGTATTCTATTTATCGACACTTCACTCTCTAAACTTGTGGATAGGTTTACCGAGCTCAGTATTCACTTGGGGACAAGCGAGATCTAAGCTTGGGGGTGAGATACGTCCAAAATGCATCACTATTTTTTATCATAATTTATCCTTATTCATTGATATATTTCACGTTACGATGATGTTCTTATGTTGTTTTGGTCTATTTTACACAGTTTGCAACTTTTCAATGCCGAAGCAGCAGACGCAGGATTCAGCAGTAAAAAGTGGACGCTGAGTTGCTGAAGAAGAATACCTCCGAATTACCTGAAAATTGACGGGAAATATTTTTCAGATGAATCACGAAGACATGCGAAAGGGCAACCGGAGGGGGGCCACAGGGTGCCCAGGCGCCCTGGGGGCGCGCCCCCCCTGGCCGCGCCGGGGGGGCGCCTGGAGCCCCTGGCCCACCTCTGGTCGCCCCCTTTTGCCTATATACTCTCCGTTATCCAAAAACCCTAGGGACGGGAGTTTTTACGGAGTTCCGCCGCCGCTCCGTGGCGGAAACCTACAGAGAATAAAAAGCCATCTCCGGTGGGCAGATTCCGCCGGGTAGATCACCTCCCAGAAGGGGAGATCGTCGCCATCGTCGTCACCATTGTCACGGGCATCATCGAGATCATCATCAACATCATCCTCAACACCAGCACCATCTCCATCTTCATCCAAATCTCATCTCACAATTGCAACTTGTGTTGTAACTCGTACTACCTATCCTCTCTACTCCATCAGTGTTGATTACTACTTTGTGGTGAATGCTATTGAGTTTTGTTGGAGAAATATTATTATGTCCAGATTGTTTATCACCTATTTATCCCCACTGATCATGATCTCTTTTATGTCTCGTGAGTAGTTACCTTAGTTCTTGAGGACATGGGGAAAGTCTTGTTGTTAGTAGTCATATGCTGTTGAAGTAATGTGTGTTGTTTGATACTTAAGTTGTGTTGTCATTCTACTAGTGGTGCTGTGTGAGTCGAACACTCAACACTTCGCCTTATTAAGGACCTAGGAGAATACATTGTGTACAAAGAATGCTTATGGTGGGTTGCCGGAGTGACAGAAACCTGAACCCCAGTTCGCATGCTTTTGCATAAGGGAATAATGGATCCTCGATCGTATTGATATGGTTAGGCTTTTGCCTTAAATTATATCTTGTATTTGCGGATGCTTGCAAGGTGTTTAATCATAAGAGTGCACTCATCTTAGTCTAGAGAGTGTACTAGCATAGATCCACCCACTCAACACTTATCAACACATAACATAGTATCGATACGGAATATGGCGAAAGCACATGACTACCTCTCCCGTGTGTCCTCAGGAACGCTTTAGTCTTTATAAGTTCAGTTGCTAGGCCTCTCCTTTGCTAAGAAAGGATTGGGCCACTTGTTACTCTCTAGTGCCTTTTACTTTGCTCGCTTTTACTTTCCTGTTGCTTATATCAAGAAAACCCCTAAAAAGTTATTATTCAGTGCTTGCAGTAATTTCTTGCTCAGAATCGCTTACCGATACCTTCTGCTCCTCGTTGGGTTCGACACTCTTACTTATCGAAAACGCTGCAATAGATCCCTTATGGTTGTGGGTCATCAGACTCATATGGCATAACTGGTTTAAAAGAATTTGGATGCACAAGCAGTCAGTCCTCTTAGTACAGGTGGAGGTTAGCAAAAGACTGGGAGCGACCAACTAAGAGAGCAATGACGGTCATAATCATGCAGAGCGACAAAGCAACATTGAATCAGGCATGGTAGTTATATCGCTACTCAGAAACAAAAGATCATCAAGGCATGACAGACTTTCTTTACAGTCTTAAATATGCGTGAGCATACGCCAAGTCAATCAAAGTAAATTCTTGAAGGAAGATATTACTAAACCATACCACATCATAGGCAAACAAATCATGTTGGTACTCCAATAACACATTGGGAACCCCCCAGCTATTTGAGACTATCCATAAGAAAACATGAACTACTAAGCACCATTATGCACGTAGCATCTTTATCATAGACATATCAACCAATGCAACGGAAGCAAACTCTCTTAATAAGATAAGCATGATAACTAAAGAGAGTTCAAGCAACCAACTAAACAAAAGCTCTTTAAAAAGATAAGCATGAAAGCTAAGAGCTAAGCATGATAGTAGATATTGAAAGACAAAGAACACACACAGCAAAGATAGACATGAAAATTCTATGTTATGTTCTAGGTAGAAGTGGAGCGTGTTTCTCTCCCACATAAAGAAAGCTAAGTTCCGACTCGTTATGAAAGACTAAAGAAAACTAAAAAGGAAAACTAAAAGCAAGACGCTCCAAGCATAGCACATAACACATGAAGTGATAAAAATATAGTGGAACGAAAGACGAACTGATAATGTTGATGGAGAAGGGGATGCACGGGGGCATCCCCAAGCTTAGACGCTTGAGTCTCCTTGAATATTTCTTGGGGGTGCATGGGGGCATCCCCAAGCTTGAGCGTTTGACACTCCTGAATCTTTTTATCATCTTCCCTCGCACACTTGAAAACTCCCTTCATACATAACTCATCATAATCTGATTAGCGAGGTTAGTACCCATAATAAAATAATTGTTCCTTGCTGGAAATAAAGATATTCTTGAAGGTCTACTGTTTCTCAAGATTGCCAAAAGGTTTTTGCAAAGAAAAAGCAAGCTCAAGGTTTGCAAAATGAAGGAAAGGCAAAACAGGACAGAATCTGTGAAAAACAGAACAGCAGGTAGTAAATGATTTTTTCGGGGCACTTCTGCAACTCTAATAAAAAAACTCAAAACAGACGCACGAAAGATAATTATATAGAGCACGCTGTCGAAAAAATTCAGACCAAAAATATGAACTGGTGATTTTATACGAATTTTTCTATCCAAGGACAGAATCTGTTTCCTGGACAGCACGTCACAACTTTTGAACTTTCTTGCAATCAGAGGCTACACTTGGCACAAAATTGAAAAGCAAAGATACAATGATGATGCTACTGTAGTAACAACATCAAGACACAACAAAAGCAAAATAAAAATTTATTCATGTGGGCTGCCTCCCAAAAGCGCTTTCTTTTATGCCTTTAAGCTAGGCATAATGCAAAGAGATCAAGTTTTATCAAGAGTAAAAGAATAGCTAGCCCGTATGACGGACTCAAAAGGTAACTTAATCTTCTTTCGAGGGAAGTGTTCCATCCCTTTCTTGAGAGGAAACTGAAATTTTATATTCCCCTCTTTCATGTCAATGATAGCACCAACGGTGCGAAGAAAAGGACGTCCCAAAATAATTGGACAAGAAGGTTCACATTCAATGTCCATAATAGTAAAATCAACGGGAACATAGTTGTCATTGACAATGATAAGAACATCGTCGATCCTCCCCAAAGGTTTCTTTATGGAAGAATCAACGAGACGAACACCAAAAGAAAAAGAATCAAAATGTTTCAGTCTAAGCATATCATATAGTCTTTTGGGCATAACAGAGGTACTAGCACCAACATCACATAAAGCATAGCAAGAGAAGTTATTCAACTTAATTTTAATCATAGGATCCCAACCATCTTCTAGTTTTCTAGGTATGGAGGCTTCTACTCTAAGTTTCTCCTCCCTAGCTTTGATAAGAGCATTAGTGATATGCTCTGTGAAGGCAAGGTTAATCGTGCTAGTGCGGGGATCTCTAGACATCTTGTGAAGGAAATTAATAAGTTCGGTAAGAGTGCAATTATCAAAATCAAGGTCACTACTATCAAGTAAGGTGGTAGTGGTGTCCTTTAGGTTCACTTGTTTGGTAGTTTCTATAGTCATAGCATCACCATTAATAGGTCCATTGGGACCAGGAGTGCATTGGGTGCTAAGAGTTTGGATATCCTCAACAACTTGGATAGTAGCAACAGTGTGGTGGGTAGGAAGGCTCTTAATTCTATCTTCTTCCTCCCTTTGAGGTGTAACCACTTCGGGATTAGCTGCCATTTGGTTTATCAAAGTGGCTTGTGTGTGGGACATATTGGAAACAAGGGTCTCAGTGATAGTGAGCCTAGTCTGGAGGTTAGAAATCTCAATATTTAGGCTCTCTAATTGTCTACTAATGTCTTCCAAGATAGCAGTATGCTCATTTAATTGCCTCGAGAAGGTTTTGTTTTGTTCATATTGGGTGTGCATGTAATTTTTAGTGGCCTTCTCTATTTCTAGAAGTTTCTCATAGCCAGGCAAGTCTCTATCTTTTTGGGTGGAGTTCTTGGTGCTAGGATAAGCATTCTTGTTCCCATAGGAATTAGAGGGGAACGGTCTAGGATTGCTACCAAAGTTACTCCTATAAGCATGAGCAATCACAAAATCTAAAGGATCATAACGAGGATCAATAGAAGACTGCTTGGAAAGTAGGGACAAGATCAAGTCAGCTTTTTCATTTAGGGAGGAAATCTCCTCGACAGACTTTACCTTCCTACCTGTTGGAGCGCGTTCGGTGTGCAATTGGGAATAGTTGGTCATCATCTCATCGAGAAGCTTTGTGGCAGCACCAAGTGTAGTTGACATAAAAGTTCCTCTCGCGGCCGAATCTAACAAGTTCCGCGAGGTAAAGTTCAAGCCTGCATAAAAAGTTTGGATAACCATCCAAGTAGTCAAACCATGAGTAGGGCAGTTCTTGATAAGAGACTTCATGCATTCCCAAGCTTGGGCAACGTGTTCATTATCCAATTGTTTAAAATTCATTATGTTACTCCATAGTTGGATAATTTTAGCAGGTGGATAGTATTTTCCAATAAAAGCATCTTTGCACTTGTTCCAAGAATCTATGCTATTTCTAGGCAAAGACTGAAACCAAATTTTAGCTCCTCCTCTCAAGGAGAAAGGAAAAAGCTTAAGCTTAACAATATTACCATCTATTTCTTGGTACTTTTGCATATCACAAAGTTCAACAAAATTGTTTAAGTGTAAAGCAGCATCATCTCCAGCACCGGAGAATTGATCTTTCATAACTAGGCTCAGTAAAGCAGGTTTAATTTCATACGAAGGTGCTGAAGTGGCAGGTGTAGTGATAGGTGTGCAGATAAAGTCATCGTTGTTGTGACTAGTGAAGTGACACAACTTGGTGTTCTCGGTGGAACCCATAGTAGCAAGCAAGCAAGATAACTATTTTGTGATTTTCGATAAAAGATACTAAAGCAAAAAAAACTGAAAGGTAAACTAACAAGACTAAAAAGCAAAGGTAAAAGATAGCGTGCAACTCCCCTATCCTGAAGAGTGGAGTCCCCGGCAACGGCGCCAGAAAACTTTGCTTGATGGCTTCTCGCCCCTCGTTGGTTACCCCAAGTGGAAGGTTTGAGATGCAGTGTAGCGGAAGTTTTCCCTTGGCAAAGATACCAAGGATCGATTTCCCTGAGACTCCCAGTTTCAACAAGAAGGTGTCAACTGCTAACGGCGCCAGATATTAGCAATCAACGTGGACCTGCACACAGATACAAATAACTTTGCTCCCAATGAGTACAGAGAGGTTGTCAATCCCTCCGGCCTTGTCGTTTACAAAGGATCAAACGCAAGTGATAATAGTGATAGGTATAATTGCATATAGTAATTAAAAGCAGAATAGTAAATAGCGGATGTGATCAATGATGGTAATATGGACCGGGGTCCCATGATGTTCACTAGTGATGTCTCTCTCCCAAAAGACGATAAAACAGCTATGTGAGGTAAACGAATTACAACTGGGCAATTGACAGAATTATGTGCGCAAACCAATGCTAACTATGTTGCAAGAAAGGTAGAGATTCAAAGCATGGGAGGTACGCCAAGGCAAGTAGACCGAAATCCATCTGCATCTACTACTAATCATCCACCTTGAGATATCTATCCAGAATATCTAGCTGGTATTAAGTTGCGAGTCCCTCCCATAGTGTAAACTCAAAGCAACAGACAACTGCATTAAAAGAACTTTGCGTAAAGTAAACAATCCTTGCACCCGCGGGCACAAGCACCGTTGTTTTCCCCCGTGTGGCAACAACACATCCCCTAGACTCATGTTTCTGTCACTCAAGCTAGTCATCGAGGGGCATGAACCCACAATCAAGCATAACGTTCCCTCTTGGAGTCACTACCTACTACTTGGCCAAAGCAATAAATAACAACGGAGAACATGCAAGAATTACTTACGAACATAAATATAAAAGAGGTGAATCAAATATATTACTCAAACACAATCTGAACATAATCTCACAATCCATCGGATCCCAGCAAACTCAACATAGCAACAGCATAAGGATTACATATGTGCCTCGATCATGTAGGGCAGCTCACGAGGTCTAATTAGTGAAGCACAAGAACGGGAGGAGAACATCACATAGCTACTGGTCATGGACCCATGGTCCAAGGGAGACTACTCACAACTCATCCGGGAGGCGTCCATGGTGGTGGAGAGGCTCCCGGTGGTGATCCTCCCCTCCGGCAGGGTGCCGGGAAGAGTTCTCCTGGTGCTCCCGATCTTGGAAGCGCGGCGGTGGCGGAACAGAGATGAGATCGCGAAAAAGGGTTCCCGTCTCGAGGGTTTCGGGACACGATATAAATATATGCCGAAGGGGGGCATCAGCCGAGGCCTGGGGGGCCCAGGCGCCCCCCGGCGCGGCCAGGAGGGGGGCCGTGCCACCAGGGCGCCTGGAGCCCTGGTGGCCCCCCTCCGGCTGTACTTTGGCTGCCGGGAAGCTTCTGGAACGCTGATTTTTTATATAATTTTTCCGGGATTTTTCTGGCAGTTTACGTGACGGGAAAACCTGAAATACAAAAACAGCAGAAAACAGAAACTGACACTGGGGTGCACTGAGTTAATAGGTTAGTCCAAATATGATCAAAAGTGTATGGAAGTGTATAAATATCATAGCAATATCACCCAAAAGAGGCATGGAGCAAGCAGAAATTATGGATACGTTTTGGACGTATCAGTTACCCCAAGTGGAAGGTTGAGATGTAGCGTAGCGGCAAATTTCCCTTGGCAAAGATACCAAGGATCGAATCCCGTGAGACTCCGAGGGTCGACAAGTAGGTGTCAACGGCGCCAGAAACTTAGCGGTTGACGGGACCTGCACACAGATACAAATAACTTTGCTCCCAACGAGTACAGAGAGGTTGTCAATCCCTCCGGCCTTGTTGTTTACAAAGGATCAAACACAAGAGATAATAATGATAGCTATGACTGCAACTAGGAAATAAAAACAAGAAGTAAATAGAAGGTGTGATCAGCGGTGGTAATATGGACCGGGGTCCCATGATGTTCACTAGTGATGTCTCTCCCCCAAAAGACGATAAAACAGCAAAGCGAGGTAAACAAATTACAGCTGGACAATTGACAGGATTATGTGACCAAACCAATGCTAACTATGCTGCAAAGAAAGGTAGAGGCTCAAAAGCATGGGCGGTACGCCAAGGCAAGTAGACCGAAATCCATCTGCATCTACTACTAATCATCCACCTTGAGATATCTATCCAGAACATCTCGCTAGTATTAAGTTGCGAATCCCACCCAAAGTGTAAACTCAAAGCAACAGACAACTGCATTAAAAGAACTTTGCGTAAAGTAAACAATCCTTGCACCCAGTACAAGCACCGTTGTTTTCTCCCTTGTGGCAATAGCACATCCCCTAGACTCATGTTTCTGTCACTCAAGCTAGTCATCAGGGGGCTTGAACCCACTATCAAGCATAACGCTCCCTCTTGGAGTTACTACCTACTACTTGGCCAAAGCAATAAACAGCAACGGACAACATGCAAGAATTACTCAGGAACAAAGATATAAAAGAGGTGAATCAAATATATTACTCAAACACAATCTGAATATAGTCTCATAATCCATCAGATCCCAGCAAACTCAGCAAAGCAACAGCAGAAAGATTACATATGTGCCTCGATCATGTAGGGAAGCTCATGAGGTCTAAACCATGAAGAGCAAAGAGGGGAGGAGAACATCACATAGCTACTGATCATGGACCCATGGTCCAAGGTGGACTACTCACGACTCATCCGGGAAGCGTCCATGGTGGTGGAGAAGCTCCCGGTGGTGGTTCTCCCCTCTGGCAGGGTGCCGGGAAGAGTTCTCCTGATGCTCCCGATTTTGGAAGCGCTGCGGCGGCGGAACAGAGGCGAGATCGCGAAAAAGGGTTCTGTCCTCGAGGGTTTCGGGACGAGAGGGATATATAGGCGAAGGGGGGCAGCCAGAGGCGGAGCAGGGGCACCAGGCGCCCCCCTGGCGCGTCCAGGGGTGGGGCCGCTCCAGGTGGCCGCCTGGGCCTCCCCTGGCTCCCCTCTGGCCCATCTTTGGTTCTTCGCGAAGCTTCCTGTATGCTGATTTTTCCTGTATTTTTCCTGAAATTTTTGGAGCACTTTTAATATGGGGGAAACCTGAAATAGAAAAACAGCAGAAAACAGGAACTGGCACTGTGGTGCCCTGAGTTAATAGGTTAGTCCAAATATGATCAAAAGTGTATGGAAGTGCATCAATATCATAGCAATATCACACAAAAGAAGCATGGAGCAAGCAGAAATTATAGATACGTTTTGGACGTATCAACATCCGCAAGCTTAATTCCTGCTCGTCCTCGAGTAGGTAAATGATAACAAGCATAATTTCTGTGGTGACATGCTATCAACCATATAAGAACTTTTTAAGTAAAGCAATCAAGGCATGTAATTCAATTCAAGTCATAACAAGCAAGAGTCTATATTAGCATTGTAACAAGCAACATAAGAACATAAAGGTGCAAGAGCTCTCGCTGTCCGTGAATCGAATGTCTCCAAATGGTGTTTGCGTGCAAGAAATGGGATAGGGATATACGAGTGAGTAAAACATATTTTTTGTATTGTTGAGAACTTAATCTACTAAAGTTTCACACTTGGTCTTCTTTGGAATCTTATCTTGACTCATCCCCAGACCACTAGCCAGGTACAAGTCAAAATGATCCACTCCCTTTCGATATTTTGAGCACTCATGCAATGGATGAGCGTAAGCAAGAAAATTGACACTTAGGATGGCAAAGAGAGAAAAATGATGAAGGGGAAGACAAAAAAGGTGTGAAAGGCTCACATCAATGAGGACAATCATAGGCGAGAGAAAGCCAAATGATAGATATGATGTGAGGAGTAGGGATTGCCATGCAACGGATGCACATATGAGCTAAGGTAAGCTCTCCAATGGAACTAGTGGGGGTGCATCCAACTTGCTCGCTCAAGAAGACCTAGAGCTCTTTTGAGGAGGCTCATCATTAGAATATACAAGCCAAGTTCTATAGTGTGCAGGTCCCCACATAGCTATATGCATGAATGATAATCTCTATGGAGTACAAGGTATAAGATGAAGTACGAGTGTGGATCTCTCAAAAGGAATAGTGGTGTGCCCCCTTCTCTCTTTTTATTTCTTTTTCTCCTTTTTCTATTTTTATTTTTATTTTTTTTGTGGCCTCAATGGCTCTTTCTATTAAACTCTCCTTTGTCCTCTTTGGGATCTTTTGATTTTGTCCTCTTTGGGATCTTTTCCTCACTTTAGGGGCAACACTCTATATATTACAAGAAGTATAAAAGATCTTTCACACTTTACAAAAGTACTCAACATAAAGAAAATGAAACTATCATGATGTATGCAAATGTATGCCTCTGCTGGTGTAGCAGGATATGCAATGATACTAGCGCGTCATGTAGCAATGATTAGGGCAAGGCCCAACTAGCATGCGGCTCACCGATCAAGCAAAAAGCATGTATGACATGAAGATCAAGTCATGAGAAGATGGATGTTGCATGGCAATGTATCTCGGAAAGGCTATGGAAATGCCTTGATAGGTAGGTATGGTGGCTGTTTTGAGGAAGGATATAATGAGGCTTATGATGACAGAGCATATCGTGCCAAGGATTTGGATGCACCGGCGAAGTATGCGCCAACTCTCGAGGTGAGAAAGGGCAATGCACGGTACCGAAGAGGCTAGAAAAATATGGCTAGGTGGAAGTGTCAACTTTCTAATACTCACATTAGTCTGAAGAACTCATGCACTTATTATCGGTAACTCTCAATCTAATTAGGAGGTTCACAAAGAGACAAGTACCCCGAGGAGGAGTGTATGGGGGTTTGGTTATCCTTGCGCATCCTCGACTCATGGTACGTGAGTGTACTCTAATATTCAATCCCTCCAAAGATTAGTGATCCATCTAGTAGCTAAAGTTCTCAACTATTTTGTAGGTTTTCAAAAATGAACACGGATTGCCCAAAATACGACATCTATCACTAATAGGCTAAAGCTCTTGACACCAAAAGTTCAGACATTACTCATGGCAATACCTCAAAACTATTGCAAGTTACTACTAAAATTAAATAGCAACCTCAATTACCTACTTTAAGTTAAGACACACAACTCAGTGCAACAGGCAAACTCTCTTAACAAGATAAACATGAAAACTCAAGAGAGTTTAGCAACCAACTAAACAAAAGCTCTTTAAAAAGAAAAGCATGAAAACTAAGAGCTAAACATGACAGCAGCTATGGAAAGACAAAGAACACACACAGCAAAGATAAGCATGAAAATCCTATGTTGTGTTCTAGGTTGAAGTGGAGCGTGTTTCTCTCCCACACAAAGAAAGCTGGGTTCTAACTTGTTATGAAAAGCAAGCAAAGCTAAAGAAAACTAAAAAAAAGAAACTAAGAGCAAGACACTCCAAGCATAGCACATAACGCATGAAGTGATAAAATTATAGTGGAACGAAAGACGAACTGATAATTGTTGATGGAGAAGGGGATGCATGGGGGCATCCCCAAGCTTAGACGCTTGAGTCTTCTTGAATATTTCTTGGGGATGCACGGGGGCATCCCCAAGCTTGAGCGTTTGACCCTCCTGAATCTTCTTTTATCATCTTCCCTCGCACACTTGAAAACTCCCTTCATACATAACTCATCATAATCTGATTAGCGAGGTTAGTACCCACAATAAAATAATTTTTCCCTACTGGAAATAAAGATAATCTCGAAGAGCTACTGTTTCTCAAGATTGCCAAAAGGTTTTTGCAAAGAAAAAGCAAGCTCAAGGTTTGCAAAACGAAGAAAAGGCAAAACAGGACAGAATCTGTGAAAAACAGACCAGCAGGTAGTAAATAATTTTTTCGGGGCACTTCTGTAACTCAAATAAAAAAACTCAGAACATACGCTCGAAAGCCAATTGTATAGAGCACGCTGTCAAAACAATTCAGATCAAAAAGATGATCCGGTGATTTTATTCGAATTTTTTTGTCCAAGGACAGAATCTGTTTTCTGGACAGCACGTCACAACTTTTGAACTTTCTTGCAATCGGAGGCTAAACTTGGCACAAAGCTGAAAAGAAAAGATACAATGATGATGCTACTGTAGTAACAAACATCAAGACACAACAAAAGCAAAATAAAACCTAATTCGTTGTGGGCTGCCTCCCGAAAGCGCTTTCTTTTATGCCTTTAAGCTAGGCATGATGCAAAAAGAGAAGATCAAGTTTTATCAAGAGTAAGAGAATAGCTAGCCCGTGTAACGGACTCAAAAGGCAACTTAATCTTCTTTCTAGGGAAGTGTTCCATCCCTTTCTTGAGAGGGAATTGGAATTTTATATTCCCCTCTTTCATGTCAATGATAGCACCAACGGTGCGAAGAAAAGGACGTCCCAAAATAATTGGACATGAAGGTTCACATTCAATATCCATAATAGTAAAATCAACGGGAACATAATTGTCATTGACAATGATAAGAACATCGTTGATCTTCCCCAAAGGTTTCTTTACGGAAGAATCAACAAGACGAACACCAAAAGAACAAGGATCAAAAGGTTTCAATTCAAACATATCATACATTCTTTTGGGCATAACGGAGGTACTAGCTCCAACATCACATAAAGCATAGCAAGAGAAGTTATTCAACTTAATTTTAATCATAGGATCCCAACTATCTTCTAGCTTTCTAGGTATGGAGGCTTCTACCCTAAGCTTTTCCTCCCTAGCTTTGATGAGAGCATTAGTGATATGCTCCTTGAAGGAAAGATTAAGTGTGCTAGTGTGGGGATCTCTAGACATCTTGTGAAGTAAACCAATAACTTCAGAAAGGGTGCAATTATCAAAATCAAGGTCACTACTATCAAGTAAAGTGGTAGTGGTGTCCTTTAGGCTCACTTGTTTGGTAGCTTCTATGGTTATAGGAGTTTCTTCTTCTACGGTTGAGGTCATAGCATCACCATTAATAGGTCCAATGGGACTAGGAGTGCATTGGGTGCTAAGAGTTTGGATATCCTCAACAACTTGGATAGTAGCAACAGTGTGGTGGGTAGGAAGGCTCTTAATCCTATCTTCTTCCTCCTTTTCTCTAGCCCATCTCTCTTTAAGTTTAGCCATCATCCTAATGTTTTCATTAATTTGCACTTGAATAGCATTCATAGGAGTGGTCTTCCTCTCCTCAAGAGGAGAAGTTCTAATTTTAAGCAACTCTACCTCATGGGCTAAATTGTCTACCTTCGAAGAGAGATTATCTAGTTTGTCTAGTTTTTCTTCTACACTCTTATTGAAGGCCTTTTGGGTAGTGATGAAGTCTTTAAGCATAATCTCTAGTTCAGAAGTGGAGTTCTTGGTGCTAGGATAAGCATTGTTGTTCCCATAGGAATTAGAGGGCAACCGTCTAGGGTTGCTACCAAAATTACTCCTATAAGCATTGCTATTGAAATTGTTTCTAGAGATAAAGTTCACATCTACTTGATCATGAGCAATCAAAGAATTTAAAGTAACATCATGAGGATCAATAGAAGATTGCTTGGAAAGTAGAGACATGATCAAGTCAACTTTTTCATTTAGGGAGGAAATCTCCTCGATAGAGTTTACCTTCCTACCTGTTGGAGCGCGTTCGGTGTGCCATTGGGAATAATTGGTCATCATCTCGTCGAGAAGTTTCGTGGCAGCACCAAGTGTAGTTGACATAAAGGTTCCTCCCGCGACCGAATCTAACAAGTTCCGAGAGGTAAAGTTCAACCTGCATAAAAGTTTGGATAACCATCCAAGTAGTCAAACCATGAGTAGGGCAGTTCTTGACAAGAGATTTCATGCGTTCCCAAGCTTGGGCAACGTGTTCATTATCCAATTGTTTAAAATTCATTATGTTACTCCTTAATTGGATAATTTTAGCAGGGGGATAGTACTTCCCAATAAAGGCATCCTTGCACTTGTCCCAAGAATCTATACTATTCCTAGGCAAGGATTGAAACCAGATTTTAGCTCCTCCTCTCAAGGAGAAAGGAAAAAGCTTAAGCTTAACAATATCACCATCTACTTCTTTGTATTTTTGCATATCACAGAGCTCAACAAAATTATTTAAGTGCAAAGCAGCATCATCTCCAGCACCGGAGAATTGATCTTTCATAACTAGGTTCAGCAAAGCAGGTTCAATCTCATAAGAAGGTGATGAAGTGGCAGGTGTAGCAATAGGTGTGCAAATAAAAGCACTGTTGTTATGACTAGTGAAGTCACACAACTTGGTGATCTCGGTGGAACCCATAGTAGCAGCAAGCAAGATAACTATTTTTGTGATTTTTGGTAAGGGACACTAAAGCAAAAACTGCAAGGTAAACTAACAAGACTAAAAAGCAAAGATAAAAGATAGCGTGCAACTCCCCTATCTTGAAGAGTGGAGTCCCCGGCAACGGTGCCAGAAACTTGCTTGATGGCTTCTCGCCCCTCGTTGGTTACCCCAAGTGGAAGGTTGAGATGTAGCGTAGCGGCAAATTTCCCTTGGCAAAGATACCAAGGAACGAATCCCGTGAGACTCCGAGGGTCGACAAGTAGGTGTCAACGGCGCCAGAAACTTAGCGGTTGACGGGACCTACACACAGATACAGATAACTTTGGTCCCAAGGAGTACAGAGAGGTTGTCAATCCCTCCGGCCTTGTTGTTTACAAAGGATCAAACACAAGAGATAATAATGATAGCTATGACTGCAACTAGAAAATAAAAACAGGAAGTAAATAGAAGGTGTGATCAGCGGTGGTAATATGGACCGGGGTCCCATGATGTTAACTAGTGATGTCTCTCTCCCAAAAGACGATAAAACAGCAAAGCGAGGTAAACAAATTACAGCTGGGCAATTGACAGGATTATGTGCGCAAACCAATGCTAACTATGCTGCAAAGAAAGGTAGAGGCTCAAAAGCATGGGCGGTACGCCAAGGCAAGTAGACCGAAATCCATCTACATCTACTACTAATCATCCACCTTGAGATATCTATTCAGAACATCTCGCTGGTATTAAGTTGCGAATCCCACCCAAAGTGTAAACTCAAAGCAACAGACAACTGCATTAAAAGAACTTTGCGTAAAGTAAACAATCCTTGCACCGCAAGTACAAGCACCGTTGTTTTCTCCCTTGTGGCAACAGCACATCCCCTAGAGTCATGTTTCTGTCACTCAAGCTAGTCATCAGGGGACATGAACCCACAATCAAGCATAACGCTCCCTCTTGGAGTTACTACCTACTACTTGGCCAAAGCAATAAATAGCAACGGAGAACATGCAAGAATTACTCAATTACAAAGATATAAAAGAGGTGAATCAAATATATTACTCAAACACAATCTGAACATAGTCTCATAATCCATCAGATCCCAGCAAACTCAGCAAAGTAACAGCAGAAAGATTACATATGTGCCTCGATCATGTAGGGCAGCTCACGAGGTCTAAACCATGAAGAGCAAAGAGGGGAGGAGAACATCACATAGCTACTGATCATGAACCCATGGTCCAAGGTGGACTACTCACGACTCATCCGGGAAGCGTCCATGGTGGTGGAGAAGCTCCCGGTTGTGGTTCTCCCCTCCGGCAGGGTGCCGGGAAGAGTTCTCCTGATGCTCCCGATCTTGGAAGCGCTGCGGCGGCGGAACAGAGGCGAGATCGCGAAAAAGGGTTCTGTCCTCGAGGGTTTCGGGACGAGAGGGATATATAGGCGAAGGGGGGCAGCCAGAGGCGGAGCAGGGGCCCCAGGCGCCACCCTGGCGCGGCCAGGGGTGGGGCCGCGCCAGGTGGCCGCCTGGGCCTCCCCTGGCTCCCCTCTGGCCCATCTTTGGTTCTTTGCGAAGCTTCCTGTACGCTGATTTTTCCTGTATTTTTCCTGGAATTTTTCGAGCACTTTTAATATGGGGGAAACCTGAAATAGAAAAACAGCAGAAAACAGGAACTGACACTGTGGTGCACTGAGTTAATAGGTTAGTCCAAATATGATCAAAACTGTATGGAAGTGCATCAATATCATAGAAGTATCACACAAAAGAAGCATGGAGCATGCAGAAACTATAGATACGTTTTGGACGTATCAACTACACAAATGTCAAGAAGGTTCTTGATGATGTTCTCCCCGGCTACGCCAAATCTGGAGGCACCTTCACCAGGCCTATTCGTAAGTACGGCAAGCACGTGTTCTCCCACAATACGATGTTCTGCTGCGTCAAGCAGCCGCCTGGCGGTCAGAAGGGTGCCTACTACGCCATCCATCACATGCGGGCGATCGTACGGGACCATCATCAACTTCTGCTACCGAGTAACTCAAAGATTGGGCCACGAGCGTGTCGGCAATCCAGGACGCGGACATCAGACAAGAATTCTTTCGCATCCAGTCGGAGTTTGCGGAAATCATCCATCAAGATGTCCTTTGTACCTCGGGGCAGTTCTACCTCAGAAATCAACCGTCCAACAGTGACATCGACACAATGCTACAAATGCAGGCTGACAACGCCCGTGATTTCATGACTCCCACGATAGACGGCGGCTTCATCCACGCTCCGGTCCCTTGAGTCGAGTAGAAAGCAGTGATGCTGTGTCTAGTTCTGAAACATCGATTGGCTCATGTTGTATTTAAACTTTAATGAACTTGTAGTATGTCTCTTTGGTTTCGAGAGTCGTTCAACTTAGATGTAATCGATGCTATTAATGTCTTGCTTTTCTCTTCCGATCGTTCTGTTGCATACTTCTATATTACTTATGTATTGTCTGTGAATTGGTACTAACGTTTCGTTTGGCTAGTGCATAGCGATGCCGTCGTATGTCGTGTACAAGGGTAAGGTTCCCGGAGTCTACGACGACTGGAAGGAGTGTCGGAGACAGGTTCACCGATTCAGCGGTAACAGTTACAAAGGGTACACCACTAGGGCCGAGGCCGAATCTAGATACGCCCGCTATCTAGCGGGAGAGGGGAGGGAGCATTGGAGGAACAGGATGAAGACATCGTGATGATGCTCATCGTGATGACTGCAGCTCTCTTCTATGTGATGGTAGTTTAGATGATCGGTATCGACTTGTAATGTGAAGACAAACTCGCTACTCGCGGTCTCGAGACTTGTAATATAATGTTCTATCTTTGTTCGGTCTTTTCAATTCGGAGACTAATATGATGAATTGTATTCGGAGACTAATACGATGAATTGTATTCAGAGACTAATCTTCTATTGTATTCGATGAATCTGTTGTTGATGTGTGCTGTCTATATTCTGTCCAATTATACATTTTGTAACCTGTGCAAAAAACAGAAAATTAAAAAAATTAAAAAACCCTAATATTCATACTAATGGCGCATCACATCACAGTGCGCCATTAGTATGCCAAAGGATACTAATGGCGCATCATTAAACAGTGCGCCATTACTATGCCAAAGTTACTAATGGCGCATCTTGTTGTTGTGCGCCATTAGTATGCCAAAGCACCTGGGTATACATGGCCCCTGGGAGGCATACTAATGGCGCACTGTTGTATATACTAATGGCGCATCTGAGGTGCGCCATTAGTATACCAGATACTAATGGTGCGCCATTAGTAAAATATACTAATGTCGTGGCATTAATGGCGCACCACTAATGCGCCATTAATGGCCAAATTAGGTGCGTCATTAGTAGGCCTTTTCCTAGTACTAGGCTATGTTGATTTGTTTCAACTACATGCGTGAACATGTGCCAAGTCAGATCACTTAAATCGTTCAAAGGAGGATTCCACCTATCGTACCACATCACAACCATTTTAATATCATGTTGGCATGCAAGATAGACCATTATAAACTCTCAGCTAATTAAGCATGGCATAAGCAGCTATGATCTCTAATTGTCATTGCAAGCATGTTTCATTCATAACAAGCTGAATCAGGAACGACGAGCTATCATATTTACAAAAACAGAAGAGTTCGAGTTCATACCAGCTTTTCTCATCTCAATTAGTTCATCATATATCATCCTTATTTCCTTTCACTCGCACGACCGAACGGTTTGTATAATAATAATAGTGCACGTGCATTGGACTAAGCTGCAATCTATAGGCATTTAATACAAGAGAGAAGACAAGGTAATATGGCTCAAGGTTAATTCAACAACAAAGCATATGAGAGCCATTAAGCATTTTCAATAATGGTGTTCTACTCTTAACCCCTAAAGAAAAGAAAAGAAACTATTTACACGGGAAAGCTCCGAACAAGCAAAAGAAGAACGGGAAATCTTTTTGGGTTTTCATTTTTAACTACTACTACAAGCAAAGAGAGGAAACTAGCTAGAAGCTGCAACTAATATTTTTGTGTGTGTTTTTCTAGGTTTTTCTAGCACTCGAGAAAAAGACTAAGAAAAAGAAATTGAAACTAAGCATGGATGGTACAGTGAAAGAGTGTGAGAACTGACAACTAGAATAAGTGTGTGAACATGAATGTAAGTCGGTGAGAAACACGTACTCCCCCAAGCTTAGGCTTTTGGCCTAAGTTGGTCTATGGCCAGTATTGGCCTGACGAATATCCAAAGTTGTAGTTGGGGTCGTACTGGGATGCAGCAGATGCTGCATGCTGAGCTGCAGCTCGAAGGCGGGCTGCCTCAGTCATGTTATAATAAGCATTTTCCTCCTCCATAGTTATAGGGTATCTCCCTTTTTCCTGAAAGTTAAACAAAGTGGGGGCAGGAAGAACAATAGGGATGGCATGCTGCCTGTTAAAGATTAGTCGATGTTTGAGGGTTTGATTGTCCCACTCTATAAACTGGTGACTAGTCATAGCATGGCAGTCTAAATAAGCAGGAGGTAATGGTTCATCATTCACGTCCACAGACACACCAAGAAAGCGGGCTATGCGGGTAGCATAGATCCCACCAAATAAATCTCTATGCAAACCATTATGGTGTAGCCTACGTGCAACAATAGCTCCCAAGTTATATTGCCTATCACCTAGTACAACACTCCTGAGAACACTAAGATCAGGGACACACATGTGACAAGCCTCATCCTTGCCGTTTATGCATCTACCGATAAAGAGAACGAAGTAATGAATAGCAGGAAAATGTATTGTCCCCATGGTAGCCTGTGTGATTTCCCTGGACTCCCCCACTGTAATATTAGCAAGCAATTCTCTAAATTCAGATTTGCGGGGATCACTCATACTGCCCTATTGTGGGAGCTTTCAAGCATAATTGAAATCTTCTAAATCCATGGTATAAGATTTATCATACAGATCAAACAGTATAGTGTGAGAATTTTGTGAAGATGAAAATTTAAACCTTCTCACAAAGCTATCGGTTAAACCATGGTATTGAGTGCACTTATCTTGCATGAAGTCCTTGAGGTCAGCGTTGCGCACGTATGCGTACAATTCCGCCTTGATGCCAGCTTGGCCCATGAATTCATCTGACCGCCATTCACAGGGCCGCACATCAGCATCCCTTGGTTGTTCATTGCCCGGCTCACAGAACGTGAGCGTCGGTTCTTGCTTTCTTGAAGAACCACCTTGGAAGTTTCTCCAAGACATTTTTCTAAAATTCTCTGAAATATTTAGTAACTTGAAAATAAAAGTTAACCAAACTCAATAAGATTGAGATCAACAACTCCTATAAGTGCCTAGAGACTATATCATGCATTAGAACTACTTGGGACCAAGAAAATTTGACATGGAAGCTCAAGAACAAGATCACCACGGCAGCATAAATTTGCAACAAATAAAGCACTAGAACAAAAACTAATTGGACCAATGGAGGAGTCACATACCAAGGAATAATCTCCCCAAACAGTTTGGTGAATGGTGCTTTGAGCAAGGAGATCGAAAATGGCACCAATATGACCTAGAACTCGGGTATGAGCTGGTTGGGGATTTTTTTGGGAGGAAGAAGAAGAGCATGGGTGCAGGAATAAGTGGAGGGGGGCACGTGGGGCCCACAAGGCAGGGGGCGCGCCCTGGGCAGGGGGGCGCCCTGGACCCTCGTGGCCACGTGTTGGCTCCCCTCACTGTGTGTTCAGTGCCATATTTCTTCAAATATACTAGAAAAATTATATTTCATTTTCATGGCATTTGGAGAACTTTTATTTTCGGGATATTTTTTTATTGCACGGGTAAGTATGGAAATAGACAGAAAGTACTATTTTTGCTTTATTTCTCCTAATTATAAGAAAGTAAAAGGAGGGTACAGAAGGTTGTGATATCTAGATTCACCTATCCCATGCTCATCAAAAGGAATCCATTAACAAGGTTGATCAGGTCTTGTTAATAAACTCTTTCCGAGTAACATGAAACCGGAGAATTTTCGAATAACACTATGTTACCTCAATGGGGATATGTATGTCCCCAACAATAAGGATGTCATATGTCTTCTTGATAGTAGGAATAGGAAACTCAAAGCCTCCAATAGTAATAGTTGAAGTTTTTCCAATATAATTGATACTGTGGACCTGAGGTTGTTTCCTCGGAAAGTGTACCGTATGCTCATTACCATTGACATGAAAAGTGACATTGCCTTTGTTGCAATCTGTAAGAGCCCCTGCAGTAGTCAAAATGGGTCTTCCAAGAATAATAGACATACTATCGTCCTCGGGAATATCAAGTATAACAAAGTCCGTTAGAATAGTAACATTTGCAACTACAACAGACACATCCTCGCAAATACCGACAGATATAGCAGTTGATTTATCAGCCATTTGCAAAGATATTTCAGTAGGTGTCAACTTACTCAAGTCAAGTCTACGATATAAAGAGAGAGGCATAACACTAACACCAGCTCCAAGATCACACAAAGCAGTTTAACATAGTTTCTCTTAATGGAGCAAGGTATAGTAGGTACTCCTGGATCTCCTAATTTCTTAGGCATTCCACCCTCAAAAGTGTAATTAGCAAGCATGGTGGAAATTTCTACTTCAGGTATCATTGTTTTGTTGGTAATAATATCTTTCATATACTTAGCATAAGGATTTGTTTTAAGCACATCAGTCAATCGCATACACAAAAAGATAGGTCTAATCATTTCAGCGAAGCGCTCAAAATCCTCATCATCCTTTTTCTTGGATGGTTTAGGAGGAAAAGGCATGGGTTTTCTAAACCCATGGTTCTCTTTCCCTACCATGCTTCCTAGCAAAAAAGTCTCTCTTATCATAACGTTGATTCTTTGATTGTGGGTTATCAAGATCAACAGCAGGTTCGATCTCTACCTCATTATCATTGCTAGGTTGAGCATCATTGTGAACATCAGCATTAAAATTAATCAACAATGAATGCAAGCATGAGTAGGATATAAGTCACCATGAACATAAATATCGTGAAGGCTATGTTGATTTGTTTCAACTACATGCGTGAACATGTGTCAAGTCAGATCACTTAAATCGTTCAAGGGAGGATACCACCTATCATACCACATCACAACCATTTTAATATCATTTTGGCATGCAAGATAGACCGTTATAAACTCTTAGCTAATTAAGCATGTCATAAGCAGCTATGATCTCTAATTGTCATTGCAAGCATGTTTCATTCATAACAAGCTGAATCAGGAACGACGAGCTATCATATTTACAAAACAAAAGAGGTCGAGTTCATACCAGCTTTTCTCATCTCAATTAGTTCATCTTATATCATCCTTATTGCCTTTCACTCGCAAAACCGAACGGCGTGTATAATAATAATAGTACACGTGCATTGGACTAAGCTGGAATCTACATGCATTTAATACAAGAGAGAAGACAAGGTAATATGGCTCAAGATTAATTCAACAACAAAGCATATGAGAGCCATTAAGCATTTTCAAGCATGGTCTTCTACTATTAAACCCTAAAGAAAAGAAACGAAACTATTTACACGGGAAAGCTCCCAACAAGCAAAAGGAAAACGGGAAATATTTTTGGGTTTTCATTTTTAACTACTACTACAAGCAAAGATAGTAAACTAGCTAGAAGCTGCAACTAATTTTTTTTGTGTGTTTTTCTGGGTTTTTCTAGCACACAAGAAAAAGACTAAGAAAAAGAAATTGAAACTAAGCATGGATGGTACAGTGAAAGAGTGTGAGCACCGACAACTAGAATAAGTGTGTGAACATGAATCTAAGTCGGTGAGAAACACGTACTCCCCCAAGCTTAGGCTTTTGGCCTAAGTTGGTCTATGGCCAGTATTGGCCTGACAAATGTCCAAAGTTGTAGTTGGGGTCATACTGGGATGCAGCAGATGCTGCATGCTGAGCTACAGCCCGAAGGCGAGCTGCCTCTGTCATGTTATAATAAGCATTTGCCTCCTCCATAGTTATAGTGTATCTCCCTTTTTCCTGAAAGTTTAACAAAGTGGGGGCAGGAAGAACAATAGGGATGGCATGTTGCCTGTTAAAGATTAGTCGATATTTGAGGGTTTGATCGTCCCACTCTATAAACCGGTGACTAGTCATAGCATGGCAGTCTAAATAAGCAAGAGGTAAAGGTTCATCATTCACGTGCACAGACATACCAAGAAAGCAGGCTATGAGGGTAGCATAGATCCCACCAAATAAATCTCTATGCAAACCATTATGGTGTAGCCTACGTGCAACAATAGCTCCCAAGTTATATTGCCTATCACCTAGTACATCACTCCTGAGAACACTAAGATCAGGGACACACATGTGATAAGCCTCATCCTTGCCGTTTATACATCTACCAATAAAGAGAGCAAAGTAATGAATAGCAGGAAAATGTATGCTCCCCATGGTAGCCTGTGTGATTTCCCTGGACCCCCCCACTGTAATATTAGCAAGGAATTCTCTAAATTCAGATTTGCGGGGATCACTCATACTGCCCCATTGTGGGAGCTTGCAAGCATAACTAAAATCTTCTAAATCCATGGTATAAAATTTATCATACAGATCAAACAATACAGTGTGAGAATTTCGTGAAGATAAAAATTTAAACCTTCTCACAAAGCTATCGGTTAAACCACGGTATTGAGTGCACTTATCTTGCATGAACTCCTTGAGGTCAGCGTTGCGCACGCATGCGTAAAATTCCTCCTTGATGCCAGCTTGGCTCATGAATTCATCTGACGACCATTCACAGGGCCGCACATCAGCATCCCTTGGTGGTTCATCGCCCGGCTCACGGAACGCGAGCCTCGGTTCTTGCTTTCTTGAAGAACCACCTTGAATGTTTCTCCTAGACATTTTTCTGAAATTCTCTGAAATATTTAGTAACTTCAAAATAAAAGTTAACCAAACTCAATAAGATTGATAGCAACAACTCCTATAAGTGCCTAGAGACTATATCATGCATTAGAACTACTTGGGACCAAGAAAATTTGACATGCAAGCTCAAGAACAAGGTCACCACAGCAACATAAATTTGCAACAAATAAAGCACTAGAATAAAAACTAATTGGACCAATGGAGGAGTCACATACCAAGGAACAATCTCTCCAAACATTTTGGTGAATGGTGCTTTGAGCAAGGAGATCGAAAATGGTAGCAAGATGAGCTAGAACTTGGGTTTGAGCTGGTTGGGGATTTTTTTGGGAGGAAGAAGAAGAGTATGGGTGCAGGAATAAGTGGAGGGGGCCACGTGGGGCCCATGAGGCAGGGGGCGCGCCCTGGGCAGGGGGGCGCGCCCTGGACCCTCGTGGCCACGTGTTGGCTCACCTCGCCGTGTGTTAGTGCCATATTTCCTCAAATATACTAGAAAAAATCATATTTTATTTTCATGGCATTTGGAGAACTTTTATTTTCGGGATAATTTTTTATTGCACTGGTAAGTCTGGAAATAGACAGAAAAAACTATTTTTGCTTTATTTATCCTAATTAACAGAAAGTAAAAGGAGGGTACAAAACGTTGTGATATCTAGATTCACCTATCCCATGAAAATAAAAAGGAATCCATTAACAAGGTTGATCAGGTCTTGTTAATAAACTCTTTCCGAGTAACATGAAACCGGAGAATTTTCGAATAACACTATGTTACCTCAATGGGGATATGTATGTCCCCAACAATAAGGATTTCGTATGTCTTCTTGATAGTAGGAATAGGAAACTCAAAACCTCCAATAGTAATAGTTGAAGTTTTTCCAATATAATTGATATTGTGGACCTGAGGTTGTTTCCTCGGAAAGTGTACCGTATGCTCATTACCATTGACATTAAAAGTGACATTGCCTTTGTTGCAATCTATAACAGCCCCTGCAGTATTCAAAAAGGGTCTTCCAAGAATAATAGACATACTATCGTCCTCAGGAATATCAAGTATAACAAAGTCCGTTAGAATAGTAACATTTGCAACCACAACAGGCACATCCTCACAAATACCGACAAGTATAGCAGTTTATTTATCAGCCATTTGCAAAGATATTTCAGTAGGTGTCAACTTACTCAAGTCAAGTCTACGATATAAAGAGAGAGGCATAACACTAACACCAGCTCCAAGATCACACAAAGCAGTTTTAACATAGTTTCTCTTAATGGAGCAAGGTATAGTAGGTACTCCTGGATCTCCTAATTTCTTAGGCATTCCACCCTCAAAAGTGTAATTAGCAAGCATGGTGGAAATTTCTACTTCAGGTATCATTCTTTTGTTGGTAATAATATCTTTCATATACTTAGCATAAGGATTTGTTTTAAGCACATCAGTCAATCGCATACGCAAAAAGATAGGTCTAATCATTTCAGCGAAGCGCTCAAAATCCTCATCATCCTTTTTCTTGGATGGTTTAGGAGGAAAAGGCATGGGTTTCTGAACCCATGGTTCTCTTTCCCTACCGTGCTTCCTAGCAACAAAGTCTCTCTTATCATAACGTTTATTCTTTGATTGTGGGTTATCAAGATCAACAGCAGGTTCAATCTCTACCTCATTATCATTGCTAGGTTGAGCATCATTATGAACATCATCATTAATATTATCACTAGGTTCATGTTCATTACCAGATTGTGTCTCAGCATCAGAAACAGATATATCGTTGGGATTCTGAGGTGTGTCAGCTACAGGTTCACTAGAAGCATGCAAAGTCCTATCATTTTTCTTTTTCTTCTTTTTAGAAGAACTAGGTGCATCTAAATTAGTTCTCTGAGAATCTTGCTCAATTCTCTTAAGGTGGCCTTCAGGATATAGAGGTTCCTGATTCATTTTACCACCTCTAGTAGCAACTCTAACAGCATAGTCATAATTCTTACTACTTAATTCATTAAGAAAATCGTTCTGAGCGTTAAGTACTTGTTGTACTTGAGTGGTGACCATAGAAGCATGAGTACTAATAAGTTTCAGTTCCCCTTTAGCTCTAGACAGATAATCACTCAAGCGTTCAATCATATAAGCATTGTGTTGTAATTGTCTACCAACATAAACATTGAAGTTTTCTTGTTTCACAATAAAATTGTCAAACTCATCTAAGCATTGGCTAGCGGACTTATAACGAGGAATATCACCATCATCAAATCTATAACGAGAATTTACCTTTACTACCTGTGTCGGGTTATCAAGACCATGTATTTATTCAATAGGTGGTAAATTCTTAACATCTTCAGCTTTAATACCTTTTTCTTTCATAGATTTCTTTGCCTCTTGCATATCTTCAGGACTAAGAAATAGAACACCTCTATTCTTCGGAGTTGGCTTAGGGGCTGTTTCAGGAAGTGTCCAATTATTTTCATTGGCCAGCATATTGTTCAATAGTAATTCAGCTTGTTCAACTGTTCTTTCCCTGAAAACACAACCATCACAACTATCCAGTTGGTCTCTAGAAGTATCGGTTAGTCCATTATAAAAGACATCGAGTATATCATGCATTTCAAGAGGATGATCAGGCAAAGCATTAAGTAACTGGAGAAGCCTCCCCCAAGCTTGTGGGAGACTCTCTTCTTCAATTTGCACAAAGTTATATATTTCCCGTAAGGCAGCTTGTTTCTTATGAGCGGGAAAATATTTAGCAGAGAAGTAATACATCATATCCTGGGGACTACGCACACAACGAGGATCAAGAAAATTAAACCCAATCTTAGCATCACCCTTTAACGAGAACGGAAATAACTTAAGGATATAGTAGTAACGAATCTTCTCATCGTTGGTAAACAGGGTGGGTATATCATTCAACTTAGTAAGATGTGCTACAACAGTTTCAGACTCATAGCCATGGAAAGGATCAGATTCAACCAAAGTAATTAACTCAGGATCAACAGAGAATTCATAATCCTTATCAGTAACATAGATAGGTGAAGTGGCAAAAGAAGGGTCATGTTTCATTCTAGCATTCAAGGACTTTTCTTTCAGCTTAGCTAATAATTTCTTAAGATCATACCTATCATTGGAAGCAAGACAGTCTCTAACAGTTTCTTCATCCATAACATAACCCTCAGGCACAACAGGCAATTCATATATATTGGGAGTAGTTTCATCATCGCTTTCATAAATATCATCAGTTTCAACATTTGCACTCTCCCTAACCTTAGCAATTTGTTCATCTAGAAATTCACCTAGTGGCACAGTATCAGGCATAGAGGTAGTTTCATCATACATAGCAGAAGTAGCATCATCAAGAACATACGACATATCAGATTCAATAGCAGGAGTAGGTGTCGCAAGTTTACGCATAACAAAAGGAGAATCAAGTGCAGAGCTAAATGGCAGTTCCTTACCTCCCCTCGTAGTTGAGGGTAAGATCTTGGTTTTTGAGTCCTTCAAATTCTTCATAGTGATCAACAGATATAAATCCCAAGGGACTTAAAGAATAGAGCTATGCTCCCCGGCAACGGCGCCAGAAAATAGTCTTGATACCCACAAGTGTAGGGGATCGCAACAGTTTTCGAGGGTAAAGTATTCAACCCAAATTTGTTGATTCGACACAAGGGGAGCCAAAGAATACTCTTAAATATTAGCAGCTGAGTTGTCAATTCAACCACACCTGGAAACTTAGTATCTGTAGCAAGATAGTTTAGTAGAAAAGTAATATGATAGTGGCGGTAGCGGCAATAAAAGTAACGATAGTGTTTTTGTAGTTTTTGTAATAGTAGCAACGGAAAAGTAGATAAGCGACAAGCAATAAAGGTAAAGCTCGTAGGCATTGGATCGGTGATGGGAAATTATGTCGGATGCAATTCATCATGTAGAAGTTATAACCTAGGGTGACGCAGAACTAGCTCCACTTCATCAATGCAATGTAGGCATGTATTCAGAATATAGTCATACGTGCTTATGGAAAATAACTTGCATGACATCTTTTGTCCTACCCTCCCGTGGCAGCGGAGTCCTATTGGAAACTAAGGGATATTAAGGCCTCCTTTTAATAGAGTACCGGACCAAAGCATTAACACATAGTGAATACATGAACTCCTCAAACTATAGTCATCACCGGGAGTGGTCCCGATTATTGTCACTTCGGGGTTGCCGGATCATAACACATAGTAGGTGACTATAGACTTGCAAGATAGGATCTAGAACACACATATATTCATGAAAACATAATAGGTTCATATCTGAAATCATGGCACTCGGGCCCTAGTGACAAGCATTAAGCATAGCAAAGTCATAGCAACATCAATCTCAGAACATAGTGGATACTAGGGATCAAACCCTAACAAAACTAACTCGATTACATGATAGATCCCTGATGGCTTCTCGCCCCTCGTTGGTTACCCCAAGTGGAAGGTTTGAGATGCAGTGTAGCGGAAGTTTTCCCTTGGCAAAGATACCAAGGATCGATTTCCCCTGAAACTCCCAGTTTCAACAAGAAGGTGTCAACTGCTAACGGCGCCAGATATTAGCAATCAACGTGGACCTGCACACAGATACAAATAACTTTGCTCCCAACAAGTACAGAGAGGTTGTCAATCCCTCCGGCCTTGTCGTTTACAAAGGATCAAACGCAAGTGATAATAGTGATAGGTAATGCTGCAAATACTAAGTAAAAGCGGAAAGTAAATAGTAGATGTGATCAGTGATGGTAATATGGACCGGGGTCCCATGATGTTCACTAGTGATGTCTCTCTCCCAAAAGACAATAAAACAGCTATGTGAGGTAAACAAATTACAGCTGGGCAATTGACAGAATTATGTGCACAAACCAATGCTAACTATGTTGCAAGAAAGGTAGAGGTTCAAAGCATGGGCGGTACGCCAAGGCAAGTAGACCGAAATCCATCTGCATCTACTACTAGTCATCCACCTTGAGATATCTATCCAGAACATCTCGCTGGTATTAAGATGCGAGTCCCACCCATAGGGTAAACTCAAAGCAACAGACAACTGCATTAAAAGAACTTTGCGTAAAGTAAACAATCCTTGCACCCGCGGGCACAAGCACCATTGTTTTCCCCCTTGTGGCAACAGCACATCCCCTAGACTCATGTTTCTGTCACTCAAGCTAGTCATCGAGGGGCATGAACCCATAATCAAGCATAACGTTCCCTCTTGGAGTCACTACCTACTACTTGGCCAAAGCAATAAAAAGCAACGGAGAACATGCAAGAATTACATATGAACATAAATATAAAAGAGGTAAATCAAATATATTACTCAAACACAATCTGAACATAATCTCACAATCCATCGGATCCTAGCAAACTCATCATAGCAATAGCATAAGGATTACATATGTGCCTCGATCATGTAGGGCAGCTCACGAGGACTAATTAGTGAAGCACAAGAACGGGAGGAGAACATCACATAGCTACTGGTCATGGACCAATGGTCCAAGGGAGACTACTCACAACTCATCCGGGATACGTCCAATGTGGTGGAGAGCCTCCCGGTGGTGATCCTCCCCTCCGGCAGGGTGTCGGGAAGAGTTCTCCTGGTGCTCCCGATCTTGGAAGCGCGGCGGCGGCGGAACAGAGATGAGATCGCGAAAAAGGGTTCCCGTCTCGAGGGTTTCGGGACACGATATAAATATATGCCAAAGGGGGGCATCAGCGGAGACCTGGGGGGCCCAGGCGCCCCCCCCCCCCGCCCCCCGGCGCGGCCAGGAGGGGGGCCGCGCCACCAGGGCGCCTGGAGCCCTGGTGGCCCCCCTCCGGCTCTACTTCGGGTGCCGGGAAGCTTCTGGAACGCTGATTTTTTATATAATTTTTCCGGAATTTTTCTGGCAGTTTTCGTAATGGGAAAACCTGAAATACAAAAACAGCAGAAAACATAAACTGGCACTGGGGTGCACTGAGTTAATAGGTTAGTCCAAATATGATCAAAAGTGTATGGAAGTGTATAAATATCATAGCAATATCACCCAAAAGAGGCATGGAGCAAGCAGAAATTATAGATACGTTTTGGACGTATCAACATCCCCAAGCTTAATTACTGCTCGTCCTCGAGTAGGTAAATGATAACAAGAATAATTTCTGTGGTGACATGCTATTAACCATATAGGACTTTTTCATAGTCATATGACAAAAGCTTACTGAGACAATGAATCTGTAGTAATTAAGTTGCCTCATGAGAAAATCAAAAAGAACTGAAAGTTTTACAATATGATACTGAAACATCAAATAGATTTGTAATGAGCATGGTGTGCGAATATGATAAAGTGATATCTCGCTTGCCCCCTTTAGTGAAATAAAACATAAATGCAGGGGCACCTCCAAGGTTTAAGTGATGACTAGATACAATGATTTCAAAATAAACGATATCACAATCATGCAAAAGACAATGCTACTTTGGGACAATGCACATTACACTCAGAATGACAATCATGCTCTCGGTAGTTGGTGCTTTAAAAGAAGGTGGAGACTCTCCAACCGTGGCTTTTGTTGGCAAGGTTGAAAACCCGTAGTCGGAAACAAAGACAAAACATGTACCAGAGCTCTTGGTTTTAAAAACAGAGGTAATAATATTTTTTTGATTATGCATGTTTCGTCAACGAATGCTAGCAGACAACTCAATCACTTCTTGAGATGGACAAGTTTCAAGGAACGGCTCCCAAATGAGGACGATCACATCCTCTTAATCTCCTTTGTTTATCACTGCCAAAGTTTTCTGATTTCTCATGAACAAAGCGTGAAGGAGGGTTTGTTTGTTATATTAATTTTGAGCCGGGCGCACTCAATGCCAGTTCCTTCTCGTATTATGGGTTTGCACATTAGACATGCAATCCCGGGGTGAAGCTTGTCCAACTTAAAAAGATCATGAATTAACTACTACTTCCTCATGAACTTAAAACAGAGGCACAAAATAGAAATGCATTTTTTTGAATAATTTCGAGATGGTACATGCAAGTCTCCGTTAGGAATGGCAGGTAAATACCATGTAGGAAGGTATGGTGGACTCATATGGCATAACTGGTTTAAAGGATTTTGGATGCACAAGCAGTCAGTCCGCTTAGTACAGGTGGAGGTTAGCAAAAGACTGGGAGCGACCAACTAAAAGAGCAATGACGGTCATAATCATGCAGAGCGACAAAGCAACATTGAATCAGGCATGGTAGTTATATCGCTACTCAGAAACGAAAGATCATCAAGGCTTGACAGACTTTCTTTACAGTCTTAAATATGCGTGAGCATACGCCAAGTCAATCAAAATAAATTCTTGAAGGAAGATATTACTAAACCATACCACATCATAGGCAAACAAATCATGTTGGTACTCCAATAACACATTGGGAACCCCCCAGCTATTTGAGACTAACCATAAGAAAACATGAACTACTAAGCGCCATTATGTACGTCGCATCTTTATCATAGACATATCAACCAATGCAACAGAAGAAAACTCTCTTAATAAGATAAGCATGATAACTAAAGAGAGTTCAAGCAACCAACTAAACAAAAGCTCTTTAAAAATATAAGCATGAATACTAAAAGCTAAGCATGATAGTAGCTATTGAAAGACAAAGAACACACACAGCAAGGATAGACATGAAAATTCTATGTTATGTTCCAGGTAGAAGTGGAGCGTGTTTCTCTCCCACATAAAGAAAGTTGAGTTCCGACTCGTTATGAAAAGCTAAAGAAAACTAAAAAGGAAAACTAAAAGCAAGACGCTCCAAGCATAGCACATAACACATGAAGTGATAAAAATATAGTGGAACGAAAGACGAACTGATAATGTTGATGGAGAAGGGGATGCACGGGGGCATCCGCAAGCTTAGATGCTTGAGTCTCCTTGAATATTTCTTGGGGGTGCATGGGGGCATCCCCAAGCTTGAGAGTTTGACACTCCTGAATCTTTTTATCATCTTCCCTCGCACACTTGAAAACTCCCTTCATACATAACTCATCATAATCTAATTAGCGAGGTTAGTACCCATAATAAAATAATTGTTCCTTGCTGGAAATAAGGATATTCTTGAAGGTCTACTGTTTCTCAAGATTGCCAAATGGTTTTTGCAAAGAAAAAGCAAGCTCAAGGTTTGCAAAATGAAGGAAAGGCAAAACAGGACAGAATCTGTGAAAAACAGAACATCAGGTAGTAAATGATTTTTCCGGGGCACTTCTGCAACTCTAATAAAAAAACTCAGAAAAGACGCACGAAATACAATTGTATAGAGCACGCTGTCGAAACAATTCAGACCAAAAATATGATCTGGTGATTTTATACGAATTTTTCTATCCAAGGACAGAATCTGTTTCCTGGACAGCACGTCACAACTTTTGAACTTTCTTGCAATCAGAGGCTACACTTGGCACAAAGTTTAAAAGCAAAGATACAATGATGATGCTACTGTAGTAAAAACGTCAAGACACAACAAAAGCAAAATAAAAATTTTATTCATGTGGGCTGCCTCCCAAAATCGCTTTCTTTTATGCCTTTAAGCTAGGCATAATGCATAGAGATCAAGTTTTATCGAGAGTAAAAGAATAGCTAGCCCGTATAACGGACTCAAAAGGTAACTTAATCTTCTTTCGAGGGAAGTGTTCCATCTTTTTCTTGAGAGGAAATTGGAATTTTATATTCCCCTCTTTCATGTCAATGATAGCACCAACGGTGTGTAGGAAAGGACGTCCCAAAATAATTGGACACGAAGGTTCACATTCAATATCCATAATAGTAAAATCAATGGGAACGTAATTGTCATTGACAATGATAAGAACATCGTCGATCCTCCCCAAAGGTTTCTTTATGGAAGAATCAACGAGACGAACACCAAAAGAACAAGAATCAAAAGGTTTCAATTTAAGCATATCATATAGTCTTTTGGGCATAATGGAGGTACTAGCTACAGCATCACATAAAGCATAGCAAGAGAAGTTATTCAACTTAATTTCTATCATAGGATCCCAACCATCTTCTAGCTTTCTAGGTATGGAGGCTTCTACTCTAAGTTTCTCCTCCCTAGCTTTGATGAGAGCATTAGTGATATGCTCTGTGAAGGCAAGGTTAAGCGTGCTAATGCGGGGATCTCTAGACATCTTGTGAAGGAAATCAATAACTTCAGTAAGAGTGCAATTGTCAAAATCAAGGTCACTACTATCAAGTAAAGTGGTAGTGGTGTCCTTTAGGTTCACTTGTTTGGTAGTTTCTATAGTCATAGCATCACCATTAATAGGTCCAATGGGACCAGGAGTGCATTGGGTGCTAAGAGTTTGGATATCCTCAACAACTTGGATAGTAGCAACAGTGTGGTGGGTAGGAAGGTTCTTAATTCTATCTTCTTCCTCCCTTTCTCTAGCCCATCTCTCATTAAGTTTAGCCAACATCCTAATGTTTTCATTAATTTGCACTTGAATAGCATTCATAGGAGTGAGCTTCCTCTCCTCAAGAGGAGAAGTTCTAATTTTAAGCAATTCTACCTCATTGGCTAAATTGTCTACCTTCGAAGAGAGATCATCTAGTTTGTTTAGTTTTTCTTCTACACTCTTATTAAAATCTTTTCGGGTAGTGATGAAATTTTTAAGCATGATCTCTAGTTCAGTAGTGGAGTTCTTGGTGCTAGGATAAGCATTGTCGTTCCCATAAGAATTAGAGGGGAACGGTCTAGGATTGTTACCAAAGTTACTCCTATAAGCATTGTTATTAAAATTGTTTCTAGAGATAAAGTTCACATCTACTTGTTCTTGAGCAATCAAAGAATTTAAAGGAACATCACGAGGATCAACAGAAGATTGCTTCGAAAGTAGAGACATGAAGTCAACTTTTTCATTTAGGGAGGAAATCTCCTCGATACAGTTTACCTTCCTACCTGTTGGAGCGCGTTCGGTGTGCCATTGAGAATAATTGGTCATCATCTCATCGAGAAGCTTCGTGGCAGCACCAAGTGTAGTTGACATAAAGGTTCCTCCCGCGGCCGAATCTAACAAGTTCCGCGAGGTAAAGTTCAAGCCTGCATAAAAAGTTTGGATAACCATCCAAGTAGTCAAACCATGAGTAGGGCAGTTCTTGACAAGAGATTTCATACGTTCCCAAGCTTGGGCAACGTGTTCATTATCCAATTGTTTAAAATTCATTATGTTACTTCTTAGTTGGATAATTTTAGCAGGTGGATAGTATTTTCCAATAAAAGCATCTTTGCACTTGTCCCATGAATCTATGCTATTTCTAGGCAAAGACTGAAACCAAATTTTAGCTCCTCCTCTCAAGGAGAATGGAAAAAGCTTAAGCTTAACAATATTACCATCTATTTCTTGGTACTTTTGCATATCACAAAGTTCAACAAAATTGTTTAAGTGTAAAGCAGCATCATCTCCAGCACCGGAGAATTGATCTTTCATAACTAGGTTCAGTAAAGCAGGTTTAATTTCATACGAAGGTGCTGAAGTGGCAGGTGTAGTGATAGGTGTGCAGATAAATTCATCGTTGTTGTGACTAGTGAAGTCACACAACTTGGTGTTCTCGGTGGAACCCATAGTAGCAAGCAAGCAAGATAACTATTTTTGTGATTTTTGATAAAAGATACTAAAGCAAAACTGAAAGGTAAACTAACAAGACTAAAAAGCAAAGGTAAAAGATAGCGTGCAACTCCCCTATCTTGAAGAGTGGAGTCCCCGGCAACGGCGCCAGAAAACTTTGCTTGATGGCTTCTCGCCCCTCGTTGGTTACCCCAAGTGGAAGGTTTGAGATGCAGTGTAGCGGAAGTTTTCCCTTGGCAAAGATACCAAGGATCGATTTCCCCTGAGACTCCCAGTTTCAACAAGAAGGTGTCAACTGCTAACGGCGCCAGATATTAGCAATCAACGTGGACCTGCACACAGATACAAATAACTTTTCTCCCAACGAGTACAGAGAGGTTGTCAATCCCTCCGGCCTTGTCGTTTACAAAGGATCAAACGCAAGTGATAATAGTGATAGGTAATGCTGCAAATAGTAAGTAAAATCGGAAAGTAAATAGCGGATGTGATCAGTGATGGTAATATGGACCGGGGTCCCATGATGTTCACTAGTGATGTCTCTCTCCCAAAAGACGATAAAACAGCTATGTGAGGTAAACGAATTACAGTTGGGCAATTGACAGAATTATGTGCGCAAACCAATGCTAACTATGTTGCAAGAAAGGTAGAGGTTCAAAGCATGGGCGGTACGCCAAGGCAAGTAGACCGAAATCCATCTGCATCTACTACTAATCATCCACCTTGAGATATCTATCCAGAACATCTCGCTGGTATTAAGTTGCGAGTCCCACCCATAATGTAAACTCAAAGCAACAGACAACTGCATTAAAAGAACTTTGCGTAAAGTAAACAATCCTTGCACCCGCGGGCACAAGCATCGTTGTTTTCCCCCTTGTGGCAACAGCACACCCCCTAGACTCATGTTTCTGTCACTCAAGCTAGTCATCGAGGGGCATGAACCCACAATCAAGCATAACGTTCCCTCTTGGAGTCACTACCTACTACTTGGCCAAAGCAATAAATAGCAACGGAGAACATGCAAGAATTACTTACGAACATAAATATAAAAGAGGTAAATCAAATATATTACTCAAACACAATCTGAACATAATCTCACAATCCATCGGATCCCAGCAAACTCATCATAGCAAGAGCATAAGGATTACATATGTGCCTCGATCATGTAGGGCATCTCATGAGGACTAATTAGTGAAGCACAAGAACGGGAGGAGAACATCAAATAGCTACTGGTCATGGACCCATGGTCCAAGGGAGACTACTCACAACTCATCCGGGAGGCGTCCATGGTGGTGGAGAGGCTCCCGGTGGTGATCCTCCCCTCCGGCAGGGTGTCGGGAAGAGTTCTCCTGGTGCTCCCGATCTTGGAAGCGCGGCGGCGGCGGAACAGAGATGAGATCGCGAAAAAGGGTTCCCGTCTCGAGGGTTTCGGGACACGATATAAATATATGCCAAAGGGGGGCATCAGCGGAGGCCTGGGGGGCCCAGGCGCCCCCCGGCGCGGCCAGGAGGGGGGCCGCGCCACCAGGGCGCCTGGAGCCCTGGTGGCCCCCCTCCGGCTCTACTTCGGGTGCCGGGAAGCTTCTGGAACGCTGATTTTTTATATAATTTTTCCGGGATTTTTCTGACAGTTTTCGTAATGGGAAAACCTGAAATACAAAAACAGCAGAAAACAGAAACTGGCACTGGGGTGCACTGAGTTAATAGGTTAGTCCAAATATGATCAAAAGTGTATGGAAGTGTATAAATATCATAGCAATATCACCCAAAAGAGGCATTGAGCAAGCAGAAATTATAGATACGTTTTGGACGTATCAATCCCATCCAACCCATCACCGTGCAGCAAGCCTACGATGGAACTACTCACACACGGCGGTGAGCATCATGAAATCGGTGATGGAGGAAGGTTGATGATGACGATGGCGACGATCTCCACTCTCCGGAGCCCCGAACGGACTCCAGATCAGCCCTCCCGGGAGAGATTAGGGCTTGGTGGCGGCTCCGTCTCGTGAAACGCGATAATTCCTTCTCCCTGATTTTTTTCTCCCCGAACGTGAAGATATAGGATCTGGGGATACGTCGGTAAGGCACCAGGGGGCCCACGAGGCAGGGGGGGTGCGCCCCCCACCCTTGTGGACAGGCCCAAGGCCCCCTGGTGTGGATCTTCTTGTAGGTATTTTTTATATTTTCCGAAATAATTCTCCGTTGATTTTCAGGCGATTCCGAGAACTTTTTATTCTGCACAAAAACAACACCATGGCAGTTCTGCTGAAAACAGCGCCAGTCCGGGTTAGTTCCATTCAAATAATGCAAGTTAGAGTCCAAAATAAGGGCAAAAGGGTTTGGAAAAGTAGATACGTTGGAGACGTATCATGGCATATTGTGTATTAGGATGGTCTCAATGGGAATATCATAGGTAGTATCATGCATATCTACTAATACATAATACTTCCCACTATGACCAGTCTCAGGTTGATTACACACAAAATAAAAATGAAAGTACAATATGTGGTACATAATTGAATAAGAAAAAAGAGTTTAGTATCATAATATGATATAGTATCATATTAAATGATGTAAGTACAATAAGGTGACACAAACAGTCTACAAGGACAAATATTATATCTTTGCTTAGTTCGAGGAGAGTGAAGGAAAGCGGATGCAGAATAAGAGCTGGCTATAACATGAGACCGAAAACACTTTGTGAGTTTGTAAGGTGGGCTAGCTTTTAATAAAGTAATACATGTTTACAACTTACTATTGTACAAGTCGGTTATTAGGTTGACTCTATATGACATTACAATTTCTTATAATCAATTGTTGGTTGTATTATTAACCATGCTCGTATGTGTTTTGCATGACAATAAATGAGACTACTATGATACGAAGTTATGATAGTACTATGCATTGTGAAGGTAGTATCATACACTAGTATCATATGTATGCTACTTTTTTTTCGAGGGTACGCCAATGGCGTACCATAGCTTTATAGAAGGGAGAAAAATATGTACAAGAGTTATACACAAACGCTAGTCGGCGGTCATATGCCGACCCCGACCAAGCCTCCACCCCACTCCTAAGACTACTCTATTCCTCGGATCTCGGTCTTCCTCCAAATGCTCCTGCCGTAGCCCAGATCCTCAACTCGTCGCAGATCCTATCGACGGTCTCCCCTACGTTCATGATAAGGCTTGATCGAAACACTCTCGCGTTCCTTTGCTTCCAAAGTGTCCAACAAATGAGCATCACGAATGTGTCGAATCCTTTCCGATTTTGCTTATGTATGCGTTTTCTAGCATCCGTCCACCACTTCACCAAGCAAGACTCATATGTAGGGCAAAGCTCCGTCGTCAGTCCCGTCCGGGCCATGCAGCTGTACCACACTTGCCTGGAGAACACACACTGCTGCAAGATGTGGTCAACCGTGTCTTCCTCTTGATCATAGAAGAAGCATTTAGACGTTTGGTCTTGTAATCCGTGCTTGGCCCTTCTATCAGACGTCCAAAGACGATCTTGCACCGCAAGCCACACGATGATTTTACACACAAGCGGAGCCCAACATTTCCAGATTGCTCCGAATGAGTGAAATCTAACTCCTCCCTCAGAAAGCATCTTGTATGCGGAAGACGCGGTGTAAACTCCTTTTTCGTTCCAAGCCCAAATTGGACTGTCCTAAACTTGAGTATCCAATTGAACCTTCGAAATGATTTCCCACAATCCGATAAACTGGGTCAGACCATCTGTGCCCAGATCACGCACAACGTCATTCATCCAATCATGTGTGCGCACAGCGTCGCGCACCAGCCTCCGGTTGGCTACCTGCGTGCGCACTCTCGCCACAACCAAGGAGGCAAGCTCTGAGATGGTTTCACCAAGGAGCCACCGGTCTTTCCAGAACAAAATCTTGTCTCCTGCTCCAACCCTCCATTTAACCAGGCTCCCAAATGCTTGGGTGACCTTTTTGTCCGCGGTCAAGTTAAGCCCTTCCCAGGGCCTGGAGGCATCCGTGCGCGCGAGCCATTCCCAGCGTAATCTTAGAGCAAGGCCATGCTTGAATAGATCAATGACGCCCAAACCTCCGAGTTGTGATACATGGTACTTCCCACTGTGATCAGTCTTATGTTGCTTACACATAAAATGAAAATGAAATTCGACACACATGGTATTTAAATAGAACAAAATGGACACGCGTGCATGTATATTCACACAACTCTTTCTCTCAACGTATTGGTCATCTCAGCAGAGAAGACTCTGCGCCGCTTGGTCAGCTGGCGACCGTATACAATAATACAAGCGATGAGTCAAACTGCAGCAGGTAACTAAAAAAGTTTGATGCTATCACGATGTCACTGTCATGCGGGCCAACTTTTTCAAAGCTTTTGTTGCCCAAATTTCATTTATTTATTTTTGCTTGGAATATGCTTAAACAATGAGGAGAAAACCCGTATAAACCCAGAGTTTTGAATAGTGCTTAAATGGCAGTCAACAATAACGTGTATTCAAAACATATACACCCGAAAACTCAACATTTACGCGTTACCGCTGCCAAGAATTACAAAACGCACGTGCTCATCTGCCTTGCTCCATCAAAATTGAATGCGTCTGTTGAATGAATGCCAGGGCATAATTCTACATGTGTTTATTCGCCGAACGGGCTGTTGCACGCACGTCAGTTAAAAATCATCGACCGGTTTTGTGCGATTAGGCCGGCGAACTATCGTGATCGATATGCTTACGTTCAAGGGGGGCGCTCATGATCTACGTGACGGCGTGACGCTTACGTTCTAGGGCGCGGAGTACCTGAAAAATGAATTCACGTCAACTGCCTAGAGAGATCAATACCAACAGAGATCTTCTTACGTATATGTAGAAAATTAGGAAATCGATGGCTTCTTCTTTGTTTGCGCACAAGGCAATCGCTTTCGAAATCGATCGCATCAGTGCCACGAAATGTCTGTGCCCTGTTTTCCTCCTTACGCTGCAGTTGAACGCATGTACGCAAACACGTCTTTGCCCTGCAGCACGCGTGAATCGAACAGGCCGCAGTTTCCCGCCACCTTCTTCCCCTACCTCTGCATGCATATAAGCCACGCACCAGGGTGGCAGGAGATCGAACACGGGCGAGAGGGGAGAAGAAATTGGCTGGCCTATCTGCACGTGTAGATATAAGCCACAACCAAGTACCCAAGTACGTCTGTACGTGTAGTCGGCCATGAAAGGCAATATGGCGAGGCTGCTCTGCGCGCTGCTGCTGGTGCTGCTCTGCGTCGCCGCGTGTTTCCAGGGCGCGTGCTGCCGCGGCGGAGTAGGCGGCGGAGGGAGGGGTGGAGGCGGGAGGAGCGGCGGCAGGTGGAACGGTGGCGGACGTACAGCGGGGTCGCGCGGGAGCAGCACCGCCGGCGAGCCACTTGCGCACGGAGTCTGGAGGGTCTCCGGTGCCGCCGCCACCCTCGTGGCCGCGGCGATTCTTTGGTGAGCTGTGCTGGCATGATACGATAATTACGTAGTACGTCGTCTCGTAGATGGCTGGCTCAATGTGTAAATGTCAGTGCTTTGGACAGAAGCTTGTGTAGAAATTAGTAGAATGCTCAGTTTAAGGACTTTATGAACGATTCATTTGACATTTTTGCTAAGTCAGTTGACTTTGACTTTGTGACGTTTATATTTTATTGATCTTGCATTGATTAAGTGCTGAATTGTTATTAGTTGGGTTTGGTTTGGACCTTGGATGACAGCCGTGCCCGTGTTGATCTCGTTTTTTCTTTACCGGACTGCGTTGTATGAGTGATAGCTCCATTGCTTGAGTTCAGAGGACTAAACTGAATTACTATCGATTGCAACAAGGAGGATGCTGCATGGTGCATGCAACGTCAGGCATGAGCATTTTCATTTCCTGGTATTATTTTTATGAAATGACCCCTGGAAAATTCGCGCCGGACAGGAAGACGCCACAATTGCACGTCGCCATGCCGTCCGTCAATACGCCTTTGACCGACGACGACGACCGGCCGTCAACGTGGCCGAAAGGCGTGAGTCGCCTGGATGAGCCGGACTTGTACACATGACCCTGTTATCGCTGGGTCAGACTGTCTTAGAGCATCTCCAACAGGCGCCCAAAAAGTGCTTCGCGCGCTAAAATTCGAGTTTTTTGGGCGCCGGGCAGCTCCAACAGAAGCTGTAAAATAGTGCGGGCGCGCAAAAGGATTGGGCGCGCGCTGAAAAGCGCCATCTAAAGCTCTAAATTTGAGGCGCCGGATTGCGCGCGCTTCACAATTTACACTGCGTGGTTTTTTGGGCGCGCGTTTTTTGGCATCTGCTAATGCAATGTTGGGTCTGGCGCGCTAAAAGTGCATTGGGCGCGCACTAAAACTTTTTTTAGGCGCCGATTTTTTGTGCCGCTGTTGGAGATGCTCTTATATATCCAAGTACCGATGGGTGTGGTAACTGCATCCGACTAACATATCAAAAAGGCTACACCGTGTGCCAGAAGAATGAACGCAATGTACATCCTACCTTCCTTATCGTGTTCCCCAGTGATATGTGTGGGCAACGGGCCCACAGCCACTGGTTAGGCTGGAAGATGGGATAGTTAGCATATGTGTGTAGAATAGGCCTTCTATTTTATCGAAATGAACCCACATTTCATATTGTCCTCTCCCATTGATATATATGTTTGTGTGTTTTTATCCAAACACAAAGGGAATCATATGTTTGGAGGCAAATGTCTGATTTTGTATCAATTTTGACTGACATCTTTCCTTTGACAAGATCTTCGAAACAAGAACAATGTTGATAGTGATATGGAAATTCAAATTTGTTTTTCAAACATGACTTGGAACATGATGCATGGGTGAGTTTTTAAACAAGTTCACGAGGAATTATTTACCCAAGAACTTAATATGGAGGACATGTCTTGGTATACTGAATGAACCACAATTGCTAAGTTCATACATGTTGTAGTTAAATTTCGAAATAGAAAATTAATAATTAGAAAAAAAAAATCAACATTGGTCTAGTTTGGAACTTCTTGGCAAAACAATGGTCAAATCTGATCCAAATTTGGATATGCAATTCAGAATATATGACTTATGTTTTGAGAAAGAAATAAAAAACATGAATTTATGACCTGTTCTGCAGCTTATTTCCATAGCCAGACATAAGGGCATCTCCAACATGGAACTTCAAACCGCCCACATCAGGCCGGATCACACGGTCCAGACTTGGTTTGCAATCCAAGGATGTCTTGAAATCGTCCACAGGCTAGTCCGAACGTCCTTTTCCTGCAAACTAGAAGAAAATCAAGCGGGGCTTTGCAATCATCCGGACAGCTACCAAGCCCTCTTTCGACAACCCCGGCCTACCCAAAACCATCTCCCTCACCTGCGCCCTTTCCCGTCCGAAGCGGTCAATGCCACTCCAAAACATCCGCGACGCATTCATGCAGACTCAGCACAGATGCGACCTCTTAGTGTTGTGTACTAAGGACTATTGGAAGGGGTGCACCACCAATGTGCTGGCAACAGGTGGCACAATGGTAATACTAACTAGCAACAAACCTAGGAAAACCTCACGGACATGTTTCCCAACTCCTTAGCTAACTCCTTAGCGAGGAATCTAACTCGAGTGTCCCAAAGAATATACTTCAAAACATGAGCTAGAAGGCTTTCTTGTAAAGGAGGTTTCCAAGTTTGCACTCACAAGTGTAGATAGGTTTAGTTGAGTGCACACATAGACTTTTCGTATTGGTTCAGTTTAGACCCTCCTTAGTAGTACATCCTATGAACCAATTAGGAATTAAACAAACTAGCAAATAAAAGCTACACATCATTCTTTAATTATGTAGCGAGTATTTCGGAGACTGCAGTGTTCTCACAACAGTTTTAGGGCCCATCACCCAGTGATTAAACCAAGTCCTCTAGGACCTTCACATGTGTATACTCACAATTATATTAGTCTCTTAACTTACACACACTGAAGGTGACGACATGACCTTGGCCCAAATATGCATGAAAGGAGAAGCAGTTGCAACAAGAGACTCCTAATGGCAAAGAAACTTCAAAGAAGGTCGAGCCTAGTGGGGGCATAGCTACAGTAAAACCCTACCAAAAAGCACCGGCCTCACATCGCTCCCGACTTCTGGTAAAATATTGTAAATGTCGGAGAAGACCCTTATCCCCTCCCAGCACGGTCATAGAAACAACCTCAGCTATTTTCGGGAAGCAAGCGATGTGAGCTCCCACAAAGAAACAACAAAGAGAGCGAGCATTACCGAACACTGGCGCCTATACCCGCTAACCAACATGAGCACACACACACACACACATCCATTCCACATTCGCTGAAGGACACACACACACACACACACACACACACACACACACACACACACACACGCGCGCGCGCGCACACACACACACATGGAGGTGACAATACCCGAAGTGTCGTTTCCGCTCAATTTGGATGGGATTTAGGTTTTCACCCGGTGGATGAGAAAGGGAGGCAACATGGAGGGGCATCCTACCTTGACGATGCCTACATGTAGGAGACGACGCCACGGGTGTCGCTGCCATCAAGGCCGGCTCTGTCGACCACAAATTTCTCTAGATGCACCTCCCACTGTCATCCTTCCCACGTGAACAAATCCAGTGATTTATGTCAAACGAGGACAGGGTATGGTCCAAATTCTTTGTGGATGTTGGGGAGGTAGGTCCTCAAAACAAATGAGGGTCCTCCTAGAATGCCGTGCACGACAGACTCCACCTATTGCCACCTCGCCCCCAAGAGGCTGATACGTCCAAAACGTATCTATAATTTCTGCTTGCTCCATGCCTCTTTTGTGTGATATTGCTATGATATTTATGCACTTCCATACACTTTTGATCATATTTGGACTAACCTATTAACTCAGTGCACCCCAGTGCCAGTTTCTGTTTTCTGCTGTTTTTGTATTTCAGGTTTTCCCATTACGTAAATTGCCAGAAAAATCCCGGGAAAAATATATAAAAAATCAGCGTTCCGGAAGCTTCCATGCGGCCAAAGTAGGGCCAGAGGGGGGCCACCAGGGCTCCAGGCGACCAGAGGGGGCGGCCCCCCTCCTGGTCGCGCCGCCAGGGCGCCTGGGCCCCCCTTGCCTCTTCTGACGCCCCCCTTTGGCATATATTTACACCGCGTCCCGAAAACCTCGAGGACGGAACCATTTTTTGCGATCTCATCTCTGTTCCGCCGCCGCCGCGCTTCCAAGATCGGGAGCACCAGGAGAACTCTTCCCGGCACCCTGCCGGAGGGGAGAACCACCACCGTGAGCCTCTCCACCATCATGGACGCCTCCCGGATGAGTTGTGAGTAGTCTCCCTTGGACCATGGGTCCATGACCAGTAGCTATGTGATGTTCTCCTCCCCTCTTTGTTCATCACCGATTAGACCTCGTGAGCTGCCCTACATGATCGAGGCACATATGTAATTCTTATGCTGTTGCTATGATGAGTTTGCTGGGATCCGATGGATTATGAGATTATATTCAGATTGTGTGTGAGTAATATATTTGATTCACCTCTTTTATATTTATGTTCTTGAGTAATTCTTGCATGTTCTCCGTTGCTGTTTATTGCTTTGGCCAAGTAGTAGGTAGTAACTCCAAGAGGGAACGTTATGCTTGATTGCGGGTTCATGCCCCTCGATGAGTAGCTTGAGTGACAGAAACATGAGTCTAGGGGATGTGCTGTTGCCACAAGGGGGAAAACAACGGTGCTTGTACTTGCGGGTGCAAGGATTGTTTACTTTACGCAAAGTTCTTTTAATGAAGTTGTCTGTTGCTTTGAGTTTACACTATGGGTGGGACTCGCAACTTAATACCAGCGAGATGTTCTGGATATATATCTCAAGGTGGATGATTAGTAGTAGATGCAGATGGATTTCGGTCTACTTGCCTTGGCGTACCGCCCATGCTTTTGAGCCTCTACCTTTCTTGCAGCATAGTTAGCATTGGTTTGCGCACATAATCCTATCAATTGCCCAGCTATAATTCGTTTACCTCGCTTAGCTGTTTTATCGTCTTTTGGGAGAGAGACATCACTAGTGAACATTATGGGACCCCGGTCCATATTACCATCACTGATCACACCCGTTATTTACTTTCTGTTCTTACTTACTAGTTGCAGTCATACCTATCACTATTATCTCTTGCGTTTGATCCTTTGTAAACGACAAGGCCGGAGGGATTGACAACCTCTCTGTACTCGTTGGGAGCAAAGTTATTTGTATCTGTGTGCAGGTCCTGTCAATCGCTAAGTTGCGCCGCTAGCAGTTGACACCTTCTTGTTGACCCTTGGAGTCTCAGGGGATTCGATCCTTGGTATCTTTGCCAAGGGAAAACTACCGCTACACTGCATCTCAAACCTTCCACTTGGGGTAACCAACGAGGGGCGAGAAGCCATCAAGCAAAGTTTTCTGGCCCCGTTGCCAGGGACTCCACTCTTCAAGATAGGGGAGTTGCACGCTATCTTTTACCTTTGCTTTTTAGTCTTGTTAGTTTACCTTTCAGTTTTTGCTTTAGTGTCTTTTATCAAAAATCACAAAAATAGTTATCTTGCTTGCTTGCTGCTATGGGTTCCACCGAGAACACCAAGTTGTGTGACTTCACTAGTCATAACAACGATGACTTTATCTGCACACCTATTACTACACCTGCCACTTCAGCACCTTCTTATGAAATTAAACCTGCTTTACTGAACCTAGTTATGAAAGATCAATTCTCCGGTGCTGGAGATGATGCTGCTTTGCACTTAAACAATTTTGTTGAACTCTGTGATATGCAAAAGTACCAAGAAATAGATGGTAATATTGTTCAGCTTAAGCTTTTTCCTTTCGCTATGTGCATCGAAGCTTTCCGGCATTGTCCTCATGTTATGTTTGTGGATGGTACATTCCTCGCCGGTCAGTACAAAGAGAAAATCCTGACTACTATTGGTGTGGACGGGAACAATCAAATCATCCCACTTACCATGGCATTTGTGGAGGGTGAGAACTTTCTTAGCTGGGTATGGTTCTTCCGGCAAGTGAAAATTGCCATCGTGCAGGACCGACCAAATGTGTGTGTAATTCATGACAGACATGCTGGTATATTGAAGGGCGTGAAGACACTAAGTAATCCAACACCTGACGAACCAACCCCTTGGAGGGACTTACAGAGCCGGTTGAGATTTGTTGTTTGAATTGCAGATGTCTTCGTATCCGTTGCTTAATGCTAATATCGATAGAAAACATTGAGGCGCCCTTACGGAAGCGGGCAAGAACTTGGACGTGTTGGTCACTCGCACCCCAAAGTCTAACTGGATGATGCACGATTCATGGGTTGATAGGTATGTGTGCATATAGTGGAATCCATAAAACGACTTACTATGTTTGACACGATTCATGGCTAACAGTGTGCTGCAATCTTTCTATTTTGTAGGTTAAGTTGGGCTGGACTTCTACCCTTGGCACGACTGGTTGAGGGTACATTGGAGGAGTGGGTTGATGGTCCGGAGTTAGATGAGGCAGGTGAACCATTGCAGTTACGCAAGAGGCAAGTGAAACGTTTCTCTTATGACAAGTCACTCCTTACCCGCTTAGTAGATAGATGGAGACCAGAGACACATACGTTTCACTTTCCCTGGGGAGAGATGGTGCCTACTTTACATGATGTGTCTTACTTGTTGGGGTTACCTCTAGCAGGTGCTGCCATTGGTCCTTTAGAGGCCGAATCTGGTTGGCAAGCATCTATGCAGGCCCGTTTTTTGGCTGCGGTGCCAACTGCTACGGGCAAAGGCAACGATCCTCATAGGCCACTTTTTAGATGGTTGAGCCAGTTTCAGGTAACCTTCACGGCCACTTAAACAAATGTTTTTTTAGTTGCCCGTTGTTCATACAATCATTACGTTTCTATGTAGATTGTCTCATTAGGATATCCCGATATTCAGTTGTCAGAGGCACAGATTGACCGGTCCCTAGAGGCATATATTCTTTTGTTGTTCGGCAAGACGATGTTTACGGAGAACCACGTGACCACTGTCGATGCACGACTCATCGGTATTGCATGAGAGATAGCTGACGCACATTGCCTTGGGGACATTCTGTAGAGGAGTTTTGGTTCTGCTATGTTAGCGGCTACGTATAGAGGCCTGTGCAAAGCTTGCATACTGAAGTCTAGAAAATCAAGTCTTCTTGGACGTCCATTATTGTTGCAGCTCTGGTCATATGAGTGATTCCCTATTGGACGACCCTATGTCTACGTTGATAAACCTTTTGGTTTGGAGGACTTAGCTTGGGCTTATGTGCCTACTATCGGCGACTTGCCTACTATGGGATCTGTTTGGGCACGACAAGAGGTACTTTCATATGATTATCCTTTCATATTAAGTAACAATTAATTCGATTATTTATTGCCATACAATAGTATTACTAATGCTTATTTGTTGTCCTGCACAGAGACAGTTTGCGCATACCCAGGTGAGGGGCTGCTGCCCGTCCTTCACGGCGCAATTTGATAGTTTGCACGAGGATCAGGTTATCTGGGAGCCATACTCGGATCAGGCTATATTATCCAGGTACCCAGTTGGGATTTCTGGATTGTGCACTAGAGATCGACACTATTGGATGACGAAGGCCAAGTTAGTGTTCGACGTGACGGTTGAGGAGATGGCTCTTCATAGGGTGATGAGACAGTTCGGTCTATGTCAAGAGCCTGACATCCCAGATATTCCACATTTACCAGAACACGTGCACAAGTAAGTAGTTATACTATTTTAGTTCTCAGCTCTGCATTCAGAATATACCTAATCATGTAACGTGCATGTCAATCTCAGGGACAATCGCCTAGGAGGAAACAAGTCCATGGATTATTGGCTTCAGAGCATTACCCCTTACGTTGACGAATGGACTACCGCGCCGACAAATATCTGGGATGGGTTCGACCCTTTAACTGGGACAAGTTTGGGTTGTATCTGCAGCGTTACCGTCATACAACGAGGATCTACTAGGTACAATTATCTGGTCCTGATAACATCGAAGCCCCTCTCACCAGCGATATGTACCCAACTGCTTCTGTTGTGGGAACCAGACACCAAGCGATATGTGCCATGGTTCTCATATGTTAAGTCTTTTCTACCTGCATATATTCGTGTTATCTGTCATACAACGAGGATCTAATTGGTTAACTCTTCGTGTACAGGGTGACTTGACAAACGAGGCGCGAGAGGAGGTTTCTGCTTTAATGCAGCGCTTTCAGAGGGGAGATACTATCCCATCGAGAGAGCACGTCTCATGGTTGAGGCATCTTGATGACAAGCTACGTGGGATTCATGCAGCTATTACGCGTAGACGATCTTCCGATGGTGCACTTCCTCCTCCAGCACATCGTCCGCCACGTCCCTCGCTCCAGCATTCAGAACCACGACCCTCTGTGCACCGTTCAGAACCACGACCCTCTATGCACCGTTCAGAACCTGGTCCTTCGCAGCCAGGGAGCTCTTCCTGGCATCAGCTACCTCCTTCACAACTAGGGAGCGCTTACTGGCATCAGAAGATGGAACTAGGTAACTATACTCACTACATTCTTTTCAACATTGTAGTAACTGTTAATGCATTCTGTGCAGTCACCGATGCTTTGTGGTGGTGCTTGGTTCATGCATTTCTATCAATTTTACATGTTTTTCTTTACCGCAGGCGGGAACCAGCCGCAACCGTTCATGCATTTAGTGCAGTCGTTGATGCTTAGTGGTGGTGCTTTGTTCTTTGAGGGCGACGGTGATGTCTACTACACAACCTTCTTCTTGTAGACGTTGTTGCGCCTCCAAGTGCAGAGGTTTGTAGGACAGTAGCAAATTTCCCTCAAGTGGATGACCTAAGGTTTATCAATTCGTGGGAGGCTTAGGATGAAGATGGTCTCTCTCAAGGAACCCTGCAACCAAATAACAAAGAGTCTCTTGTGTCCCCAACAGACCCAATACAATGGTAAATTGTATATGTGCACTAGTTCGGCGAAGAGATGGTGATACAAGTGCAATATGGATGGTAGATATAGGTTTTTGTAAACTGAAAATATAAAAACAGTAAGGTAGCAAGTGGTAAACGTGAGCATAAATGGTGTTGCAATGATAGTAGGCAAGGCCTAGGGTTCATACTTTCACTAGTGCAAGTTCTCTCAACAAGGATAACATAATTGGATCATATTACTAGCCCTCAACATGCAACAAAGAGTCACTCCAAAGTAACTAATAGCGGAGAACAAACGAAGAGATTATGGTAGGGTACGAAACCACCTCAAAGCTATTCTTTCTGATCAATCTATTCAAGAGTCCGTATTAACGTTCAATCTATCATAGTGTCAATACTAGAATAACACCTTAAGACACAAATCAATCAAAACCCCAATGTCACCTAGGTACTCCATTGTCACCTCAAGTATCCGTGGGCATGATTATACGATATGCATCACACAATCTCAGAAACATCTATTCAACCAACACAAAGTACTTCAAAGAGTGCCCCAAAGTTTCTACTGGAAAGTCAAGACGAAAACGTGAGCCAACCCCTATGCATAGATTCCCAAGGTCACGGAACCCGCAAGTTGATCACCAAAACATTCATCAAGTGGATCACATGATATCCCATTGTCACCACGGATAAACACGTGCAAGACATACATCAAGTGTTCTCAAAACCTTAAAGACTCAATCCAATAAGATAACTTCAAAGGGAAAACTCAATCCATTACAAGAGAGTAGAGGGGGAGAAGCATTATAAGATCCAACTAGAATAGCAAAGCTCGCAATGCATCAAGATCATGCCATCTCAAGAACACGAGAGAGAACACATAGCTACTTATACATACCCTCAGCCCCGAGGGTGGACTACTCCCTCCTCGTCATGGAGAGCACCGGGATGATGAAGATAGCCACCGGAGAGGGATTCCCCCTCCGGAAGGGTGCCAGAACAGGGTCTAGATTGGTTTTCGGTGGCTACAGAGGCTTTCGGCGGCGGAACTCCCGATCTAGGTTAATTTCCGAAGGTTTCAATATTTATAGGAATTTTTTGCGTAGGTCCCACGTCAGGGAAGCTTCTGGGCTGTCTTCGAGATAGGGGGGCGCCACCACCTTCCCAGGGCGCGCCCCCCACCATCGAGGGCAGCCCGTGGCTCTCCTGGCCCAACTCTTTTGCTTCGGGGGCTTCTTTTGGTCCAGAAAAAATCATAAAAAAAATGGCTCGTCAATTGGACTCCGTTTGATATTCATTTTCTGTAAAACCCTAAAACAGGAGAAAAACAGAAACTGGCACTAGGCTCTGGGTTAATAGGTTAGTCCCAAAAATCATATAAAAGTTTATAATAAAGCCCATAAGACATCCTAGAAGGATGATATAATAGCATGGAACAATCAAAATTATAGATACGTTGGAGACGTATCAGCATCCCCAAGCTTAATTCCTGCTCGTCCTCGAGTAGGTAAATAATAAAAATAGAATTTTTGATGTGGAATGCTAACCAATATAGTTTTTCAATGTAATTCTCTTAATTGTGGCATGAATGTTCAGATCTGAAAGATTCAAGACAATAGTCTATATTGACATAAGAAATAATAATACTTCAAGCAATACTAACAAAGCAATCATGTCTTCTCAAAATACTATGGCTAAAGAAAATTATCCCTACAAAATCATATAGAGTTGGCTATGCTCCCTCGTTATCACACAAAAATATTCATATCATGCACAACTCCGATTTCAGCCAAGCATTTGTTTTCATACTCTATCTTTTCAAACCTTTCAACTTTCATGCAATACATGAGCGTGAGCCATGGATATAGCACTATGGGTGGAATAGAGGTGGTTGTGGAGAATAAAAACAGGAGAGAGATAGTCTCACATCGACTAGGCGTATCAACGGGCTACGGAGATGCCCATCAATAGATATCAATGTGAGTGAGTAGGGATTGCCATGCAACGGATGCACTAGAGCTAAGTATGTATCAAAGCTCAACAAAAGAAACTAGTGGGTGTGCATCCAACTTGCTTGCTCACGAAGACCTAGGGCATTTGAGGAAGCCCATCGTTGGAATATACAAGCCAAGTTCTATAATGAAAATTCCCACTAGTATATGAAAGTGACTAAACATGAGACTCTCTACAATGAAGAACATGGTGCTACTCTAAAGCACAAGTGTGGAAAAAGATAGTAGCAATTGTCCCCTTTTCTTTTCCTTTTTTTCTTTTTTTCTTTTTTTCGGCCTTTCTTTTTTGTTTGGCCTTTCTTCTTTTTTTTTCTTTTTTTTGCGGACGGGCTTTATAGATTCAGCCTTTCCTCCCATGGGACAATGCTCTAATAATGATGATCATCACACTTTCATTACAACTCGAGACTACAACAACAAAGTATGACTCTATATGAATGCCTCCGGCGGTGTACCGGTATGTGCAATGAAACATGAGTGACATGTATAAAAATTATGCATGGTGGCTTTGCCACAAAATACAATGTCAACTACGTGATCATGCATGGCAATATGACAATATGATGCGTGTCATATGAACGGAACGGTGGAAAGTTGCATGGCAATATATTTTGGAATGGCTATGGAAATGCCATGATAGGTAGGTATGGTGGCTATTTTGAGGAACAATATGGTGGATGTTTTGAGGAAGGATATATAGTGGGTGTATGGTACCGGCGAAAGTTGTGCGGTACAAGAGAGGCTAGCAATGGTGGAAGGGTGAGAGTGAGTATAATCCATGGACTCAACATTAGTCATAAAGAACTCATATACTTATTGCAAAAATCTACGAGTCATCGAAACAAAGCAATCAACACATGCTCCTAGGGGGGAGGTTGGTAGGAGTTAACCATTGCACGCCCCCGACCTCCACACAAAGGTTGACACTTTACAAATACCTCATGCTCTAACTTCGTCACACAACGGTTCACCATACGTGCATGCTACGGGAATCACTAACCTTAACACAAGTATTTCTCAATTTCATATTAACTCCACTAGCATAACTCTAATATCACTATCCTCATATCTCAAAACAATTATCAAGCATCCAACATCTCATTCTATTCAATGCACTTGGTGTGAGAATTTTTTACTACATTGACATTGGATGTCTATCATGTGAAGACTAGTTTCTTTAGCCTAAACACATTACCATGATGTTTTAATAGACTATCAAAAGGATATAAGTGAAGCATGAGAGTTCAACAATTTCTACAAAATATTACCACCACCGTGCTCTAAAAGATATAAGTGAAGCACTAGAGCAAAAATTAACTACTCCGAAAGATATAAGTGAAGATCAATGAGTAGTTGAATAATTATGTAACTATGTGAAGACTCTCTAACATTTAAGAACTTAGGATCTTGGGATATTATTCAAACAGCAAGCAAAACAAAATAAACTAAATTGACGCTCCAAGCAAAACACATATCATGTGGTGAATTAAAATATAGCTCCGAGTATAGTTACCGATGGATGAAGACGAAAGAGGGGATGCCTTCCCGGGGCATCCCCAAGCTTAGGCTTTTGATTATCTTGAATTTACTTGGGGTGCCATGGGCATCCCCAAGCTTAGGCCTTTGCTACTCCTTGTTCCATAGTCCATCAAAGCAATACTCAAAACTTGAAAACTTCACAACACAAAACTTAGACAAAAATTCTCGTGAGCTCCGTTAGTATAAGAAAGCAAATCACTACTCAAAAGTGCAGGAATGAATTCATTATTTGTTTATATTGGTATTAAACCTACTGTATTCCAACTTCTCTATGGTTCATATCCTCCAATACTACTCATAGATGCATCGGAATAAGCAAACAACACACGAAAAACAGAATCTGTCAAAAATAGAACAGTCTGTAGTAATCTGCAGGTTTCGCCTACTTCTGGAACTCCAAAAAATTCAAACTAAATTAGTAAATTTGCGGAATTTGTCTACCAATCATCTTCAAAAGGAATCAACTAAAAACCACGCTCCAGTAAAATCTGAAGACCACTTTAGCCAGCGCTAACGATTCTGTTTTTCACAGCAAGATCACATAAACTTTACACAAGTCTTCCCAAAGGTTCTACTTGGCACAAACACTAAACAAAACATGAAGCCACATATAATCAGAGGCTAGATGCAAAATTTATTCCCTAACTGCAGCAAAAAAAAGAAACTAAAATAAAGTTGGGTGGCCTCCCAACAAGCGCTATCGTTTAACGCCCCTAGCTAGGCATGATGATTTCAATGATGCTCGCGTAAAAGATAGGAGTTGAAACATAAGGTGAGCATCATGAAAAATATGACTAGCACATTTAAGTCTAACCCACTTCCTATGCATAGGGATTTTGTAAGCAAACAACTCATGGGAACGATAATCAACTAGCATAGGAAGGCAAAACAAGCATAGCTTCAAAATTTTAAGCACATAGAGAGGAAACTTGATATTATTGCACTTCCTACAAGCATATGATCCTCTCTCATAATATTTTTTTGTGGCATCATGAATGAATTCAACAATATAACCAGCACATAAAGCATTCTTTTCATGATCTACTTGCATAGAAATTTTACTACTCTCCACATAAGCAAAATTCTTCTCATTCATAGTAGTGGGAGCAAACTCAACAAAAATAACTATCATGTGAAGCATAATCCAATTGAAAACTAAAATCATGATGACAAGTTTCATGGTTATCATTATTCTTAATAGCATACTAGTCATCACAATAATCATCACAGACAGCAACTTTGTTCTCATAATCAATTGGAACCTCTTCCGAAATAGTGGATTCATCACTAAATAAAGTCATGACCTCTCCAAATCCATTTTCATCAATATAATCATCATAAATAGGAGGCATGCTTTCATCGTAATAAATTTTCTCATCAAAACTTGGGGGACTAAAAATATCATCTTCATCAAACATAGCATCCCCAAGCTTGTGGCTTTGCATATCATTAGCATCATGGGTATTCAAAGAATTTATACTAACAACATTGCAATCATGCTCATCATGCACATATTTTATGCCAAGCATTCTATGTAATTCCTCTTCTAGTACTTGAGCACAATTTTCCTTCCCATCATTTTCACAGAAGATATTAAAAAGATGAAGCATATGAGGTAACTTTAATTCCATTTTTTTTGAAGTTTTCTTTTATAAACGAAACTAGTGATAAAACAAGAAACTAAAAGATTCGATTGCAAGATGTAAAGATATACCTTCAAGCACTAACCTCCCCGGCAACGGCGCCAGAAAAGAGCTTGATGTCTACTACACAACCTTCTTCTTGTAGACGTTGTTGGGCCTCCAAGTGCAGAGATTTGTAGGACAGTAGCAAATTTCCCTTAAGTGGATGACCTAAGGTTTATCAATCCGTGGGAGGCGTAGGATGAAGATGGTCTCTCTCAAGCAACCCTGCAACCAAATAACAAAGAGTCTCTTGTGTCCCCAACACACCCAATACAATGTTAATTGTATAGGTGCACTAGTTCGGCGAAGAGATGGTGATACAAGTGCAATATCGATGGTATATATAAGTTTTTGTAAACTGGAAATATAAAAACAACAAGGTAGCAAGTGGTAAACGTGAGCATAAACGGTATTGCAATGATAGTAGGCAAGGCCTAGGGTTCATACTTTCACTAGTGCAAATTCTCTCAACAAGGATAACATAATTGGATCATATTACTAGCCCTCAACATGCAACAAAGAGGCACTCAAAAGTAACTAATAGCGGAGAACAAACGAAGAGATTACGGTAGGGTACGAAACCACCTCAAAGCTATTCTTTCTGATCAATCTATTCAAGAGTCCGTATTATAGTTCAATCTATCATAGACTTCATACTAGAATAACACCTTAAGACACAAATCAATCAAAACCCTAATGTCACCTAGATACTCCATTGTCACCTCAAGTATCCGTGGGCATGATTGTACGATATGCATCACACAATCTCAGAAACATATATTCAACCAACACAAAGTACTTCAAAGAGTGCCCCAAAGTTTCTACCGGAAAGTCAAGACGAAAACATGTGCCAACCCCTATGCATAGATTCCCAAGGTCACGGAACCCGCAAGTTGATCACCAAAACATTCATCAAGTGGATCACATGATATCCCATTGTCACCACGGATAAACACGTGCAAGACATACATCAAGTGTTCTCAAATCCTTAAAGACTCAATCCGATATGATAACTTCAAAGGGAAAACTCAATCCATTACAAGAGAGTAGAGGGGGACAAGCATTATAAGATCCAACTAGAATAGCAAAGCTCGCTATACATCAAGATCGTGCCATCTCAAGAACACGAGAGAGAGAACAAACACATAGCTACTGATACATACCCTCAGCCCCGAGGGTGGACTACTCCCTCCTCGTCATGGAGAGCGCCGGGATGATGAAGATAGCCACCGGAGAAGGATTCCCCCTCCGGCAGGGTGTCGGAACAGGGTCTAGATTGGTTTTCGGTGGCTACACAGGCTTTCGGCGGCGGAACTCTCGATCTAGGTTAATTTCCGAAGGTTTCAGTATTTATAGGAATTTTTGGCGTAGGTCCCACGTTAGGGAAGCTTCTGGGCTGTCCTCGAGATAGGGGGGCGCCACCACCTACCCAGGGCGCGCCCCCACCCTCGAGGGCAACCCGTGGCTCCCCTGGCCCAACTCTTTTGCTTCGAGGGCTTCTTTTGGTTCAGAAAAATTCATAAAAAATTGGCTCGTCAATTGGACTCCGTTTGATATTCCTTTTCTGTAAAACCCTGAAACAGGAGAAAAACAAAAACTGGCACTGGGCTCTGGGTTAATAGGTTAGTCCCAAAAATCATATAAAAGTGTATAATAAAGCCCATAAGACATCCTAGAAGGATAATATAATAGCATGGGACAATCAAAAATTATAGATACGTTGGAGACGTATCAGACGACGAGCATGATGACCAAAATGCAAACACTTGTGCCTTCTGTCAGACAGTGTTTCACACTCCACCACCACCACCGACGTAGGAGACACAGACCGTGACAGACGAGGTTAACTATGGTCGTGGTTATCGAGAGCCTCGTCCACCGCCTCCGCGCTTATCGCCTTCCGGTCCTCGCCCGAGGAAGACCCAGACTTGTCGTCGTCCCCCGCAGTGATATGATTATCTATGTATGAGCCATTATCTATGTTACTTTCAGACTATTCGCATGTGTGAGTCAGTATTTATGTATGACACATGCTTCGTGTGTGTGTTACCATCGCACTAGCTTCTATCTGACCTGGAGACATATATTGTTCTATGTATGCGAGAGACATATTATTATTAATTTGCATTGTTATTTCAGTTACATTTGCAAAGATACTACAACCGATAATTAAGATACAAGTACATTTGAATTAAATGGTGCGGCCGAACTTAAAAAATACAGCTTACATACTACATGAAGTCATCATCGACATCCTCCGTTGATGCAGCCCTCTTGCCCTTCGACGTTGCGGTCCTCTTGCCCTCCGTCGGTGCAACACTCTTGCCCTTCGACGACACAGCAGTACTCTTGCCCTTCGACGATGCGCTACTCTTGGCCTTGCTGCTCGGCATTAAGATATCGTCTTCATCGTCGCTGTCGGCAGTCCATAAAAATGTATTCTCTATCGCACACCTTCTGAAAGATTCATACTTCGTCTCCACTACCTTCTTCCACCTTTCATGCAACCTAAGAAGTTCTTTACGTACCTCCTCGTAGGTCCTTCCAGGCCACCCAGTCCTACGTAATGCGTGAGCCAACTCATTCATTATGGTGTCACTAGCGATAAGTTCGTCCCATGAAACTATCCTATTGTCCATCTTGAAAACGGTGGCTAGACACAAAAGACGTTTGATCATCCCAGGGTGAAAACTACGATCAAAATTATAATCGGACATCTCGACTACACTACACTTGACTGCTTATCCACAGCCGTGTGAAGGGGGTTTTATAGGCACAAAGGAGAAAAGGGCAGGAAAGAACGAATGCAGTATGGAAGGAAGATATAGCGGGAAACTGGTGGCAGGAAGATATGGCGGGAAACAGGTGGCGGGAAATGGATGGCGGGAACATATGGGTGGGAAGGAGTTGGCGGGAAAATAATGAGGTAAGGGTTGAACAAAACTATATTTTTGCAATGTCTAAGACGGGCAATGGTTGCACAGTATTTCTGAGCCAAAACTAAAAAAAAAAATACTTTTCGGTCTAACAGAAGCCGAAGAGTGCAACCATGCAACTTCGGCCATTCAGGTAAGGGGTAGCTCACGATCTACGTGACAGCGTGATCAACTGCAAAAGGAACGACTGCAGTATGGCGGGAAGATATAGCGCGAAATAGGTGGCGGGAAGATATGGCGGGAAACAGGTGGCGGGAAGGGATTGGCAGGAAATGGATGGCGGGAACATATGGGTGGGAAGGAGTTGGCAGGAAAATAATAAGGTAAGGGTTGCGTAAAACTATATTTTTGCAATGTCTAAGACGGGCAATGGTTGCACAGTATTTCTGAGCCAAAAGTAATTTTTTTTTACTTTTCGGCCTAACAGAAGCCAAAGAATGCAGCCATGCAGCTTTGGCCATTTGTTAACGTGAAAAGATGGGCCCAGGGACTTTTCGGCCTAGTGTTGGCCGAAATGTACTTTTCTGCCTACCGGCGACCAAAAAGATTTTTTTCGACCCTGGTAAGGCTCTTTTCGGCCAATGCAAAGCCGAAATGCGCTCTTCGGCCTAACCCTGGCCGAAAACACATTTTTCAGCCAACACGTGGCCGACAGGGTGATAGTTTTGAGTTTTTGGCATTCAATGTTATAGTTTCCGAAATTGCTACAAATTAAGGTATAGTTTTGAAAAAAATCTGTTGGATTAATGTCACGTGCATAATTCTACATGTGTTTATTCGCCGAACGGGCGGCCACACACTGTTGCACGTACGTGAGTTAAAAATTATCGACGGTATTGGCCGATTAGGCCGGTGAACTATCGTGATCGATGCTTACGTTCAAGGCGGTAGCTCACGATCTACGTGACAGCGTGACGCTTACGTTCTAGCACGCGGAGTACCTCCCCCCCAGTAGGCTTTTTTTCACCGCTGGCGCATATTGTTTCACCTGGTTAGACCCCCAAAAGCTTAAATAGCGTCGAATTTAATCAAAATTACACCCGGGGGTCCCAACCCAAACCCAAAGAGCTAGGGTCAGTTGGGGCGCCGGCACTACTTTTTACATACGAAAACCCCACAAATCAGCCTCTCTCCTCGCTCTCTCTCCTCTTTTCCTCACAGGCCCATCACGTGCACGCCCGCACTCGGCGGACAAGAACACCAGGGGGTGGAGAAACAAGCAAGCATGGCCGCACGGGGAAGGAGCAAAGTCACCCGCCGATGATCCGCCGCCGCGACAAGTCCCATCATGCACCGCTGTTCTCCGCCGTCGCGTTGACCAGGGGTGCGACCGTGGTCCAGGCGGCCGGCGACGCTGTGGGCGGGCGCGGGCGGCCCCGGCATCGGGCGCCCCGGCCACGGGCGGCCTGGTCCCCAGCACATGCCTCCCCGCTCGCCGCCTACTCGCCGCCGTGCCGCCGGACGAGGTCGAGGAGCACCACGTGGTGGCCGCGGAGCAGGGGTGGTGCTGCAGTCGGAGATGCACCTGGCCATGGCCGGGCCGGAGTCGCCGGCGACCTCGAGATCCTCCCCCAGACCGCCGCGGCGCCGCTGAGCGAAGCATGGCCTCCTTCTCCTCCAAGGCCCTGCCGCCCTCGCCGTCCAAGATGCAGCTGGCCACGGCCAGACTCGCCGGCGACCTCGAGATCCTCCCCTCCTCCTCGAGGTGGCACGGGACGCAGCGGCGCTGGGGCTGTGGCGCAGCGCTGACGCGCGGAAGCAGGAGCTCTGGCGCCTCCTTCCTCTTCCTGGCGCTTGGGGATGGAAGCGGTTGGAAAAAACGTCAGCCCCAGGTTAAATTTTTCGCCGGCGATGCTGTTAGAGAGATCAATAGTTCAATAGTTCAATAGTTCAAGAGGCTAAAAAAATGCTGTTAGAGAGATCAATAATTCAAGAGGCGAAATAAATGCTGTTAGAGAGATCAATAATTCAAGAGGCGAAAAAAAATGCGTTCTCGGGGGGCTCAACTGCCGGAGATGCTGTTAGAGAGATCAATAGTTCAATACCAACAAAGATCTTACGTACGTAGAAAATTAGGAAATCGATGACTTCTTCTTTGTTTTCGCAGAAGGCAATCGCTTTCGAGATCGATCGCATCAGTGCCACGAAATGTCTGTGCCTTGTTTTTCTCCTGTACGCAAACACGTCTTTGCCCTGCAGCACGCGTAAATCAAACAGGCCGCAGTTTCCCGCCACCTTCTTCCCCTACCTCTGCATGCATATAAGCCACGCACCAGGATGGCAGCAGGAGATCGAACACCGTCGAGAGGGGAGGAGAAATTGGCTGGCCTATCTGCACAACCAAGTACCCAAGTACGTGTAGTCGGCCATGAAAGGCAACCAGGCGAGGCTGCTCTGCGCGCTGCTGCTGGTGCTGCTCTGCGTCGCCGCGTCTTTCCAGGGCGCTTGCTGCCGCGGCGGAGGAGGCGGCGGAGGGAGGGGTGGAGGCGGGAGGGGCGGCGGCGGGTGGAACGGCGGCGGGCGTAGAGCGGGGTCGCGTGGGAGCAGCGCCGCGGGCGAGCCACGTGCGCACGGAGTCTGGAGGGTCTCCGGTGCCGCCGCCACCCTCGTGGCCGCGGCCATCCTTTGGTGAGCTGTGCTGGCATGATACGTACGTCGTCTCGTAGATCAGTAGATGGCTGGCTCAGATGCTCAGTGTGTAAATGTCACTGCTTTGGACAGAAGCTTGTAGAAATTAGAATGTTCAGTTAAAGGACCTTGTCAAAGATTCATTCAAACAACCCACAAATGCTGAATTGTTATTAGTTGGGTTGGTTGGGACCTTGGGATGATAGCCGTGTTGATTTTTCTTTACCGGACTGCGTCGTGTATCCGTCGGCCGTCGGCCGTCGTATGAGTGATATCTCCATTGTTTGAGTTCAGAGGACTTTTTTTGGAACGAAGGCTCCAGCGGAGCCCGACTTTGAATTAACAAAGCAATCAACCGGCAAGGAATACAAGAGCAGATCACGAACAAAGCAGCGGCCAAAGGATACAAGGGAGACAGAAGAACAACTTACTATGCTACACCTACAACCAGCGAATAGAAAATTACAATGAAGAACAGCTAATTGAGGAGAAGCCCTCTACACCAAGGCCCTGAAACGACTATGAAAGAAGCCACGAGGATCTGCAGCCGCCAGAATAGGTCGGGGGACATGGCTGAAACCCGACACTGGAGATGACACAACCCATGCCTTCTCTAACACCGAAGGGGATCCCTTCCCCTCGCCTAGGCTCGAAGGCGCCGCACCGTCGAAGTGTAGAGACGCTCGCCCGAGAGCTAAAGCATAGGTTGGGCTCAAGACCGGGCCAGCAATGGGGCCAACCAACATCATGTCGGAGCACACACACGCGAGCTGCAACGCAGGCGCCGAAGGAGACCGATGGAAGAGGGAAAGCCGCCGGGAGAGTCGCCGAAAGGAAGAAGCTGCTGAGCCACATGGCGAAGATTACGAACGAGGAACTCAAGAACCAGCCGAATCGGCACCTGCGGCGTTGCTGCTGCCAGGAAGGGGAACACGATCCCCTTCCGCCCAAACTCGAGGGCGCCGACCCGCCGGGACATTGCAACACCGCCGCAGAGCAACTTGTGGCTGTATCTGAAACCTGCACAGAAGGGACGCCACGGACTCCGCAAACGCCAGGCGCCCAGCTGCAACTGCTACACGACCCCAAAGCACCAAACTTCCCCAGACGGTGCCTCCAGGGAGGACATGACGCACCAGGCGCCGCCGCCGCCCATCCCAATCCGGGATTTGAGCATTCGCTCGGGAGGCATGGCCGGGGTGTGGAGGAGAGCCCACGGCTGCGACTCCAACGAGTAGAACGACGCAAAAGGGCGCCGTCGCCGCCGCGTTGGAAGAACCAACAAGGGTTTCCCCCGGGCTCGTCCAGCACCACCAGCTCGAGGAGCACCCCACCGGCACCGGATCCGGCGACCAAAGGCCTGAAATCAGGCGAATCCAACGAGGAGAGCAGAGAGGGGGAAAACCTGACCTTCAGATCTGGAGCAAAGAGGAGGGACCTCGCCGCGCCGCGACCACTACCCGCCGGGACCTCGTTGCCCGAGCAGCCGAGGGGGCCGGCCAACACCTCCCGCGTGCGCCGCCAGCCGAAGGACGGCGCCGCCTCACCGACCGGACCGCCGCCCAGGCTTCCGAGGTCCTACGCCACAGCGGGCGAAGCGACGAAGCCCCGCCGCCACCGTCATCGGCAATCGCCCAGGCGATGCCCGAGGACTCCCTCGGCTGACGGCAGGGGGGGAGGGGTGGAGGGGACGGTGCCTAGGGAAACCCTAGGGGCCCTCGGGTCGCCCTGGGGAGGACGACGCGAGGGGAGGGGAGGGATGGAGAGGAGTTCAGAGGACTAGAGTGCGACTGCAATAGGAAGGATGCTGCATGGGTTGCAAATTTGATGTTTTGACCCTTCTGTGAAAGTTGAGCCCAAATCTGACCCTGGTTTGGAAAAAAAATCGAGATCTGACATTTTTTCTTCGTGGGGTCGATGACACGGCAGGGTACAAGTATCTACCGTCAAGATCCTTGACGATAGGGCCACACGCTCTACCATAAAAAAATTGAAAGCATCAAATACAGTGCTTGCACTAGCCTACCGTCGGCTAGGCACCTTGGCGGTAGAATTGCACAGGCTATTGCCAGCCCGTTTGGCGGTAGGGCTGCTATGTATTAACGTGGATAAATTGCCTACCGCCAGGGACCTTGGTGGTAGGCTGATGTACCCTACCGCCATCGACCACAGCAGTAGGAAAAGGGTCAGATTTGGCTTAACTTTTGAGAAAGGGTCGAAGCACCAAATTCGGTCCCTGCATGGTGCATGCAATGTCGAGCATGGGCACTTTCCTTTCTTGATTCTTCAAAAAGGCAACACTGTGTACCCAGAAGAATGACCTTGATGTATAGGAAATACCTCTTGATTCCTGGGTGTATATAAACCCTATATAAGGAAAAAATACAAAAGGGTTAAAAAGTTTATAAGTTGTTCTGGAATAAACGTGGCTCTCTTTTGCACTATTATATAAACTTTCGCGAATAAAAACCCAACATTGACTTCAGGGACAAAAACATTTTTTTTCCTATTACAGATCACTATCAGCACTATTTTGGCCAGTTTTTTATGTCCTTTTGGAAAACAAGTTAACATTTTTTTTCTTTTTGTGGTTTCTTTTAAGTACAATGAAAGGCCGGCTCTGTCGACCACAAATTTCTCCAAATTCACCTCCCACTGTCATCGTTCCCACGTGAACAAATCCAGTGATTTATGTCAAACTAGGACAGGGTTGTTGGGGAACGTAGTATTTTAAAATTTTCCTACGATCACGCAAGATCTATCTACCAGATGTATAGCAACGAGAGGGAAGAGTGTGTCTACGTACCCTCGTAGACCGGGAGCGGAAGCGTCAAGTGACGCGGTTGATGTAGTCGAACTTCTTCACGATTCAACCGATCAAGCACCGAACGTACGGCACCTCCGCGTTCAGCACACGTTCAGCTTGATGACGTCCCACGAGCTCTTGATCCAGTTGAGCTTCACGGGAGAGTTTCGTCAGCACGACGGCGTGGTGACGGATATGATGTATTCATCGGCGCAGGGCTTCGCCTAAGCTCCGCGACGGTATGACCGAGGTGTGTTTCTGTGGAGGGGGGCACCGCACACGGCTGGAACAATTCAACTTGTGTGTCTTTGGGTGCCCCCCTGCCCCCGTATATAAAGGAGCAAGGGGGGAGGCCGGCCGGCCCTTGTTTGGTGCGGCTAGAGGAGCAATCCTACTAGGAATAGGATTGTAATCCTATTCCTAGTAGGAATCACCAAAGAAGGAAGAGAGGGAAAGGAAAAGAGGGAGAGGTGGCGCTCCCCAATCCTAGTCCAACTAGGAACCCTAGGTGGGGCGCCGGCCAGCCCTATGGGCTGCCTCTCTCTTTCCCTTAAGGCCCACTATGGACCATACCCCTTCGTAGGGGGTTCCGGTAACCCCCTCCGGCAATCCCGTTAAATCCGAAACTTTTCCGGAACACTTCCGGTGTCCGAATATAGTTGTCCAATATATCAATCTTTATGTCTCGGACATTCCGAGACTCCTCGTCATGTCCGTGATCTCATCCGGGACTCCGAACTACCTTCGGTACATCAAAACTCATAAACTCATAATACCGATCATCATCAAACGTTAAGCGTGCGGACCCTACGGGTTCGAGAACAATGTAGACATGAACGAGACTCATCTCTGGTCAATAACCAATAGCGGAACCTGGATGCTCATATTGGCTCCTACATATTCTACGAAGATCTTTATCGGTCAAACCGCATAACAACATACGTTGTTCCTTTTGTCATCGGTATGTTACTTGCCCGAGATTCGATCGTCGGTATCTCTATACCTAGTTCAATCTCGTTACTGGCAAGTCTCTTTACTCGTTCCGTAACACATCATCTCGTGACTAACTCATTAGTCTTTTGCTTGCAAGGCTTATTGTGATGTGTGTTACCGAGAGGGCCCAGAGATACCTCTCTGACACTCGGAGTGACAAATCCTAATCTTGATCTATGCCAACACCACGAACACTTTCGGAGACACCTGTAGAGCATCTTTATGATCACCCAGTTACGTTGTGACGTTTGATAGCACACAAGGTGTTCCTACGGTATTCGGGAGTTGCATAATCTCATAGTCATAGGAACATGTATAAGTCATGAAGAAAGCAATAGCAGTAAAACTAAACGATCATAGTGCTATGCTAACGGATGGGTCTTGTCCATCACATCATTCTCCTAATGATGTGATCCCGTTGATCAAATGACAACTCATGTCTATGGCTAGGAAACATAACCATCTTTGATCAATGAGCTAGTCTAGTAGAGGCATACTAGGGACACTCTGTTTTGTCTATGTATTCACACATGTACTAAGTTTCCGGTTAATACAATTCTAGCATGAATAATAAACATTTATCATGATATAAGGAAATATAAATAACAACTTTATTATTGCCTCTAGGGCATATTTCCTTCAGTCTCCCACTTGCACTAGAGTCAATAATCTAGCTCACATCGCCATGTGACCAACACCCGAAGGGTTTACTAGAGTCAATAATCTAGTTCACATCGTTGTGTGATTAATACCCAAGAGTAATAAGGTGTGATCATGTTTTGCTTGTGAGAGAAGTTTAGTCAACGGGTCTGTCACATTCAGATCCGTATGTATTTCGCAAATTTCTATGTCTACAATGCTCTGCATAGAGCTACTCTAGCTAATTGCTCCCACTTTCAATACGCATCCAGATTGATACTTATAGTCATCTGGATTTAGTGTCAAAGCTTGCATCGGCGTAACCCTTTACGACGAACTCTTTATCACCTCCATAATCGAGAAACATTTCCTTAGTCATCCAATTACTAAGGATAATTTTGACCGTTGTACAGTGATCTACTCGTAGATCACTATTGTACCTCCCTGTCAAACTCATGGCAAGGTACACAACGTGTTTTGTACACAGCATGGCATACTTTATAGAACCTATGGCTGAGGCATAGGGAATGACTTTCATTCTCTCTATATTTTTCTGCCGTGGTCTGGCTTTGAGTCTTACTCAACTTCACACCTTACAAGTCAGGCAAGAACTCCTTCTTTGACTGATCCATTTTGAACTACTTCAAAATCTTATCAAGGTATGTACTCATCGAAAGTCTTATCAAGCGTCTTGATCTATCTCTATAGATCTTGATGCCCAATATGTAAGCAGCTTCACCAAGGTCCTTCTTTGAAAAACTCCTTTCAAATACTCCTTTATGCTTTCCAGAAAATTCTACATCATTTCCGATCGACAATATGTCATTCACATATACTTATCAGAAAGGTTGTGGTGCTCCCACTCACTTCTTGTAAATACAGGCTTCACCGTAAGTCTGTATAAATCTATATGCTTTGATCAACTTATCAAAGTGTATATTCCAACTCCGAGATGCTTGCACCAGTCCATAGATGGATCGCTGGAGCTTGCACATTTTGTTAGCACCTTTAGGATTGACAAAACCTTCTGGTTGCATCATATACAAGTCTTCTTTAATAAATCCATTAAAGAACGCAGTTTCGTTATCCATTTGCCAAATTTCATAAAATGTGGCAATTGCTAACATGATTCGGACAGACTTAAGCATCGCTACGGATGAGAAAATCTCATCGTAGTCAACACCTTGAACTTGTTGAAAACCTTTCGCAACAAGTCGAGCTTTATAGACAGTAACATTACCATCAGCGTCAGTCTTGCTCTTAAAGATCCATTTATTTTCAATGGCTTGCCGACCATCGGGCAAGTCAACCAAAGTCCATACTTTGTTCTCATACATGGATCCCATCTCAGATTTCATGGCTCAAGCCATTTTGCGGAATCTGGGCTCATCATCGCTTCCTCATAGTTCGTAGGTTCATCATGGTCTAGTAACATGATTTCCAGAACTGGGTTGCCGTACCACTCTGGTGCGGAACGTACTCTGGTTGATCTACGACGTTCAGCAGAAACTTGATCCGAAGTTTCATGATCATCATCATTAACTTCCTCACTGATTGGTGTAGGAATCACTGGAACTATTTTCTGTGATGTACTACTTTCCAATCCGGGAGAAGGTACAATTACCTCATCAAGTTCTACTTTCCTCCCACTCACTTCTTTCGAGAGAAACTCCTTCTCTAGAAAGGATCCACTCTTAGCAATAAAGACTTTGCCTTCGGATCTGTGATAGAAGGTGTACCCAACAGTTTCTTTTGGGTATCCTATGAAGATTTACTTCTCCGATTTGGGTTCGAGTTTATCATGTTGAAACTTTTTCACATAAGCATCGCAGTCCCAAACTTAAAGAAATGACAGCTTAGGTTTCTCGTCAAACCACAGTTCATACGGTGTCATCTCCACGGATTTAGATGGTGCCCTATTTAACGTGAATGTAGCTGTCTCTAATGCATAACCCTAAAAGCGATAGTGGTAGATCGGTAAGAGACATCATCGATCGCACCATATCTAATAAAGTACGGTTATGATGTTCGGACACACCATTACACTGTGGTGTTCCAGGTGGCGTGAGTAGTGAAACTATTTCACATTGTTTTTACTGAAGGCCAAACTCGCTAACTCAAATATTTTATCTCTACGATCATATCGTTGAAACTCTTATTTTCTTGTTACGATGATTCTCCACTTCACTCCGAAATTCTTTGAACTTTTCAAATGTTTCAGACTTATGCTTCATTAAGTAGATATACCCATATCTGCACAAATCATCAGTGAAGGTCAGAAAATAACGATACCCGCCGCGAGCTTCAACACTTATTGGTCCACATACATCTGTATGTATGATCTCCAACAAATCTGTTGCTCGCTCCATTGTTCCGGAGAACGGAGTTTTAGTCATCTTGCCCATGAGGCATGGTTCGCAAGCACCAAGTGATTCATAATCAGGTGATTCCAAAAGTCCATCACTATGGAGTTTCTTCATGCGTTTTACACCAGTATGACCTAAATGGCAGTGCCACAAATAAGTTGCACTATCATTATTAACCTTGCATCTTTTGGCTTCAATATTATGAATATGTGTATCACACGATCGAGATCCAACAAACCATTTTCATTGGGTGTATGACCATAGAAGGTTTTATTCATGTAAACAGAACAACAATTATTCTCTAACTTACATGAATAACCGTATTGCAATAAACATGATCAAATCATATTCATGTTCAACACAAACACCAAATAACACTTATTCAGGTTCAACACTAATCTCGAAAGTATAGGGAGTGTACGATGATGATCATATCAATCTTGGAACTACTTCCAATACACATCGTCACTTCATCCTTTAACTAGTTTCTGTTCATTATGCAACTCCTATTTCGAGTTACTACTCTTTAGCAACTAAACCAGTATCAAATACCGAGGGGTTGCTATGAACACTAGTAAAATACACATCAATAATCTGTATATCAAATATACCTTTGTTCACTTTGCCATCCTTCTTATCCGCCAAGTATCTAGGGCAGTTCCACTTCCAGTGACCATTTCCTTTGCAGTAGAAGCACTTAGTTTCAGGCTTGAGTTTAGCTTTGGGTTTGTTCATGGGAGTGACAACTTGCTTGTCATTCTTCTTGAAGTTCCCCTTCTATCCCTTTGCCCTTTACTTGAAACAAGTGGTCTTGTTAACCATCAACACTTGATGCTCTTTCTTGATTTCTACCTTCGCCGATTTTAGCATCGCGAAGAGCTCGGGAATTACTTTCGTCATCCCATGCATATTATAGTTCATCACGAAGTTCACTAACTTGATGATAGTGACTAGAGAACTTTGTCAATTACTATCTTATCGGGAAGATTAACTCCCACTTGATTCAAGCAATTGCAGTACCCAGACAATCTGAGCACATGCTCACTGGTTGAGCTATTCTCCTCCATCTTGTAGGCAAAGTACTGTCAGAGGTCTCATACCTCTCGACACGGGCATGAGTATGAAATACTAATTTCAACTCTTGGAACATCTTATATGCTCCATGGCATTCAAAACGTTTTTGAAGTCCCGATTCTAAGCCGTAAAGTATGGTGCACTAAACTATCAAGTAGTCATCATATCGAGCTTTTGTCAAAACGTTCATAACGTCTGCATCTGCTCCTGCAATAGGTCTGTCACCTAGCGGTGCATCAAGGACATAATTCTTCTGTGCAGCAATGAGGATAATCCCCAGATCACGGAACAATTCCGCATCATTGCTACTAACATCTTTCAACTTAGTTTTCTCTAGGAACATATAAAAATAAACGAGGAGCAACATCGTGAGCTATTGATCTACAACATAGATATGCTAATACTACCAGGACTAAGTTCATGATAAATTAAAGTTCAATTAATCATATTACTTAAAGAACTCCCACTTAGATAGACATCCCTCCGATCATCTAAATGATCACGTGATCCAAATCAACTAAACCATGTCCGATCATCACGTGAGATGGAGTAGTTTCAATGGTGAACATCTTATGTTGATCATATCTACTATATGATTCACACTCGACCTTTCGGTCTCCAGTGTTCCGAGGCCATATCTGCATATGCTAGGCTCGTCAAGTTTAACCTGAGTATTCCGCGTGTGCAAAACTGGCTTACACCCGTTGTATTTGAACGTAGAGCTTATCACACCCGATCATCATGTGGTGTCTCGGCACGACGAACTTTCGCAACGGTGCATACTCAGGGAGAACACTTATACCTTGAAATTTAGTAAGGGATCATCTTATAATGCTACCGTCGTTCTAAGCAAAATAAGAAGCATAATAAGATAAACATCACATGCAATCAAAATATGTGACATGATATGGCCATCATCATCTTGTGCTTTTGATCTCCATCTCCAAAGCACCGTCATGATCACCTTCGTCACCGGCGCGACACCTTGATCTCCATCGTAGCATCGTTGTCGTCTCGCCAACTATTGCTTCTACGACTATCGCTACCGCTTAGTTATAAAGTAAAGCAATTACATGGCGATTGCATTTCATACAATAAAGCGACAACCATATGGCTCCTGCCAGTTGCCGATAACATTACAAAACATGATCATCTCATACAAAACCGTATAACTCATCATGTCTTGACCATATCACATCACAACATGCCCTGAAAAAACAAGTTAGACGTCCTCTACTTTGTTGTTGCAAGTTTTACGTGGCTGCTACGGGCTTAGCAAGAACCGTTCTTACCTACGCATATAAAACCACAACGATGTTTCGTCAAGTATGTGTTGTTTTAACCTTCACAAGGACCGGGCGTAGCCACACTTGATTCAGCTAAAGTGAGAGAGACAGACACCCGCCAGTCACCTTTAAGCAACGAGTGCTCGTAACGGTAAAACCAGTCTTGCGTAAGCGTACGCGTAATGTCGGTCCGGGCCGCTTCATCTCACAATACCGCCGAAGCAAAGTATGACATGCTGGTAAGCAGTATGACTAGTATCGCCCACAACTCATTGTGTTCTACTCGTGCATATCATCTACGCATAGACCTGGCTCTGATGCCACTGTTGGGGAACGTAGTATTTTAAAATTTTCCTACGATCACGCAAGATCTATCTACCAGATGTATAGCAACGAGAGGGAAGAGTGTGTCTACGTACCCTCGTAGACCGGGAGCGGAAGCGTCAAGTGACGCGGTTGATGTAGTCGAACTTCTTCACGATTCAACCGATCAAGCACCGAACGTACGGCACCTTCACGTTCAGCTTGATGACGTCCCACGAGCTCTTGATCCAGTTGAGCTTCACGGGAGAGTTTCGTCAGCACGACGGCGTGGTGACGGATATGATGTATTCATCGGCGCAGGGCTTCGCCTAAGCTCCACGACGGTATGACCGAGGTGTGTTTCTGTGGAGGGGGGCACCGCACACAGCTGGAACAATTCAACTTATGTGTCTTTGGGTGCCCCCCTGCCCCCGTATATAAAGGAGCAAGGGGGGAGGCCGGCCGGCCCTTGTTTGGTGCGGCTAGAGGAGCAATCCTACTAGGAATAGGATTGCAATCCTATTCCTAGTAGGAATCACCAAAGAAGGAAGAGAGGGAAAGGAAAAGAGGGAGAGGTGGCGCCCCCCAATCCTAGTCCAACTAGGAACCCTAGGTGGGGCACCGGCCAGCCCTATGGGCTGCCTCTCTCTTTCCCTTAAGGCCCACTATGGACCATCCCCCTTCGTAGGGGGTTCCGGTAACCCCCTCCGGCAATCCCGTAAAATCCGAAACTTTTCCGGAACACTTCCGGTGTCCGAATATAGTCGTCCAATATATCAATCTTTATGTCTCGGACATTCCGAGACTCCTCGTCATGTCCGTGATCTCATCCGGGACTCCGAACTACCTTCGGTACATCAAAACTCATAAACTCATAATACCGATCGTCATCAAACGTTAAGCGTGCGGACCCTACGGGTTCGAGAACTATGTAGACATGACCGAGACTCATCTCCGGTCAATAACCAATAGCGGAACCTGGATGCTCATATTGGCTCCTGCATATTCTACGAAGATCTTTATCGGTCAAAACGCATAACAACATACGTTGTTCCTTTTGTCATCGGTATGTTACTTGCCCGAGGTTCGATCGTCGGTATCTCTATACCTAGTTCAATCTCGTTACTGGCAAGTCTCTTTACTCATTCCGTAACACATCATCTCGTGACTAACTCATTAGTCTTTTGCTTGCAAGGCTTATTGTGATGTGTGTTACCGAGAGGGCCCAGAGATACCTCTCCGACACTCGGAGTGACAAATCCTAATCTTGATCTATGCCAACACCACGAACACTTTCGGAGACACCTGTAGAGCATCTTTATGATCACCCAGTTACGTTGTGACGTTTGATAGCACAGAAGGTGTTCCTACGGTATTCGGGAGTTGCATAATCTCATAGTCATAGGAACATGTATAAGTCATGAAGAAAGCAATAGCAGTAAAACTAAACGATCATAGTGCTATGCTAACGGATGGGTCTTGTCCATCACATCATTCTCCTAATGATGTGATCCCGTTGATCAAATGACAACTCATGTCTATGGCTAGGAAACATAACCATCTTTGATCAATGAGCTAGTCTAGTAGAGGCATACTAGGGACACTCTGTTTTGTCTATGTATTCACACATGTACTAAGTTTCCGGTTAATACAATTCTAGCATGAATAATAAACATTTATCATGATATAAGGAAATATAAATAACAACTTTATTATTGCCTCTAGGGCATATTTCCTTCAAGGGTATGGTCCAAACACTTTGTGGATGTTGGAGAGGTAGGTCCTCAAAACAAATGAGGGTCCTCCTAGAATGCCCTGCACGACAGACTCCACCTGTCGCCACCTCGCCCCCAAGAGGCCGAGGCGGACACTAGCACGAAAGGTTGCCTCTCCATCGACCGAGGCCGCCGCCTTGGACCTAGAGCCCTCAGCGAGAGTGCGAACCTGGAAGATCCTTACTTTCCACTTCACTGACAACCATGCGGCGAATCGGTGGTCCCTTCTAGTTGTGATGAGAGTGAGCAAAGGGAGGGAAGAGAGATCGCGACGGGTCCAGGGTATTCGCCACCCGAGTCGCCCTTGCAGGTAAGATGCGAGGACCAGGAGGATATCCTTTTTGGTCACTATAGGTCTTGATTTTCTTCCAAGACATTTCAACCGTGAATAAACTTTTTGGCAAACTGAAACTCTTGCGAGGGTTGTGGCGTAGGTCTTTTCAGCCATATTGTGCTCAATGGTATTAGGCTTCATGCACATATTTCATATTCTAATGTTTGTTCAGTAAATGCTTTGGAGAACATCGTGATATGAAAAGAAATTACTAAGACAATAAATAGTTTATGCGGATTTTGTTTTCATCAGGGTCTTTATTGTCCATATTTATAGGCACGCGCTACACGTTGGCCGGCTTAAGCAGTGATCGGATCGACTGCCCGCAGAGCCGTTCGACCCCGCACGCAATAACCATCCGATGTGGGGTAGTTCAGTTGTGGTGTTGGGTTTGCAACATGAGCTAAGTTGTGCTTGGGGTTTGCAACCATGTTACGCTCGCTTTGCAGGCCCGTTCAACTGCGGTTTATGATTTGCAATAGGAGTCATGTTGCACACATGGCGTTGCACCATGACCAATGTTGTGCTCACTTGGTAGGCCAGTTCAGTTGTAATTTTGGATTGCAACATGACCCATGTTGTGAAGCTCCTTTGCAACAAAAATAATGTTGTGAAGCTCCTTGAGTTGTCATTGTGGTATGGAGGACTATTTCGTGGGTGTCGCACGAACAAAAACCGATGATGCTGGGAAGGGGTGGAGAGAGGAGGGAGATGCTGTCAACGGTGGCGATACAGGTAGTTGTCATCACACCTTCTTGTTTGCAGTAACATTGGTGCAACAAGATGCAACAAGAAGTTCTCACGCCGCCCTTCATTTGCAGCAACGCAGATTGTTGTTGCGGGATGCTACATGTAGTGGTTGCCGTTGTCCCCTCTGCTCATAGCATCGCTGCTTGCGTCACCATGGGAAACCACTCTTCTCAAGCATTATGAATGGGAAGGGAATAGAGACGACCGGGGGAAATGTGCGGAGGAGTGGCTTAATCAGAATATGTAAGGCCGAGAAGTGGTATGAGGGCATGTGATGAGCGAGGGACACGATTAACATGAATGAGCGGATCAGTTGGGCGAGGGAAGGTTTTCCCTGAAGTTATTGTGTGTGCCACTTAATTATCCATTTTTTTGTATTGTATTGTGGCATATTGTGGGCCAAATTCACAGTTTGACATTTTTTCGTTAGTTTAGCACGATCTGATCCACCCTATCTGCAGAAGTTGTTCGGATCTGATCCTTTTTCTATCGCCATTGTCTAGGGCGGTAGGTTGTGTAGCCTTTGGCGGTAGGACTTACCTGCACCGTCACCTTTGTTTTTTTAAAAGGACCCTGCTGCCACAGTCTATGGTGGTAGGATGTTTTACCGTACCGCCATAGGCTATGGCGGTAGGGTCCTTTTTGCAAAAAATAAATATTTTATTGCATGTGTGCCCTTATTATAATTACATGCATACCCCTACTGCCAAAGACTGCTACCCTACCGCCAAAGGCAATGATGGTAGAAAAAGGGTCAGATCTGGAAAAAATTTGCACATAGGGTCAAATTGTGCTTGTGTAATGAAAAAGGGTCAAAATAGTCAATTTGGCCCATATTGTGTATTAGGATGGTCTCAATGGGAATATCATTAGTACCATGCATGCCAATTAGGAATTTTTGCTTATGTGGTACATAATTAAATAAGAAAAGAGAGAGTTGAGTATCATAATATGATACCGTATCATATTAAATGATGTAAGTATAATAAGGTGACATAAGCAGGCTATAAGGACTAAAATATTATATCTTTGCTTAGTTTGAGAAGAGTGAAGGAAAGCGGGATGCATAATAAGAGCTGGCTATAACATGAGACCCAAGATACTTTGTTAGTTTGTAAGGTGGGCCAACTATTAATAAAGTAGTACAAGTTTAAAACTTACTATTGTACAAGTCGGTTATTAGGTTGACTATATATAACATGGCAATTTCTTATAGCAGATTATTGGAAGCATTATTAACCATGCTTGTATGTGTTTTGCATGACAATAAATGAGACTACCAGGATATCAAGTTATGATACTAAGCATTGTGAATGTAGTATTATACACTAGTATCATATGCATGCTACCAGTACATTATTTCTCATTGTGACCAGTCTTAGGTTGCTTAAAAAAATGAAATTCGAACACATAGTATTTAAATAGAAAAAAATAGACACGCATACATACATATTCACACAACTCTTTCTCTCAATGTATTGGTCATCTCAGCAGAGAAGACTCTTCGCCGCTTGGTCAGCTGGCGACCGTATACAATAATACAAGCGATGAGTCAAACCGCAGCAGGTAACAACTAAAAAGGTTTGGTGCTATCACGACGTCACTGTCATGCGGGCCAACTTTTTCAAACTTTTGTTGCCCAAATTTCATTTATTTGTTTTTGCTTGGAATATGCTTAAACAATGAGGAGAAAACCCGTATAAACCCAGAGTTTGAATAGTGCTTAAATAGCAGTCAACAATAACGTGTATTGAAAAACATATACACCCGAAAACTCAACATTTACGCGCTACCGGTGCCAACAATTACAAAACGCACGTGCTCATCTGCCTTGCTCCATCAAACTTGAATGCGTCTGTTGAATGAATGCCAGTGCATAATTCTACATGTGCTCTTTCGCCGAACGGGCTGTTGCACGTACGTCAGTTAAAAATTATCGACCGGTTTTGGGCGATTAGGCTGGTGAACTATCGTGATCAATGCTTACGTTCAAGGGGTTCGCTCAAGATCTACGTGACGGTGTGACGCTTACGTTCTAGGACGCGGAGTACCTGAAAAATGAATTCACGTCGACTGCTTAGAGCGATCAATACCAACAGAGATCTTCTTACGTACGTAGAAAATTAGGAAATCGATGACTTCTTTGTTTGTGCAGAAGGCAATCGCTTTCGAGATCGATCGCATCAGTACCACGAAATGTCTGTGCCCTGTTTTTCTCCCTACGCTGCAGTTGATCGCAGCACGCGTAAATCGAACAGGCCATAGTTTCCCGCCACCTTCTTCCCCAGTTCCCCTACCTCTGCATGCATATAAGCCACGCACCAGGATGGCAGGAGATTCAACACCGGCGAGAGGGGAGGAGAACCAAGTGCCCAAGTACGTGTAGTCGGCCATGAAAGGCAACAAGGCGAGGCTGCTCTGCGCGCTGCTGCTGGTGCTGCTCTGCGCCGCCGCGTCTTTCCAGGGCGCGTGCTGCCGCGGCGGAGGGGGCGGCGGAGGGAGGGGTGGAGGCGGGAGGGGCGGCGGCGGGTGGAACGGCGGCGGGCGTACAGCAGGGTCGCGCGGGAGCAGCGCCGCCGGCGAGCCACTTGCGCACGGAGTCTGGACGGTCTCCGGTGCCGCCGCCACCCTCGTGGCCGCGGCGATCCTTTGGTGAGCTGTGCTGGCATGATACGTAGTACGTCGTCTCGTAGATGGCTGGCTTAATGTGTAAATGTCAGTGCTTTGGACACAAGCTTGTAGAAATTAGAATGTTCAGTTTAAGGACTTCGTCAAAGATTCATTCAAACAACCCACAAATGCTGAATTGTCATTAGTTGGGTTGGTTGGGACCTTGGGATGATAGCCGTGTTGATTTTTCTTTACCGGACTGCGTTGTGTATCTGTAGGCCGTCGGCCCTTGTATGAGTGATATCTCCATTGATCGGAATTTTTTCAAGATCTGACATTTTTTTTTATCTGGGGTCGATGACGGTAGAGTTATAACTATCTACCGCTGAGGTCCTTAACGGTAGGGTCTTACGCCCTACCATAAAAAATTGAAAGCATCAAATACAATGCTTGCACCAGCTTACCGCCGGCTAGGCACCTTGGCGGTACAACTGCACAGGCTATCGCAAGCCTGTTTGACGCTAGGGCTGCTATGCATTGACGTGGATAAGTTGCCTACCGTCAGGGACCTTGGTGATAGGTTGGTGTACCCTACCGTCATCGACCCCGGCGTTAGGAAAATTGGCAGATTTCAAAAGAAAAATCGAACCAGGGTCAGATTTGGGTTAACTTTTGAGAAAGGGTCGAAACACCAAATTTGGTCGCTGCATGATGCATGTAACGTCAGGCATGAGCATTTTCCTTTCTTGGTTCTTCAAAAAGGCTACACCGTGTACCCAGAAGAATGACCTCGATGTATAGGAAATACTCCTTGGTTCCTGGGAGTATATAAACCAAGGAAAAAAATAGCGCGCTACAGCAAAATAGCGCCAACCTCTAAATATGCTATTAGCGTGCTATATCGTGATATACCGTGCTATTAGTGAGACATTGTACACCGATATATTTAGCGAGATAATTCTCAATACGCTATAGCGTGCTATTAGCGACGCTATAGCGCGCTATTTTTTTCAGTGATATAAACTCTATATGAAAAAAATACAAAATGGTTAAACAGGTTTTGAAGTTTTTCTGGAATAAACGTGGCTCTTTTTTGCACTAGTATATAAAGTTTCGCGAATAAAAACCCAACAATGACTTCAGGGCAGAAAAACAATTTTTTTTTGCTATTATAGACCACTATCAACACTATTTTGGCCGGGGTTTCTATGTCTTTTTGGAAAAGATGCTAACGTTTTCTTTTTTCTTCTTGTGGTTTCTTTATAAGTACAATGAAAGTCCAAGTTTATTTCAATAGTATTTTTAGATTTTTCTGACCTTTTATTTAAGTACTATTTTTTATATAGGGCGAGAATGCCTTTTCAGAGCCCGGCCTCCATGGAGGCCATTTTAAAATTAAAAATTCATATTTTTCAGTTTCAAAAAATTCTAAAAAAAATTGTATGAGTATACAAGGATGTGATGTGTATGTCTGTAAAATTTCAGGATGAAATACCTTGAGATGCGATATGTGTAAAAAGAAAAAAATTATGGACTTTTGGGATGAATAGTATCATGTGTTAAAAAGTCATAGATTTGTCTTTTTTGCATAACCCTCATTTCAACGTATTTCGTACGGAAAATTTACACACATGTGTGTTATGCCTCCATGTATGTCTGTATTTTTTTAGAATTTTTAGAATTATATGTTTGGAGCCAAATGTCTGATTTTGTATCAGTTTTATCTAACATGTTTCCTTTGACAAGATCTTTGAGACAAGAACAATGTTGACTGCGTTGTGGAAATTCATTTTTTTGTATACTTGACTTGGAACATGATGCATGGGTGAGTTTTTAAACAGGAAAGTTGATGAGGAATTACTTACCTAAGAACTTAATATGGAGGACATGTCTTGGTAAACTGAACGAACCACAATTGCCAAGTTCATAAATGTTGCAGTTAAATTTCAGAATAGGAAAATTAATAATTAGGAAACATAGTCAACATTGGTCTAGTTTGGAACTTCATACCAAAACAGAGGCAATGGTCAAATCTGATCCAAATTTGGACATGAAATTCAGAATATATAACGCGACGTTCTTTTGCATTAAGAGATTGTGCATACAAAAATAAAAGGCACATGACAACCTCTGCGTCCCTCTGCGAAGGGCCTATCTTTTACTTTTCAGTATTTACTTTTATGCAAGAGTCAATAGTATGCATTCTCATCTCAGCCTCAATTATTCTCTAGTGGCAAGCATCATGTGGTGGGCAAAGATGTAGGAACATATGACCAGTCAAATATATTTGATCATGAACTATTATTGTTGACAATTATCTCTATGATAAATGAGTTGGGCGGCGAAACATTAAGCTCTATCTTTCACTGTGTTCGATGGATGCCATTTGTTCTAAAAATATGTTTTGAGTACTAGAAATGGTAGAAAACCACATGATGATTGAGTATGTGGAGCTCTTACTTAGACTTTGATGAATAAGTTGAATTACAATTGTTTGGTGACTAAGAACATAGGTTGTTAAGTTTCAAGACAAGGCATTGTTTGGACCATAACCATAACATGTGAATTGATTGCTACTTTATCATGATGAGTTTTATGAGAAAGATTTGATGTTATAATGCTAGGAAAAGTGATTGAAATTATCCTTGATCAAAGTTATGCACTTTGCTAGCATTCACCACTTCGTAAATTATTTCTTTTATCATTCACCTACTCGAGGACGAGTAGGGATTACGCTTGGGGATGCTGATACGTCTCCAACGTATCTATAATTTATGAAGTATCCATGCCATGTTTACAACATTTTAGTTGGTTTTGGTATGATTTAAATTAAACTAATCCGAACTGACGTCATTTCAAGCAGAATTATCGTGCCGTTGCTTTTTGGTATGATTTAAATTAAACTAATCCGAACTGACGTCATTTCTCAGAATTGGACGAGTTTTTTGATGATTTTTTGGGAGAAAGGGAAATAATGGAGCAAAGAACCACCAGATGGGGGTCCCTGCTTCCGACAAGACACTAGGGCGCGCCAGCCCCCCTAGCGCGCCCTGGTGGGTGGTGGGCCCCCTGAAGCCCATCTTCGCGTGAAAACGACGCCAAAAAATCCCATAAATACATAACACCCCCCCCCCCAAATAACCCTAGATCATAAGTTTCGTCACCGCAAGCCTCTATAGCCATGGAAAAATGATTTGGACCCTCTTCCGGCACTGCCAGAGGGGTAAATCATCACCGGAGGCCATCTTCATCATCCCGACGGCCACCATGATTAGGAAGGAG
>LR738709.1:607848521-607876497 GCA_902687465.1 Secale cereale | reverse complement strand
TCTCTCTCTCTCTCTCTCTCTCTCTCTCTCTCTCTCTCTCTCTTGTGTTCTTGAGATGGCATGGTCTTGATGTATCACGGGCTTTGTAAATATAGTTGGATCATATGGTGTTTCTCCCTCTCTATCTTGTTGTGATGAATTGTGTTTTCCCTTTGAAATTTCGTTCTTATCAGATTGAATACTTTTATTGATTTGGGAACACTTGATGTATGTCTTGCTTTGAGTACTCGTGGTGACAATGGGGTATCATATTGATTCACTTGATATGTGTTTTGGCACTCAACTCATGGATTTCCGTAGTGACATTGAGGTAATCTGTGCATAGGGGTTGATGCACGCCCTCGTCTTTGTTTCTCCGGTAAAAATTTTGGGGGCACTATTTGAGGTTTTTTGTGTTGAATTGAGTATTATGAATCTGAAATTATTTGATGCATATCGTATAATCAACTCACGGATACTCACGGTGACATTAGAGTATCTAGGTGACATTAGAGTTGGTTGATGTGTATCATATGGTGTTATTTTAGGAGGAACTCTTGATAGATCGATCGGAAAGCATAACTTGATGTTATTTTAGTACGAACTCTTGATAGATCGATCGGAAAGAATAACTTTGAGGTGGTTTCATACCCTATAAACAATTTTTCTTATGTTCTCCGCTAGATAGGAATTTTGGAGTGATTCTTCATCGCACACTGAGGGATGATTATGTGATCCAATTATATTAGCATTGTTGAGAGATTGCACTAGCAAAATTATGGACCCGAGGCCTCATTTTCAAGCATTGCAATACCGTTTGTGCTCACTTTTGTTACTTGTTACCTTGCTATTTTTTATTGTTACTATTACAAAAATCAATATCTATTATCATTGCCACACTTGTATCACCATCTCTTCGCCGAACTAGTGCACCTATACAATTTACCATTGTATTTGGTGTGTTGGGGATACAAGAGATTTTCTATTATTTGATTGCAGGGCTGTTTGAGAGAGACCATCTTCATCGTACGCCTCCTACGGATTGATAAATCTTAGGTCATCCACGTGAGGAAAATTTGCTACTATCTTATAAAACTCTACATTTAAAGGCTCGACACAAGTCTACAAGAACAAATTATGTAGTAGACATCAGAGTCATGAGAACACATGTTCTGGCAATGCCAATTCACTAGGCATGCATGTAGCTCCTTGGCCTCCTTGGATGGATGGACGACGCTTGCTGGTGGATCATGGAGCAATGTGCCCAGCTCCACAGACCATGTCACACAGATTGTGAGTGACACAAATCCTGAATTCATTAAATGAGTCAAATCCCTAACCATCCTCGCAGTTTGGGAACTCTGGCTAGAACGAAATGCACTTTCAACAAAAAAGTTGGTGCGGTGGCCGAAGTGATCAACACAGTACGCAGAGGAGTTGAGTTGTAGCCACAGGCAGGAGCAACATGCCTCGAACAACCATTTGTCAGCCACCAACAGTGATCCGCTGATATTGCAATATTGTGTTTTCATTTTAGGCCCCATACCTGCCTTTTTGTCTTTTTCCAATTTTCTGTGATTCTTTGTGATCCTAGGATCGACACCATGTATTTCATTTCCTGCTGCTTTCTGCTAAGGCATCAATGAAATTCCAACAGTATGCTGGATCATTCAACGAAAAACTCAATACATGACCAAGTATATTAACTCTGGGGTATGTTTCATTTGCAGTACTTGGGACAAGTCTGGATATTCTAGCAATTTGCCCTAGTCAGGCAACTCGAACATTGAGTCAGGAAATGCTCAGGGAGGTTAGAGGCCGCCAAGACGATGTATCCGGAGGCAGTTAGGCGGTCGCAAATTTATAACCCTTGGTTGCCAGCGGCCGTAACTCTCTTCTCCAAGGACCAGCACACAAATCTTTCTCTCATCCGTAGCTTCCGCGTGACCCGGCGGCAGGCAACCAGGCGTGTCGCATGGGAGGCCACAGGACGGGAGCTCTACATCGCGCTAGTGTGGGAGACGGAGGCGGCCATCTGCGGCAGCCGGGTAACCAAAGCGCAGGCGTGGCACTGCGTGCGACAGGGAGAGAGCATGGAAATTTCCGTTACTAGATGACCAGTTGCGCCAAATAGCGCAAAGACCCGTTTAAAACCATGTTCGTGTTGAAAATATTTGCATTTTTTCAATAATCGTATATTTGAGTACATTTGGTAAGAACTTATACCCCTTATTTATAAAGGCAATTAAATGCAAATATTTTCTTAAGGTAATAATGTCACAGATTAGATCATCGGTAGGTCAAGATAGTTGAGTCTACAATTAGGAACTCCGAGTAGCTGTAAACTTGCATTGAAAAAAAAAACACAAGTGACACAATAAAATGTACTTAATACATGAACTCGTGAACATTGTGTACAAACGAAGTTAATAGAAATAGTGGTCAATTACATCATAGGATTTGGTTCTATACTCTTTTGTGTGTATATATCCTGAATGCTACCCGTTTGTGATCAACTCTTTGTCCTTCGAATCAAATGGCACAACTACCGCCCCTTGTGGAAAAAGAAAGGACAGTGTAATACTCATAAATGTAAAAGGAAAACATCATGTGATGCATCTCAACCTGCGCAAAACAATGTAAAAACCATACATGCTATCTACAGTCTCATCGTCTAGCAAAGCATAAGTAGTTGAGGGACCCTGTACAAAAGAATTCACAATTAGCAAGAAAGAAGCATGCCATCAGCTGTCTAGACAACTATAAAACAGTAAGTGGCAAAAGCCCCATCAGAATTAGCATTTGCCATCCAGTTTATGAGCTAAAGTTGAGCATTCACCGGTCGAAAAACATACTCCCTCTGTCCCAAAATTCTTGTCTCAAATTTGTCTACATAGGAAAGTATCTAACACTAAGACGTGACTAGATACATTCGTATTTGGACAAATTGAAGACAAGAATTTTGGGACGGAGAGAGTATTAAGCATCAGCTATGAAACAAACTCTATTTTCCTAATAAGACAACATAGATATGAAGTGGGCAAACTCTATTTTGCCATCCAGTTTATGAGCTAAAGTGGAAAGCTATGGTCACAAATGCATAAATAAACAATATAGAAAATTAGTTAAACAGATTTTGTTTTTTCCCTTGAAATACCTAAAGGAGCATGCTAATTCCACGTGTGCTTTGAAAAAAGTACAATGTATTACTTGTTTTAGTCGTGGGAAACACATTCTGCCTTATAGCCTTTGATAATAAGATGGACATAGTTTTGAAAAGTATGTGCATTTTTAGAAGCATGTGTATTTTGAAGTAATTTCCTGTGTGAGCAAGGATGCATAGTAAAAAATATATGGCCTTGTATATAAAAAAACAGAGAAGGAAAAGCAATCAAAAAGGAAAAAAATACAATGGAGCATAATAGAACCCTTGTAAGCATCTCAGGCGGAAGTAATAGGCCTGTGAACGCAGTAGAAGACCAGCGTGCAGGGTAGCCTGCTCATAGGCGTGCATAAAACAACATTACACCGCGTTCCATGAGAAAGCCCTCGGTGTCACCCCCTCTGGGGCGGTGTGAAGACACTATCAAAGACCACTATCTTGCTCCCTCCATATGCTCTAGATGACCAGAGAGATAAAAGTGTTCCTAGTTTTCTTTTGCTCACCCTGCATTCTTGACCAAGCATCCTGCCACCAGGCCCTGAGGGCAAGATTAATATGAGTGACCTCGTTTCACTGAATGTACATTGACAACATACAATTTTTGCAGTTGATATCTAACTAAGACATCTCTTCCCAAATTACCAAGATTAAAAAATTGTTCCGATGGTTAGCACAACAGACGCCAGCCAACATAATGGTCGTCCTAAAATATTGTCGTGCCCAAACATCAAATGAGCGACAACTAACTCTAATTGTTCAGGGCAAAAGACAACACAACATGTGAATTGCACACGATCCCTGTACTTTTATTTTGGTTGCAAGATTTTCACATTCGTACAAAATTCAGAAGTTTAGATACAGAAAAATTTATCAAAAGTGCAACAAAGTCACTTCAGGTGAATGATTAAATCGACGATTTTTCTTTTCTAATCAAACCATGCAGTCTACACAAACTATTTGAGAAGCAATTGAATTATTAGAAATATAAGACAGTGAGAAACAGAACAGAAACATACAGCATGCAGGAACGTCCTGTGTCCGTCGACTCGTCGGCATTCTTCAGGTTCAGCAAATTAGCAGGATGGTTGCACGTATAAAACTATTTGAGCTGCTGGTTGCGCTCATATGGATCCGTCTCCAGCGAGCTTGCTAGGGTACGGAGATCCTTCTCTCCCGTGACCGTGAGTCACTCGTTGCCGGGGCTGCCATCGACCATGGCTGTAGGAGGTCACCGGGGTGGGTCTCTTCTCTATCAGATCTGAGACAAACCATACAAAATTATGAATCGTACTACAAAATGACCCCCCCCCCTATAGCAATGCATTACTATCGTGCAAGGGCTTGATCGACTATAGTGTAGCCTGCTCATAAACAGCCAAACAGGCTCGACATGCACAACCCCAGAAAAACGTCGCCGCCATGGAGGCCCGTCCCGAGCTCGCTTCGCCTCGCCGCCATATATGCAGTCAAGATGAATGGATCAAAGAGATGAGGTATTACATTGGGGATCACATCTTCGCTGGAGTGAAGCGCATGCCTATGTCACAGTAGCATCTACTCTGATATAAATCAACTTGGCATACCATTTAGAAGGGAGTGAAAGACGTGCTTCAGCTACCGAGAGTTGGTGTTCAAATGAAATATCAAGTTAGATAATTTAATCCGACTCCTAGGTACTAAACATTTATACATCTTTGAGTCCAGGATATATCAGTATGTAAGAGAAAGACATTACTGTTGTACCCTTTAGATCGCTAGGCTAGATCATATCCGGTTAACCTACCTTCGGTCTGACCAGTGGAGCTTGATCCAGCGCCGGCCATGGTGAAGTAGGGGCCGGTGATGGTAGAGAGATGGCGGCGGTGGTGGCGGTGCTTCCCGTCACTACTGCGAACCCTAGATCGGAAGGGGTTATCGGTGGGGTGTGCGGCTTCGCAACGAACCTCGTGTTGCGAGCCGCCGGCCCCCACCTCTTTATATAGCGCAGTGTGACAGGGGGCCGCCAGCCATAGTGGGCTGGGCGCCCCCGATCAGGGCGCAGATCTAAAGGGCCCGGTGGGCCGTTGGGCCCACGCGGAGGAGATCAACCTAACATTCTCCCCCTTGATCTCAACTTTACTTTTAACCTTATACTTTCTAGTTTATTTGTTTCATCACATATTGGTACATAGAGCATGTTTCATCGTCACGGCTTAATTGCCGATAGAGTCATACAGCTACAACATACGTTTTGTTCAGAAACAAATTCCGTTCCTTTTGGGACTATCCAGGAATCATAGGCTTTCCCTTAAACCCATGCCGGCTAAGTGTTCCTTGAATACATTGGATGGTAAGCCTTTCGTTAGCGGATCCGCAAGCATAAATTTTGTCCTTATATGCTCGAGACTTATAGTGTGATCCTGGATTTTATCCTTCACAACATAATACTTTATCTCTATTGTTTTGCAGCATTACTGATGTCTACACACGCTTCTATTCTTGTAGACTATGTTGGGCCTCCAAGCGCAGAGGTTTGTAGGACAGCAGCAATTTCCCTCAAGTGGATGACCTAAGGTTTATCGAACTCAGGGAAGTAGAGGTTGAAGATGGTCTCTCTCAAGCACCCCTGCAACTAAGATACAAGAAGTCTCTTGTGTCACCAACACACCTAATACAACTAGGAGTTGTATAGGTGCACTAGTTCGGCGAAGAGATGGTAAAATATGGATGATAGGAGTGGCAAAGCAAAGTAATATAAATCTGTAATAAAAAGTGCAGTAAGCAAACAAGTGGTAAACGTGAGCACAAATGGTATTGCAATGGTGGAAACGCCTAGGATTCATACTTTCACTAGTGGCAACTCCCAACAACATTAACATAGTCTAATCACATGATATTTCCCATAAAACATGCAATGGAGACGCACTCGGAGGTCATTCCTTTGTGGTCAAGAGAGGACGAGAATTATGTAGGGCTACAAAAGCACACCTCAAAGTTCGTAGTTCTCAATCTATGGATTTCCCAATGTCACCGCGGCCATCCAAAGAGAGTACCACAATCACCACAACATATCTCAAGCATAGTCAAAGACAAGCACCAAGAGACTCTCAATCTTCAATCAACACACAAAAGAGGAAGTCACTCATGAAAATATTCTTCTAATCCATGTCCAATAGACCGCTGTCACCTTGGTCTCGGGGATTATACTAGATAAAGACAAGTGAGTACATCAATCCAATACATAGAGGAAGGGGAAATATCATGGGATCACCCTAGATTAACATAGCCAATAATCACAACAAAGATCACATCATGGGAGAGAGAATTGACCACATAGCTACTGGTAGAAACCTCAGCCCCGAGGAGGAACTACTCCCGCATCATGGAGGGAGGAAGCAACGTCGATGGAGATGAATCCGGGGGCACTTCCCCGTCCCGACAGGATGCCGGCACAGGAATTCTGGTCCCCAGAAACTTGGTGGCGATGGCGGCGGAGATCGGAATTGCTTCTGGAGAAAAGGGTTCTGGAGTCAGGGTTTTCGCGACGGGAGAATAAATAGGAGGCCAAGTAGGGCACCAGAGGAGGTGGGAGCCCCCCAGGCGGCCCCCCGGCGCGACCAAGGGTGGGGCCGCGCCATCAGGGCGCCTGGGGCCCCTCTGGCCCCCCTCTGGCCCCACTTCTGGCACATGGAAGCTTCTGGAGCGCTGATTTTTTATATATTTTTCCCGGAATTTTTCTAGCAATTTAAGTAATGGGAAAACCTGAAATACAAAAACAGCAGAAAACAGAAACTGGCACTGGGCTGCACTGAGTTAATAGGTTAGTCCAAATATGATCAAAAGTGTATCAAAAGCATAGCAATATCACCCAAAACATGCATGGAGCAAGCAGAAATTATAGATACGTTTGGGACGTATCAACATCCCCAAGCTTAATTCCTGCTCGTCCTCAAGTAGGTAAATGATAACAAGCACAATTTCTGTGGTGACATGCTACCAAAGAGTCTTTCACAATCACATGACAAATGCTTATTGAGATAATGAATCTTTAGTAATTAAGTTGCCTCATGAGAATATCACAAAGAACTGAAAGTTTACAATATGATACTGAAACACCCAATAGATTTGTAGTGAGCACGGTGTGCAAACATGACAAAGTGATACCTCGCTTGCCCTCTTTAGTGAAGCAAAACATAAATGCAGGAGCACCTCCGAAGTTTAAGTGACGACTAGATACAATGATTTCAGAATAAGCGATATCACAATCATGCAGAAGACAATGGTACTTTGGGACAATGCACATTACACTCAGAATGACAATCATGCTCTCAATAGTTGGTGCTTTGAAGAAAGAAGGTGGAGACTCTCGAATCGTGGATTTTGATGGCAAGGTTGAAAACCCGTGGCTGGAAGCAAAGACTAAACAAGTACCAGAGCTCGTGGTTTTTAAAAACGGAGATAAAAAGCTTTTGGGAGGTGCATAATTCGTCAACGAATGCTAGTAGATAACCCAATTACTTCTTATGCTGGACAAGTTTCGAGGAACGGCTCCCACGCGGGGATGATCGCATCCCCTTAATCTCCTTTGTTTATCACTGCTAGAGTTTTTTGATTTCTCATGAACAAAGCGTGAAGGAGGGTTTGTTTGTTGCTATTATCTTTTGTGAGCTGGGCGCACTCATGCCAGTCCCTCCTCGTATTAGGGGTTTGCAGATTAGACATGCAATCCCGGGGTAAAATTTGTCCAACATAAGAGGATCATGAATTACCTACTACTTCCTCATGAGCTAAAATAGAGGCACAAAAGAGAAATGCTTTTGAATAATTTTGAGATGGTACAAGAAAGTCTTTGTTAGGAATGGCAAGTAAATACCATATATAGGAAGGTATGGTGGACTCATATGGCATAACTGGTTTCAAGGATTTTGGATGCACAAGCAGTCAGTCCGCTTAGTACAGGTGAAGGCTAGCAATAGACTGGGAGCGACCAACTAAGAGAGCAATGACGGCCATAATCATGCAGAGCGACAAAGCAAAATTGAATCGGGCATGGAAGTTATATCACTACTCAGAAATTAAAGATCATCAAGGCTTGATAGACTTTCTTTACAGTCTTAAATATGCGTGAGCATATGCCAAGTCAATCAAAATAAATTCTTGGAGGAAGATATCACTAAACCATACCACATCATAGGCAAACAAATCATGCTGGTACTTCAATAACACATTAAGAACCCCCAGCTATTTGAGACTAACCATAAGAAAACATGAACTACTAAGCACCATTATGCACATAGCATTTTTATCATAGACATATCAACCAGTGCCACAGAAGCCAACTCTCTTAACAAGATAAGCATGATAACTCAAGAGAGTTCCAGAAGCAACAACCTAAACAAAAGCTCTTAAAAAGATAAGCATGAAAACTAAGAGCTAAGCATGACAGCAGCTATGAAAAGATAAAGAACACATACAAGAAGATACGCATGCAAGCCTATGTTGTGTTCTACAGTGGAGTGGAGCGTGTTTCTCTCCCAAACAATGAAGGCTAGGATCCAACTTGTTAAGAACAGCAAGTAAAACTAAATAAACTAAAAAGAAAAGAGCAAGACCCTCCAAGCATAGCACATAACGCATGAAGTGATAAAAATATAGTGGAACGAAGGACGAACTGATAATTGTTGATGGAGAAGGGGATGCACGGGGGCATCCCCAAGCTTAGATGCTTGAGTCTCCTTGGATATTTCTTGGGGGTGCATGGGGGCATCCCCAAGCTTGAGCGTTTGACACTCCTGAATCTTCTTTTATCATCTTCCCTCGCACACTTGAAAACTCCCTTCATACATAACTCATCATAATCTGATTAGAGAGGTTAGTACCCACAATAAAATAATTTTTCTCTACTGGAAACAAAGATATTCTTGAAGGTCTACTGTTTCTCAAGATCGCCAAAAAGTTTTTGCAAAGAAAAAGCAAGCTTAAGGTCTGCAAAACGAAGAAAAGGCAAAACAGGGCAGAATCTGTGAAAAACAGACCAGCAGGTAGTAAATAATTTTTTTGGGGTACTTCTGCAACTCAAATCAAAAAACTCAGAACGGACGCTCGAAAGCCAATTGTATAGAGCATGCTGTAAAAAAAATTCAGATCAAAAAGATGATCTGGTGATTTTATTCAAATTTTTTCTTTCCAAGGACAGAATCTGTTTTCTGGACATCATGTCACAACTTTTGAACTTTCTTGCAATCAGAGGCTAAAATTGGCACAAAGCTGAAAAATAAAGATACAATGATGTTGCTACAGTAGTAACAAACATCAAGACCACTAAAAACTGAAAGAACAAACTGAAAGCAAAGATAACAAGGGTTGTCTCCCTAGAGCTCTTTCTTTATAGCCATAAAGATAGGCTTAAGACTTTAATGATGCTCTCGTAGGAATAAGAGTTGAAGAACAAAAGAGAGCATCAAGAAGCAAATACCAAACACATTTAAGCCTAACATGCTTCCTATGCATAGGAATATTGCAATAGAATAATTCATTGAAGCACAAAGCAATAAGCATAGGAAGACAAAACAAGTGCAGCTTCAAAACCTTCAACATAAAGAGAGGGAACTTGATATTATTGAAATATCTATAAGCATATGTTCCCTTCTCATAATAATTTTCAGTGGGATCACGAATAAACTCAACAATATAAGCATCACATAAAGCATTGTTACCATGATCCACATGCAAAAAGGTACTCTTACTCTCCACATAAGCAAAATCTTTCTCATTGGTAATAGTGGGAGTAGGACTATCATAAACAACTTGAACACTATAGATTAATTGTGTATTAGGAAGATGGTGTTCAACAAGGGAGTAATTCCCTCCATGATTATGACAAGTTTCATAAGGATAATTTCTCCTTATGTCATAGGTACCTTTATAATCACTATAGATTGGAGTTATAACATCATCATAGTAGAGAAGAGCATTATCATTGCTAACAACTATATTTGTAAACATGTTGTCTTTATTCTTACTAGCAAAAGAATTATCAATTATCACATCACTAGTGGGTAAAGGATTTGCAATCTTATCATCCCCAAGCTTAGAGCTTTCCATATCATCACTTTCAGAGTTGGTACCAAAAAGATTTTCAAGATCATAAGTAGCATTATCATCATTTTCCCAATCACAATAAGTAACATGCATATCATAATCAAAATAATCTTCAATAGTACCTACGGACATATCATCAAGATGATAATTAAGGCAATAAACTTTACCTTCTTCTTTAAACTTACAACCGTTAGGATAAAAGTTGATGGGAGGAATATGCTCAGGCCAGGTTGATACCCATTCTTCTTCCTTCTTGCTCCTCTTCCTCCTCCTCTTCTTTTTATTCTTCTTCACCTTAGGAGGGAGTGGTTGGAGATGAAGCTTCTCCACATATCCTGGTTTATCATTAGAAACAATAGGGGAAACTTGGGAGAAACTCTCCTTTTTATTAGCAGAAATATAAGAGACATTTTTATACTTTGGTAAAGTTCCCTCCTTTCTAATCTTACTTATGTAATCATTTTTATGGCAATTAACAACACAATAGAGATGGCAATTTTGCAAAGTGTTTTTTATTCCTATGGCATTAACATCTAGCCAAGAAGTCTTTTCTGATAACTCTTCACACATCAAAAATAACATAAGCTCATCATAACGATCAGGGGTGATCATGTTATCATACAACTGGTTAACAGTTATGTTTTGAAAGTGCACGCATTGAAAATTAAAGTGACCCTCTATACAGCAAAGTTCACAAGTAAAAGGATAAAGGTCACACAATTCTCTAGCAATTTCATTTAAATCTTTGACCCAAGTGATTGTTCTTTCATGCTTATGTTGCTTACAATACTTCTCTTCTTCAATCATAGGCCTTTCACAAGGTCTATCCACTCCACAAAAATTAACATGCTTATATAAAACTTCATTTTTAGGAATTGGATCATGCATGTTGCAATCATCATGAACAATTTCATTTTCTTTGCAAATCTCTTTAAAAGGTTCATGATGCTTGATCCAATCCTCCTTAGGCATATTAAGATGTGAAGCAAAAGATTTGAGGAAATCAACAAGGAGTTGAGAATCAAGCCCAAACTTAGCACTAAACTTATTAAAACTTGTAGTTTCAACAAAGGACTTAATGCAATCATACTCATAAATTATACCTGACTCTTTACCTTTGTCGATCTCCCAATCTTCAGTGTTGCGTTGATATCTTTCAAGGAGTTCCCATTTAGCATCAATCTTTTCGTTTATGAAAGAACCCATAGAGGAAGCATCGAGCAAATCTTTATCCTGTCGAGAGAGCCTCGCATAGAAATAAGTAATAATCATATCTTTGGGGAGCCCATGGTTAGGACATTTTAGCATTAACGTTTTCAGTCTCCCCCAAGCTTGAGCTATGCTCTCTCCGTCATGAGGATAGAAATTATAAACATAATTCCTATTCTCATGGACTTCATGAAGAGGATAAAACTTGGAGTAAAAGAGAGACTGGATCTCTTCCCAATCCAGCAGGTGAGAGTCATCTAGTAGCCTATACCATTCCAATGCTTTTCCTTTCAGTGACAAGGCAAATAATTTCCTCATGACTCCATCTCTTGTCAAACCTGAAATCTTAAACAACTCACAAAGTTCTGTAAGTTTCAACAAATGAATACTAGGATTGACTGTCCCATCATAACAATCATTCCTAATTATTGCAATTATCCCAAGTGGTATTTGGAACGGGATACATTCAGTAGGTGGAGGAGACTTCTCTACCACGGGTGTGGTAAAGCGGCCTTCCCCAAGCAGCGAACTAAGAGTGCGGTTTTCCATAAACATATCTAGTGAAACTAAAAACAAGAAACGAAAATATTTAATTGCAAGATCTAAAGATATACCTTCAAACACTTACTTTCCCGGCAACGGCGCCAGAAATAGCTTGATGTCTACACACGCTTATGTTCTTGTAGACTATGTTGGGCCTCCAAGCGCAGAGGTTTGTAGGACAACAACAATTTCCCTCAAGTGGATGACCTAAGGTTTATCGAACTCAGGGAAGTAGAGGTTGAAGATGGTCTCTCTCAAGCAACCCTGCAACTAAGATACAAGAAGTCTCTTGTGTCCCCAACACACCTAATACAACTAGGAGTTGTATAGGTGCACTAGTACGGCGAAGAGATGGTAAAATATGGATGATAGGAGTGGCAAAGCAAAGTAATATAAATCTGTAATAAAAAGTGCAGCAAGCAAACAAGTGGTAAACGTGAGCACAAATGGTATTGCAATGGTGGAAACAAGGCCTAGGCTTCATACTTTCACTAGTGGCAACTCCCAACAACATTAACATAGTCTAATCACATGATATTTCCCATAAAACATGCAATGGAGACGCACTCGGAGGTCATTCCTTTGTGGTCAAGAGAGGACGAGAATTATGTAGGGCTACAAAAGCACACCTCAAAGTTCGTAGTTCTCAATCTATGGATTTCCCTATGTCACCGCGGCCATCCAAAGAGAGTACCACAATCAACACAACATATCTCAAGGATAGTCAAAGACAAGCACCAAGAGACTCTCAATCTTCAATCAACACACAAAAGAGGAAATCACTCATGAAAATATTCTTCTAATCCATGTCCAATAGGCCGCTGTCACCTTGGTCTCGGGGATTATACTAGATAAAGACAAGTGAGTACATCAATCCAATACATAGAGGAAGGGGAAATATCATGGGATCACCCTAGATTAACATAGCCTATAATCACAACGAAGATCACATCATGGGATAGAGAATTGGCCACATAGCTACTGGTAGAAACCTCAGCCCCGAGGAGGAACTACTCCCGCATCATGGAGGGAGGAAGCAACGTCGATGGAGATGAATCCGGGGGCACTTCCCCGTTCCGGCAGGATGCCGGCACAGGAATTCTAGTCCCCCGAAACTTGGTGGCGATGGCGGCGGAGATCGGAATTGCTTCTGGAGAAAAGGGTTCTGGAGTCAGGGTTTTCGCGACGGGAGAATAAATAGGAGGCCAAGTAGGGCACCAGAGGAGGTGGGAGCCCCCCAGGCGGCCCCCCGGCGCGGCCAGGGGTGGGGCCGCGCCATCAGGGCGCCTGGGGCCCCTCTGGCCCCCCTCTGGCCCCACTTCTGGCACATGGAAGCTTCTAGAGCGCTGATTTTTTATATATTTTTCCCGGAATTTTTCTGGGAATTTAAGTAATGGGAAAACCTGAAATACAAAAACAGCAGAAAACAGAAACTGGCACTTGGGTGCACTGAGTTAATAGGTTAGTCCAAATATGATCAAAAGTGTATGAAAGTGTATCAAAAGCATAGCAATATCACCCAAAACATGCATGGAGCAAGCAGAAATTATAGATACGTTTGGGACGTATCAATTAGTCGACTTGTTGTCGTGAGCATAGAATACTGCGGGCTCGTTGTCACAGTACATCTTTAGTGGTTTGTCAATACAATCTACCACTTTCAAGTCGGGTGTAAATTTCTTTAGCCATATCGCCTGCCCTGTGGCTTCGAAGCATGCTATGAATTCTGCATACATCGTGGATGATGCAACTATTGACTGTTTGGAGCTTTTCCACGAAATAGCTCCCCCAGCGAGAGTGAATACATATCCTGACGTGGATTTTCTATCATCCCTGTCCCCCGCAAAATCTGCGTCTGAATACCCTTTTATCTCTAGGGATTCACATCTCATGTATGTTAGCATGTAGTCCTTCGTGCCTTGCGCATAACGCAATGCTTTCTTTACCATCTTCCAGTGCTCTATGCCTTGATTGGATTGATATCTACCGAGTACTCCGGTGATAAAAGCTAAGTTCGGGCGAGTGCACACTTGTGCATACTGTGAGCTTCCAACAGCCGAAGCATATGGTACTCCTTTCATTTGATCGATCTCATACTGATTCTTGGGAGATTGGAATTTCCCAAAACTATCGCCCTTGACTATAGGAGCAGTTGTGGCTTTACTTGCATGCATATTATACTTTTTAAGAACCTTTTCTAAATATGCTTTCTGCGATAGTCCTAAGACTCCATTGTTCCTATCTCGGTGAATTTCTATTCCCAAAACATATGATGCTTCACCAAGATCTATTATATCAAAATTTGAGGATAAGAACTTCTTTGTTTCTTGTAGTAGGCTAACATCACTGCTAGCAAGCAGGATATCATCCACATACAAGATTAGGAAAATATATTTCTCATTTTTAAACCTTGCATAAATGCAATTATCCTCAACATTTTCTTTAAATCCAAAACTTTTAATTGTCTCATTAAACTTTAGATACCACTGTCTAGAGGCTTGCTTTAATCCATAAATGGATTTCTTCAGGCGGCATCCCATATCTTCCTTGCCTTCCATGATAAAACCCTTGGGTTGTTTCATGTAGACATTTTCTTTTAAATCCTCGTTGAGAAATGTCGTCTTTACATCCATTTGATGTAACTCTAAATCAAAATGAGCAACTAATGCCATTATGATTCTGAAGGAATCCTTACATGAGATTGGAGAAAATGTCTCATTGTAATCTATCCCTTCTCTTTGTGTAAATCCTTTTGCCACGAGTCGTGCTTTATACTTTTCTATATTCCCTTTAGAGTCATACTTAATTTTGTAGACCCATTTATAGCCTACTGTTTTGGCTCCTTTAGGAATTTCCTCTAAGTCCCAAACATCTTTGGAACTCATCGATTTCATCTCATCTTCCATTGCCTTTATCCACTCCGATGAATGAGGGCTTCTCATGGCTTCTTCATATGAGGTGGGATCTTTTTCCATATGAACCATTTCTGTGTTATAAACTTTAAATCAGTAGAAATAGCTGACTTTCTTGGTCTTGTAGACCTTCAAAGAGCCTCAGTTTCTGGCACATTCTGTGCCTCAACGTCTGGCACTTCTTCTAAAATTTGTTGCTGCACCTCCCTTTCATGCTCAACAACGGGTTCAGTCGGCTCCTGACGGACAGGTTCCGGGTCTTCTCCCATAGTTGTCATGGGTGGAGTTGCAACTGGTAGTGAGAAAAATGGCTCCTGAATCATCGGATTAGGTGCATGCACCCTCTTCTCCTCAAGATCAATTTTCCGAGCTACCAAGCTCCCCCTCATCATTTCGTCCTCTAAGAAGACTGCATGTCTTGTTTCTACAAACTTTGTATATTTGTCTGGACAGTAGAAACGAAAACCTTTGATCTGTCTGGGTAGCCAATGAAGTGGCAACTCACTGTTTTGAGATCTAACTTTGCAATGTTTGGATTAAACATTTTGGCCTCTGCGGGGCACCCCCACACCCTGAAGTGTTGTAGGGAGGGCACTTTTCCTGTCCATAGCTCGTACGGTGTTTTGGGCACCGACTTGCTTGGTACTCTATTGAGAATGTGAATGGCGGTTTTAAGCGCCTCCATCCATAATCCCAATGGCAAGGTGGAGTAACTCATCATGTTGCGCACCATATCCATAAGGGTACGGTTACGCCTTTCATGTACTCCATTTTGCTGAGGCTCGCCCGACATTAAATACTTGGCGACTATGCCAGTCTCCTGCAAGAACTTTGCAAAAGGTCCACGGACTTGGCCATATGGAGTGTGCCGACCGTAGTACTCTTCCCCACGGTCGGACCTTACTATCTTTATTCTTTTGTCATGCTGATTTTCAACTTCAGCTTTGAATATTTTGAATTTATCCAACGCTTCTGATCTTTCTTTGATTGGATAAATATAACCATAGCGAGAGTAATCATCTGTGAATGTTATGAACGAGTCATAGCCATCCACACTTTTCATCGGAAATGGTCCACAAATGTCAGTGTGGATGATTTCTAGTGTTGCTGTGCTACGGTTTGCACCCTTTTTGATATGTTTTACATACTTTCCTTTAATGCAATCTATGCATTGTTCTAACTCTAAGAACTCCAATGGAGGAAGAATTTCACTTTTAGCGAGTATCTCTATTCTCCCCTTGGAAATATGGCCCAGACGACAGTGCCATAATTTCGATGAGTCGTGAGTTCTCTTTATTTTCTTTTGTTCTTTATTCGACGCGGAAATATGCTCATTCACATTGCATACAGAATAAACTTTTTCACGAAGTGATAATAAATAAAGCTCATCGTGGAGTAAAGCATCACCCACATAAGCATTATTAAACCATATGGCACATTTGCCATGTCCAAAATAACACTCATGATGATCTTTGTCCAAGCAAGAAACACTAATCAAATTTCTATTACATGAAGGAACATATAAAACATCTCTAAGTAGAAGCTTGAATCCATCAGCTAACTCCAAGGAGATGTCGCCGACAGCTTCAACTTCCGCTTAAATTCCATTTGCTACTTCAAGTCCTCTTTCTCTTCTTTGCGTAGTCCGGGTCGAATGGAATCCCTGTAAAGAATTTGCAACATGAACAGTTGCTCCTGAGTCAATCCACCAAGTGGATTTCGAAAACTGTATATAGGGATTCATTAACTAAGGAAACAACATTGTTACCTTGCTTTGCCATTATGGACTTCAGCCAATCAGGACAGTCCACCTTGTAGTGACCAGACTTGTGACAGTGGAGGCATGTGTCTTTGTCCACTGCAAAATGCTTTGGCTGATGCTGACGCTGATAGGGAGCTTTTCCATGAGGCTTCGAGGGAGAACCCTTATTGTTTTCATTGAAATTATTTTTCTTATCCTTCACATAGTTGATAGAACAACCATGTGAGGCTTTAAGCCGTTCTTCCTCTTGGACACACATGGCAATGGTCTTTTCTATGTCCCATGTTCCAGGTGACATATTGTAGTTTACCACAAATGTTTCAAACTCCTTTGGCAAAGAAGCCATGACCAGGTGGACCAGGAGAGTTGGTTTGATCTCCATATCCGCAACCATGGGCTTGAGCTTTGCTGCCATATTGCTCATCCTAAGGATGTGCTCTCTTATTCCATGACCACCGCCAGTGTAGTTCTGTGAAACCAGTTGCTTCAACAGCTGAGTGGCATATGTCTTTGAAAAACCAGTGAACTGGCTCTTTATCTTTGTTAGCAGCTCTCCAACAGCAGTGCACTCTGCAATTGAGCCCACGATTGCGTTCTCAATTGTGTTCTTTATGAAAGCCATGCACTTTTTATTTGGATTGACCCACTTTTGGTTGTCTATGGAATATGACAATTCCAGAGGGGCATAATCCCTCTTCTTTTTGTCCCATGCAGCATCATCATCAGTAATTTCTCTTACTGGCTCTTTAGGTCTGACCGGTTGTGGTTGTTCCACTACCCTGTCCACATCAGCACAGATAAATGCCATGTCTACTTTCTTCCTCCACTCAGTGTAGTTGTCACCTCTGAGTGTCGGAACATCTTTTATGCAACTCATTAAGAGATATCCTCCTGAAATCACAATGGAGTGATGTCAATTTAACAATCATATGTATTAATCTAACGTTGGTCAAATTAAACACATAATTGTCTATGCATTTAAAACTATATTACCGTTGGGAAAAATATCAGAAATAAATGCATCTTTATTTCCAATAATGAAATATGGTCATGCTATTAACAACGTTGGTTATATAATAACATAATCACATTCATAAAACATGCTCTTAAAGAAAACATAATACTTTCATTTTCTTTGTTAAAAAGAGCACTATTAATTTACGCAGCGGAAAACACGAATAAAAAATTTGTGAACTTTTTATACTTTTCAGAAACAGAAAGAAAAAGGAAAACTGTTGTAAAACAGAAAATGGCAGCAGCAGAGCTCAGCTCGCGCGGCCCAGCCGTGCTCCAGCTAAGCGCGGCGCCCGCAGCTGCTGTGCTTGGCCCAGCGCGCGTGGCTGCCCCCGCCGCTGCTGCTCGCAGCACTTTCGGCCCAAAAAGTCCCGCTGTGGCGCTAGGGTTGCGCTCTCAGCCGTCGATTTCTATCGAACGACCACGCGCGTCGATAGGCGGGACAAAACGAGCGCCCGAAGCGGTCGAGGGGGAAACCCTCGGTCATTCCTCCCCCCACGTGCCGCTTGTTCGTCTCCCTCTTTCTCTCTGTCCCGACCGAGTCGGGCTGCCGCGCCGCGGCACTTGGCCGGCCGCCGGCGACGAGCGCCACCGCGCCGCCGCGCGAGTCCTCCCCCCTTCCTCTTTCTGTTGTTTCTTCCCTTCCTTCTCCTCCCGCTTCTTCCAACACACACACACACACACAGAGAGAGAGAATGGAGCTCGTCTCAGATGCGGATGCAAACTGCAACGTAGCTTTCGGACGACGGCGCCGTGCCCTTCCCCCTCGCCGGCTGCGCGTCCACCTCGCGGTGAGTGCGCCGTTGTCGAGCGGTTGGACCGCGGTGCCCCCCTCCTTTTTCCCTTTGGAGTCTGTACTTTCGGCAGTGGTGAAGGCGTGGTGCCCCCACTGCCCGTGTTCTTCTTCCGAATGGCTCGGCATGCCGATGCCCATTCGGATCGAGAGGAACGGCGCGGCCATGACGGCGGCGCTAGTTTCTCCATTGAGGAGTTTTCCTTTGCCCTGTCTAGGGTTCTTGGGGAAGGGGGATCTCTATTTCTTTCTCTGTTTTTGTCTTTTCTACCGAAAAATCTAGCCAAGATGCTTTGATACCATTGTTGTACCCTGTAGATCGCTAGGCTAGATCATATCCGGTTAACCTACCTTCGGTCTGACCAGTGGAGCTCGATCCAGCGCCGGCCATGGTGAAGTAGGGGTCGGTGATGGCAGAGAGATGGCGGCGGTGGTGGCGGTGCTTCCCGTCACTACTGTGAACCCTAGATCGGAAGGGGTTATCGATGGGGTGTGCTGCTTCACGACGAACCTCGTGTTGCGAGCCGCCGGCCCCCACCTCTTTATATAGCGCAGTGTGACAGGGGCCCGCCAGCCATAGTGGGCTGGGCACCCCCGATCAGGGCGCAGATCTAAAGGGCCCGATGGGCCATTGGGGCCACGCGGAGGAGATCAACCTAACAATTACACCTCATGACAATACACTTGTATTGAATAATCAATAGCAAGAAATCAACCTGACCAAAATAGGAAAATTATACATCTAGTGTAGTAAACATAGATGTAATACCGGATCTTGGCTGATGCAGAACCTATGCACAGAAGCCAATTCTTGTGATCAATTGCCCAAAGAGGAAAAAAATACATCACTAATGTACTCGAGGATAATCTGTTAGAATTGTATCATCACAACTACAAAACATGTTAGGACATGGAAAAAGAGAAAATGCATGTGTCATGAGATGATATTCACAGGAGCTAAAATAGGAGTGCCGCCAAGCAGTCGTATTGACATTATTTTTATTTAACACTTGATGCTATGCTTTCTAGATTCTTGATAGAACTACACAAAGAAAGCTATTTACTTAATCAAGGGACTGTATATTCTCATGTTGTGCATGTTCCCACCAATCCAAAATTAGTCAAACATTATGTGTACAGAGCTTGCCTCAAATATAAGTGTTTCTTAGCTGAAAAAGGTAGCATCATTAAAGAAGAGGTCGAGTTGAATGGTGAAGCTACAACCGCATCAAATCCAGGAAAGTAAAAGGCTACATTGACCATTGAATTTTTTTTACAACCCTCTACCCCTATAGCCTGATCCACAATGAGTAACAAATGTTTGATGTGCAGAACAACTACTTATGCAGCCAGTTAGCAACGATGTAGCAGATAAACCTATACATGGTCAGATTCAATAAACAGGACTTGCAACTCAAAGGTCAAAATCACATGAGTAAATAAGTGAGTATATCTCACCTTTGTTTGAACAACCACCAATTTGGACTACGCTTCAGCCTGAATTAGCATCAACAAGTTGATGCATGCCTCTCTCAACTGTAAGCAAACTATTATAGGCACAAAGGTTGCAGCTGTAAGAGTTTGGGTAATTAAATGAATAATATACAATGCTAGATAAATGAAGGTAAAATGTAAAGATCTCTAGCATGGCAATATTAGGGACCACATAGAAAGATGGATAAACTATTTAGGTCAAGATAACCAACTTCTGCGACAAACATCAAGCAAAGCTGCTTGATACATTTGGCCACTCCAAGAGCACACACAAGAAGCAAGTAAATAAATGATTGCATCCAATAGAATAAGAGCACTAACATTGACTACTTCATGGAGTTAAATTGGGTTTACATTCAGAAAATAAGAACAATGCAAACACACTGTAATTATTTATAGGAATGAACCTAATTTTAAAGATGGGTTGTTATAAAAGTTACATAAATGATTGGTAAACAGCTATGAGAGAACATGAACTATCGATGTACAATATTATTTATCACTATGCATCACTTCTTTTATTCTTTCATTAGTTAGTAACCAGGCGATGATCAAGCATAAGTAAACAAATGGAGACTAAATAGTGAAGTTCTTTGTTATCTACATTTAAAAATTGAACCGACTGAATATAAAACATGTTGGGTGCAGAATGCAACATCAAGGGACAGAACAAAGAGACAAATCAAGGGAAGGTATTCGTTCTTACTTCTTCCAATTAAGTATGAGCTGGATCACCGCAGACACTCAAAATCAGAATCTAAAACATTAGGCATAACCAGAACGCTAGGACGCAACTGAGATTATGTTATTTCATCCACGCCAAATAATAGACGATAGAATCATAATTAAGTTTATCTAGCACATGGAGTAATCTTGAGATGACACAACGTATAGTGCTGAATGCCCAAGAATGTTAGTCCACAACACATGTGAAATAACACTGAGTCACACATGCTTTCATATTGAAAATCGCTAGATCCCGAACATCCCTGATCCTGAGAACATAAAAAATTGCATGAAGATTTATTACTTCCTCAAGCAACATCAAACAATTCCAGCGTGCGCCAAAAATCTATACCATGTCAAATCATGGTCTACTTTTCCAAATTTGGATCAACGCCTGAGCGAGCAAGATTAAATGTGGCTGAGAGAGAGGGAGGGAGGGACGCTGATCTTGTCGACCATGGTAGCGGGGGGGGGGGGCACAGCGACCAACACAACATCACCTAGAAAAGTGGAAAAATTTGCAGGCATGGAAAGATGAGGAAAGGGGGAAGAAAAATAAGAAGAAGCCCACCTGTGCCGTAGTCTCCTCCTCAAACTGGGAGCATTCTCCTCCTGGCGACTTGTCCACGGCTCCCATGACGCCTTCAGTGGTGTGCTCCCGGATGGCTTTCTGCTCGGACGCCCGCCGGCGGGCGTCCACGACGGCCCTCCCCTTCCCTACAGATCCCTGATGCTCCTCCTACTTATCCCTCATCCGCCTCCTCAACCCCATGACGTGTCCGCCGCCTAGGCCTCCGGCCTGGCTGCTCCACCCCCACCGTCGGCTTCTTGACCCTCCCCAGCTCCTCTACCCCCGGTCTGAAGACCCGGCCATCCATGGGGGAGGCCCCTGTCCGAGGACGAGGGTGAGGGGCGCCAGCGGGAAGGAAGAACACTAGTAGAAAACGGGGCAATGGTCCAGGCTGGGTCAGCCCATTAGTCCCGGTTCAGTCCAGAACCGGGACCAATGGGGGCATTGGACCCGGTTCGTGAGCCCAGGGGGCCGGCCGGGCCACGTGGGCCATTGGTCCCGATTCGTCTGGACCTTTTGGTCCCGGTTGGTGGGACAAACCGGGACCAATGGGCCTTGCTCCTGGCCCACCACCATTGGTCCCGGTTGGTGACTTGACCCGGGACCAAAGGCTCCCCTTTAGTCCCGGTTCATGTCACCAACCAGGACCAATGAGGTGCCTATATATACCCCCTCGCGTAAGAGCAGAGCACACTGCTCTGTTTTTTCTGGCCGAGGGGGAGAGGGCTTGGTGGTGCTCTAGCTCACCTCCTATGCACACAACGTGTTCGATGGAATGCCCGACCCACACTAGTTAAGCTTTTCTCCTCTCGAAGCTCGAACTCCAAGCTCCATTTTCTCCGAGATTTGTCTAGGTTTAGCGGTCCGTCACGTCCCGTCCCCGTCTTCGCCGCCGTCGATCGCCCCCGCCGATCTCGTCACCGGCACCACCGTGGTGAGCCTCTTGTTATGTTCATGCTTTTCTTACTTTTATTATTGCTTGTTATTATTGCTTTAGATAGATATTTGTCTAATTTTCTTACATTTATTATTTCTTGTTATTATATAGTGCGATGGTTTTGATATCCGCCCACGTGGGCCCTCGTCCTGTCTACAATTTGGATGTGGTATATTATCTTTAATTTATAACTATTTGTTTTAGTGTTTATGACAATTATGCCGACCAACCTGACATGGATAGATGTTTTTATATGTCTAGGAGGTAGTTGAACCGGAAATTCCAACCGACCCTCTCGTGGAGAGGTTAAATTTAGTTGAAGAGGAAAACATTTCCTTGAAGAAAAAATTGGAAAATACGGAGGAGGAGAAGATGGAATTGGAGTTGCATGTTGCGGAAGTCGTCGATGATCACAAGATCAAGATGGACCCTATTGTCGAGAGGTTAAATTTAGTTGAAGAAGAAAACAATTTCTTGAAGGAAAAAATAAAAAAAAATTGAGGAGGAGAAGATGATATTGGAGTTGCATGTTGCGGATGTCGTCGATGATCACAAGATCAAGATGGATGCAATGCGGTTGAAGATTAGAAAGATTAGAAAATATGCCATTCGTACCGAGGCTTGGTATCATTATGCCGTTGGATCAATTGTTACCTTGGTTGCGATTATGATCGCATTTGTTTTCGCATTGAAATGTTTTACATAGTTTCAATGTATGGTGAAAATTAATTAGATGCTCTGGAGAGCTATATGTTGTTAGATGAGAACTATGTATGTACTTTGGTTTTAATGAGATGATGAACTTCTATTAATTTGGTCACTTAATTATCTATTTATGATGTTATGTAATGGTTTTTGACACACTTAATTATATATAATGCACGCAGATGAACCAACAATGGATGTACGGTGATAGACACGCCTCCGAGTACATTAAGGGCGTGCATGAGTTTCTCGATGCGGCTGAGCCAAACAAGCAGAATGGTTTTATGTGTTGTCCATGCACTAAATGTGGGAATACGATGTCTTACTCTAACCGGAAAATCCTTCACTCCCACCTGCTTTACAAGGGTTTCATGCCACACTATAATGTTTGGACGAGGCATGGAGAAATAGGGGTTATGATGGAAGACGGCGAAGAAGAAGAGTACGATGACAACTATGTGCCCTCTGAATACGGTGATGCTGCAATGGAGGGAGCTGGTGAAGATCAAGAGGAACCAGACGATGTGCCGAATGATGCTGCAACGGGTGAAGCTGCTGAAGATCAGGAGGAACCACATGATGTGCCCGATGATGATGATCTCCGTCGGGTCATTGTCGATGCAAGGACGCAATGTGAAAGTCAAAATGAGAAGTTGAAGTTCGATCGCATGTTAGAGGAACACAAAAAAGGGTTGTACCCCAATTGCGAAGATGGCAACACAAAGCTCGGTACCGTACTGAAATTGCTGCAGTGGAAGGCAGAGAATGTCGTGGCTGACAAAGGATTTGAGAAGCTACTGAAAATATTGAAGAAGAAGCTTCCAAAGGATAACGAATTGCCCGACAGTACATACGCAACAAAGAAGGTCGTATGTCCTCTAGGATTGGAGGTGCAGAAGATACATGCATGCCCTAATGACTGCATCCTCTACCGTGGTGCATACAAGGATCTGAACGCATGCCCGGTATGCGGTGCATTGCGGTATAAGATGAGACGAGATGACCCTGGTGATGTTGACGGCCAGCCCGCCAGGAAGAGGGTTCCTGCGAAGGTGATGTGATATGCTCCTATAATATCACGGTTGAAACGTCTGTTCAGAAACGGAGAGCATGCCAAGTTGATGCGATGGCACAATGAGGACCGTAAGAAAGATGGGAAGTTGAGAGCACCCGCTGACGGGTCGCAGTGGAGAAAAATCGAGAGAAACTACTGGGAGGAGTTTGCAAAGGACCCAAGGAACGTATGGTTTGCATTAAGTGCAGATGGCATTAATCCTTTCGGGGAGCAGAGCAGCAATCATAGCACCTGGCCCGTGACTCTATGTATGTATAACCTTCCTCCTTGGATGTGCATGAAGCGGAAGTTCATTATGATGCCAGTTCTCATCCAAGGCCCTAAGCAACCCGGCAACGACATTGATGTGTACCTAAGGCCATTAGTTGAAGAACTTTTACAGCTGTGGAATGGAAACGGTGTACGTGCGTGGGATGAGCACAAACAGGAGGAATTTAACCTAAAGGCGTTGCTGTTCGTGACCATCAATGATTGGCCCGCTCTCAGTAACCTTTCAGGACAGACAAACAAAGGATACCACGCATGCACGCACTGTTTAGATGACACTGAAAGTATATACCTAGACAAATGCAGGAAGAATATGTACCTGGGCCATCGTCGATTTCTTCCGACCAACCATCAATGTCGAAAGAAAGGCAAGCATTTCAAAGGCGAGGCAGATCACCGGAAGAAGCCCGCCATGCGTACCGGTGATCACGTACTTGCTATGGTCAATGATTTACACGTAATCTTTGGAAAGGGTCCTGGCGCACTAGCTGTTCCAAATGACGCTGAGGGACACGCACCCATGTGGAAGAAGAAATCTATATTTGGGGACCTACTCTACTGGAAAGACCTAGAGGTCCGCTCTTCAATCGACGTGATGCACGTGACGAAGAACCTTTGCGTGAACCTGCTAGGCTTCTTGGGCGTGTATGGAAAGACAAAAGATACACCTAAGGCACGGGAGGACCTGCAACGTTTACACGAAAAAGACGGCATGCCTCCGAAGAAGTATGAAGGTCCTGCCAGCTACGCTCTTACGAAAGAAGAGAAAGAAATCTTCTTTGAATGCCTGCTCAAAGGTCCCGACTGGCTTCTCGTTGAATATAAAGGGAATAATAAATATGCCAGAGAAAAAGTTCCAGAACCTAAAGTCTCATGACTGCCACGTGATTATGACGCAACTGCTTCCGGTTGCATTGAGGGGGCTTCTACCGGAAAACGTCTGATTAGCCATTGTGAAGCTATGTGCATTCCTCAATGCAATCTCTCAGAAGGTGATCGATCCAGAAATCGTACCAAGGCTAAGGAGTGATGTGGCGCAATGTCTTGTCAGTTTCGAGCTGGTGTTCCCACCATCCTTCTTCAATATCATGACGCACGTCCTAGTTCATCTAGTCAATGAGATTGTCATTCTAGGGCCCGTATTTCTACACAATATGTTCCCCTTTGAGAGGTTCATGGGATTCCTAAAGAAATATGTCCATAACCGTGCTAGGCCAGAAGGCAGCATCTCCATGGGCCATCAAACAGAGGATGTCATCGGGTTTTGTGTTGACTTCATTCCTGGCCTTAATAAGATAGGTCTCCCTAAATCGCGGTATAAGGGGAGACTGACTGGAAAAGGCACGCTTGGAAGGGACTCAATAATATGCAGGGACGGATATTCTTGGTCTCAAGCACACTACACAGTTCTACAGAACTCTACCTTGGTGACCCCGTATGTCGATGAACACAAGAACAGTCTGCGCTCCGAACACACGGAGCAGTGCGACGACTGGATTACATGTGAACAAATCAGGACTTTCAGCAGTTGGTTGGAAACACGTCTCAGAGGTGACAACACTGTTTGTGATGAGCTGTACTTGTTGTCCAGGGGACCATCTTTGACTGTAATGATTTACAAAGGATACGAAATAAATGGGAATACATTTTACACGATTGACCAAGATCAAAAGAGCACCAACCAAAACAGCGGTGTCCGCTTTGCTGCAACAACCGAGAGGGGAAAGGACACATATTATGCTTACATAGTGGACATATGGGAACTTGACTACGGATATGAATTTAAGGTCCATTTGTTTAAGTGCAAATGGGTCAATCTGTCAGGAGGCGGGGTACAGGTAGACCCATAGTATGGAATGACAACAATGGATCTGAAAAATCTTGGGTACAATGACGAACCGTTCGTCCTAGCCAATGATGTGGCACAGGTTATCTATGTGAAGGGCATGTCTACCAGACCGAGAAAAAGAAAAGATAAGGAAGCGAATACATCATACGATGAGCCAAAGCGCCACATAGGTCTTTCAGGAAAAACGGACATCCTGGGTGTGGAGGGCAAGACAGACATATCTGAAGATTATGAAAAGTTTCATGAAATTCCTCCCTTCAAAGTCAAGGCTGACCCAAGCATCCTGATAAACGATGAAGATTATCCATGGTTACGGCGCAATAAGCAAATGACACAAGCGAAAAAAAAAGTGAAGACTTTTTTCCGCAACTATTATGATGATACCATGCCAACTTTGTAACAAACGAGTATGACACCATTATCTGTTTTGTACATGCACATGCTATGCCAACTTTTCAGAGTTCATTCGAAAACTATGAATTTAGGTCGAATTTTCTCTATAGGTGCATCTATGTTCATTTTTTTTAGTAAAGTTAACCACAAACTTGTGATTCACTCAAATTTCAAAAAATTCAAATTTTAACTATTCAAATGTGAAAACTAATGGCACTAACAGAAAGTTTATAATTAAAAAATAAAACAAAAAACAAAAGAAAATAAATAATGCAGAAAACAAAACAAAAAAACTGGAAAAAAAATAGGGCTCGCCACAAACCGGGACTAAAGGGTTGGTCCTGTTGCGCTCAGAGTTTATTCCCACCTCGCCAACCGAAGGGCGCCCACACCGGTTTATAAGCCCGTCCCTCTCTGCCTTGTTGAGCTCCTCTCAAAGTGAAAATAGATGCCTCTATACAGGGAATTTGACCTAAATTCATAATAAATTTCTCTGAAATTCATAGAAATTGATTATGAATTTAGGTTGAATTCTCTCTATAGGTGCATCTATGTTCATTTTTTTAGTAAAGTTAATCACAAACTTGTGATTCACACAAATTTTAAAAAAGTTCAAATTTAAACTATTCAAATTTTAAAACTAATGGAACTAACAGAAAGTTTATACTTTTTGTGACCTAAAAGAAAAAAGAAATCACTAAAAAACTATAAGTATTTAGTTCTAAGTAGAAATGAAAAAATAAATAGCAAAAAAGAAAAAAAATGCCTATAATATTTGTTATGACTAACTAAAATTATCAAATTAAGCATAATGATAAAACACAGTAATATTAAATAGCAGGAAAAAGAATGACTCAAAATCAATTTTTATAGTAAAGTTATTCATAAACTAGTGATTCACACAAATTTTAAAAGATTCAAATTTAAACTATTCAAATTTTAAAACTAATGGCACTAACAGAAAGTTTATAATTTTTGTGACCTAAAAGAAAAAAGAAATCATTAAAAAACTATAAGTTTTTAGTTCTAAGTAGAAATGAAAAAAAAATAGAAAAAAAATGCCACCTACTGGGCCAGCACGGCGTGAATACGACTAGAAACCCAACCATGGGTCAGGATTCAGGCCCGCAGAAGGACCAGCAGGCCCAACAGGCATAGTAGTGTACAAATTAGGCCCGTAAGCCTGCAGTTGAGAGGAGCTCGAGTGGGTTGGCGCAGCAGCGCTTATAAACCACACCCGAGCTCCCTCAACTAGCGAGGTGGGACTAAACATCCCACCGCACCCGCGCCAGCACAGGGCCTTTGGTCCCGGTTGGTGGCACCAACCGGGACCAAAGGCCGCCGCTTCCCGCCGCTTCCCGCCCTTCGGGTTGCTGAAAAAGTCCTTTGGTCCCGGTTGGTGGCACCAACCGAGACTAATGCCCACCTTTAGTCCCGGTTTGTGGCACAAACCGGGACTAAAGGCATTACTATATAAGGCTAAACTTAGGAAATTTCAGTCACA
>LR738709.1:607792418-607836028 GCA_902687465.1 Secale cereale | reverse complement strand
CTCTAGGCGTAAGCCTTGCCGGCGCTTGCCGGCCGCTGATGGCGGCGTCCGTGGGTGTTTTCTTAGAGGCGTTGTCGTGGAGGTTACGCGTCCTCAACTGTTGGACCATGATCTTCGGGCGAAAGTCACGATCCATTGGATCGGGCGGCAACGGCGTGTTCTAATGTTGTTTTCACTTTTGGGGGCGCCGTCTTGAAAATCTTGATCCCGTTTAGGCTTCTTGTAGGCTAGACGTGCACGACATCAAGGTCGACAGGTGCCCGACTGGCTGCTTGGTCTTCGACGTGGCCGGTCAATTGTTTGGCTTTGACGAGAAGGGCCCTCAAGTCTCGTTCGTTCAGCGGGGTCTTTATAGGTCACCCGTGCCGAAGTTAGAGTCGCTTGCTCATGGAGAGGCGATAACGATGCTATTGCAGGCAATCTTGATCGTGTCCTCTCCTTGGCGGTGTGCACTGGTGGCCGAGCTACGTTGAAGCAACAAACTGGTCCTACTGGTAAATTGGGGTCATAATTATCAGAAAATTAGGCCTCTCTTTAGACCGGCCTACCCATACTTTTGAGCGTATCTCCGCCACTGGCGGTGTGTATGGGTATTCGTGGGTGCTAGGTCTGCCGGGTGCCATTCTTTCCGCGCGTGTTGAAATGGTTTTCACCCGGTTTTTCATAAATTAACTGAGCAAACCTTTTTTGCTTTAAAATAATTGAAATCCTCAAAGACTGTGTTTCAAAAAGAATGAAACGTCCCTCAAAAAAAAAAATGAAACGAGCATAAAAAAAACCGTATTGAATCTAACCTGTCGAACACGCTGCTCAAACAAATTTCTATCTCAGTAATGCTACCTGACCACCGTATCTTCGGCGTTTGTGTTGTTCCGAATAAAATTGTTCAACGGTTTCTTTCAGTTTTGCTAGGGTTTGTGTCCTACTTAGGAAGGCGAGACGGCGGCGGCTCCTTGAAGATGGAATAAAGGTCTCCCCGCCTAGCCCCCGTTCCGGCGATGCATCTAGCATCATTGGTGGGCGTGTGGAGGTGTGTCTCCGGCGGATCTATCTTTGGTGGATTTTCTCGGATCTCGTCGGTGTTCGTCTACGTTCGTGTGTCTTCGGATTGGATTTTTCTGATCTACGTTATTCTTCATTTGCGGTGGTTGCTGTTCTGATGCGCTGGTCCTACGGGGCCTTAGCATGACGACTTCCCGACTGTCTACTACAACAAGTTGTGCCCGACTCCGGCGATGGAGGGGCGATGACGGCGGCGCTCCTTTGGCTCGCTTCAGTGCTGGTAGTTGTCCTAGGTGGTCTATGGATTTGGATGTAATTTCTATTATTTCTGGTATTCGTCGAACTGCCATGATTGAAGATGAATAGATCGGAAATTTTCTCGATTTTTTTTTGTTCAACAGTGATGGGTGCACGCGTCCCGTCGGATATCACAGCCTCACGGGACCCGGCCCCTAATGACGAATTTAAGGCGGAGCACACCATCGATCTTGGAGATCTATAATGTTGAGCGGACACATAAAATCCGGCGAGGTAAATACACCGCAAGTTATAGAACTTGCACGCAACGGTTAGTTTGATGAACAAACTTGTAAAATACATGTTTCTGGTCATCTAACTTGTCCTATTGTTCATATACGGTGTTTTCTACCGTATTCGGCCATATCATATGCACATATGGCATGCCAACATGGCAGGGGCCCGCTGTCAGCTGTGGGTAATCCACGTACACTTTTTTTCCTTCAGAAAAGCACCTTTGCATTTTATTTATTTACACAAAAAATCCTCAAATAAAATGAAACATGCCAGACCGGCAGTGGAATTCGAACACAAGGCCTGCTACAAGATAGCCATTTGACAATCTTACTGTTGATGTTTGTTGAGCACAACTAACTTTACATAAGACGGGCCTTACGAGTTAAAATAGAAGCCAAAACGAGAAAATTGTAAGGCACCGGTTCGAACCTATGACCACATAACCTCGCCGCGTGTGCGGGCACCAACCATCCCATCTGGCCACAATAAGTAAACAAAAAAACACCAGCCACAATGACATTTAAATAGATAAACACAATTTATCTTATGTATTCTTTTTTCTTTTTTTATCTAAAAAATTATTTATATTCTATATAAACATTTTGGACAAATCAACTAGATTGTTTAATTCATGTAATTTTAAATTTAAAAATCTAGAAAAAACCATATATAGTGCAGAAGGAGTGTATGTATTTTTTTTAACAAATCAACTAAAATTTTGTAAGAATTCAAATAATTTTAAATTAAAAATACAGATAAAAATATAGTGCAGAATGAATGTATGTAAATACTTTTGGACAAATTAACATATTTCTTGATTGAATTCAAATAATTTTAAATTCGAAAATCTAGATAAAAGAAATTATAGGTCAGAAAGAATGTACGTGATTTTTTTTACAAGTGAAGTAATTTTTTGATTGAATTTGAATAATCTAGATAAAAGGAAATATAGTTCATAATGTTCTTTAGATCAAATCAACATAATAATTTATTATAAATTCGAAAATCTAGATATAAAATTATATGTAAAAAGTAATGTATATAAATACAAAAATCTACAGAGATGAAAATATATTCAGAATGTGCGCTTTTATTCGTAGGTGATATACCTTAGTAGTCCAAAAAACAGCACGCTATATTTACAACGTACACTGATGGACAGGACACAACGCGCAACTACAGTTGGAGTGCTTTTGTACAAAGTAAGAAAAACCCGAGGGTATTTCTGCAGAAAAAATATCACGTGCACTAGCCACTGACAATGGGCCTTGGCCAAACTGGCGTGCCATGTAGGCTTAGAATACACCCACATACGAGAAATGTGACCGTATTTGCACGTCCGCACAAGTAGGGCTGTGCATTTTGAAACCGAACCGAAAAACCATACCGAAAATAAACCGAACCGAACCAATTTTATGGTTTTTATGGTTTATGGTTTTGGTATGGTATGGAATTTTCATACCGATTTGAACTTTGGTTTTTATGGTATATACCGAAAAATCGAACGGTTAACCGAATAAACCGAAGTAAAAAATAAATTTATATTTCTTGAGACAAACAACCATACAAGTTGTCATTTTTCTTGTACATGAGTCAAATTCACTACTAAGCATGTACATTTTTCTTGTAACATAGTTATTTTTCTCTTTAAAAGATGCTAAGCACGTCCATAATAATTAAGGGATGAATATATGCATGCATATATACTTATATATATATAGTTATATACTATTTACGTGAAATAGTATGTGTTTCGATTGGTTTTGAGTCATAAATTTGTAAATTATTATTACGTCATTTTCAAATTCGCGTCAACTTTGGTTTTTATGGTATATACCGAAACCATACCGAAATAATTTGGTATATACCGAAACCGAACCGTATTTTCATTTCATACCGTATTTACCGAAGTATTAATACCGTACAAACCGAAAAACCGTATAAACCGAACCATGTAAACCGAATAAACCGAACGCACAGAGTGACGCACAAGTTTGATGACAAAAACACGTATTTTGCAAATTTATGCATCAAACTGACGATTGAGCACAAGTTGTATGATTTTCAATGTATTTACCTCAAATCTGGCTAATACAGTACTTGTCTCATTGGCGGTGATGTGACTAGTGTTTGTAGCTCCACGCATCAGTGGACCAAAAATCATCGCAGCTAGGAGTAGGTACGGTTTGTAGGCTGTGTAGCTAGTACTACCAAAGATAGGATGTGACCATACAGCTTTACCATGCGAGGACTGTAAATTTTACTCATGCACTGCTTGCACTGTTGCACTGCTTGGGAAGCTTGTTGCTTCCGAATCTCACCATGATCCTACTGGGTACTCACGAAACTCCTAGGAGAAATTTTTCCCCCTGGTGTTACAAGTGTGAGTATTTATTTTTCGGGTAAAACTCCTAGGATTTATTTTCAAGTAATTTTTGACGACATTGATCAAGCCCCGATGGATGGTTGTGTGGATGGTCAGGGTGCGGAAGAAGATGAGGTGGAGGAGGATGAGGAGGGGTGTTTGACCAAGCGCAAGCAAAAGTGCGCACGAGAACGAAGAGCTACATGCAATTGGAAGATCATGTCTTGATCAAGGCTTGGGAATCTGTGTCTATTGATGCGTGTACCGGCACTGACCAAACCGGCAAGCGATATTGGGAAATGATAAAGGACCAGTACTTCCGAATGATGGCAAATTATCCCTCGAGGACGCCACACACCTATAGGTCACTCCAAGGTCGTTGGGATGTGATCAAGCCGATTTGTAGCCGTTGGAGTGGTTGCTTCGAGCAAGTCCGCAATGCACCTCCAAGTGGTACCGTTGAAGTCAATTGTGCGAGTTTGTTTTCACGTCCCAAATAGTGCAAATAATTATGTGAGTGGTTGCATGTGACATACTTTGACATTGTTCTCATTTCGTCGGACAAAATTGCGCGAGAAAGGTACAAAGGACATGGAAGCTTCCAATGGCAAGTCATTTTTACACCAGAGCATTGTTGGAAACTGCTTCAAGATAGCGAGAAATGAAAGTTGATTGACAAGAATACCCACCGAATAGAGGTTCACTCGCGAAGATGGATGATGATGAAGATGATGATAGCCCAAGAAACAAGAACAAGCCCAATGGAAACAATAATCCAAGGATAAGATCAAAAGGGAAGCAGAGGCATCAAGCTTGCGGGACAAGATAAATGTCATAGTGCAATCAAATGAGTTGATGATGGCTAAGACATTGGAGGCAAAGAAGGAGTTGGCCGCCAAGAAGGCGCAAGAGAAGCAAGAAAAGTGACAATTACTCAAGAAAGATGGGTTGTGCAAGGCCGCCATTGAGGATATAGTTTGGCCCTATATATCGGCTGCGAACCCTTAGTTATACTGCGCGAGGGGATCGGTTTCCGGCCATCGTAAAAGATTTACGGGTCAGGGCGACTATCCGTGGTCTGATCTGGCTCAAAAAAAGTCAAACCCATATAGCCGCCCGTATTTTACGGGCTGCGGAGTTTTAAGGGATCTGCTAGAGATGCTCTAAAGTAGTGCTCCATTTCCAACACCGGGGCTAACCGTGTGCTCTTGAATACACACTCCGTCTGAAATTACTTGTCGAATAAATAGATAAAAATAGATGTATATAAACTAAAATACGTGTAGATACATCCATTTCTTTGATATAGCATTACAGGAGTAATGCTACATTCACGGATCATTACCGACGTTTTATAGGATCATTATGACTTGGCACATGATGATTAGATTAAGGGGAGGGGAGGGGCTCCACCCACCTTAAAATCGAGGGTGGAGGGGAGGGGGGAAGAGTATTAGAGGAAGGGGCCCGTGAACGTCTATAACTCATCCATGAGTGTAGCAATAGCAATTTCGGTAATTACAGATGTAAAACTATCGTCAGGCTGGTGCCCTCCTGCCTTCGGAGTCTTATCTCACGAAACGACTCATTCACGGTCGAAAAAATGTGCAAGAGCCTCGATGCAATTTTTTTGCAAAAATAATTCACATCTATTATCAAAATTCATCGAAAGTACAAAGCACCTTCAAACATAATAAATATTACACGAAGATTCGAAGACCACCGAACAACTACTACCGCTGTCAGAAGAGCCGACGACGCGTCGTTGTCGCCCCTCGCTTACCTGAGCCGGTTTGACCTTGTGGACGCAATTTCTTTCATCGATGCCATACTTGAAGCTAGGATTCGAGAGTGCAACTGCTGAATGTCCAAAAAAAAAAAATTCCCGACGCCCTCCAATAACGCCCCGCGATGGTGATGCCCAGCCATAATTAGAAGTTTTACAATCATATTTAGTTATTTACTTGCAACGTCTTCAGTTACATCCCAGGAGTAACTTTTCGTTGAGGATTGTAAATAATTAAATATGCCCGGCTGGATTTAAGCGTCGTGTATGAATCGTGTGCATTGTGTCTGTGTGTAGCACTGCTGTTGTCAATTTATCCATGGCAACGAGCGGTTCGGTACGACATGGTCGTCACGGCGCCTGCGTCGCCTATGAGGTCATTTCGACAGTAGTCTGCCCATACTGTCATCTGTCTATCCACCGCAGGCCTATCACCATCTGTCTATTCTATAGACTCTCAATAGGAACAGTCAAATGACGTGCACCTGCTGCAGATGGTCTGCGGATTGACACAACACTGCCCGAGTCTCAAGCGATCACACCTTTTTTGTTCGTCGAGCCGCTACAAGCCACCGCTCTCATCTCAAGTGCCGGCGACCCTACCTTCACCAACGACGTCGTCTTCGCCGATCTACTGCTCGTTGCTAGCTCACCCTCGCCAGTGATGCCACGGGTGGCCAAGTCGCCGTCTCCGGCTCGATTGGAAACTCTTGCCGTGAATCAACCGATGCGACTAAAAATTCCGATCGCTCGAATAACAATAAATGATAAACATGAAAAGGTAAAGAGGCAAATAATAGAGAGATAATGGATCCATGACCTTCATTGATACTACTAATAGATTTGGGGTATATACACCCGGACGGAAATACATTGTTGCTTAAAACATTGATCAACACGATCGCTTAGCTGATGAGTAGCCTAACCAGTACTCCCTCCGTCCGGAAATACTTGTCATCAAAATGAATAAAAGGGAATGTATCTAGATGTATTTTAGTTCTAGATACATCCTTTTTTGTCCATTTCGATGACAAGTATTTTCGGACGGAGGGAGTACTAATTAGCAAGTAATCTAAAGTAGATTAGTGATCCAAAAGCTGCTGGTCCTGCTCTTAACAAAGGTGAACCGGCTTACAGGTTCCGATTACTTCAAACACTTGGCGCCGAGGCAATACGAGACGAAGGCGTCGGTGGCCGCGTACCTCACCTGCTTCTTCGACAGCGTGCTGACGTCCCAGTTGCTGACGGCCACCCGCTGCGCTTTCTTCACCCCACGCCACCCGAGGACCTGCTCCGCCATGCTCTCCATGGATGCGTTCCCCATGCCCGTCACCAGGCGCAGCTCTCGCGGGCACGCCACCCGCAGGCCGTAGTGGGCGCTCAGCTTGCGGCAGTCGGACAGGACGTTGTACCCAAAAAAATCCACGCGCGCGTCCTCCAGGAAGCGCTGGAGGATCCGAGGGACGCCGCCGGCGCCGGCCTTCCCGATCTGGAACACGAGGCACCGGCGCCCACAGCAGAGCTGCAGCGTGGCCGGCCGCGGCTCGGCGCCGTCGGGCAGGCGGCGGAAGGGCGGGGTCCACTGGACGCCCATGCCGACGGTGAGCCCGGCGCTGGAGCGGAGACGGCCGCCGTTGCGCCACCGCGTCGTGTGCACCCACCGGCGCGCGACGGCGGGGTGCGAGGTCACGGTGGCGTGCGCGGTGCGGCCGGCGACGTGCACCTCCTGGGTACGGCGCTTCATGGCTGCTTCACGTGTTCCCCTGCGGATCTGCGATCGGTGCTCACGTAAGCTTACAACTCGCCGGAGTTTTCACGATAGTGCTATGCTCGATGGGTTTGGTTGCAAACACTGCGCGCGTATATATATATATACACCTACTAGCTGACCGACTCGGATGGAAACTCCTAGTAGAAAACTGATATTTCCCTCTGTAGGGGAATTTTAGTCGGAGGGGTTATTGCGCACGACCAAGACGTGGAGCTATTCACGCGTGATCAATTCCTTTTGTTACGAACCGACAGATCTGAAGGGTCATTAGCGAACCGACATTAGAGTGTCGTTAGTCAGTTATTAGTGTCCAAGCGTCGTACGGACACATCGGTCCGTACAGGCGCCTCTTTGTACAGACGCCTGTTCAATGCGTCCCAAATCCTTGTATAAATATGTGATTCTCAAATCAATGAAGTACTCAATCATTCGCACAATCACTTTTACTTTTACACGTTATCAGCACTTGCTCTGCCGAGAGAGCCAGAGAGCCGTCACGAGAAAGGTAAGAATGGCAGGGACAGACCTGCCGCCGCTTGCTTTTGCCATCGCACGCTTCCTCCAGAGAGAGAGCCATCGCCTTCCACGCACCCAGCGCCACCATGCTGCACGTCGTCAGGGACTCGGTGCAAGGAGTGGCCCACGCCGCCGCTTTTTCGCCCGGAACCGCCGCCAGAACCGCCGCCGTGGGTACGCACGCCAAGGCAACCGCTCACTTCGTGGGCGAGCACCAACGGTGCACCAGGCTGGACCCTCGGCTGCGGCCACCGCTGCAAACCATGCTGGGCCTTCGACTCCGGCCGTCGCCGACGACAACATCGTACCGGCGACTCCGCCGCCATTTGCCTTCACCATCCCTCCGATGGATTGGCTCCTTGCAGGGCCATCGGCGCCGTTCCTCGGAGAAGAAGAGGTGTTCCCTTGCGAACTCGCGCCGCCGCCTCTGCCCCCGTACTGCATGCAGCACCGGTTCGGACCGTGCCCAGCGCGTACGGGCGCACCACCGCGGATGCCGTCGCCGACGCCATCAGACGAACTGCCGGAGCACTTCCTTCCTCCTGGATACGGCCCCATCCCGGATCTCCCGTCCCCGACGCCGGCGGCAGCGGGAACCGGCGGCTACCCCACCATCCCCAACTTGAACATCAAGATCAAGGTGGAAGAAGAGATGGAAGGACAGGGCTCGTCGTCGACGCCGCCTCCTCCTCCATCACCGGCGACACCACCCGTGCCTCCAGCGCCACCCCTCCCTCCCACGCCTCCACCGGAGGCGCGTCGGATCCTGCGGCAGTTCGCCGCAGCCATGGCGCAAAACCGCGCAGCCGTCCAGGGCGCGTGGTCGCCGGCGGCCCTCGGCCTCACCGGCGCCCCCGGGGCGTGCAGCAGCGGCGGGGACCGTGCGGAGACGCGGGGCACACCCCGCTCCCCTTGAAGACGACTCCATGAGCAAGGAAGAGATGGTGTGGTGAGGTGTTGCGCCAGATCCAGCAGAGAAGTGGGGAACGGGAGAAGCGGCGCTGTGTGGGAAACCCTCGTGCGTGCTATCCTTATCTCTCTCTCTGTCGGTGCATGGGCCAGCCCAAGTCACGTATCTCACCAAACAGGCCTACATGCCAATAAATCCAATAAATGGCTGCTGGCGCTGTGACGTTTTCAACAGGAAATGGCCATAGTGTATATATTGTACAGCAGCTTGTTCTTTCTATTTGAGAGTAGTATTTTATTGTATTAAGAACCTCTGCTTATCATATTCAGTACTGGATTATAAGTGTGAATATTTAGACTATGTGTCGTCTAACATAAAGTCTGAGACTATGTGTACAGATTCTATATAATTGCTTCGGTTTTTTTTTAAGAATATGTAATTCTGAAGTACAACAATTTTTATTTTACAAATCAAATTTTCGGATCACAAGGTAGATGAGGCATCTACTGCACTTTGCAGATTATCCTCATCGCTGAAAGATCTACATTTTGCCTTTCCTATTTATGTTGGCAAAATGACTATCTTCGAGTGCTCTCCCAAATATACAAAATTGATGTGACTACCTCGTATTTTATACTTGCAAATCACAAGGTAATTGTGAGATCTACTGCATCAAATTGCAGACTATCCACTCTTGCTGTGAGGTCTACGTCTAGTCTTTTGACAGATGACTACCTGCAAAATGTTTTTGTAAAATGTAGTATGACACAAGGTAATGGACAAATGAACATCTACTGGTCAAAACCAGATTATGCTCTCCATTACTGTGAGATCTACACCGCAATGGTGACTATCTTCAAAGTTCCATATACATAAAATGAGGTCTACACATATAAGTATAAAGCATCAGCTATACTTGAAAATCTTCTTCGAAGCATTTGTTGTACATATATTTTACTCCCGTAGTAAAACTAATTCATGCATGATCACAACATGCAGGAAAATGGCTGGCGTCATGAATAGAGAATTTCATGAACTTGAACTAGATGGTAGTAACTATTTACCATGGGCCATGGATGCAAAGATAGCCCTTGAAAGTCGTAAACTCGGTTCCACCATCATCACACCCATTGAAGGCGCCGGAGAAATCCCCACGGCAGCCAAATATACAGCTTTAAGTTTCTTAAGGCACCATCTCCATCCGGACTTAAAGTCGGAATATTTGATGGAAGAGGATCCACTAGTTTTGTGGAACTCTCTCAAGGAGAGATATGACCAACAAAGAGCGGTTATGCTGCCGGAAGCACAGAGAGAATGGTCCCTCATAAGGTTCCAAGATTTCAAATCTGTGGCAGCATATAACTCTGCAGTTCACAAGGTTAACTCAAAACTAAGGTTTTGCAATCAAGCAATTTCCGAAGAAGACCTTATTGAGAAGACCTTGTGCACTTTCCACCCCTCGATGAGAGTACTACAACAGCAGTACCGTCAACAAAAATACAAAAAGTATTCTGAGCTCATATACACTTTACTTCAAGCTGAGAAACATGATGAACTTCTCATGAAGAATCATCAGACACGCCCAACGGGCTCAATGCCACTCCCTGAAGCACATGCTAACACTCGGTTTACTAAAAAGTATGGGGGCAACAAGAAGAATTTCAAGAAATTCAATGGAAAGTGGAAAAGGAACAACAAGCAGAAAAGCTTTGGTCAATCTAAAGGTAAAGGTCACTTCAAGAAAAATGACCGAAATACCAACTCCGAGATTTGTCGAAGGTGTGGATGTACTAACCATCGTACTAACAAATGCCGAACTCCCAAGCATCTAGCGGATTTATACCTCAAATCCACTGGGAAAGGCAAACAAGTTCATGGAAAAGTCGAAGCTCACTTCAACGCCTTACAACAAGAAGAAAACCTTGAAGCTAGCACTTCTCAAAGCGCTCCTAAGGAAACAAGGCAGAAGGATGAAGATCTTCTTGATGTTGACAACATGATGGTGGAATACACCCAAGACGCATATGGAGATCTCATATAATCTCCACATCACTCATTTGATGTTATCAGCTATTTTACTGTAATAATGGAAGTTATAATTTGTATAACTCTAAGTAGAATAAAGTCCTACGGACCAATCATATTATGTAATTCAGACATAATGTCATATTTATATTTGTAACTATAATATGAATACTTTGTGTATATATATATATATATATATATTTATATGTGAGTAATATGAATAAAGTTTCATCCTAAAATATTCTCTTACCCTCTATAGATTTTACGGGAAAATAATCCAATGGAAGAAGAATTATGTTTGGTGGACAGTTGTACCACTAACACAATATTAAGGGAAATGAAATATTTCCAAACTCTAACTAAGAGAAAAGGGAATATTATGACCATCGCCGGTCACGATGCGTCGATTATTGGTTCAGGGCGAGCCACACTCGTTCTACCAATGGGTACTACAATTGTAATTGAGGATGCACTCTTGTATCCTGAATCTACACGCACCCTTCTAAGTTTCAAAGACATTCGATCAAATAATTTCCATGTGGAAACTATCTCTGAAAATAATACTGAATATTTGCTTTTAACAAAGAGCAATGGGTCTGAGAAACAGATTCTTGAGAAATTCCCCTCACTTTCATCTGGATTATATTATAGTTATATAAAACCCGTACCACATGTTGCGTACAAAATAATTTTTCAAGACCTTGATAAATTCAAGACTTGGCATGATCGCCTAGGTCATCCTGGCATAGGGATGATGAGAAAAATTATTGACAATTCTATTGGTCACAGCCTTCCAACTAAAAAATTCCCTAAATCATCAGATTTTGTGTGCACCGCATGTGCAACTGGGAAATTAATTATAAGACCATCTTATCTTAAAGTAAAAAATGAGTCACTTAATTTTCTTGAACGCATTCAAGGAGATATATGTGGTCCAATTCAACCACTATCGGGACCTTTTAGATATTTCATGGTACTCATAGATGCATCTACTAGATGGTCACATGTGTGTCTATTGTCCACACGAAATCATGCTTTTGCCAAGATAATTGCTCAAATCATCAAATTAAGAGCAAATCATCCTGAAAATAGGATAAAAACAATTCGAATGGATAATGCCGCTGAATTTTCTTCACGTGCATTCAATGACTATTGCATGGCTATGGGCATTCATTTAGAACATTCTGTGCCTTATGTTCATACTCAAAATGGTTTGGCTGAATCTCTCATCAAAAGAGTAAAATTAGTTGCTCGACCACTATTACAGAATTGTCATTTACCAGCATCTTGTTGGGCACATGCGGTATTACACGCCGCAGATCTGATACAAATCAGACCAACTGCATATCATACAACCTCCCCGATACAGCTAGTACGTGGCACTCAGCCAAGTATTTCCCATCTGCGAAAATTCGGTTGCGCAGTATACGTACCGATATCACCACCGCAGCGTACTACCATGGGCCCCCACAGAAAACTAGGGATCTATGTGGGTTATAATTCACCGTCAATTATAAAATATCTTGAACCTCTTACAGGGGACCTGTTTACTGCCCGCTACGCTGATTCAATTTTTGATGAGGACCATTTCCCAGCATTAGGGGGAGAATCAAACCACAAAGAATGCCAGGAAATAGATTGGAATGTAACAGGCATTCAGTCCTTAGATCCACGTACTAAAGAATCTGAAACTGAAGTTCAGAGGATCATAGATTTGCAACACATTGCAAATAATTTGCCAGATGCATTTACTGACCATAAAGGTGTCACTAAATCACATATTCCCGCCGTTAATGCACCAGAACGAGTGGAGGTACCAAGTAAAACCACTCAAACCCCAAATGAGAGTAAGAGGGGGAGAAATCTGGTTAGCCGGAATATAACTTCTCAAAAGCCTCCGCGGAAACAGAGGAAATCAAATCCTCTACCAGTAAATGCAATTCAACCTCAAGTTGAAGGACACCAACCAGATACTCAACATCTAGAACCCAGTATAAATGCGCATACAAACATAATAGCTGGGACATCGGAACACCATGACTCTATTGTTGTGGGAAATCACATAGAGTCTGAAGGCATAAAAGAAATTTCCATAAACTATATAGAATCGGGAGAATCATACAACAGAAAGACTACAATTGTCGACATATATTTTGCCTCTGAAATTGCTGAAACCATTCAACTGGATCCAGAACCAAAGACCGTCAGGGAGTGCCTCAAGCGTCCTGATTGGCCTAAATGGAAGGAAGCAATTGAGGCAGAACCGCGCTCGCTCAACAAAAGAGAGGTATTTTCCTCAGTAATACCTACTCCTCAGAATGTCTTCCCTGTGGGAGCAAAATGGGTTTTTGTTCGAAAAAGGAATGAAAACAATGAGGTGGTGAGATACAAAGCGAGGCTTGTAGCACAAGGGTTCACGCAGAGACCCGGCATCGATTACGATGATACATACTCTCCTGTTATGAATGGAACTACGTTTCGATACTTAATATCTATGGCAGTACAAATGAGTTTATCTATGCAGTTGATGGATGTAGTGACAGCATACTTATATGGGTCACTCAAATCGGACATATATATGAAAGTCCCTGAAGGACTTAAAATGCCGAATCCAAAAACAAATCGCAACGCATATTGTGTAAAATTACAAAAGTCACTCTATGGCTTAAAACAGTCGGGTAGAATGTGGTATAACCGACTGAGCGAGTTCCTTATTCAGAAAGGATATTCAAATAATGATGATTGCCCTTGTGTTTTTATAAAGAAGTCCTCAAATGGATTTTGCATCATCTCAGTGTACGTTGATGACCTCAATATCATTGGGAGTACACATGATATAGAAGAAGCACGCAATCATTTAATGACGGAATTTGAGATGAAAGATTTGGGAAAGGCCAAATTTTGCTTAGGCATACAGCTTGATCATCTTCCCTCAGGAATTTTAGTATACCAACCTGCTTATATTCAAAAGGTTTTGGAAAAATTCAATATGGATAAATCATATCCAACCAAAACACCCATGGTTGTCAGATCCCTTGATATGAATAAAGATCCCTTTAGACCTCGGGATGATGACGAAGAGATATTAGGACCCGAGTTCCCGTATCTCAGTGCCATTGGTGCGCTAATGTACCTTGCAAATTGCACCAGGCCTGATATTGCATTTGCGGTAAATTTACTAGCTAGACATAGCGCTGCTCCAACAAAACGTCATTGGACAGGAGTAAAAAATATCTTTAGATATTTACATGGCACAAAAGATCTTGGCTTATTCTATCACAAAAACCAAGATATGACTATGGTAGGATATACTGATGCTGGCTATCTATCTGATCCTCACAATGCCAGGTCACAGACAGGTTTCGTATTCTTATATGGTGGAACTGCTTTTTCATGGAAGTCAACAAAACAGACTCTCGTAGCAACTTCCACTAATCATTCTGAAATTATTGCATTATTTGAAGCATCAAAAGAATGTGTATGGCTTCGCAGGATGATTAACCACATTCAAACTGCATGTGGTGTTGGTTCATTAGGATCACCAACTATTATTTATGAAGATAATGCAGCTTGTATTGCTCAAATGCAAATGGGTTATATAAAAAGTAATATCACAAAACACATTTCTCCTAAGTTGTTCTATCCTCATGCATTACAGGAAAAGGGAGAAATTGATATTTTGCAAACTAAATCATGTGACAATCTAGCAGATTTGTTCACAAAGTCTTTACCAAATTCAACATTCCAGAAATTCATTCATGGAATTGGTATGAGACGACTTCGTGATTTGCAAAGCTCAGGGGGAGAAATCTCCTGAAAATATAATTCTTTTTATCAGCAGATAATGAATATTGTACTCTTTTCCTTTATGAGTTTTTCCAACAGGTTTCTCATAAGAGGTTTTTAACGAGACAATTAAATACAAGCGTTAATGCATGCCATATCGTATTTCTCCTTATATTTTTCCTACTAGGTTTTCAAGGAGTTTTTCATGGCATATCTCATTGCACTCTTTTCATTATGAGTTTTTTTGAAAATTTCTCTCATGATGTTTTTAATGAGGCAATATCTTCATAAAGATTATATGCTATACTTTCTATTTTCCTATGAAGGTTTTTAAAGGAAAGTATCTAAAGCATATTTATTGTTCTCTAAACTCAGTAATAATTTTCTCCTTCTTTGAAAGTTTTTTTTTTCTCATATGAGTTATCAAGAGACAATAATCACTATATGTTGGATCATTTTCTCCTTATTATTTTTCCCACTGGGTTTTAAAGGAGTTTTAACAACATATCTGTATCACTCTCCTCATATTTTCCCACAGGGTTTTTGGAGGAGATTGTCAAGATTATACTTCTCGAGACGAACGATGAATATACAAGGAGCTTTCAATAATGGATCATTTCAAGAAATCGACGTTGTACAAGGGGGAGTGTTACGAACCGACAGATCTGAAGGGTCATTAGCGAACCGACATTAGAGTGTCGTTAGTCAGTTATTAGTGTCCAAGCGTCGTACGGACACATCGATCCGTACAGGCGCCTCTTTGTACAGACGCCTGTTCAATGCGTCCCAAATCCTTGTATAAATATGTGATTCTCAAATCAATGAAGTACTCAATCATTCGCACAATCACTTTTACTTTTACACCTTTGATTAACTCCATGGTTAGTGCCCCTGTTTGTTCGCCTCCTGCATGCAACCGGCCAAAGGGCACGTTCCTTCTGAAAATAACTAGCCATCACGGTAGGAGGCCTTCTGCATGCAGCCAGCCACGTGGCACATCTCGTCTGAAAATAACTAAGGGCATCTACAACAAATTTGGCCCCTCAAATATCCATTTTTTTCTTCGAAATTGATCCATCTCTATTAGTGTTAAAGTTCATAAAAAATATAAAGCACCTAAACGACAAGTACCGCCACTAGAACAAGCCGCCGCCGCATCGTTGTCGCCACTACCCTACCGGAGCCGGCTTGACCTTGTCGATGACAACCGAGAAGTCTTTGTGTATGTGCCCTTAAAAGACCCAGCTTCCTAGAGCCACTGTTATCACCATTGAACTCTGGAATAGATCTAAAGCACCAGACACCAAATCTCACCACATGATGAGAAAACCAAACCTCATCGTCCCCACCAAGGAGACGATAGGAATCTACGACAGAGTTCCGTCGACTATATCTAGATGAACGAAACCGAGGAGAATCAGAGCCCAGAAGACAAACTCAAAGAAGAAGCGTCGTCAACCGCCCTAGCGCCCTGTATGCGAGGACTAAAAAATCCTAACCTAAACTACTAACCAGAGTGGACGCACCAGGATTCCCCTATGAAAGAACATACGGTGCCCCCATGTTTGGTTTTGGTAATTGATGACAATCTCTATGGACTAATGGTTGCCTTGAGTTATATTTGAAGGGTTTGTCCATAGGTTTTTCTTGGATTCCATTTGTTGGTTTCAAGGAGAGTTTGTCATGACCAAGGTGCTATTAAGGAATTATCCAAAGATTGGTCTTGTGAGGGTTGAACTTATTGCAAGCATGTCTTGGAGAAGAAGAGTGTGTGGTCATTCATGTTTACCTTCAAGACATCATCCAAATGAAGAGAGTTGGAAAGATTTAAGGTTGATCAAGACTAAGTCAAAGAGTGAATCAAGTTGATCAACACACAAAGCATAGAAGATATACCGAGAGGGATCAACCGATCCCATGGTATGGTAATCATTGTCAATTACGCTTTGTGTACTAACCCATGGTCTTAGTGAGAGTTCTTTGTGGGGTTAGGTTGTGGTGTGCAAGTTCAAGTAGGATCATCACAAAGAGATCTTATGCTTGAAGCTTGCCCTCCATTGTGGTGGCAATGGACTTGTGAAGATGTGCCGAAGAGTGGCTCACCCATAGTGGAGTATGGGGGAGCAATCTACTAGTCTTCACCGAGCCAACACAATCAAGAAAGGTGGTCCAGCTTGAGGGAGTCAAGATCGTCATCATCCATCTCAAGTGGACTATGTGCAAGGCAAAGGTTTGCCCTTGATAGATTTTCTATTTTACCGGTCTCATGGTGGTAGTTTGAAGACCGGGTTATATGATCGATTGCCGTACTGTCAAGGGGGGCTCTCGATGAGTAGCTTGATCGTATCGTTCATAGAGAGCTCAAACCATTGCATCCTTGCATCATCTTTATTGGTTCTTGTTTGGTTCTTCTCCTTGTGAGATTTGGAGCTTATGGTCATCTTGATGACAAGCTCAAGTTTATCGAAAACATAGTTCACTCATGCATCTTCTATGATGTTTTCGATGTTGGAGGTTACGTCGGTTCTTCTCGGTTGGAGGTTTCTCTCCTCTATATATTAGGCATACCTCCCCTGCCTCTTCTAATTATAATCTTTTGTTGTTTGGATGCTACTCGTTGTCATCTATCCAACAAGCTTGAGTTTGCTCAATTCGGAGCTCACATGAAGAAGTTATGGCAGTTCTGGTTTTCCTGCATCCTCTGTTTTCTCTGTTGTGTTCTTGAAAGCCTCAAGCGGTAGTACTGCTCTCCGAGCGGTAGTACCGCTTGTAAGCGGTAGTACCACGGCCATGTGCCGCGCATAGTACCGCTGCTTTTGGGATGCGATTTTTCGTGTCCGGTTTTGCGGTAAGCGGTACTACCTCTCCCCTCGAGCGGTACTACCTCTTATAAGCGGTACTAGCTCTTCCCTCGAGCGGTAGTACCACTTATAAGCGGTACTACCTCTCCCCTCGAGTGGTAGTACTTCTTATAAGCGGTACTACCTCTTCCCCCGAGCGGTAGTAGCTCTTATAAGCGGTGCTACCTCTCCCCTCGAGCGGTAGTACCTCTTATAAGCGGTACTACCTCTCCCCAGAGCGGTACTACCTCTCTGGCAGATTTTTAGCTCATGTTTTTCTCTCTCGTTGGGCTGTTTTGACCGTGCTAAGCGGTAGTAGCGCTCGTGTGCGGGCTGAGCACGTAACGGTTGGATTCGGGAGGCCCTATAAAAGGGGGTCTTCTTCCCCAATGAACCTTATCCTTTGAGCTCGTGTTCTGCCCCCATTGTTTACCTTCTTCGAGCTTGCTATCTCTCAATCCCTTCATGGATTCTTGATAGTTTTTGGGGGAAAAGAGAGAGGAGATCTAGATCCAAATTTCCACCAATCACTTTCCCCTATAGGTGAGGGGAACCCCTTGGATCTAGATCTTGGAGTTCTTGGTGTTCCCCTTCTTGTTCTTCCTCTCTTTTCCCACCTAGCATTAGTTCCTTTGGTGGGATTTAAGAGAGAAGGACATGGGCACTCCGTGTGCCCTTGCCATTGATTTTGGTGCATCGGTTTGAGTTCTCCACGGTGATACATGGAAGTTACAAGTTGAGAAGCTTATTACTCTTGGGTGCTTGGTACCCGTGAGCTTGTTCCTCTTGGGTGCTTGGGCACCCTAGACGGTTGAGGTCACCGCGGAGCCATACTCCATTGTGGTGAAGCTTCGTGGTGTTGTTGGGAGCCTCCAATTAAGTTGTGGAGGTAGCCCCAACCTTGGTGGTGTTCGGGGCACAATCATTGTGGTGTAAAGCTCCGAGCAAGCGTCGGGGTCTCCAATTAGGTTGTGGAGATTGCCCCGAGCAATTTGTATGGGTTCGGTGACCGCCCCCATGGGTTGCCATTTGTACGGGTTCGGTGACCGCTCTCAAGGGTCCCTTAGTGGAATCACGGCATCTTGCATTGTGCGAGGGCGTGAGGAGATTACGGTGGCCCTAGTGGCTTCTTGGGGAGCATTGTGCCTCCACACCGCTCCAAACGGAGATTAGCATCCGCAAGGGTGTGTACTTATGCACTGTACTTTGTGATAGCCATATTTTTTCTTGTCATATATCTTGCTATCACCTAGTTGTTTATCTTGCTTAGCATAAGTTGTTGGTGCACATAGGCGAGCCTAGTTGTTGTAGGTTTTGTGCTTAACAAATTAACCTCTAGGTTTATTCCACATTTGTTCAAGCCTAAATCGTAATTATTTTAAAGCGCCTATTCACCCCCCTCTAGGCGACATCCACGATCTTTCACCCTCCCTGCCGCCGGCCATTACAGCGGCAGGCAGAGGGAAGACAATCCACGGGCTAGCCGGCGAAGCCTGGTGGGGAGAGTTTTCCTGAGCCGCCAATGGATAGGGGAGGAAAGGACGGTGAGTGCCTAATTTGATGTGGTTTGGAGCCCCTATTTGTTCGTGCATGCAATCAATCACCTCATTTTCTTCCATATATGTCTGGTCACATGCATGTGATTGATGGAGATGAAGAGAGAGAGAGAGAGAGAGAGAGAAAGAAAAGAAAGAATAAGAAAAGAGAAAATATGGCCAGCATGGGCGGTGTCCTATGTGTCGGACCGACTGGGCGCGTCCGTGAGCCCTGATATCTTCCACGTATATGGCTTGAGTATGAGGGGTGTAAGTGATGATATATATGAGAGGTTCGGGGGTCACATTTTTCCTTCTCCCTCCTGTCCAGGCACTAACCGGACGGCTTCCATTTCATCTGTTCAAGCAGTCTTCTTTTCAAGTAGACGCTCTTTGATACTAGGCCGGTGTGGATATTTAAGGCGGATTTGAGGGCCTGGCTATAGATGATGTAACCATCACTTCATGCACATGTCGTTCGATATCCTTGACAACGGAACAACAAAGTAGTATAAGGTGTACATCACTCACACTACAAAAAATATGTCAACTTGCGACCATCAATATTGGTCACTGGATGGTCATTGTTTTCCATTTGTGACCTATTTGTGACTAAAAACAGTTGGTCGAAAGCTGACCGTATTTAATGAAACTTAATGACCTTCCACCATTGGATGGTGAGCTCACATGGATTGTTAGATGGGGCTCAAATTTTGTGGAGATCTATTATTTGGGCATATACAAGATGTGGCTAAAATTCAACTCATTATGATATGCCTAGCTAGTACTTCCTTCACAACGGTTCTAGCTGAACAGAAACTTTGGAAATTTGCTGAGGAAGATTTATTAGGAAAATTGAGCTGAATTTTGTCATGAGAGAATAATTTGGATAGTAAAGAGTGCACAATTGTTTTAGGAATTTTGGGAATGATAGAAATGTAGGCTGCTTCACAACCTAGCGAAAAATTGACACATGGACATGACACAGACAAAAAATTGACACATGGACATGACACATAGGCAAAAATCATGAGGTGACGCCTAGTTATAGCAATGCACCAAAATTTACAAGGTTATGACCATCTATATTAGCTGTGATCAGCTAGAAATAAGGCATCGGACCAGTGTTTTCTGCTTTACGACCATTTCATGTAAGAACATTACGAACTTTCTAACCAAAATGGTCGTTATGGTTTAGGGTTTGGAGCCCACCGAACAACTTATGACCAATTGGTCTCAACTGATCGTAGATTTACGACCATTTCTTCTAGGGTCACTGACAGAAGGTCACAAGTTGACATATTTCTTATAGTGTCAAAAGTCAAACTTGTGCATGCTTGACTTTCGGGTAATTGATGCATCTATACCAACAAGAGCCCGCCATGGCATTGTGTAGTTCATAACAGTACATAACAAAGACATACTGCATTTCAATACACTATAGTAGCAAGTCAATAAACTTTCAGTTTCTTTGGTAATCAATAAGTTAGAAAATAAGTGCTCACCTTCCTAGATCAACTTACCAAACAAATATTCATCAAATCAAATCCTTACTTTGATTCCTACTTAAAATATGTTCAAATCTATCATCCACCCTTCATTCATCCAATTTTATGCATGTTCCGTCACCCTCTCTCTTCCCATCTTGATTTTTCCTTTCATCTTTTGTGTTTTCACTGGTTTTTCTACTTAAAAATAACGCAAAGTTTTTTCATCCACTTCTCCTTCGTACTAAATTTATTTATTACTCTCTCTCTCTCTCTCTCTCTCTCCATTCTTGATTTTTTTCCTCCCATCTTTTGTTTTATCACCGGTTTTTACTATCTAGAAAGAACGCAAGGTTGTGTTGTTTACTCCTCCTTCGTCCAACTTTGTGTATGTTCCCCTTCTCTCTCTCTCTCTCTTGATTTTTTCCTCCCATCTTTTTTATTTCATTGTTTTTCTTGAAAACCGCTTATTGGGGATATAACCCCGTGGTCTGACCCGCCCAGGAGGGGCCGGGTTACACCGTTGGTGACTCATAAGAGAAGGACCAAGAAGGCATGAGAAGGCAAGATGAGAAGACCAGAGGCGGCTTACAAACAGGCATGTTGAAGGCCCACGACTTGGAGGCGACTCAAGACCCGACGGTGCGAGCCGCCCGATGGTAGCTTGCCTAACAAGGCAAGGCGATTTAGAACCAGGGTCGATTACGTTGTGTGACCTGACCTGGACTCCTGTAAGCCGTCGGGCCTCGATCTGTGTATATAAAGGCGAGACCTGGCGGCGGGTTAGGGACAAGAAACAACTGATCGAGAGTGAGGTTAAGCGATTCCGCTCCCTTGTAATCGATACTCTAGCAATACAACACAAAGCAGGAGTAGGCTTTTACCTCGTTGGTGAGGGGCCGAACCTGGGTAAACTCATGTCTCTTGTCCCGTTCAACCCCTTCAAGCTAATCACCAAGACCATGGCCTTGCACCTAAGTCCTTTCACAAAGGCATTTGCTGTTACAAAACCACGATAGTTGGCACCCACCGTGGGGCTAGGGCATGGTGGTTTCGAGTTCTTGAAGGGCACTTTCCCAGGGCTCGAGGGATACGCCGTTGGGAGCATGACCAAGAGCCGCGGCGACAAACTCTACATCGACGACGCTGGCTGGGGCCCCGAGGCCGAGTCAATCGAGTACGGATATCGTGTACACTTTGGAGGAATTTACGTTTTCATTAGGAAGATCGGCGACTCATGCCTGAGCCGGGCATCTTCCGCGAACTCTTCGAGTCGGCTCGGCGCACGCAACCCGCCCGGATTCAACCCGGCCGAAAGCGTGCTTTCGTCGGTTTCACGCAAGGCTTGGAGCTTGCGGAAAAGTCTGCATCTAGTGAGACGACTCTCGTTTATTCAGATGATGAGTCCATTAGAGAGACGTAATCAATCTATCGACTTCAGGACGGTGGGCTTGGGGGCCGTTCCGACGGTGATAGTATTCCGGACCCCTATGAGCTGCTGTACAGGGCTGCAATTTTCGTGGCTGGTACGCAGCCGGCTCTAAATTCATCAACAACTGCAGCCATGACATCTGAATCGACTGTGGCCGCGACTATGGGGCTGGCGGCACAACGGCTCACGTTTTGTTAGACCTGTTGAACACCTTGAGTGCTCTGCTGGCAACAGAGGTAACTGCGGCGAATCGGGCGGAACACAATTAAGAGATTGGAAGGATTCAGACAGAGATCGCTAAAAGCAGGCGGATATCAATGTAGAGAATGCCAGGATGGCAGATGAACGGGCTCATATCACTGCTGAGTTGGAGCGAGTCAAGACGGAGGCATGTCGTTTGAGTTTGGATCAGAATGCCTCTAACGCAGTTTTTTGAAGGAGGCACCAAACCCGCCTGCCCTTGCACTATGATACCAGAAATTTGTTTAATACTCCTGGAGCAGGTCCGAGCACTCCGGGCGCTCGGGTAGATCCACAATTAAACCCGGATGGGCCTAGAAGTGGACCGGCGACTCAACCTCTGCAGCCTGAGCCGGCACGGCGGGACAAGCAGATGTTTAACCCGCCGCCCAACAGAGCAATGCCTCAGCGCTTTCCAACACCACCGCCTAGACATTTTTCTAACTCGGTGGATAACATGGTAGCGGCAACGACACGGTTGGTGGCTACTCCGATCGAGGGCAAGTCGTCGGCGGCGGTAGTGACCCGGAACGTGGTAGATCTCCTTCAAACAAGTATTGCATAGTGCTGCCTCTTGAGCTTGTGTTAGGTTTTCCCTTGAAAAGGAAAAGGTGATGCATCAAAGTAGAGTAAGTATTTCCCTCAATTTGAGAACCGAGGTATCAATCCTGTAGGAGATTACACACAAATCGCCAAATACCTGCACAAAAAATCAAACAACTTTCACCCAGCACTATAAAGGGGTTGTCAATCCCTTCATGGTTATTTGCAAAAGTGAGATCTGATAGAGATAGATGAACTAGTAAAGTAAATATTTTTGGGTTTTTGGTTTATAGAACGAAAAGTAAAAGATTGCAAAATAGTAGATTTGAAACTTATAAGATGGAGAATAGACCCGGGGGGCATAGGTTTCACTAGAGGCTTCTCTCATGATAGCAAATATCACGGTGGGAGAACAAATTATTGTCAAGCAATTGATAGAAGAGCGAATAATTATGACGACATCTAAGGCAATGCTCATGAATATAGGCATCACGTTCGTAACAAGTAGACCGACTCCTGCATGCATCTACTACTATTACTCCACACATCGACCGAAACGATTATGCATCTAGAGTATTAAGTTCATAATAACGGAGTAACACATTAAGCAAGATGACATGATGTAGCGGAATTAAGTCAAGCAATATGATGAAAACGCCATCTTGTTATCCTCGATGGCAACAATACAATACGTGTCACGTCCCTTTCCGTCACTGGGATTGAGCACCGCAAGATTGAACCGAAAGCAAAGCACTTCTCCCCACTACAAAAAAAAAACACTTCCGTGATGATACGTGTTTGTCACAGTAGGTCACATTTTCTATCATGCATGTACATCCACAACGATTTTATGACAGAATCAAGATAGTCATACCTGTGCTGTCGTAGAAGTGTTCCATGACATTACCAAAATTATCATCACAGAAGTGTCCACTTCCATGACGATAAATCGCGCGTCACAGAAGTGCTTTCGTCAAGGGTGACCGACACGTGGCATCCACCGTAACGGAACGCCGTTAAGCTATCAGGTCCGGTTTTGGATCCCATAACCCGTTAACATCCCCAACCAATGGGGATTTTCCATGTGTAAAATTCTGATTGGCTGACGGAAACAGGTGTGAGCTCCGCGTTGGCACATGTGTCACTCATCCAATGGGCGAGATGCGCCTATGATATGTTGACATGTGGACCGGCCCAAAAGTGGCCCATAAAGTTTAAATGGGCCGGCCCAACTAAAGGCCCGCGAGATTTTGCAGACTATAATGGGCCGGTCCAACTAATGGCCCACAAGATTTTGGGAACCATAATGTGCCGGCCCAGCTAAAGGCCCACAAGATTTTGCGGGTCATAATGGGCCGGCCCCGGTAAAGGCCCACAAGATTTTTATGGGCCATAATGGGCCGGCCCAGGTGAAGGCCCACAAAAGTTTTGTGTACCATAATGGGCCGGCCGAGCTAAAGGCCCACGAGATTTCGCCGACATTAATGGGATGGCCCAGCTGTAGGCCCACAAGATTTTGAGGACCCTAGTAGGCCGGCCCATTAACTGGCTGCCATATTTTGGGCCAAATGCCGGCCCGTGAGCTATTCGGCACGATTCATGCCCAACCTACTTTTTAGCCTCCTAAAGGCCCATTGAGTTTTCTTGGGAAAATAGGGCCGGCGGTTTACTTGGTCTATTAAAGGCCCGAACCTACTAGTGGGCCAGTTTACATTTAGGCCTGTTCACGGACCAAAATGACGGGGCCCATGATGCGGATCATACATGGTGATTTGCATGACAGCCTGATTATGTACGATAATTTTACGGTTTGGCCGGTTTACTGTAAAGACAGGATGTATATATACAGTAATATAACTGCAGCATCGTGAATAAGAAAAAAAACTAGACTATACAATAAAGAAATTACAGCATATTACATCCATAGGGCATCAAAGTTCGCTACTATGATAATAAAGCACAAGTAGACAACATATTACATACACTGGCATCAAAGATCGCCACCAGTGCAACTAAATATGCCGACAAAATAATATACAAAACCGACAACAATTCAATAGAGTTCAAGAAAGGTTAGCCCTGCTCGGGAGCTGCAGCGCAAGCAGCTGAGCAAGCTGGTGAGACTGCACTTGTTTGACACTTATATCCTCCTCACTCTGAAAGATAAACAAGCAGACCGATGACAGGTTTTGCACATATAAGTATCAGTAGTGACAATTCATCACATTTCTTACTGACGAATAAAGTGACACAATTTAAAATAGCATTAACACAATATGGTATTGTTCAGGTCAAGACATGGCAGGAAATGACATTGTGAAGGAGTTGGCAGCTTCACGACACCAGTGGATTACATATCAAGAACTCATAAGTATCAATGGTTAGTGTGCTGTCAATTTATCTTATTTCAGATTGGCAAAATAAGATCACTTGCTCGGTATAGTTTAATTTACAAAGTATGAAGAAGGAACTTGGTTGTACAACTGAAAACTTAAATTGAGAAGGACAAACTTTTGTTTATGAACTGGAGTACATAATAAACTTAAAACATGCAATTTGATGCAAACACCAAAAATAAACAGCTGTTGCAGTCATGCCTAACCAAATATACACAACAGCTGTTGTCCATTCTGATGAGGGGGGGGGGCAATTCAAGAAGTTTACCACAGAATCTTCTTCATAAGCATTGCCTTTATTCTACATTTTGTTAAGAGTAAATATAGATGTGATAATATAAGAAAAAATGGAGAATATTTAAGATAAGATGAAGAGTGATGCTACATAACCAAGTAGCTATAAATGTAAGTATAACGATACAGGCAAAAGGTACATCCAAGAGCAATGCAGAGCTAAACTTCTTCAGTACCATCGGTGTTATCCAACCTTATGATAACAGTAAATATAGATCTTATGTGTAGAAAATGGAGGGCAAAGGAAAATAAGCTGCACAGTGATGGTACATGAACAACTACCTGACAATATAAGTACGCTGATAAAGGACATCAGATACTTACAAGAACAATGCAGAGCTAAAAAAATCATTGGCATTGGATATATTCTACACTAATGTAACCATTCATACAGATCAGATAATTTGGAGCGAACAATTGATAAGCAAGCTATCATGCATACTGCTGTCACATAATGAACAGGTATGTATGCAAGTATAGTGATACAGGACAACATGTACTAACAAGAGCAAAGCAGCAGGCAACATATTTGCGATATCCTGTCGTTCTTTTCAAACCGGAATTCTTTTTCGAGCAGCTTTCCTGCAAAAAAGATCCGTAAGGCACATGCAGAAAAGTAGAAGTTCAAATTGTCATGCGATATCATAGACAGTACCTCATCCTCGGAACGAGACCAGTGCATAACAAGGTTTTTCCATTCAATGTCTTCTAAATTTAGCATAGGAGACTTCACCAGAAATTCGTTTATAGACTTGCCATCAAAGTGTGATTTCCTCAGGTAACACCAATACTTCTGCAATGCTTCCTTGAAAAGCGCAAGCAAGCTTTGCTCGTCATGACTATCTAGATGGACCCTCGCCTACTTACAACAATGTAATATAAATCATTGATGTGTTCAATCAGCAGAAAACATGAAAATTATCACCATGAATAATAGCACTACACGTAAGTGGGACAGGAAGATGTGAAAATGGTGTTTATCTTCACTATAATCTTCCAATGATGGGAATATATGCACGTGGTCCCTAACAACATTGAAATCATTGTCTTTTAAACTGGGAATAGCTAGAATGGGGTTCCAATATGCAGGAATTGGCCGTGTCTGCAGTTGGGATAGGTCTTCGGCCGGTGGACTTGCTGTACTTTTTGCTGGAGTGAGATTTTTCTGTGGTACGGCTGGTGCTATGGCAACTGAAATCGGTATACCTTTTGCTGGAGTGCAGGGCTTGTGTGGTGGGGCTAGTGGTGTGGCCAGTGAAGTATGGGTACAGTCTACTGGAGTCGGTCCTACATTTTGTGTCACTGGTTCTACAACCAATATAAGTGGGGTGCGGTCTGATTTCTCCGGCACAACCACATTTTTCAAGGACTTTGCTGGTGCTCTTTCAGGTTCGGTAATCACCCTCTTCCTTTTTGATGTCTGACGCACAAGAACAACATTTGAGTGAAAAAACATGGTATGAAGACAGGTGGAATATGTATTGATAATGGATGGGCATGGCATCGACATATATGATGAGTAAACTAAGCAGATGGCGGTGCAACAAAGTAGAAGAAATGCAAGACAACATATGCAAGATACGCGCAATCAATAAAACCTTGCCAAATTAGAGCAGACACCTTGATGGGTGAACATGACAGGCCATCTGCCTTTGACTTCTCGAGGTTAGAATAGTCATTAGGATCATATTTTGAACAAGAATCTACAGGTGGGGAGCGTATGAGTTTCATTGCATCCAGAATGGCACTCAGTGCCTTGGTGCCAATTTTGTAAGTCATTGCAGTGTTCCACAATATTCTTCTGATGCGCGAATTCTGATATTCACTGTAATTATGTATAATATCTGAGAACCATGAAAACATAAATAGTTGTGAGATTATCTTTGTACTGTAGAGGATATTCTAATATAGGGGTGCCCCTGTAAACACTTGTGTGCTATCACTGGATTCTGATGAGAGAGCTCATGTGTGCTGTAATATGGTGCGTGCATTTATATAATCTGGCACAAGTACACAAAAAATAGGCTTCAGAAGTAAGGATAGTTGGCAGATGATAGGTTCAAAATATAATGTATAGAGAGTTTATTGCCAAACCATGATAACAAGAGCACACATCAACTAGGCAGATCATAGTGTACATAAAAGAGGTACACCATAACCACTATATATAAATCGGGAAAGTGGAACTGGCTTGAAAATACGGTGTTGTATTGCCGCTTGTAATTGAAGGCCTATCGATGAAGTACATGCCAGCTCTATCAGCTGTTGACTGCAGATGTCCCTGCTCCCCTTCCTGACAAGGAACATACTATACGTACTAAATACAGAATAACAGAAGAGGAACATGTTAAAGAATAGAAGAGGAAGCATATTCTTGAGGTTCCGCTTAATTGCATACAATGTTGGTTGCCCACTCATGATGAATCACAGTGCCCAAAGAAATGCAATTCCATGCTGTCTCTCTATATGTGGCAATTTTGAACAAGAGTCATTAGGATCATATTCTGAACAAGAGTCAACAGGTGCGGAGCGTATGAGTTTCATTGCATCCAGAATGGCGCTCAATGCCTTGGTGCCAGTTTTGTAAGTCATTGCGGTGTTTAGCTTCAAGAGTGGACTGCTGCTAGTGCGACACAAAGCTGCTACACAGATCATAGTGTAGATATAACGGGAAAACCGTAAGCATCAGAGTAAAATCAGCAAAGTGGAACTTGCTGGAATATATGTGCTAGTATTGCCGATACGGCTAGAAAGGCTTCGGATACCATCTCTCTTCAACTGAAGGTGCGGTACTGTTAATATCAGTGTAACTCTTAAAGGCAACACAGCTCCCCACATTTCCTTGCTATTCTTATAGGATTCAAGTGGGCAGGCCACGACAAATCCTATTCCCATGTTTACAAAATCCTACGAATCAAAGAGGCCCGAAGAGTTCAAAGTGTCCATACCAACCGACCGTATAGACCTCTACACTGCAAATGTCCCTGCTCATCTTCACTACAAGGAACATACTGTACTACTATCATACTCCCTCCGTTCCAAAATATAAGTCTTGGGTAGAGATTTTCACTATGGATCACATACAGATGTATCCAGATACATTTTAGAGTGTAGATTCACTCATTTTTCTCCATATGTAGTCCATGGTGGAATCTATACAAAGACTTGTATTTAGGAACGGAGAGAGTACTTATTAAAGAAGAACGGAAGAGGAACATGCTAAAGAAGAGCAAGCAGATTTTGGATAATAAAATGTTCGTTACGCAGTGCCCACACATGATGAACCAGAGCACATTTAGAAAGCAACTCCCTGCTGTCTCTCTATATGTGGTGCACGTGCTTTTTAGAAAGTAAAGTAGGAACATTAGCTGACCAATTAAATGTTATCTGTTTTAGTAATATCAACATCATATCAGATTCGTACTTGAGCAACAAGTTTGGAATTATGAGTGGCAAGTTGTTTAGCTTGATGGATTCATGAGCAGTGCTAAGCAGGTACGATGATGGTACTGAATATAAAGGCATGTCCGCATGCATGTTGCGTGACTTTTGTCATTTGGGTCAGTTGACCATTTCACGCGGTTGGATGAAGATCCTACGTCTCCTAACCCTTCTTCTTCCTCGTCTTTGATTCTTCCTATACGGATCACCGCACAGGCCGCCGGCCGGACCACCGGCCCCCACCGCCTGTGTTCCTCCGCCACCCCCGCCCCCACCCGCGTCGAGTTTTCTTCGTTCGGCGAGGCCCCACCACCGCCCCCACAACCGAAGTCCCCACCCGAGCCCCTTCGTTCGCACCGGCAAACTCCGGCGAGCTCTGAAAAATTGACTGACCCAATTTTGAAATTTAGTCTACTGTGATTTAACTAGTGTGGAATATAAAAGGGAAAAACCATAAGCATTGGGAGTATAGTGTTGAGCGTGCCATGGCGGATCTGAAGGTGCAAACCGGACAAAGGCAACTTCGCAACCAATGTTTGCTCTCAACTAGCAAGTAAGTGATGGACAAGAAATCAGAGTAAAGCAGCGGCGATCTATTTTCTTGCTGCGATAAATAAGTTGAGCAGATATGAAAGAGTACCGCCTCTGGTGCGGCGTCATGTATGCATCTGCTGAGAATTTGACGGTGAGGGAAATATGCCCTAGAGGCAATAATAAAGATGTTATTTGTATTTCCTTATATCATGATAAAAGTCTTTTATTCATGCTAGAATTGTATTAACCGGAAACTTAGTACATGTGTGGATACATAGACAAAACAGTATGTCCCTAGTATGCCTCTACTAGACTAGCTCATTGATCAAAGATGGTTATGTTTCCTAGCCATAGACATGAGTTGTCATTTGATCAACGGGATCACATCATTAGGAGAATGATGTGATGGACAAGACCCATCCGTTAGCATAGCACTATGATCGTTTAGTTTTACTGCTATTGCTTTCTTCATGACTTATACATGTTCCTATGACTATGAGATTATGCAACTCCCGAATACCGTAGGAACACCTTGTGTGCTATCAAACGTCACAACGTAACTGGGTGATCATAAAGATGCTCTACAGGTGTCTCCGAAAGTGTTCGTGGTGTTGGCATAGATCAAGACTAGGATTTGTCACTCCGAGTGTCGGAGAGGTATCTCTGGGCCCTCTCGGTAACACACATCACAATAAGCCTTGCAAGCAAAAGACTAATGAGTTAGTCACGAGATGATGTGTTACGGAACGAGTAAAGAGACTTGCCGGTAACGAGATTGAACTAGGTATAGAGATACCGACGATCGAATCTCGGGCAAGTAACATACCGATGGCAAAAGGAACAACGTATGTTGTTATGCGGTTTTGACCGATAAAAGATCTTCGTAGAATATGTAGGAGCCAATATGAACATCCAGGTTCCGCTATTGGTTATTGACCGGAGATGAGTCTCGGTCATGTCTACATAGTTCTCGAACCCGTAGGGTCCGCACGCTTAACGTTTGATGACGATCGGTATTATGAGTTTATGAGTTTTGATGTACCGAAGGTAGTTCGGAGTCCCGGATGAGATCACAGACATGACGAGGAGTCTCGGAATGTCCGAGACATAAAGATTGATATATTGGACGACTATATTCGGACACCGGAAGTGTTCCGGAAAAGTTTCGGATTTAACGGGATTGCCGGAGGGGGTTACCGGAACCCCCTACGAAGGGGGATGGTCCATAGTGGGCCTTAAGGGAAAGAGAGAGGCAGCCCATAGGGCTGGCCGGTGCCCCACCTAGGGTTCCTAGTTGGATTAGGATTGGGGGGCGCCACTTCTCCCTCTTTTCCTTTCCCTTTCTTCCTTCTTTGGTGATTCCTACTAGGAATAGGATTGCAATCCTATTCCTAGTAGGATTGCACCCCTAGCCGCACCAAACAAGGGCCGGCCGGCCTCCCCCTTGCTCCTTTATATACGGGGGCAGGGGGGCACCCAAAGACACACAAGTTGAACTGTTCCAGCCGTGTGCGATGCCCCCCTCCACAGAAACACACCTCGGTCATACCGTCGTGGAGCATAGGCGAAGCCCTGCGCCGGTGAATACATCATATCCGTCACCACGCCGTCGTGCTGACGAAACTCTCCCGTGAAGCTCAACTGGATCAAGAGCTCGTGGGACGTCATCAAGCTGAACGTGTGCTGAACGCGGAGGTGCCGTACGTTCGGTGCTTGATCGGTTGAATCGTGAAGAAGTTCGACTACATCAACCGCGTCACTTGACGCTTCCGCTCCCGGTCTACGAGGGTACGTAGACACACTCTTCCCTCTCGTTGCTATGCATCTGGTAGATAGATCTTGCGTGATCGTAGGAAAATTTTAAAATACTACGTTCCCCAACAGTGGCATCATGAGCCAGGTCTATGCGTAGATGATATGCACGAGTAGAACACAATGAGTTGTGGGCGATACTAGTCATACTGCTTACCAGCATGTCATACTTTGCTTCGGCGGTATTGTGAGATGAAGCGGCCCGGACCGACATTACGCGTACGCTTACGAGAGACTGGTTTCACCGTTACGAGCACTCGTTGCTTAAAGGTGACTGGCGGGTGTCTGTCTCTCTCACTTTAGCTGAATCAAGTGTGGCTACGCCCGGTCCTTGTGAAGGTTAAAACAGCACATACTTGACGAAACATCGTTGTGGTTTTGTATGCGTAGGTAAGAACGGTTCTTGCTAAGCCCGTAGCAGCCACGTAAAACTTGCAACAACAAAGTAGAGGACGTCTAACTTGTTTTTGCAGGACATGTTGTGATGTGATATGGTCAAGACATGATGAGTTATACGGTTTTTGTATGAGATGATCATGTTTTGTAATGTTATCGGCAACTGGCAGGAGCCATATGGTTGTCGCTTTATTGTATGAAATGCAATCGCCATGTAATTGCTTTACTTTATCACTAAGCGGTAGCGATAGTCGTAGAAGCAATAGTTGGCGAGACGACAACGATGCTACGATGGAGATCAAGGTGTCGCGCCGGTGACGAAGGTGATCATGACGATGCTTTGGAGATGGAGATCAAAAGCACAAGATGATGATGGCCATATCATGTCACATATTTTGATTGCATGTGATGTTTATCTTATTATGCTTCTTATTTTGCTTAGAACGACGGTAGCATTATAAGATGATCCCTTTGAAGGAAATATGCCCTAGAGGCAATAATAAAGATGTTATTTGTATTTCCTTATATCATGATAAATGTCTTTTATTCATGCTAGAATTGTATTAACCGGAAACTTAGTACATGTGTGGATACATAGACAAAACAGTATGTCCCTAGTATGCCTCTACTAGACTAGCTCATTGATCAAAGATGGTTATGTTTCCTAACCATAGACATGAGTTGTCATTTGATCAACGGGATCACACCATTAGGAGAATGATGTGATGGACAAGACCCATCCGTTAGCATAGCACTATGATCGTTTAGTTTAACTGCTATTGCTTTCTTCATGACTTATACATGTTCCTATGACTATGAGATTATGCAACTCCCGAATACCGTAGGAACACCTTGTGTGCTATCAAACGTCACAACGTAACTGGGTGATCATAAAGATGCTCTACATGTGTCTCCGAAAGTATTCGTGGTGTTGGCATAGATCAAGATTAGGATTTGTCACTCCGAGTGTCGGAGAGGTATCTCTGGGCCCTCTCGGTAACACACATCATAATAAGCCTTGCAAGCAAAGGACTAATGAGTTAGTCACGAGATGATGTGTTACGGAACGAGTAAAGAGACTTGCCGGTAAACGAGATTGAACTAGGTATAAAGATACCGACGATCGAATCTCGGGCAAGTAACATACCGTTTGACAAAAGGAACAACGTATGTTGTTATGCGGTTCTGACCGATAAAAGATCTTCGTAGAATATGTAGGAGCCAATATGAACATCCAGGTTCCGCTATTGGTTATTGACCAGAGATGAGTCTCGGTCATGTCTACATAGTTCTCGAACCCGTAGGGTCCGCACGCTTAACGTTTGATGACGATCGGTATTATGAGTTTATGAGTATTGATGTACCGAAGGTAGTTCGGAGTCCCGGATGAGATCACGGACATGACGAGGAGTCTCGGAATGTCCGAGACATAAAGATTGATATATTGGACGGCTATATTCGGACACCGGAAGTATACCAGAAAAGTTTCGGATTTATCGGGAATGCCGGAGGGGGTTACCGGAACCCCCTACGAGAGGGGATGGTCCATAGTGGGCCAAAAGGGAAAGAGAGAGGCAGCCCATAGGGCTGGCAGGCGCCCCCACCTAGGGTTCCTAGTTGGACTAGGATTGGGGGGGGGCGCCACCTCTCCTATTCCTTTCCCCCTTCTTCCTTTCGGTGAATCCTACTAGGAATAGGATTGCAATCCTATTCCTAGTAGGATTCCTTCCCTAGCCGCACCAGGAAGGGCCGGCCGGCCTCCCTCCCCTGCTCCTTTATATACGGGGGCAGGGGGGCACCCAAAGACACACAAGTTGAATTGTTTTAGCCGTGTGCGGTGCCCCCCTCCACAGAATCACACCTCGGTCATACCGTCGCGGAGCTTAGGCGAAGCCCTGCGCTGGTGAACACATCATATCCGTCACCACGCCGTCGTGCTGACGAAACTCTCCCGTGAAGCTCAACTGGATCAAGAGCTCGTGGGACGTCATCAAGCTGAACGTGTGCTGAACGCGGAGGTGCCGTACGTTCGGTGCTTGATCGGTTGGATCGCGTAGAAGTTCGACAACATCAACCGCGTCACTTGACGCTTCCGCTCCCGGTCTACGAGGGTACGTAGACACACTCTTCCCTCTCGTTGCTATGCATCTGGTAGATAGATCTTGCGTGATCGTAGGAAAATTTTAAAATACTACGTTCCCCAACAGTGGCATCAGAGCCAGGTCTATGCGTAGATGATATGCACGAGTAGAACACAATGAGTTGTGGGCGATACTAGTCATACTGCTTACCAGCATGTCATACTTTGCTTCGGCGGTATTGTGAGATGAAGCGGCCCGGACCGACATTACGCGTACGCTTACGCGAGACTGGTTTCACCGTTACGAGCACTCGTTGCTTAAAGGTGACTGGCGGGTGTCTGTCTCTCTCACTTTAGCTGAATCAAGTGTGGCTACGCCCGGTCCTTGTGAAGGTTAAAACAGCACATACTTGACGAAACATCGTTGTGGTTTTGTATGCGTATGTAAGAACGGTTCTTGCTAAGCCCGTAGCAGCCACGTAAAACTTGCAACAACAAAGTAGAGGACGTCTAACTTGTTTTTGCAGGGCATGTTGTGATGTGATATGGTCAAGACATGATGAGTTATACGGTTTTGTATGAGATGATCATGTTTTGTAAAGTTATCGGCAAATGGCAGGAGCCATATGGTTGTCGCTTTATTGTATGAAATGCAATCGCCATGTAATTGCTTTACTTTATCACTAAACGGTAGCGATAGTCGTAGAAGCAATAGTTGGCGAGACGACAACGATGCTACGATGGAGATCAAGGTGTCGCGCCGGTGACGAAGGTGATCATAATGGTGCTTTGGAGATGGAGATCAAAAGCACAAGATGATGATGGCCATATCATGTCACATATTTTGATTGCATGTGATGTTTATCTTATTATGCTTCTTATTTTGCTTAGAACGACGGTAGCATTATAAGATGATCCCTTACTAAATTTCAAGGTATAAGTGTTCTCCCTGAGTATGCACCGTTGCGAAAGTTCGTCGTGCCGTGACACCACGTGATGATCGGGTGTGATAAGCTCTACGTTCAAATACAACGGGCGTAAGCCAGTTTTGCACACGCAGAATACTCGGGTTAAACTTGACGAGCCTAGCATATGCAGATATGGCCTCGGAACACTGGAGACCGAAAGGTGGAGCGTGAATCATATAGTAGATATGATCAACATAAGATGTTCACCATTGAAACTACTCCATCTCACGTGATGATCGGACATGGTTTAGTTAATTTGGATCACGTGATCATTTAGATGACCGGAGGGATGTCTATCTAAGTGAGAGTTCTTTAATTAATATGATTAAATTGAACTTTAACTTATCATGAAACTTAGTCCTGATAGTTTTTGCATATCTATGTTGTTGTGGATCAATGGCCCGTGCTACCGTTCCTTTGAATTTTAATGCATTCCTAGAGAAAGCTAAGTTGAAAGATGATGGTAGCAATTACACGGACTGGGTCCGTAACCTGAGGATTATCCTCATTGCTGTACAGAAGAATTATGTCCTTGAAGCACCGCTAGGTGACAAGCCCCCTCCCGCTAATGTAGACGCTTTGAACGTCTGGCAGTCGCGGTCTGATGACTACACGATAGTTCAGTGTGCCATGCTTTACGGCTTAGAACTGGGACTTCAACGACGTTTTGAACGTCATGGACCATATGAGATGTTCCAGGAGTTGAAGTTAATATTTCAAGCAAATGCCCGGATTGAGAAATATGAGATTTCCAATAAATTCTACAGCTGCAAGATGGAGGAGAATAGTTCTATCAGTGAACACTTGCTCACAATGTATGGGCACTACAATCATATGACTCAACTTGGTTGTCAAGTTGATGAGAATAGTGTTATTGATAGAATTCTTCGATCACTACCACCAAGCTATAATGGCTTCGTGATGAACTATAATATGCAAGGGATGCAAAAGACAATTCCCGAGCTCTTCGCTATGCTTACAGCTGCAGAGGTAGAAATCAAAAAGAAGCATCAAGTGTTGATGGTTAACAATACCACTAGTTTCAAGAAAAAGGGCAAGGAAGGGGATTTCAAGGAGAATAGCAAGATTGTTGCTGCTCCCGCAGAGAAACCCAAGTCTAGAACCAAGCCTGAAACTGAGTGCTTCTACTGCAAGGGGACTGGACACTGGAAGCGGAACTGCCCCAAGTATTTGGCGGATAAGAAGGATGGCAAGGTGAACAAAGGTATATGTGATATACATGTTATTGATGTGTACCTTACTAATGCTCGTAGTAGTACCTGGGTATTTGATACCGGTTCGGTTGCTAATATTTGTAACTCGAAACAGGGACTAAGGATTAAACGAAGATTAGCTAAGGACGAGGTGACGATGCGCGTGGGAAACGGTTCCAAAGTCGATGTGATCGCCGTCGGCACGCTACCTCTACATCTACCTTCGGGATTAGTTTTAGACCTAAATAATTGTTATTTGGTGCCAGCGTTGAGCATGAACATTATATCTGGATCTTGTTTGTTGCGAGACGGTTATTCATTTAAATCAGAGAATAATGGTTGTTCTATTTTTATGAATAATATCTTTTATGGTCATGCACCCTTAAAGAGTGGTCTATTCTTATTGGATCTCGATTGTAGTGATACACATATTCATAATATTGAAACCAAAAGATGCAAGGTTAATAATGATAGTGCAACTTATTTGTGGCACTACCGTTTAGGTCATACTAGTGTAAAACGCATGAAGAAACTCCATAGTGATGGACTTTTGGAATCACTTGATTATGAATCACTTGATGCTTGCGAACCATGCCTCATGGGCAAGATGACTAAAACTCCGTTCTCCCGAACCATGGAGCGAGCAATAGATTTGTTGGAAATCATACATACTGATGTATGTGGACTAATGAGTGTTGAAGCACGCGGCGGGTATCGTTATTTTCTGACCTTCACTGATGATTTGAGCAGATATGGGTATATCTACTTAATGAAACACAAGTCTGAAACATTTGAAAAGTTCAAAGAATTTCAGAGTGAAGTAGAGAATCATCGTAACAAGAAAATAAAGTTTCTACGATCTGATCGTGGAGGAGAATATTTGAGTTACGAGTTTGGTCTTCATTTGAAACAATGTGGAATAGTTTCACAACTCACACCACCTGGAACACCACAGCGTAATGGTGTGTCCGAACGTCGTAACCGTACTTTATTAGATATGGTACGATCTATGATGTCTCTTACCGATTTACCACTATCGTTTTGGGGTTATGCTTTAGAGACAGCTGCATTCACGTTAAATAGGGCACCATCTAAATCCGTTGATACGACACCTTATGAACTATGGTTTGGCAAGAAACCAAAGTTGTTGTTTCTTAAAGTTTGGGGCTGCGATGCTTATGTGAAAAAACTGCAACCTGATAAGCTCGAACCCAAGTCGGAGAAATGTGTCTTCATAGGATACCCAAAAGAGACTGTTGGGTACACCTTCTATCACAGATCCGAAGGCAAGATATTCGTTGCTAAGAATGGATCCTTTCTAGAGAAGGAGTTTCTCTCGAAAGAAGTGAGTGGGAGGAAAGTAGAACTTGATGAGGTAATTGTACCTTCTCCCGGATTGGAAAGTAGTACATCACAAAAAATTGTTCCAGTGATTCCTACACCAATCAGTGAGGAAGTTAATGATGATGATCATGAAACTTCGGATCAAGTTTCTGCTGAACGTCGTAGATCAACCAGAGTACGTTCCGCACCAGAGTGGTACGGCAACCCAGTTCTGGAAATCATGTTACTAGACCATGATGAACCTACAAACTATGAGGAAGCGATGATGAGCCCAGATTCCGCAAAATGGCTTGAAGCCATGAAATCTGAGATGGGATCCATGTATGAGAACAAAGTGTGGACTTTGGTTGACTTGCCCGATGATCGGCAGGCCATCGAAAATAAATGGATCTTCAAGAGGAAGACCGACGCAGACGGTAATATTACTGTTTACAAAGCTCGACTTGTTGCGAAAGGTTTTCGACAAGTTCAAGGAGTTGACTACGATGAGACTTTCTCACCTGTAGCGATGCTTAAGTCTGTCCGAATCATGTTAGCAATTGCCGCATTTTATGATTATGAAATCTGGCAAATGGATGTCAAAACTGCATTCCTGAATGGATATCTCAAAGAAGAGTTGTATATGATACAACCAGAAGGTTTTGTCGATCCAAAAGGTGCTAACAAAGTATGCAAGCTCCAGCGATCCATCTATGGACTGGTGCAAGCATCTCGGAGTTGGAATATACGCTTTGATGAGGTGATCAAAGCATATGGTTTTATACAGACTTTTGGAGAAGCCTGTATTTACAAGAAAGTGAGTGGGAGCTCTATAGCATTTCTAATATTATATGTGGATGACATATTGTTGATTGGAAATGATATAGAATTTCTGGACAGCATAAAAGGATACTTGAATAAGAGTTTTTCAATGAAAGACCTCGGTGAAGCTGCTTATATATTAGGCATCAAGATCTATAGAGATAGATCAAGACGCTTAATTGGACTTTCACAAAGCACATACCTTGACAAGATTTTGAAGAAGTTCAAAATGGATCAGTCAAAGAAAGGGTTCTTGCCTGTATTACAAGGTATGAAGTTGAGTAAGACTCAATGCCCGACCACTGCAGAAGATAGAGAGAAAATGAAAGTCATTCCCTATGCCTCAGCCATAGGATCTATCATGTATGCGATGCTGTGTACCAGACCTGATGTGTGCCTTGCTATATGTCTAGCAGGGAGGTACCAAAGTAATCCAGGAGTGGATCACTGGACAGCGGTCAAGAACATCCTGAAGTATCTGAAAAGAACAAAGGATATGTTTCTCGTGTATGGAGGTGAGAAAGAGCTCGTCGTAAACGGTTACGTCGATTCTAGCTTTGACACTGATCCGGATGACTCTAAGTCACAAACCAGATATGTATTTTTATTGAACGGTGGAGCTGTCAGTTGGTGCAGTTCCAAGCAGAGCGTCGTGGCGGGATCTACGTGTGAAGCGGAATACATAGCTGCTTCGGAAGCAGCAAATGAAGGAGTCTGGATGAAGGAGTTCATATCCGATCTAGGTGTAATACCTAGTGCATCGGGTCCAATGAAAATCTTTTGTGACAACACTGGAGCAATAGCCTTGGCAAAGGAATCCAGGTTTCACAAGAGAACAAAGCACATCAAAAGACGCTTCAATTCCATCCGCGATCTAGTCAAGGAGGGAGACATAGAGATTTGCAAAATACATACGGATCTGAATGTTGCAGACCCGTTGACTAAGCCTCTTCCACGAGCAAAACATGATCAGCACCAGGACTCCATGGGTGTGAGGATCATCACTTTGTAATCTAGATTATTGACTCTAGTTCCAGTGGGAGACTGAGGGAAATATGCCCTAGAGGCAATAATAAATATGTTATTTGTATTTCCTTATATCATGATAAAAGTCTTTTATTCATGCTAGAATTGTATTAACCGGAAACTTAGTACATGTGTGGATACATAGACAAAACAGTATGTCCCTAGTATGCCTCTACTAGACTAGCTCATTGATCAAAGATGGTTATGTTTCCTAGCCATAGACATGAGTTGTCATTTGATCAACGTGATCACATCATTAGGAGAATGATGTGATGGACAAGACCCATCCGTTAGCATAGCACTATGATCGTTTAGTTTTACTGCTATTGCTTTCTTCATGACTTATACATGTTCCTATGACTATGAGATTATGCAACTCCCGAATACCGTAGGAACACCTTGTGTGCTATCAAACGTCACAACGTAACTGGGTGATCATAAAGATGCTCTACAGGTGTCTCCGAAAGTATTCGTGGTGTTGGCATAGATCAAGATTAGGATTTGTCACTCCGAGTGTCGGAGAGGTATCTCTGGGCCCTCTCGGTAACACACATCACAATAAGCCTTGCAAGCAAAAGACTAATGAGTTAGTCACGAGATGATGTGTTACGGAACGAGTAAAGAGACTTGCCGGTAACGAGATTGAACTAGGTATAGAGATACCGACTATCGAATCTCGGGCAAGTAACATACCGATGACAAAAGGAACAACGTATGTTGTTATGCGGTTTTGACCGATAAAAGATCTTCGTAGAATATGTAGGAGCCAATATGAACATCCAGGTTCCGCTATTGGTTATTGACCGGAGATGAGTCTCGGTCATGTCTACATAGTTCTCGAACCCGTAGGGTCCGCACGCTTAACGTTTGATGACGATCGGTATTATGAGTTTATGAGTTTTGATGTACTGAAGGTAGTTCGGAGTCCCAGATGAGATCACGAACATGACGAGGAGTCTCGGAATGTCCGAGACATAAAGATTGATATATTGGATGACTATATTCGGACACCGGAAGTGTTCCGGAAAAGTTTCGGATTTAACGGGATTGCCGGAGGGGGTCACCGGAACCCCCTACGAAGGGGGATGGTCCATAGTGGGCATTAAGGGAAAGAGAGAGGCAGCCCATAGGGCTGGCCGGCGCCCCACCTAGGGTTCCTAGTTGGACTAGGATTGGGGGGCGCCACCTCTCCCTCTTTTCCTTTCCCTCTCTTCCTTCTTTGGTGATTCCTACTAGGAATAGGATTGCAATCCTATTCCTAGTAGGATTGCACCCCTAGCCGCACCAAACAAGGGCCGGGCGGCCTCCCCCCTTGCTCCTTTATATACGGGGGCAGGGGGGCACCCAAAGACACACAAGTTGAACTGTTCCAGCCGTGTGCGGTGCCCCCCTCCACAGAAACACACCTCGGTCATACCGTCGCGGAGCTTAGGCGAAGCCCTGCGCCGGTGAATACATCATATCCGTCACCACGCCGTCGTGCTGACGAAACTCTCCCGTGAAGCTCAACTGGATCAAGAGCTCGTGGGATGTCATCAAGCTGAACGTGTGCTGAACGCGGAGGTGCCGTACGTTCGGTGCTTGATCGGTTGAATCGTGAAGAAGTTCGACTACATCAACCGCGTCACTTGACGCTTCCGCTCCCGGTCTACGAGGGTACGTAGACACACTCTTCCCTCTCGTTGCTATGCATCTGGTAGATAGATCTTGCGTGATCGCAGGAAAATTTTAAAATACTACGTTCCCCAACAGACGGTGCTGCGGTAGCGATGGCTGTCGGTGGCGTGGAAGTAGATCTAGGAGGGTAGACGGTGGCGGCGGGGCGCGGTGGACGAGACGGTCGTAGGAGCGGCACCGGCAAGGTGGACGACGGCGGGGATGAAGCGAGAGGACGGGATGCAAGGATCCCGGTCCGAAGCCGTGGATGAGAGAGGTCAGTCTCTTGTAATGGACGGCGGCGTTGGGGTATCAGCTCCGGCATGGTGGAGGAGGACGGCGGTGGATGGGGTGGCGGACGGAGGAGGCTGGGGTGGAGAGGGTGTTTTGGTACCCACGGAGTACGAATGGGGAAATGGAGGTGGAGAGGAAGGGGGGAACCATGTCTGCAGGGCGCGCTTGTCTCAAATGCGAGGAAATTTACAAACTTAGCCCCCATTTCAAATTTCCTACATCACAACAATATTAGTCGGTTGGGGATAGGACGGTAATATCGCATACACCGAATATTTGCCGACGAGAGTTTGTTTTTGGCGCCCATTGTGTATGAATCGGGAAGGGAGTCGATTTCGACCGAGGACACACTGTGTTTTGGCGCCCACCGTGTATGAATCCGGGTGAGAGGCGGTTTTGTCACGTTTGAGTGAAATTACAAACCTACCCCTATCGAAACCTATAGAAATCGAGTAGATAGGCGTTGCGTGGCAGGGATAGGCACTAGTAATTTCCATCTCGCAGATTTTGGTTTCGGGCGCGCTTTGTTCAAATTTTGCAGAGTGCACGTTTACCGTGCCAACTCAATTCGAATCCCTCTTGTATTCTATTTTTTTCGGGCGGGATCCATTTTCGATTGGAATAAAATTCTATATACATCATTTTTTTATATATACTTTCAAAAGCACAACACCCTTTATACATAAATATGGTTTACAAATGGCATGATCTCAGATTCATAAGGTTGTATCCATCAATTTGGATTTTCAAATATTTGAAACCACTTTATGTTGAAATCCAATGTATGCATCCCTCGCTAACTATCTCCAATTAATGTGTGTTTCATGCGTTTTTTTTACTTCTCAAACATGTATAATGTGTTTCACACACGCAACATATAGTGTAATCCCCTTTAGACATTAATTGCATACAAACCATGCATTGTTTCTAATTAAAGAATCTATGGATCACCAATATTGATAAACTATATAACATTACATGTGTCCCCAAATTCAAATGAATATGCATGTTTGATACACCAATTTGCGTTATGATATTATCGATGTAGTGATCTCCAGTTTAAATATTTGAATCCCATTAAATCCAGATATTCGTCTCATATAACTATCACTCATGCTTATATAGGACTATCTCTCTAACCTATACGCGTCCATCGTCTCTCGGGTATCTCTCGTGCTACCTGTATGTCGACAATGATCTTTTATCTTCGTAACACACTGGCAGTACTCGCTCCCTCGACCTTCATCACTCTATCTCTATCTAAGTATATCTCGCTCCCTGCTATGTGTCTCTAACTATGATTTTTCATGTGGAATCTCTTTCTCTCACACAAACACATAACTTTGTCTTCCGGGGTCTCATTTCTCTCTACTATTCCCCTGTGTGCCACACGCACACCCCTCATACAGTGGTGTATTTCTCTCCTTTGGTATGAGAACCTACGACTCTTCCTCTTAAATATCTCTTTCTCACACACAAACACAAACTCTGTCTCCCAGGGTCTCATATTTCTCAACTGTTCTCTTGTATGTCGCTCACACACACTCTCTCTCCCTAGAGATATCTTACGTCCCCTCATATGATTCTCTAGCTATCACTCTCATTTTGAAATATCTTTCTCTCTCGCAGACACAAAACTTCGTCTCTTGGGATCCGATTTCTGTCTGATATTTGTTTGTATGTGAGTCAGACGCACCCTTTCTTCATCTCTCTCACACCCACACCCATAACTCAACCTTCTGATCCACTCGACTCCTATCTCTAACGCACACTAGCTAGCATCTTTATCTTTCTATTCATTTGTTTCTCCATCAACCTTCTTTCATTTATAGGTTGATCTCTTTTGCACAATCGTTGTGCCTCACTCCCTCTGCTCGCCATAGATGCATGCTCCAGCCCACGCCACTATCTCTTAAAGACAAAAACACATGCTTAATTGTCGGACCTTCTTCCCTGCATTCTCGCATGCATGCATATTGTCATACCAATCCGTCTCTCCCATGTCGTTGATCTTAGCGTATGACTTATGTCTTCTTTCTTTTATCTCGATCATGCGCGCGCCCGCGCACACACACATCCCACGTATACATGTATACCTCTCACACATGCACGTTGAAGGTCTCTATGTCTCCATAAGTAGTTAATTACCCTCAACCCTAACGCCACATCAAATCGTTCTCTTCTTGTGTGCACATAACTTCCGCCTGGATGGGTAAAACACATACTCACACTTAACAATCTCCTTGTAGCTACCCCTCTCACTCTCCTCCTATATCCCCGAAACCAATAAAACCATCCCTTCGTTTATTTCCCGCCTACATGCACCATCGATATATAGTAGTCTTCCTCGGTGTCTCTCGAACAAACACGTTCTCTCGATGTCGACTACTCTCACGTGCACACACCTTCTCTTCCCTCTCTACTGGCATTTTCTCTCTTGCACCCCATCGTTGGTGGCCTCTTCCATACACATCACCTCTCTATGATGAAGCCATGCACACTTAAATTACATTCGCCACCGAGGACCCCGCGACACACACACACACACACACACACACATGCACGCACGCACACACCCACCC
>LR738709.1:607780983-607792382 GCA_902687465.1 Secale cereale | reverse complement strand
GCACACACACACACACTAATACTCCATCTCTCCCCCCCCACACACACTGAGACTCCATCTCGCACACACATGCTCTAGGCGGAGCATTTGTTCCTACCACCCTTCATCCACCCTTACCCGTATGATAAACAATCACCTTAATTTACTTGTATAACATGGACAAATTCCACTTTACTTTAGTAGTTAGCAAACTTATCATCTGCACCCTTATAAAAAAACCAAGTTGGCGATGATGGTGTGCCTGCCATCTTGTAATATAGACCGTCTGATCTATATCTGATGGATAGAAAGCTAACTATGATAATTTTACAAAATATAGCCGCACCTCTCTCCACATCCTTATCTACCACACCTCATTGCTGAGCAATTAAAAAAGACTCCGGAACAATCTAGCATGCTGGCCGCTGCCGCCTGCCGGCGCCATCCATCCCCATGCCTCCGTCCATTCCGACCACCAGTCACCGCCACGCTCCACTCCTCCTCACCTTATCTCTCATCTTTCATTGCTTCGATGACATTCTCGAGATACCAGTTTTCCGATAAAATTATCGAAATATCATTAGTTTTTACACATGGGATTACTCCTGCATGGGTAAATCACAACATGAGATTGTAAAAGAATGCATATTGATGTTCCGTGCAATGCACGAGCATCTTGCTTGTAATTTTATAACGCAAATCACGAGCAGGAAGTGGCATTTTTTTACACAACCACGTTAACATGGCCACGTAAATCACCCGCAAAAAAAAACATGGCCACGTAGATCACTAGCTAAAGTAAATACCATTATACTTATATTCCGATGCAAAAGGTTGAGTACATGTCCGAAGAGTAGAGTCACACACACACACTCTATTTCCCAGAATCTCTCACACACAGACACACCAGTTACGTGACACCCACTTAAGCAGACACGTATGTTACAATTTGTGCACCCGCGGGTACACGTGATGATGCACATTTATTTAAGCCGGACGGCGAACCCAAACAGTACCTACATTCCTTCCCCTCCGACCACCTCTTCTCTGGTCGCCGTCACACGGAAGCCAAGAAATATGGTGATAGTGTGGGTTAGCCATGTACTAGTATGATGCGACTACACTGGGCTGTCGTGTTTCGTACTCTTCCAGTCCACTGTGGAGATGATTGGTTGATTTTATATCACTGAATAATATAAAATATTATGAGTGCAGACGCTCCACCCCGAGGTTCCTTGCTCCTTCTCGGTCGTCGGGAATCTATGTTCTTGCACTCTATTTTTTACGTGAGCTTTGTTCATCCTTTTGCCAACACGCGACACATCTAGCATCAAGGTGCACGTGTCATGCAAGGATCGTTCCATCTATATGAAGAACATGTTGGACTGGAACTACGAGACGGACATGTACCCAGGAGTGGATGTGCAAACCTGTGTAACGTAGCGCAGTAAGTGAAGTAGAAAGGCACACATAGTATGAACATGCTTGGCATATAGGCATTTGTCTCTTACTACCACTAAATGTTGTATGTGCAATGCCCAGTGATGTTATGGAGTACGTGACTAAGTACTCTACTACTACTATATAATTGGAGGCACATATTAGGTTTTATATTTGTTTACGTGTATGCCCCGAGAGCTTCCAACTAGACATGTCTTTCTCTCCGAAGTCATGATGGTTCTGTTGGAAATATGAGCAAATTACTATGATATTTAATCCAAATAAACAGGAAATAAATCACGACAACAGTAACACAGATTGTACTAAGCATGCTAACTAGCATAGCAGATGATCCGATCAAATCTAGGGCACATACTAAACCATGAATTCTACCACGACCTCGAACAAGAAGGACATAATCACATACGGTGCAACGGGAGTAGCACCGCCAGCGTTCATGTTGTCGCCCATGTCGTTGAGGAAGAGGTAGAATTCATGCTTTTAGTATGTGCCCTAGATTTGATCGGTTCATCTGCTATGCTAGTTAGCATGCTTAGTACAATCTTGTTACTGCTGTCATGATTTATTTCCTGTTTATTCGGATTAAATATCATAGTAATTTGCTCATATTTCCAACAATCCAAAAACCTGATCGCCCCTCTCCCGTGCAGGATCACAAGAGACGGGGTTCCGGAGGCCTGCTGTCCCTTCTCGCGGTGCACGCTGGAAGGAGGGATGGAGAAGACTTGCGTGGCGGCGCAATGATCTGGAACGGTGGTGAGAAACCATATGTTGTGGCGGCCGCTAGGGTAGACGTCTGCCTGACTATATAATGCGGGCCGGGTAGGTCATGGAGAAAACCCCACGTCCAAGTAACAGCCCCACGATCCAAAAGGGCTGAGCAATTCACGCATCCGTTAATTACGATTTATTAATTATTCCCGAGCAGCAAAAATATTGACAATGTGCATAGCTCTGTCCTCGGCTCGACTCATTCCCGCAACCCGCGGCGCATCGTGACGAGGCGTGGTGAGCGAGGAGGAGCGCGCGTTTAGGTCTCATCTTCTCATGCTCATACAAGTGGTAGAAGAGCTAACCTTATAAAGAGGTGCAACTCTCTCTCAACTTCCGTGGTGGGACTAAACTTTAGTGCCACTCACTCCACTCACATGTGTGCATGAATGGGCCAAGAGAATTTCAGAATTTTAGTTGGGTTTTGGGCCAAAGGCCTACTAGCGAGGTTGGCCATGCGGGAGTCCGCACCGCTTCCAAGTAGACGAGTCAACTTTGTACTACTAACTTTGAAACGGAGGGAGTGCAAATCCTAGGCGGGTTAGTTTGGCCTAGTGGGTTTTAGTGATATGACGTGGTACAGTGCCGTCCAGTTTTCATGAAGAAGCGGAATTCAACGAAGTCATGATGGTTCCACAAAGTTACTCTACCCGCAGTACTGCTACCACAGGCGAAGACTGGACGGCACTGTACCACGTCATATCACTAAAACCCACTAGGCCAAACTAGCCCACCTAGGATTTGCACTCCCTCTGTTTCAAAGTTAGTAGTACAAAGTTGACTTTTGCAAGTACTATAGCTCGCACAGTAGCTAGCCTACTAACACCAAGAATCATCAAATAAGCCCTGCTGATATGATAAACAATTCAAACTTACATCTAAGCATGCCATATATTACATCAAAAGCTGATGAGGATACATCTGTTTCCATAACTCGGAGACGGTTCGCATGATTCACTATCAAACAAAAGTAGCAAGTACCGTCCACACAAGACAGTGCCCTAGCCCTAAGATGGTTTGATAACACGCATCGTTCTGGTAATTAAACATAGGGCAATGCAAACTACCCTGTAGGATTAGCGTGACCAACTATTTCTTGTCATTGATCTCTCGAGCAATGACCACAGCACGGACAACGGCATGGGAATCGATCTCTGTGGCGATGTCCACAGGACTGACCGCGACATCGGAATCAATCTCCGGGGCGATGTCCACATGATGGACAATGCAATCGGAATCGATCTCCGGGGCGATGCCAACAGGACGGACCGTGACATCGAAAACGATCTCTGGGGCGTTGTCCTCAGGATGGGCCGCGGCATCAGAATCATCAAGGACATCCACCGACACCTGCACAACCCTAACATATTAGCAAGCACATTGCAAATAATCAAAAACCACAACTTTCGGTAATAAGCCTTTATTTTTTACCTTGTGCAGCTCACCAGGGGATCCCATCCCTCCGGGGGCCATCTCCTCGTCCTCGATGGGGGCCATCACCTTGCCAGGGGAATACTGCTTCTCAACGGTGACTATCTCCTCAACCTCAGCCTTGAGCCTCGAATAGGTGGCCATTAGAGTTTCTGGGGTAGGCACGGTGGGGCCCTTGCTGTTCATCCAACTTTCTTTGAGGAGTTCGTCCGCCAACGTCGTCAACTCTTTGGCCAGTGCTTGTTTCTTGGAGTTGTTCATCTCCAGGGGTTGGCCTGCCAACGTGGTCAACTCGTTGGTCGATGCTCGCTTCCTGGAGATCGCTGTCTCCAGTGGGTTGTCCACCGGAAACTCTTTGCCTAGTGCTCCAGGATCCATCAATGAACTGACAAACAAAAAGCAATCGAAAGGAAACCACAATCGCAATGAAAACGGGAAACGAATAGGCTGTGAGAATCAGTCGGTGCTTCGCAAAAATAAGATTCTTGGAATGAAAATATAGCAGCATCACTGATTCGCCCACCTTTCCTTCATCGGTAGAGAAGAAAAATGACAGAAGTGAGTAGCCTGGAGTGAGGTTTTCTTCAATAAAGGGGTGAAAGGGCTTCAATGAGCGTTCCAGTGAAATGATGGTTGCTTCTTCCAGTCCAACTTCGAGGCCGCTTTACCACTGCTGGTAAAGGTGTGGGTTTTGTGATATGACGGGTCATGACGGCCGCACCGGGGTGACCGATGAGTTTCGACTGTAGCACCTCACTGTGATTTGGTGGATGGCACGCGGGTCCGGATGCTTTGATGTCCCGCATGTAGATAGAGTGGCTAGTCATATAGGAGTGGTCAATATTGTGCACCACGACCAAGGCGGAGAGGAAAACGAGAGAACTACATAATTAATGCATGAGTTTAATTAGGGTAGTTTTGCAAAGTACGAGATACATTCCTCCAATCGCAAAATGCCTTGGTTGATGAGATTTGAGATTTGAGCCCTATAAACCGGAAGGGAGATTTGAGATTTGAGATTTGAGATACTTCACGCGGTGTAGTCACTTTTTGGAATCTCTAGAAAGACTTATACCGCATGATTCTTTGCTTCTTCTTACTACTACATACTATTTCGCCGACATGTGGGACAGTCAGCAGCATCCGGGTCGACGTAATATGTGTCATGCACCATATTAGAGTGCGGAACGGAAGGGGGGCATCACCCCGGTCGTACCGCCTGGCCTTGTTTGGATACTATAACTCAGTTAAAGGTTAGAGTTAGATTTTTTTGGGTTAGTTGAAGTCAAACTAACTCTAACACATGGATCCAAACAGTAACCCAAACTAACCCTCCTGTTTGGATATTTTTGGGTTAGTTGAGTTCAAACTAACCCAAACTAACTCTAACACATGGATCCAAACAGTAACGCGCCGTCAAATCGCACAGTTCGACCTTTCCAGTAGTAAGTAAGTTGAATCCGCTACTCCCGCACCCTCCTCGCCTCTCTGTCAAACCGCCTACCCGAAAACTGCCGCGCGTACTGCCCGGGAAAAGCCCCGCCCTCAACTTTTAACTACGCGAAAATAATTCGAGCTTGTTCATTCTATATAAATACCAGTACTGTATGTTTATTCACCCGTGGGGTTGTTCAATGAATGGAGGGCCGGGGAGCACAACTGAACAATACTACTACTAGTAGTAAGTAGGAGTCGTACAGGTAGTCACCTTAAATAGAGAGTCTCTTTTCTTTAATGCCACGTACACAAATTGAAACACTTTTTGTGGAGAGAAAAAGATAATCACTCTGCTATATATGTACGCAGGGCCCTGAGCGCTTGCTTTACTAGCGTTGCTCTCTTCATTCTCTCATCCTCTCTAGATCTAAACAAGAGAGCGGTAGCAACATTTTCTCTCTGCTCACCGCTGGTCACAGATGCGGCCAAATCCCTTTGGCCGGTGTGTGTAGAGGACTAAAAGGTGCATCATTCACGTGGTCATCACCGGTGAGGGAGGAAACCCACAGCTGCCGGAGGGGCCCGATCCTCTGCCCGTGCCATTCTCTCCGACACAGTGCCGGCTCGGGAGGTCCTCCGACCCATCTTCCTCCATGCCGTATTGTCCGCAGATCCAACCTGCCATCGCCGACATCCCGACGACCCTCAGGTATAAGTTCTTCGAAAGCGGCCTTGCTCTACTGCCCCAGCTCCCCACGTGTCTGCATGTGCATCTTTTTCTACTCCCATCAGCTCTTCCAAAGCCACCTAAATTTTTAGTATTATTGGAGGTAAAGCTACTGCATGCATTCGAATCTAGGGCTTTGTTCAAACAACGAAGAAAGGGGGGAAAGTTGTAGCATGAATCTAGGACTTGATTCAAAGAGGAAATAATATGGTGAAAGTAGTAGAGACCGGATACCCAACCTGTCTCTTGGTTGAAAAGGGAAATAATGGGAAAACGCAGTACAAAATGGATAATGAACAGATCTATTATTGGTTGAAAAAAGGATAGAAAGTGGCGGCTGGTGGACAAGTCAACAGAGTAAAAGGTCTCAGGATTAAATTTGCTGCCCTCACATAGTAAAAGGTCTCCAGGATTAGAATTGCTGTCCTCACATAGTAAAAGTCTCAGGATTAAATTTGCTGCCCTCACATAGTAAAAGGTCTCCAGAATTAGGTTTGCTGCACTCACATAGTAAAAGGTCTCCAGGATTAGATTTGCTGCCCTCACATAGTACAAGGTCTCCAAGATTAGGTTTGCTGCCCTCACATAGTAAAAGGTCTCCAGGATTAGATTTGCTGCCCTCACATAGCATGAACAAACTCAACATCACCACTTTATGCCTCCTTGTAGATACATTGTGCTGATGCGTCCACTGTCGCATGTCATTGTACCAACCTTTTGCTGTTGTTAATGTAAGGGCGCATGTAAAATGAAGCGATCACATTGTTGCCTTAGGGACATGTCTAACCAGTGTTATTGTTAATCTAATGCGTCCAGTGATAAGATGCAATTAAACTGTGTTACAAATAGCACTCATGCTGTTTTCCCCAGTATGATAAGTAAGTTGCTCCTTTACGCTGCTGAGTGCCCTGGTGTCCCCACGGTCCCATGCCCTTAAACCAACTCTTTAGCTGCTGTTGATTTACTGTATCTGGTAAACAAGCAATGCCACCCTTAAAGTAATCCCATATTTGAGGAATCTCATTGTTGATCGTAATGCTTCTGGTAACATGAAGCATTGCTGATGTTTTAAAATTTCTACTGTCCTTGCGTGATTGCCATGAACATAATTAAGATGCTTCTTTTCATTTCGTATATGTTTCGTATATTCTTATTGACCAGCAACTGTTTACTTTCTATCTTTTTGTGCAGATAGGGATATCCATTTCACCTTCTTGCTATTGTGACCTTTTGGTGAACTACACAAAACACTTTTTTTTGGAATGAGTGTCTTGTGCAGTTCAACTAAAATGTCACGAGGACAACATCTCTCAATTTTGGTGGAACTGCACAAAATGGTGATTGGAGTTTCCAAAATCTCCGTCAAATTCTGCTGGTAATCTCGTGCAACATTTTATTAGTCTTTGCAAGATCACTGTCACCATAATGGCACTTTATTTTAGTGGAACTGCACAAAAGGATAAGCAAATTATTGTTGCACCTTACATGAGCAGGACAACCAACTGATATGTCCAAAACGTATCTATAATTTCTGCTTGCTCCATGCTTCTTTTGTGTGATATTGCTATGATATTGATGCACTTCCATACACTTTTGATCATATTTGGACTAACCTATTAACTCAGTGCACCACAGTGCCAGTTCCTGTTTTCTGCTGTTTTTCTATTTCAGGTTTCCCCCATATTAAAAGTGCTCGAAAAATTCCAGGAAAAATATAGGAAAAATCAGCGTATAGGAAGCTTCGCGAAGAATCAAAGATGGGCCAGAGGGGAGCCAGGGGAGGCCCAGGCGGCCACCTGGCGCGGCCCCACCCCTGGCCGCGCCAGGGGGCGCCTGGGGCCCCTGCTCCGCCTCTGGCTGCCCCCCTTCGCCTATATATCCCTCCCGTCCCGAAACCCTCGAGGACAGAACCCTTTTTCGCGATCTCGCCTCTGTTCCGCCGCCGCAGCGCTTCCAAGATCGGGAGCATCAGGAGAACTCTTCCCGGCACCCTGCCGGAGGGGAGAACCACCACCGGGAGCTTCTCCACCACCATGGACGCTTCCCGGATGAGTCGTGAGTAGTCCACCTTGGACCATGGGTCCATGATCAGTAGCTATGTGATGTTCTCCTCCCCTCTTTGCTCTTCATGGTTTAGACCTCGTGAGCTGCCCTACATGATCGAGGCACATATGTAATCTTTCTGCTGCTGCTTTGCTGAGTTTGCTGGGATCTGATGGATTATGAGACTATGTTCAGATTGTGTTTGAGTAATATATTTGATTCACCTCTTTTATATCTTTGTTCTTGAGTAATTCTTGCATGTTCTCCGTTGCTGTTTATTGCTTTGGCCAAGTAGTAGGTAGTAACTCCAAGAGGGAGCGTTATGCTTGATTGTGGGTTCATGCCCCCTGATGACTAGCTTGAGTGACAGAAACATGAGTCTAGGGGATGTGCTGTTGCCACAAGGGAGAAAACAACGGTGCTTGTACTTGCGGGTGCAAGGATTGTTTACTTTACACAAAATTCTTTTAATGCAGTTGTCTGTTGCTTTGAGTTTACACTTTGCGTGGGATTCGCAACTTAATACCAGCGAGATGTTCTGGATAGATATCTCAAGGTGGATGATTAGTAGTAGATGCAGATGGATTTCGGTCTACTTGCCTTGGCGTACCGCCCATGCTTTTGAGCCTCTACCTTTCTTTGCAGCATAGTTAGCATTGGTTTGGGCACATAATCCTGTCAATTGCCCAGCTGTAATTTGTTTACCTCGCTTTGCTGTTTTATCGTCTTTTGGGAGAGAGACATCACTAGTGAACATCATGGGACCCCGGTCCATATTACCACCGCTGATCACACCTTCTATTTACTTCCTGTTTTTATTTCCTGGTTGACTGGACGTCGCTGTGGTACTCCTCGCAGAACTCCTAACCTGGCCAAGTAAATAGCCAGGGACAAGCCTGTGAGTACGTTTGAATGTACTCGCAAACATCATGGACAAAAGATATAACAAATGCAGCAAACAGTTATACGGTCATGATGAAATAAACTATATGCATATGCTCATGATGGACTTATATTAAATGCATGCTGACAGGAATTAAAACATGGCATGGTGAATAATAGTTAGTGCAGAAAATAAATATTAGTATCAATAAAATATAAAAGAAATGCCGGTCGGATGTCAAGTGACACCACTGTCGGTCTTGAAAAGAAATGCCAGTCGGGTGTTTAAAAGAGAAATCGGACGATACCATCCGAGAACTCAGGCAACGCCACGAAAGGACTTGAAGAGAAATGCCAGTCGGGTGTCCACAAGAGTAGTGGCGTGATAAACCGCCTGACACTCGAGGGACGCCACAAAAGTACTTGAAAAGAAATGCCAGTCGGGTGTCCACAAGAGTAGTGGCGTGATAAACCGCCTGACACTCGAGGGACGCCACAAAAGGACTTGAAAATAAAGGCGAGTGTCCGGGGTAGTCTAGCCAGCCCCTGAGACACTCTGGAAAGTAAAAATAAGAGAAACGGGTTAGTCCTCAATAATAATCATATCATCCATAATATTCATAACAACACCAGTAGCAGTAAAAATTAACCTGCAAAATACACCATACTCAAATTTAAATTATTCCTCCGGAGACCTACTCTAAGACCGACACTTGACCAACCCAGACTGTAGTCCTTAACCGCGGACACGACTATTCGAATAGGTTTTAAACTCTGCAGAGGGTGTACTCTTTACCCACAAGTATAGGATTTCTTTAGTCAGTATCGTGACACTGACTAATTCCCATTACGGTCTTTGGGATGAAAACACACCTAACCAGCACACACCAGAAAATCCGTTCAGATGCCAGGAATCACCCAAGGCATCGTCCCAGAAAAACTCTAAGTCGGAGAGGCTACAACCTCCAAGAGCATGGGATCACTATTTATACGCGCGGATTACAAGGGTACACTCCCTCTCGGCATCACGACAGCCGGAAACACCCATGCCCCCTTGGCCCGATGACCGGATTTAGTCCACCGTCGTGGAAAAACCTCATCGTGGCCCTCTGTACGGTGTGTGCACGGAAAGGGGTTAACAACTTACTAAACCATACCCTACCCGTGGTAGGGACAAGTGGCAGCACGATTCAAGTATGGGGGTTACCGGAACAAGACTCGATCTACGGTCGACTCAGGAGGCTTATGTTTCCTGCAGGGGTTAGCACAATAAAGTATTCTTTCAATCATATCACCAGGACAGGGCCACAACCCTTGCCTGTTTCCACATATATCACATGACATCATCGTGTCAAAAATGGCCCGTGCCCACCGGCACGTCCAAGCAGGAGCACACTCCTGGACTTTCACAATTTATACATAATAGAACTAGAGTAGAATGCATGCAAAAGAAAATATGCACATGACCATGTATGCATTACTAGCATTATGCAAGTTAAATTTAAATTCAACATAGTCAAGCTTAAACTATCCTAGCAAATAATTCACTATGCAATCATCATATCAAGTGTTCAAGATGCTTGCCTTGAATATGCAGAAGCATTGGGTGCATACCAAAAGTTTTGAAAATAATATCCCCCTCCATTTCCTATTTCAAAAAAATATTTGAATGACCACAAATAGCAAAAATAGTGATAAAAAGTTGATTGGAAAATTATGAGATAAATATTAAAATAAACTAGATCAAATTTTAGGAATATAAGAAAAGAATTAAATTATTTGGAGTTCATGTGATTTACCTATGGAATTTACAGGATGAAAATAATGGGTAAAAGGACTATTTAATCTAGGCAGTGAATATAAAGCTTAGGAAAAAATGTTCACCTAAGCTTAATAAATAGAACATATCTTTAGGAGTCTGCAGAATTTGGAATCATCAGATTTGGATTTGAATTGGTGGCTATGGAAATATTTGAAACATGCTGGAAAGAATAAAACAAAAGGTCAGAAGCGCGCCCTGTGCGCTACTTAGCGGAGCCGAGCTTCTGGGCCGAGCCCATAGACGCGGCCGCGCTGGGGTGAAGCGGTGTCTCGCCGACAGGTGAGGCCCACCTGTCGGGTTTGTCTTCTCCCTCGCGCACGTGGACAGAAGCAGGGGCGGGCTTCGGCGGCGATCCCCGGCGTACGGCGGCTCCTCCTGGAAAGCTGAGGCCATCAGAGCATCCAGGAGAGCCTGGTGATCCTGACGAGGTACGGCATGGCCGAAAGGAGGCACCAGGTCGCCGGCGACGAGCTCGCCCGAAGAACTCCGGCGGGCGTGAATTAGGCGTTTCGTCCACGGGCAGTCTCCGGCCAAATCGAGAGGGGGAAAGGGTTCGTGGGTATGAGTGGAGGCCAGAGGTGAAGACACTGGAGGAGGAGAAGCTGTGGTTAGCTCGGAACCGACCGGAGAGTGACGGCGGCCGAAGCTTTTAGAATTGGAGAACACGACCATTTCTGGTCACGTGGCTGCCTGAGGTGGTTCTTAGGAGGAAGGGGAGATGTGTGGTGTGCTGCGGTGAGCTCGAGGGGGCCTTTTATAGCGCGAGGAGGTCGGTTCCGCGATGTCCAGAGAACGGCCACGGCGGACCTCGCCATTGATGGCGCTTGGGGTAGCTGGCATGGTCGG
>LR738709.1:607671783-607774839 GCA_902687465.1 Secale cereale | reverse complement strand
CGGCGGTGGCGTGGCGAAGAAGTATTCGTCGGGTGGCGAGGAACGGTGGCGGTGGACGGCGGTGGCCGGCGCAAGCGGCCAAGGGAAGGTGTCGGCGAAGTAGATGATGGTCGAGCTGATCCAGTGGTGGACTAAGGCGAGCGTGGGGAGCATTAGAGGGCAGCAGCAGGTCGATGCCAGAGCCTGCAGTCCCGGCGCTCTGGCCACGCGCAGTGCACGACCACAGAGTGCTCGACGTAATGCCAGGGGTAGCTAGAAGAATCTTCTGCAAGAGGAACTTGGCAGGGTGGTGTCCCTAGGCTTGAGAAGACCGATGGACATGCTGGTTTGATTATAGGGGCTAGTGTGCTATGCAAGCTAGAAGGATGCCAAATTTCTGTCATGCCTGCGAGGTGTTCGACAGAATGCTAGGGGGATCTAAGGACTTTTGTTGAACATGAAGATTGGCAGGAAGTTGTCTCCTTGGATGATAATTATGGTGGTGGGATTGTTTTGGAAAAATGCAAAACCTGCTAGTGTAAGTTTTGAAGAATTTAGTTTCTGGACAGAAACTATAGATAGGTATTTGATGGACTTACAAAATTCAAATGTGTCTGATCTCTTGGAGTTAAGAGTTTGGTTGGAAGGACTATAAGGTGGAAAAGTATCAAAAATTTTAGAGCAAGGAAAATTGGGGTTGCAGTAGAAACCTAGAAAACGGACAGAAATAGAAATGAGGATGATTCACTCAAAAATTTCAAAGGGAAGGAATGGATTTTTGCAGAAAGGTGATCCATAGGCATCACATGACTCCTCATAATTTTGGTGGAATTTTTACAGAATTATTTGAAATTGTTGTAGTGCAAACAGAAGCATTTCAAAAGTTGAACAAGCTATTAAAAGCATTTTTCTAGGGCAAAATTTTATTATGAAAATAATTCTTAATATTATTAAACAAGTAATGAAATGTTTTCAGATGACTATCAGAGCCCACAATATTACTGAAAAATTTTTATATGGAGGGAAGTAAACAGAAACAAAAGGTTAAAAACACTAAAGAATTTTTTTTGTAAATCAAAATTTTTTGTTTCTAGCCAAATTTTATTTAATAAAAATAATAATTAAATTTTGGGGTGTTACACAGTCATAGCTATCATTATTATCTCTTGTGTTTGATCCTTTGTTAACAGCAAGGCCGGAGGGATTGACAACCTCTCTGTACTCGTTGGGAGCAAAGTTATCTGTATCTGTGTGCAAGTCCCGTCAACCGCTAAGTTTCTGGCGCCGTTGACACCTACTTGTCGACCCTCGGAGTCTCACCGGTTCGATCCTTGGTATCTTTGCCAAGGGAAATTTGCCGCTACGCTACATCTCAACCTTCCACTTGGGGTAACCAACGAGGGGCGAGAAGCCATCAAGCAAGTTTCTGGCGCCGTTGCCGGGGACTCCACTCTTCAAGATAGGGGAGTTGCACGCTATCTTTGATCATTGCTTTTTAGTCTTGTTAGTTTACCTTTCAGTTTTTGCTTTAGTGTCCCTTACCAAAAATCACAAAAATAGTTATCTTGCTTGCTGCTGCTATGGGTTCCACCGAGAACACCAAGTTGTGTGACTTCACTAGTCATAACAACAGTGACTTTATCTGCACGCCTATTGCTACACCTGCCACTTCAGCACCTTCTTATAAGATTAAACCTGCTTTGCTGAACCTAGTTATGAAAGATCAATTCTCCGGTGCTGGAGATGATGCTGCTTTGCACTTAAATAATTTTGTTGAGCTCTGTGATATGCAAAAGTACAAAGAAGTTTATGGTGATATTGTTAAGCTTAAGCTTTTTCCTTTCTCCTTGAGAGGAGGAGCTAAAATCTGGTTTCAATCCTTGCCTAGGAATAGAATAGATTCTTGGGACAAGTGCAAGGATGCCTTTATTGCCAAGTACTACCCCCTGCTAAAATTATCCAACTAAGGAGTAACATAATGAATTTTAAACAATTGGATAATGAACACGTTGCCCAAGCTTGGGAACGCATGAAATCTCTTGTCAAGAACAGCCCTACTCATGGTTTGACTACTTGGATGGTTATCCAAACTTTTTATGCAGGCTTGAACTTTACCTCGCGGAACTTGTTAGATTCGGCCGCGGGAGGAACCTTTATGTCAACTACACTTGGTGCTGCCACGAAGCTTCTCGACGAGATGATGACCAATTATTCCCAATGGCACACCGAACGCGCTCCAACAGGTAGGAAGGTAAACTCTATCGAGGAGATTTCCTCCCTAAATGAAAAAGTTGACTTGATCATGTCTCTACTTTCCAAGCAATCTTCTATTGATCCTCATGATGTTCCTTTAAATTCTTTGATTGCTCAAGATCAAGTAGATGTGAACTTTATCTCTAGAAACAATTTCAATAACAATGCTTATAGGAGTAATTTTGGTAGCAACCCTAGACCGTTCCCCTCTAATTCCTACGGGAACAACAATACTTATCCTAGCACCAAGAACTCCACCCCTAGAGATAGAGACATGCCTAGTTATGAGAAACTTCTAGAAATAGAGAAGGCCACTAAGAACTACATGTGCACCCAATATGAACAAAACAAGACCTTCTCGAGGCAATTAGATGAGCATACTGCTATGTTGCAAGACATTGGTAGACAACTGGAGAGCCTAAATATTGAGATTTCTAACCTCCAGACTAGGCTCACCATCACTGAGACCCAAGTTTCCAATATGTCCCACACACAAGCCACTTTGATAAACCAAATGGCAGCTAAACCTGAAGTGGTTGCACCCCTGAAGGAGGAAGAAGATAGAATTAAGAGCCTTCCTACCCACCACACTGTTGCTACTATCCAAGTTGTTGAGGATATCCAAACTCTTAGCACCCAATGCACTCCTAGTCCCATTGGACCTATTAATGGTGATGCTATGACCTCAACCGTAGAAGAAGAAACTCCTATGACCATAGAAGCTACCAAACAAGTGAGCCTAAAGGACACCACTACCACTTTACTTGATAGTAGTGACCTTGATTTTGATAATTGCACCCTTTCTGAAGTTATTGGTTTTCTTCACAAGATGTCTAGAGATCCCCACACTAGCACACTTAATCTTGCCTTCACGGAGCATATCACTAATGCTCTTATCAAAGCTAGGGAGGAGAAGCTTAGGGTAGAAGCCTCCATACCTAGAAAGCTAGAAGATAGTTGGGATCCTATGATTAAAATTAAGTTCAATAACTTCTCTTGCTATGCTTTATGTGATGTTGGAGCTAGTACCTCCGTTATGCCCAAAAGAATGTACGATATGTTTGAATTGAAACCTTTTGATCCTTGTTCTTTTGGTGTTCGTCTTGTTGATTCTTCCGTAAAGAAACCTTTGGGGAAGATCGACGATGTTCTTATCATTGTCAATGACAATTATGTTCCCGTTGATTTTACTATTATGGATATTGATTGTGAACCTTCATGTCCAATTATTTTGGGACGTCCTTTTCTTCGCACCGTTGGTGCTATCATTGACATGAAAGAGGGGAATATAAAATTCCAATTCCCTCTCAAGAAAGGGATAGAACACTTCCCTAGAAAGAAGATTAAGTTGCCTTTTGAGTCCATTACACGGGCTAGCTATTCTCTTACTCTTGATAAAACTTGATCTTCTCTTTTTGCATCATGCCTAGCTTAAAGGCATAAAAGAAAGCGCTTTTGGGAGGCAGCCCACAACGAATTAGGTTTTATTTTGCTTTTGTTGTGTCTTGATGTTTGTTACTACAGTAGCATCATCATTGTATCTTTTCTTTTCAGCTTTGTGCCAAGTTTAGCCTCCGATTGCAAGAAAGTTCAAAAGTTGTGACGTGCTGTCCAGAAAACAGATTCTGTCCTTGGACAGAAAAATTCGAATAAAATCACCAGATCATCTTTTTGATCTGAAATTTTTTGACAGCGTGCTCTATACAATTGGCTTTCGAGCGTCTGTTCTGAGTTTTTTGATTTGAGTTGCAGAAGTGCCCCGAAAAAATTATTTACTACCTGCTGGTCTGTTTTTCACAAATTCTGTCCTGTTTTGCCTTTTCTTCGTTTTGCAAACCTTGAGTTTGCTTTTTCTTTGCAAAAACCTTTTGGCAATCTTGAGAAACAGTAGCTCTTCAAGATTATCTTTATTTCCAGTAGGGAAAAAATATTTTATTGTGGGTACTAACCTCGCTAATCAGATTATGATGAGTTATGTATGAAGGGAGTTTTCAAGTGTGCGAGGGAAGATGATATAAGAAGATTCAGGAAAGTCAAACGCTCAAGCTTGGGGATGCCCCCGTGCACCCCAAGAAATATTCAAGAAGACTCAAGTGTCTAAGCTTGGGGATGCCCCCATGCATCCCCTTCTCCATCAACAATTATCAGTTCGTCTTTCGTTCCACTATATTTTTCACTTCATGCGTTATGTGCTATGCTTGGAGCGTCTTGCTCTTAGTTTCTTTTTTTAGTTTTCTTTAGCTTTGCTTGCTGTTCATAACAAGTTAGTACCCAGCTTTCTTTGTGTGGGAGAGAAACACGCTCCACTTCAACCTAGAACACAACATAGGATTTTCATGCTTATCTTTGCTGTGTGTGTTCTTTGTCTTTCCATAGCCGCTGTCATGTTTAGCTCTTACTTTTCATGTTCTTTTTAAAGAGCTTTTGTTTAGTTGGTTGCTGAACTCTCTTGAGTTTTCATGTTTATCTTGTTAGGAGAGTTTGCCTGTTGCACTGAGTTGTGTGTCTTAACTTAAAGTAGGTAAGAGGTTGCTACTTAATTTTAGTTGTAACTTGCAATAGTTTTGAGGTATTGCCATGAGTAATGTCTGAACTTTTGGTGTCAAGAGCTTTAGCCTATTAGTGATAGATGTCGTATTTTGGGCAATCCGTGTTTATTTTCGAAAACCTACAAAATAGTTGAGAACTTTAGCTACTAGATGGATCACTAATCTTTGGAGGGATCGAATATTAGAGTACACTCACGTACCATGAGTCGAGGATGCGCAAGGATAACCAAACCCCCATACACTCCTCCTCGGGGTACTTGTCTCTTTGTGAACCTCCTAATTAGATTGAGAGTTACCGATAATAAGTGCATGAGTTCTTCGGACTAATGTGAGTATTCGAAAGTTGACACTTCCACCTAGCCATATTTTTCTAGCCTCTTCGGTACCGTGCATTGCCCTTTCTCACCTCGAGAGTTGGCGCATACTTTGCCGGTGCATCCAAATGCTTGGCATGATACGCTCTGTCATCATAAGCCTCATTATATCCTTCCTCAAAACAGCCACCATACCTACCTATCAAGGCATTTCCATAGCCTTTCCGAGATACATTGTCATGCAACATCCATCTTCTCATGACTTGATCTTCATGTCATACATGCTTCTGCTTGATCGATGAGCCGCATGCTAGTTGGGCCTTGCCCTAATCATTGCTACATGAGGCGCTAGTATCATTGCATATCCTGCTACACTGGCAGAGTCATACATTTGCATACATCATGATAGTTTCATTTTCTTTATGTTGAGTACTTTTGTAAAGTGTGAAAGATCTTCTATACTTCTTGTAATACATAGAGTGTTGCCCATAAAGTGAGGAAAAGATCCCAAAGAGGACAAAATCAAAAGATCCCAAAGAGGACAAATGAGAGTTAAATAGAAAGAGCCATTGAGGCCACAAAAAATAAAAAAATAGAAAAAAGAGAAAAAGAAATAAAAAGAGAGAAGGGGGCACACTACTATTCCTTTTGAGAGATCCACACTCGTACTTCATCTTATACCTTGTACTCCATAGAGATTATCATTCATGCATATAGCTATGTGGGGACCTTCACACTATAGAACTTGGCTTGTATATTCCAATGATGAGCCTCCTCAAAAGAGCTCTAGGTCTTCTTGAGCGAGCAAGTTGGATGCACCCCCACTAGTTCCATTGGAGAGCTTACCTTAGCTCATATGTGCATCCGTTGCATGGCAATCCCTACTCCTCACATCATATCTATCATTTGGCTTTCTCTCGCCTATGATTGTCCTCATTGATGTGAGCCTTTCACACCTTTTTTGTCTTCCCCCTTCATCATTTTTCTCTCTTTGCCATCCTAAGTGTCAACTTTCTTGCTTACGCTCATCCATTGCATGAGTGCTCAAAATATCGAAAGGGAGTGGATCATTTTGACTTGTACCTGGCTAGTGGTCTGGGGATGAGTCAAGATAAGATTCCAAAGAAGACCAAGTGTGAAACTTTAGTAGATTAAGTTCTCAACAATACAAAAACTATGTTTTACTCTCTCGTATATCCCTATCCCCTTTCTTGCACGCAAACACCATTTGGAGACATTCGAGTCACGGACAGCGAGAGCTCTTGGACCTTTATGTTCTTATGTTGCTTGTTACAATGCTAATATAGACTCTTGCTTGTTATGACTTGAATTGAATTACATGCCTTGATTGCTTTACTTAAAAAGTTCTTATATGGTTGGTAGCATGTCACCACAGAAATTATGCTTGTTATCATTTACCTACTCGAAGACGAGCAGGAATTAAGCTTGGGGGGCGCCTGGGGCCCCTGCTCCGCCTCTGGCTGCCCCCCTTCGCCTATATATCCCACTCGTCCTGAAAGCCTCGAGGACAAAACCCTTTTTCGCGATCTCGCCTCTGTTTCGCCGCCGCAGCGCTTCCAAGATCGGGAGCATCAGGAGAACTCTTCCCAGCACCCTGCCGGAGGGGAGAACCACCACCGGGAGCTTCTCCACCACCATGGACGCTTGCCGGATGAGTCGTGAGTAGTCCACCTTGGACCATGGGTCCATGATCAGTAGCTATGTGATGTTCTCCTCCCCTCTTTGCTCTTCATGGTTTAGACCTCGTGAGCTGCCCTACATGATCGAGGCACATATGTAATCTTTCTGCTGTTGCTTTGTTGAGTTTGCTGGGATCTGATGGATTATGAGAGTATGTTCAGATTGTGTTTGAGTAATATATTTGATTCACCTCTTTTATATCTTTGTTCTTGAGTAATTCTTGTATGTTCTCTGTTGCTGTTTATTGCTTTGGCTATGTAGTAGGTAGTAACTCCAAGAGGGAGCGTTATGCTTGATTGTGGGTTCATGCCCCCTGATGACTAGCTTGAGTGACAGAAACATGAGTCTAGGGGATGTGCTGTTGCCACAAGGGAGAAAACAACGGTGCTTGTACTTGCGGGTGCAAGGATTGTTTACTTTACGCAAAGTTCTTTTAATGCAGTTGTCTGTTGCTTTGAGTTTACACTTTGGGTGGGATTCGCAACTTAATACCAGCGAGATGTTCTGGATAGATATCTCAAGGTGGATGATTAGTAGTAGATGCAGATGGATTTTGGTCTACTTGCCTTGGCGTACCGCCCATGCTTTTGAGCCTCTACCTTCCTTTGCAGCATAGTTAGCATTGGTTTGCGCACATAATCCTGTCAATTGCCCAGCTGTAATTTGTTTACCTCGCTTTGCTGTTTTATCGTCTTTTGGGAGAGAGACATCACTAGTGAACATCATGGGACCCCGGTCCATATTACCACCGCTGATCACACCTTCTATTTACTTCCTGTTTTTATTTCCTAGTTGCAGTCATAGCTATCATTATTATCTCTTGTGTTTGATCCTTTGTAAACAGCAAGGCCGGAGGGATTAACAACCTCTCTGTACTCGTTGGGAGCAAAGTTTCTGGCGCCGGTGACACCTACTTGTCGACCCTCGGAGTCTCACGGGATTTGATCCTTGGTATATTTGCCAAGGGAAATTTGACGCTACGCTACATCTCAACCTTCCACTTGGGGTAACCAACGAGGGGCGAGAAGCCATCACCAACCGTAATGTTGCTCAATTTTTGTGTAACTACTAAAGAAGAACCTGCCATCTCACAAGAGCAAGTACTTCTTGCTAGCTCAATGATGCAATCTTTGCTTCATTTTAGGTGAACTGCACAAAAAGGCGCATGAATTGAATCATTTATCTGCAGGTTGGCCTAATCCGAGTGGATTTGCAGGTTCACTACATCGAGTCGTGGCGGCATAGGGCCCCTCACACCGGTCAGTAATGTCCTTTATCAACATGATTGTGCTTTGTCATACTGTGCTAATGTTCTATTTTTTAATTGAAGCTATTCTATCGCAATCTTTTCTCGTTTTGCAAATAAAGTTTGCTTCAACTAGTGCCACTATTATAGTAATCATGCTCTTTCTTATCTGTGCAAATAGGAATACTCAATTACAGATGTTGTGATGGTCAAGAGCATTCGCCAAGTTCTTGGGTTATATGACACGGCTAGCCAAGATGGATTTAATCCCGATATTCACTTTATCAAAAGGCTCTAATGGGTTGGTTCTGAGTCTTGCAAGCTGGGAATCAACGAGATGTGTAGGCATCTTATTTGTACTTATTATTTGGATCTTATTTGTTGGTTCTGAATCTTGCAAGCTAGGAATCAATGAGATGTGTAGGCATCTTTGTTGTACTTATTATTTGGATCTTATTTGTTGGTTCTGAATCTTGCAAGCTGGGAAACACGACATGATGATGCAGAGGACAACAACCATAACAAATAGTTCAAACTTGGTAGTATTATCTTTGTGAAAGTGCGACAAATGTGCTGATCGTGTGCGTCCTGAGAATAATAATTCTAATTGTTGTGCATGTTGATCCTGTGGCACTGATAGAACGAGCCAATGCATTGCTTGTTTTAAGTACAAATTTCTATTAAAGCTAATTAAATTTAAGTAAAATGACCACTAACTCCTGTTATTACAGTACCAATACAGACCCGCTCATGAACCGACGTGTGGTCGGAGTAGGTGTTTCTTAATGGAGGCGTTTGAATGCGCCGAGGGTGCATCTTCTGCCGAGCGTGTAACAGACGAGGGAGGGGTAGTAACTATTGTCGCCTGTACACACTCAGCTTACTGTTGAATCCAGTTCCCCAAGAGCTGAAAAACGAACTGCTGCCGCCGCCTACACACTCGTTCACTTGAAGAGACTCCAATGGCGATCCAAGGGGTGAGCCTGCTGGATATAGACTTCAGCAAGGAGTTCCCCTTTGAGTTCACCGTTCAGTCCTATAGCTGCACCAAGTTGAATGTGATGTACACCAACGATCCGGGCTCGGTGAAGCTCTGCCTCGCCGATTTCAAGCACTACCTACAGGACGAGAAAGCACAAGGTTGTAGGACTAGACATCTTGCCCATCCATTCATCTCCTGACAGGGACCAGCGGATCGCCGTGGCCAAGGTATGTGTGCGGGACGAGGTTCTCATCTACCACTTCTGTAGGGCCATCAGAGGTTCTGGAGCATTCGCCCGTTTCATCTGCAGCGCCGACTGCACCTTCGCTACGGTGGAGAGATGGAAGAACGCAACGATTCGGCCATCTGGTGCAACAAGCTTGTTGACATCCAGAAGAAATACAAGATCATCAGCAACGGGCAGGAGAAGGACTCCGTGGTGACCTCGCCGAGACCATCATCGACCCGTGTTACGCCAACATGAAAGGAGACAACGATACCAATGACCCGAACACATGGGAGGTACCTCTGAATCTTGCCTACATAACCTACGCGGCCAGGAGGGCATGGGAGGTACCTCTGAATCCACCCTGCACCCAAACAAGTCAACCCTCGTACTCCCCTCCGCCTACGTCTTCCCCCGCTCCGGTTCGTTCGGTCCGAGGTCTCGACGTCGTCCTCCACCTTGGTGCTCTAGCCGCGGCGCCGCAGTCTGTCGTTCCCAACATGGTCAGCAAAACAAGAGGAATCGGGAGACAACTATTCGTCGAGATGCTGACAATCCCGGGCCCACCAGGTCCACGGCCTAGGTTTTGTTTTTTAACATGGGCAGCCCACGACATGTTTCAACATTTTTTGGATCCAGCCGGTATCAAGCGGCCTCTGGGCCTCCCAACCTAGCTTGTCTATAACATCAGTAGCCCAAGTTATGATTGTTTTTTCAAGACGATGCACATCTCAGTTCTATTTTTCGTTTTCATTAATCCTATATCTGAATTTTCTCCCGCTTTCATTTTCGATGTAAACTGAGTTTTCTCCCAGTACTTTTCCCTAGAACCAACTCAACCGTCCCACGTCTAGCCTAAAAAATGATAATACCCCACGTACTATTAACTCATCAAATTTAAATGATATTTTATTTCGTATGTTTTTTTTGTGAGGGATTTTATTTTATTTCGTAAGTTGAAAGTTTCTTACAATTTTTTTAATAATTGTTTATATATAACTTGGCAAGTTAACTCCTAGTGATTGCATACATAAGCTTGCAAAGATTTTACTGACCAATGCAGTAATAGATGTGCAATCATGTGTTTATGTTTTTATAACATTTCTCCGTCTAGCACAACATGATATTTTCACCCAGCCCAGCAAGTCCGCGGATTTCGAGAAAAATGCAAATGGGCTTTAAATTCTACCATATATATAAACGGGCTGCATAGATGCTACATCATTGTTTCATCCAACCCACCAAATGGACTAAAAAACAAATGGACTGACTGACATGGCCTCGCCGTCGTCCACCGCCTCGGTGCACTCGGCGCGGCATGGTCAACATACGAAAGTCATCAGAAGAGGACTGTACGTGGAGAGCCTGACGGCTGGGACCCACGAGGTCCATGGTCGCACGCAAGGAAAGTTCCTCCTTATTACGCACTATACATGGACTGTACGTGGGAAGGGCTTCTGTATTTCGCGAAAAAAATGTTCCCCCCGCTGACAGGTCTGACCCACCAGCTATATCTTTGCACGCAAGGAAGTGCCTCCTTATTACGCACCAAAAAATGTATACCCCCTGCTAGCTGGGGGCTGACTTGTGGGCCTAGTAAGTTGACGGGGATGGAGGGCTTTGTCAACTTAGTCAATATGAACGATTCTGGCTCCAGTGACCGTACGATGTCCATCCAACGACCATAGTGCTTCTTCAACCTCTGGTCTTCTTGCTCTAGCCGCCCAAAGCAGCGCCGGTCGTGCCGCGTGCTCCTGCCTCCCGTGGCCGGCTGTTATGCCACGGAGGCCTCACCGCCCCCTACTACTCCCACCGCTGGCCAGGGCATCTCTCTACTCACCCACACCCCCTGTTATTCTGCGGTGACGGCAGCCTCACGCCGCAGCTGAACTAGTGAACCCTCGTACTCCTCTCCGCGTGGGCGTCCACTGCCGCGTCTTCCCCCGCTCCACGTCGTCCCCTTCCTAGGCCTCGCCGTCGTCCACCGCCTTGGTACTCTCGGCGTGGCGTGGTCAATGTGGTCAACGACCAACTTCCATCGGAAGAGTACTGTATGTGGAGGGGCTGGCAGCTGGGTCCACGGCCGCAGTTGGGCCCACGGCCACAGCCTAGTTTTTTTTTGTGATTTGCCAAGTAAGTCGCTTTGTCAGGCCTGTTGGGCTGCAAATCTTTCAAGATGAGGAGAGCTTCATTGCGCTGGCCGAGAAAATGCCCTATCAGTAATGAGAAATGGGCTGTACATTTTTAAAACACATCAAACCGGCAAATAGTTTCAAATTTCTTTTTTTTTTCATTTCGAGATTTTAAATTGCATTGATTTTTATGCGTGGACAATTTGTTGGATTTTATATTGATATACATCTATTTTTAAAATCAATTTGATTGTGACTCAAAATTTCGGGAATAAAAACAGTTCGGACCGCACCGAAATACGCAAAATTTCGTATAATTTTTTAACCGTGGCCACAATATGGGCTGTAATGCTAACAAAAAGAATATGGGCTCCAAAAAAAATCTTAAGAATTAGCAAACGGGCTGTAAATTATTATTAATAATGGCAGATGGGCTGTATGATGTTTTCCACAGATTTGAGGCTTTCCTAAAAAAAGGTTGATGCACAAGCAGTGACTGTTGGATGTCCATCCAACGGCCGTCGTGCTTCTTCAATCTCTACTCTTCCTGCTCCAGCCGCTCAAACAAGCGCCGGCGGGACTGCCTACTCTCTCCTTCCCGTGGCGGGCTATGCTGCAACGCATGCCTCACCGCCCCACTGTACTCCCATCGCTGGCCTAGCCATCCCTCTACTCACCCACACCTGCTGTTTTCTCCGGGGACGGCAGACGAACCAGTAAACCCTCATACTCCTCCGCGTGGGAAACAACTGCCGAGTCCTCCCTGGCTCCGTGTCGTTCCCTTCCTAGGCCTCGCCGTCGCCCACCGCCCTGGTGCTCTCGGCGCGGCCTGGTCAACGTGGTCAACGACCTACATGCCTCTGAAGTGGACTGTACGTGGAGAGGCTGACAACCGGGTCCACGGCCGCACGCAAGGAAATCCCTCCTTATTACGCGCAAAATAATGATTCCTCCACCTAACATCTGGGACCCACCGAAAGGGCCTCTGTATTTCGCGAAAAAAACGTTACCGCCGTTGACAGCTCGGACCCACCAGCTATATCTTCGCACGGAAGGAAGTGCCTCCTTATTACGCACAAAAAAATGAATACTCCCCCTGTTAGCTGGGACCCAGTATAGTGGCAGGCTGACTTGTGGGCCTACTAAGTTGACGGGGACGGAGGGCTTTGTCAACTTAGTAAATATGCATGATTCTTGCTCCAGTGATCGTACGATGTCCATCCAACGGCCGTAGTGCTTCTTCAACCTCTGGACTTCTTGCTCCAGCCGCCCAAACCAGCTAGCAAACCAGCGACGGTCGTGCCTCGTGCTCCTCCCTCCCGTGGCCTGCTGTGCTGCTGTGGAGGCCTCACCGCCCCCTACTACTCCCACCGCTGGCCAGGCCATCCCGCCACTCAACCACACCCCCTGTTATTCTGCGGCGACGGCAGCCTCACACCGCAGCCGAACCAGTGAACCCTCGTACTCCTCTCCGTGCGAGCTTCCACTGCCGTGCCTTCCCCAGCTCCGCGTCGCCCCCTTCCTAGGCCTCGCCGTCGTTCACCGCCCTGGGGCTCTCGGCGCGGCGTGGTCAACATGGTCAAGGAACTACTTCCATCAAAAGAGTACTGTACGTGGAGAGGCTGACAGCTGGGTCCACGGCTGCAGCAAGGAAGTGCCTCCTTATTACGCGCAAAATAATTATTCCTCCACTAGACATCAGGGACCCACCGGACGGGCCATCATATTTCGCGAAAAAATGTTTCCCCCTGACTGCTGGGACCCACCAGCTACATCTTCGCACGCAAGGAAGTGTGTTTAGGCAAAAAAAAAATGATTCGCCCGCCTGGCAGCTGGGACCCACCAGCTACATCTTCGCATGCAGGGAAGTGCCTGACAGTCGGGACGCACCTGGTCGAAGCGTACGTAGCATTGTCATTCTGGTCGCGAACGTGTACGTACATACTAGTTGATGTAGAGGTGCGCACGTGTCGTAGTAGAGGCGCGCACGTAGCATGTACACGTACGTACAGCGGCCAGGGTGCAAGAAAGAAAATACGGCCACGTACGTACATACGGGCGGGGTCTCGAATGCCTACCTCGCGCGTACGTACGGCCAGGGCTCGTGTACATGGTTGGGCCGGAACAGAGAAACAACGTCGTCGTCGTGTTCATGGGGAGCCAACCGGCTGGGTCGGAACGGAATGCGTCATCATGTTCATTGGGAGGGCTTGGACGGAACAACCAATGGAAACGAGGCCTGGCGTACCGCAAAACGGAGGAAACGGCCTTGTGTTTGACCGGCCACGTTCGAAACGGGATCCTGTTCATCGGAAGGGGTCTGGCATACCGCAAAACAGAGGAAACGGACCTCCTACGGTCGAAACGGGGGTCCTGTTGATCGGGAGGGGTGTGGTGTACTGCAAAACAGAGGAAACAGACTTGTGTTGGAGCGCTACGATCGAAACGGGGGTCCTGTTCATCGGGAGGGGTGTGGCGTACCGCAAAACGGAGGAAACGGACTTGTGTTGGAGTGGTATGGTCGAAACGGGGGCCCTGTTCATCAAAAGGGGTGTGGCGTACCGCAAAACGGGACTCCACGGGATACTGTTCATCACCACCGTCGACCCCTCCAGCCTCCACGGGCTACTGTTCATCCACCGTCGACCTCCTCCAGCCTCCACCTGTGACTGTTCAGCCTCCACTGCGCGCTACTCCACCGGCTACTGTTCAACCAGCCCTCTCCACGGGCTCTTGTTCAACCACCCCTCCACGGGCTACTGTTCATCCAGCCCTCCACCGTCTACTGTTCATGCAACCCTCCACGGGGTTGTCCTATTCATGCAGCCCTCCACGAGGTCCTATTCATGCAGTCCCAACAAACTCGATCGAACGGGGTCCTGTTCATTCAGAGGCAACACCACGGGGTGCTGTTCAGCCACCCCCACCGGGAACTGTTCATCCAAACCCCCCAGCAACGCTCACTGTTCATGCAGAGGCATCATCGATCGGCTTCAGTTAGCAGCAGTAGCGAAGGAATCGCTCGATCGGGTTCAGTTAACAGCCATCAATCGATCGCTCCGGTTCAGTAATGTGTAGCCTGCAGTGCAGTCGCTCGGGTTCAGTTAGAGCCCAACGGCTCGCTCGGGTTCAGTTAGAGCCCAATGCCTCGCACCCACGCACGTGCGTGTAGGAGAGAAACGCGCATCGCTCGCCCCGTCCACCCACCGTAACCGGGAACACCCCGATATTTTCCTAGCCCTCACTTCTACCATAGTTTTTTCTGTCATGGACGGCCCAAAGAATGTCATGCAGCTGCATCTCCGGCCCGCCCAGGACGAAAAGCCCATTTTCTGTCATGATTTTTTGTCATAGAAGTAGGACGCCACCACATCTATGATGATACCGTGTTTTGTCACAATTATTGTCGTAGAAGTGTCATAAGTATGACAGAAAAAAGTTTCGCTCGGACCAAAATGTCACGGATGTGTCTTTTTTTGTAGTTCCCATTGCATGAAAAAACAATCTAGTTGGCCAAACCAAACCGATAGTTCAAAGAGAATTACTAAGATATCAAATCATCCATATAATAATTCAGAGAAGACTCAAATAATATTCATAGATAATATAATCATAAATCCACAATTCATCGGATCTTGACAGACACCCCGCAAAACAATATTTCATCGGATAGATCTCCAAGAACATCGAGGAGAACATGGTATTGAGGATCAAGGAGAGACAAGAAGCCATCTAGCTACTAGCTATGGACCCGTAGGTATGTGGTAAACTACTCACACTTCATCGGAAGGGCAATGGTCTTGATGTAGACGCCCTCCGTGGTCGAATCCCCCTCCGATAGAATACCGAAAAAGGCCTCCAGATGGGATCTCTCTAAGTCAGAGACTTGCGGCGGCGGAAAAGTGGTTTCGATGGAGGTTCAGTTGTTTCTGGAATATTTGAGAATTTATATGTAGGCGAAAGAAGTAGGTTAGGGGGGATCTTGGGGGCCCACAAGGTAGGGGCGCGCCCTCCACCCTTGTGGCCGCCTCGAGGCTCCCCCGGCGTGTACTCCAAGTCCTTCTGGTGTCTTCTGGTCCAAGAAAAATACTCGTAAAGTTGTGTTCCGTTTGCACTCCGTTTGATATTCCTTTTCTGCGGAACTCAAAAACAAGGAAAAACCAGAAAATGGCAATGGGCTCTGGGTTAATAGGTTAGTCCAAAAAGTCATATAAAATAGCATATTAATGCATATAAAACATCCAAGATAGGTAATATGATAGCATGGAATGATAAAAAGTTATAAATACGTTGGAGACGTATCAAGCATCCCCAAGCTTAATTCCTTCTCATCCTCGAGTAGGTAAATGATAAAAACAGAATTTTTGATGTGGAATGCTACCCAACATATTCATCAATGAAATTCTTATTTAATGTGGTATGAAAGTTCAGATCTGTAAGTTTCAAGCAAAATTTTATGTTGACATGAGAACAATAATATTTCAAGCATACTAGATAGTAAATCATCAACCTTCAAAAATAACATGGCTAAAGAAAGTTATCCCTACAAAATCATATGGTCTTATTATGCTCCCTCTTCTCAACACAAAGTAATCATGCCCACCCCGATGTCAGCCAAGCATTTGGTTCATACTTTTTAACACACTTCAGCCTTTTCAATATTTCACGCAATATATGAGCGTGAGCCATGGATTTAGCACTGTGGGTGGAATAGAAGGTGGTAATAGACAAAAGTGGGGAGAAAGTCTCACATCAATTCGACAAATCAATTGACTATGGAGATGTCCATCAATTGATATCAATGTGAGTGAGTAGGGATTGCCATGTAACGGATGCACTAGAGCTATAAGTGTATGAAAGCTCAAAAAGAAAACTAGTGGGTGTGCATCAACTTCCTTGCTCATGAAGACCTAGGGCATTTGAGGAAGCCCATCGTTCGAATATACAAGCCAAGTTCTTATAACAAAAATTCCAACTAGTATATGAAAGTGACAACATAGGAGACTCTCTATCATGAAGAACATGGTGCTATTCTGAAGCACAAGTGTGGAAAAAAGATAGTAACATTGTCCCTTCTCTCTTTTTCTCTCATTTTTTATTTTGGCCTCTTTGGCCTCTTTTTTTGGAGGGCTTCTTTGGCCTCTTTTTGTTTATTTGGGCTTCATTGGCCTCTTTTATTTTTGATGACCTCACATGGGACAATGTTCTCATAATGATGATCATCACACTTTTATTTACTTACAACTTGATATTACAACTCAATGCTAGAAAAAAGATATGACTCTATATGAATGCCTCTGGGGGTGTACCGGGATGTGCAATGACAAAGCTTGACATGTATAAAAAATATGAACAGTGCCTTGCCACAAATACTATGTCAACTACATGATCATGCAAAGCAATATGACAATGGTGAAGCGTGTCATAATAAATGGAACGACAGAGTTACATGGAAATATATATCGGAATAGCTATGGAAATGCCATAATAGGTAGGTATGGTGGCTGTTTTGAGGAAGCTATAAGGAGGGCTTTATGCACCGGCGAAATTTGCGTGGTACTAGAGTGGCTAGCAAGATGGAAGGGTGAGCGTGCGTATAATCCATGGACTCAACATTAGTCATAAAGAACTCACATACTTATTGCAAAAGATTTATTAGCCCTCGAAGCAAAGTACTACTACGCATGCCCATAGGGGGGAGGTTGGTAGGAGTTAACCATCACGCGCCCCCGACCTTCACACAAAGGTGAGCAATCAAGACACAAGAATTTCGTTTCGGTTGCACTTTTTTTGGAGACCATACGTGCACTCTACGGGAATCACGAACCTTAACACAATTATTTTATCTACCCTACAATTTACTACTCGCATGATTCTAATATCACCATCCGCATATCTCAAAACGATCACAATTATCATATGGAAGCTTTTATTATACCTACTTTGGATGTCTATCATATTAGGACTAAATTCATAACCCAAGCTAATTACCATGCTGTTTTAGAGACTCTCAAAATAATATAAGTGAAGCAAGAGAGTTCAGCAATTTCTATAAAATAAAACCACCGCTGTGCTCTAAAAAGATGTAAGTGAAGCAGTAGAGCAAAATTGCCTAGCTCAAAAGATATAAGTGAAGCACATAGAGTATTCTAATAGAGCACGATTGAAGTGTGTCCCTCTCAAAAGGTATGTACAGCAAGGATGATTGTGACAAACTAAAAAGTAAAGACTCATATCCTACACGACGCTCCAAGCAAAACACATATCATGTAGTGAATAAAAATATAGCCTCAAGTAAAGTTATCGATGGATGAAGACGAAAGAGGGGATGCCTTTCTGGGGCATCCCCAAGATTAGGCTCTTGGCTGTCCTTGAATCTTACCTTGGGTGCCTTGGGCACCCCCAAGCTTAGGATTTTTCCACTCTATTCCATAGTCCATGAAATCCTTACCCAAAACTTGAAAACTTCACAACAGAAAACTCAACAGAAAACTCGTGAGATCCGTTAGCAAAAAAATCCAATCCTTACAAGTAGGTACTATTGTGAACTCATTCTTATTTTATATTGATGTAATATCTACTGTATTCCAACTTATCCATGGTTCATACCCCCCGATACTAGCCATAGATGCATCAAAACAAGTAAACAACACAAGAAAACAGAATCCGTCTTAAACATGGTAGTTTGTAAAGATGCGAATTATCGTAATTCTTCTGCATCTCTAAACATTCTGAAAACTTAGGACACCGTGGGAAATGTGTAGGTCAGAGACCCCAAAATAATTCAGGAATTTATCACGTTCTTGTAATCAGAAACAAATCTAACACTCGGCGCAAAAGTTTTTGTTTTTTTAGAAAAACCAATCTACTATCTTCCAAATTATACCAAAGGTCTTACTTGGCACAAACACTAATAAAAACTTTAAAAACTTCTCTAACTAGAGGCTAGATGAAAAACTCAAAGCAAAACAGGAACAAAAAAGTAAGAAAATAAAATAAAATTGGGCTGCCTCCCAACAAGCGCTATTGTTTAAGGCCCTTAGCTAGGCATAAAACGCAAATAGATCTAGGTATTATCATCTTTGGTTTATATGTTTTTCGTGGAATTACGCTCTAATCCAGGAGGTTCTTTACGTTTCCCATCGTCTTCAGAGATCTTTGTATCTAGAGCCTCCAACCGCTTATGCAAAGAGAGATAAACATATTCAAACGGTGGAGGTTTCCACTAATATTTTTAAGAGGTTCAAAAGATTTTTGTAAATCAACCAAATTTTTCTGCACTTCACACATCTTTTCAAAAGTTCGTACTTCCTCTTGGGTATGATTACATGCCTTTTGTGGGGTTAGAGTACCTACCACACCCCCTATTATCTCATAAGTAATGTTGGCGTCAATTTCGATAAAATTTCCCTTAACCGCAAAATCCAAAAGTTGCCTAAGGGGCATAGTTAAACCAACGTAAAAGGTACGCAATAAAACCTTAGTAGCCCCCCTTACAGTATAGTTGTGGTAGTACTCTAACTTCCTATACCAAGCATTCTTTAAATTTTCTCCTTGTTTTTGCTTGAAGTGAAGAACTTCAAAATCTGGGGACGAAGGAGGAGTAGTAGCGTTGGTCATAGTGACAGCTCAAAGAAAACGATCTAACACACTACCGAGCAAGCAAAGAAAGAGGAACGAAAGAGGGTGATGACCCACAAGTATAGGGGATCAATTGTAGCTCTTTTCAATAAGTAAGAGTGTCGAACCCAACGAGGAGCAGAAGGAAATGACAAGTTGTTTTCAGTAAGGTAATGTCTACAAGTGCTGAAATTGTAAGTATCAGATAGTTTGATAGCAAGTAACGGTAAAGGCAAACAGTATGTAGCAAGGTAGCCCAATCCTTTTGTGGAAAAGGACAGGTGAAAATGGTTTCTTATAGTAAGCAAAGTGTTCTTGAGGGCACACATGAATTTCATCTAGTCAATTTCATCATGTTGGTTCGATTTGTGTTCGCTACTTTGATAATTTGGTATGTGGGTGGATCGGTGCTTAGGTGCTGTTCTTACTTTAAAAAACCTCCTACTTATGATTAACCCTCCCGCAAGTATCCGCACCTACGGAAAAGTATTAAGAATAAATTATAACCATAACATTAAAGTTTTGGATCCAATCGGTCCCTTACGGAATAGTGCATAAACTGGGGCTTAAGCTTCTATCACTCTCGCAACCCATCATCTAATTACTACTCCACAATGCATTCCCTTAGGCCCAAATATGGTGAAGTGTCATGTAGTCGACGTTCACATGACACCACTAAGGGAATCACAACATATATACTATCAAAATATCGAACACATAACAAATTCACATGATTACTTGCAACATGATTTCCCCCGTGACCTCGAGAACAAAGGTAACTACTCACAAATGATAAGCATGCTCAAGATCAGAGGGGTATTTAATAGCATATTGGATCTGAACATATAATCTTCCACCAAATAAACCATATAGTAATCAACTACAAGATGTAATCAACACTACTAGTCACCCACAAGCACCAATCGATAGTTCCGGTAAAAAGATTGAACACAAGAGATGAATTAGGGTTTGAGATGATATGCTGCTGTTGAAGATGTGGATGGAGATAGCCCTCCCCAAGATGGAAGAGTTGTTGGTGATGATGATGACAATGATTTCCCCGCCCGGGAGGGAAATGCCCCCGACGGAATTGCTCTATCGGAGGGCAAAAGTGCTCCTGCCCAAGTTCCGCCTCTAGACGGCGGCGCTCTATCCCGAAAATCCTCTCCTTTATTTTTTCTAGGTCAGATAGACTTATGTACCAGAAGATGGGCACCGGAGGTGGGCCTGGGTGAGCACAACCCAACAGGGCAAGCCAGGGCTCCCTCGCACGCCCAAGTCGGTTGTGACCACCTAGTGGGCCCCCTCAGGTACTTCGTTGCTCCAATATTCTTCAAATAATTCATAAAAATTCTCCGTGAAGTTTCAGCTTGTTTGGAGTTGTGCAGAATAGGTGGCCTGACCTAGCTTTTTCAGGTCCAGATTTCCAGCTGTTGGAATTCTCCCTCTTGGTGCATACCTTGCCAATTATGAGAAAAAAGACATTAGTAATACCAAAACCATTATTATACATAAAAACATCATAAATAACAGTAAGAAAACATGATGCAAAATGGACGCATAAACTCCCCAATCTTAGACCTCGCTTGTCCTCAAGCGAAAACCGAAATCGAAAAACATGTCCACATGCTTTGAGAGAGAGGTGTCGATAAAAACAAAAATACGAACATAGAAGCATCACGTAGATTATTATAACAGTAATAGACTTAAACATAAGACTTTGATCATAGAACTTTTATCATAGACTTCTCATGAAAAAGTATCTGTTCGTCACACAATCGAAGTATAAAGCATAAACTCTATTAGAAACCAACAAACTATGTTCTCAGTCAACTTTGCAACTACAATTCATAATCTTTTCAGGAAGGGTCACGTATCAGAGCCTTTAGGAAAGTCCACATATTCAACCATCATATAGTCTTCTATGATTGCTAACACTCACCGCGTACACATGAGCAAAACGTTTCAACCGGATAGGAAGATAGGGGCTTATAGTTTTGCCTCCCAACGTACTCACCTTTGGGTGATGTCAACGATAATAACTCATGTCACCCATATTCCGCTAGACATATGTGCCTAGATCTTTCCTCTCCACATGGTGCTTGCCAAAGGACAAAATAAAAAGGAATATAGAGAAAAAATTTGACTCTTGCATAAAATTAAAAGATAGGCCCTTCGCAGAGGGAAGCAGATGTTGTCATGCACTTATTTGTTTGTATGCTCAACCCCTTAGTGCAAAAGAACGTCACGTTGCATTGCCCCTTGTGATAGCAACCTTTATTATGCAGTCTGTCGCTTTTATTCTTCACCATCACAAGTTCGTGCAACGCTCAATTTTATCTTACAATAAATGACCTCACACTTTTAGAAGCAATTTTTATTGCCTTATTGCACCGACGACAACTTACTTGAGGGATCTTACTCAATCCATAGATAGGTATGGTGGACTCTTGAAAAAGATTTGGGTTAAAGGGTTTTTGGATGCACAAGTAGTATCTCTACTTAGTGTGATTTTTTTTGGCTAGAAAAGATATTGAGCAAGCACCACATGTTAAAGGATCTATGACAATATGACTTCTATGTGAATATGAACAAACATAAATCATCATGTTGTCTTCCTTGTCCAACGTCAACAATTTTGGCATATAATATTTTGTTGGGGGATCACAATCACAAAAGATTTCTAGGATAGTATATTTATATGTGAATCTTCTCTTCCCTTATTAGTTCTTTCATGAGTTGCATCATTGACCAATGCTATGTTTGTCAACCTCTAATAAAATTTTCTACTTATACTTTTCCTTATGTGGTGCCATCACCTACCATAAGATTAGCATATGATCTTCTTATTTTATTTCCTTTCTTTTATTGCAACATGAAAGTAAAGAAAGAAAAAACTCAAACCTAAACTTTATTATATATCTTACACACGATTACAAGGATAGATCACTAAGCAAACTCTCGAAAAGAAAGGATCGAACTAAACTTTTATTCATCTAAAGAAAAAGATAACTATGGATCGAACTAGAATAAGTAAAGGCAAAATATAGTGAGGATGATACGATACCGGGGCACCTCCCCCAAGCTTGGCGAAAGCCAAGGGGAGTGCCCATACCCGATACTCAGTTTTCTTTTGGTGGTGAAGAAGATGCAGGTGGTGGTGAAGTAGATGCGATCGTGTCCTTCAAGATCAAGAGATTTTCCAATCTACGTATGACACCCCGAAGGAAGACAATGTGCTCTTGATGTAGAATATTTTCACGAGTGAGGTACTTATTCTGCACATGGACCGTTTTAATGATCCGAAAGGCTGAAATTTGAGTAGGGGTAATATAAGAAAGGTAAGGCTTAAGGATATCTTCTTCTTCCTCTTCGGCCGGCAGTGCTTGTTCTGCCACCAAGTGTGGATCTACAGTAGTCTAATTGCCCTCGTCTCCCATCACAGCGTTCGTAGGCTCCTCCCTATTCAGCTCGATCTTCATCAGCCAAGCATCTTCTTCCATCAGGTTAGAGGAGGAGGAAGACATGATGCCTAGCTTCGTAGATCTGACCGAAAACAGCAAGAAAAGAGAACATAAGATTTCTCCGTGATGCAGTGGTCAACAGGTTCGGGGGGTATATAAAGATTTTTTATCTTGCGAAACAAGCAGACTGTAGAAAAACGGAGTCCGGAAGGTGCCCGAGGTGGGCACAACCCACCTAGGGGCGCCTGGTAAGCCAGGCGCGCCCTGGTGTCTTGTGCCCACCAGGGTACGTTTCCTGGAAGTTTCTTATTTTCCTAATTTTCTAAATATTCCAAAACTGACCAAAAATATTTTTGCGGATTTTTTGGAGTCCGTTTACTTACCATATCACGTACCTCCTTATTTTCACGATTCTGGAGTGTTCTGGAAGGACTCTTTTATGTGTTCTTCCGGCGTCAAAGTTTGGATAATATTGCTTTTAACATTAATGGGCGTACCTGAGATATAATGTTTTATTCGTTGCCCATTAACAACCTTCGGGTTAGTACCTTCGGCATTATTTATTTTGATAGCTCCAGACCGATAAACCTCCTCGATGACATAGGGGCCTTCCCATTTAGAGAGGAGTTTTCTTGCAAAGAATCTGAAACGAGAGTTGTACAAAAGAATATATTCTCCAACTTTGAACTCACGCTTTTGGATTCTTTTATCATGCCATCTTTTAAATGTTTCTTTAAATAACTTGGCATTTTCATAAGCTTGGTTCTCCATTCATATAATGAGCTAATATCAAATAATCTCTCTTCAGCGGAAAGTTTGAAATCATAATTGAGTTCTTTGATTGCCCAAAATGCTTTATGTTCTAACTCAAGAGGCATATGACAAGCTTTTCCATAAACCATTTTATAAGGAGACATACCCATAGGATTTTTATAAGATGTTCTGTAAGCCCAAAGTGCATAATCTAATTTCTTAGACCAATTCTTCCTGGACCTATCGACAGTCTTTTTGCAAAATTAATTTTATTTCTCTATTACTGAGCTCAACTTGACCACTAGACTAAGGATGATAAGGTGATGCAATTCTATGGTTAACATCATACTTGGCAAGTATTTTACGGAAAGCACCGTGAATAAAGTGTGAACCGCCATCAGTCATTAAATATCTAGGGACTCCAAACCTTGGGAAAATAACTTCCTTAAGCATTTTAATAGAGGTGTTGTGATCAACACTACTGGTTGGAATAGCTTCTACCCATTTAGTAACATAATCAACATCAACCAAAATATGTGTATACCCATTAGAGGAAGGAAAAGGTCCCATGTAATTAAATTGCCAAACATCAAAAGGTTCAACGGTAAGGGAACAATTCATAAGGATTTCTTCACGCTTACCGATATTACCTATTCTTTGACATTCATCATAGGATAAGACAAATTTACGGGCAGCTTTGAAGAAAGTAGGCCAATAAAATCCAGATTGTAATACCTTGTGAGCAGTTCGACCTCCAGCATGATGCCCTCCATATGCTTCGGAGTGACATTTCCGAAGGATTTGTCTCCGTTCATGCTCAGGTACACAACGTCTAATAATACCATCTACTCCTTCTTTATAAAGATGTGGGTCATCCCAAAAGTAGTGTCTTAAATCATAGAAGATTTTTTTTATTTTGTTGGTATGTAAAGCTAGGTGGTAAACATTTAGCAACAATGTAATTAGCATAGTCAGCATACCAAGGAGTATTATTAGCAACATTTATTGCAACTAACTGCTTATCAGGAAAACTATCATCAATTGGTAGGGGGTCATCAAGCACATTTTCAAGCCTAGACAAGTTATCAGCTACGGGGTTCTCAGCTCCTTTTCTATCAGTGATATGCAAATCAAATTCTTGTAGCAAGAGAACCCACTGAATAAGTCTAGGTTTAGTATATTTCTTTTCCATAAGATATTTAATGGCAGCATGGTCAGTGTGAACAATTACTTTTGAATCAACAATGTAAGATCTAAATTTGTCATAAGCAAACACCACTCCTAGGAATTCCTTTTTAGTAGTAGCATAATTCTTTTGAGCACTGTCTAGAGTCTTACTAGCATAATGAATAACATTTAGTTCCTTATCAACTCTTTGTCCTAGAACAACACCAACAACATAATCACTAGCATCACACATAATTTCAAAAGGCAAGTTCTAATCAGGTGGTTGAACAATAGGTGCAAAAATTAAGGGTTTCTTGAGTGTTTCAAAGGCTTCAAAAAAATCATCGTAAAAAACAAAAGGAACATCCTTTTGCAAAAGATTTGTAAGAGGCCTAGAAATTTTATAAAAGTCTTTAATAAATCTCCTATAAAAACCAGCATGACCTAGGAAACTACGAATACCTTTGATATCTTTAGGACATGGAATTTTCTCAATTGCATCAACCTTAGCTTTGTCCACTTCAATACCCATTTCAGAAATCTTGTGGCCCAAGACAATACCTTCATTAACCATAAACTTGCACTTCTCCCAATTCAAGACAAGATTCGTTTATTCACATCTCTGCAAATATCGATGAAGATTGCTTAAACAATCATCAAAAGACTTCAGATAAACAGAGAAGTCATCCATGAAGACCTCTACAATCTTTTCACAAAAAGTCATAGAATATAGCAGTCATACATCTTTGAAAGGTAGGAGGTGCATTGCATAAACCAAAAGGTATATGTCTATAAGCATAAGTTCTAGAGCGACAAGTAAAAGTGGTCTTTTCTTGATCAGGTTGAGAAACAGGTATTTGCGAAAAACCAGAGTATCCATCAAGGAAGCAAATGTGTGTGTGCTTAGATAATCTTTCTAGCATTTGATCAATAAAAGGCAGAGGGTAATGATCGTTTCTAGTTGCTTTATTTAATTTTATAAAAATCACTTACCATTCTATTGCCTGTAATAATTCTTTGTGGAACAAGTTCATTCTTATCATTAGGAACAACAGTAATACCTTCTTTCTTAGGAACACAATGAACATAACTTACCCATCTACTATCAGCTACATGATAGATTATACCTGCTTCTAGAAATTTTAATATTTACGTTCTCACCACTTCTTTCATCTTCTGATTTAACCGACGTTGATGATCAACAACGGGTTTAGCATCAGGTTCCATATTGATCTTATGCTGACATAGAGTGGGACTAATGCCCTTTAAATCATCAAGAGTATATCCAATAGAAGCTTGGTGCTTCCTTAGAACTTTCAATAATCTTTCTTCTTCATGTTCTCAAAGGTTAGCACTAATAATAACATGCTATATCTTCTTTTCATCAAGATAAGCATATTTCAAAGTGTCAGGCAATTGTTTTAATTCAAACACAAGATCACCTTTAGGTGGAGGAGGACCTCCTAGAGTTTCAATAGGTAGATTGTGTTTAAGCAGATGACGTTGTTCAAAGAAAATATTATCTATTTCATTTCTTTCTTGCATTTGTAAATCATTTTCATGTCTAGCAAATATTGTTCTAGAGGATCAGTGGGAGGCACATCAATAGAAGCAAGACCAATTATTTCATCCTTACTAGGCAATTCCTTTTCATGAAGCTTCCTATTAAACTTAGAGAAATTATATTAATGAGACTCATCACCAAAACTAACACTGACAGTTAGTTTCTCACAATCTATTTTAGCATTAATGATGTTCAAGGAAGGTCTACCAAAGATAATGGGACAGAAGTCATCTTGTCGGGAACCAAGAACAAGAAAATCAGTAGGGTATTTTATTTTCCACACAAGACTTCAATGTCTCTAACTATCCCAATTGGTGATATAGTATCTCTATTAGCAAGTTTAATAGTAACATATATGTCTTCTATTTCTACGGGTGCTATGTCATTCATAATTTCTTGATATAAAGTGTAAGGAATAGCACTCACACTAGAACCTATGTCACATAAACCATGATAACAGTGATCTCCTACTTTAAATGAGACAACGGGCATGCCAAATCAGGTATATGTTTATCCTCTTTATCGGGTTTGAAAATTCTAGCAGCTTCTTCACAGAAGTAAATAACATGCCCGTCTACATTTTCTTCCAAGACATCCTTAACCATAGCAATATTAGGTTCTACTTTAATTTGTTCATCTGGTTTAGGTGTTCTAATATAACTTTTGTTAACCACAGTTGAAACTTTAGCATGTTCCTTTATGCTACCAGGAAAAGGTGGGTTTTCAATATAAGTAGTAGGAACAACTGGATCAACATTATAAAGTATAGTTTCTTCCTTAGCTAGTACCGATTCTTCAATTTCTTCTTTAATAGGTGGGTGATATTTAAACCACTTCTCTTTAGGGAGATCAACATGAGTAGCACATGATTGACAAAATGAGGCTACTATCTCAGAGTCAAGTCCATATTTAGTATGACTCTATATGAATGCCTCGGGTGGTGTATCGGGATGTGCAATGATCTAGAGTGACATGTATAAAAATATGAATGGTGGCTTTGCCACAAATACTATGTCAACTACATGATCATGCAAAGCAATATGAAAATGATGATGCGTGTCATAACAAACGGAACGGTGGAGTTACATGGAAATATATCTCGGAATGGCTATGGAAATGCCATAATAGGTAGGGTGTAAGGTGGTTTGATGCACCGGCGAGAATTGCGCGGTACTAGAGTGGCTAGCAAGGTGGAAGGGTGAGAGTGCGTATATTCCATGGACTCAACACTAGTCATAAAGAACTCAAATACTTATTGTGAAAAATCTACTTAGCCCTCAAAGCAAAGCACTACGACCCAGCCCCTAGGGGGGAGTTGGTAGGAGTTAACCATCGCGTGCCCCTGACCTCCCCGCAAAGATGAGACAATCAAGACACAATGGCGCCAATTTGGTTACATAGGCCATATGTGCATGCTACGGGAATCACAAACCTTAACACAATTATTTCTTTAACCTCACAAACTACCACTAGCAAGACTCTAATATTACAATCTTGACATCTCAAAACAATTATAAGGAGTCAAATTTTTCATAGTATTCAATGCTCTATATATGATTTTTTTATTATATCTCCTTTGGATGCCTATCATATTAGGACTAAATCATAACCCAAGCAAATTAGCTTGTTGTTTTCAAATACTCTCAAAATAATATAAGTTAAGCAAGAGAGTTCAACAAATTTCTATAAATTAAAACCACCGGCGTGCTCTAAAAATATATAAGTGAAGCACTAGAGCAAAAGTGCCTAGCTCAAAAGATATAAGTGAAGCTCATAGGGTATTCTTATAAGTCAGGATTGAAGTGTGTCCCTCTGAAAGGGTGTGTACAACAAGGATGATTGTGGCAAACTCAAAACCAAAGACTCAAATCATACAAGTCGCTCCAAGCAAAACACATATCATGTGGTGAATAAAAATATAGCCTCAAGTAAAGTTACCAATAGATGAAGACGAAAGAGGGGATGCCTTACCGGGGAATCCCCAAGCTCAGGCTCTCGGCCGTCCTTGAATATTACCTTGGGGTTCCTTGGGCATCCCCAAGCTTAGGCTCTTGCCACTCCTTATTCCATAGTCCATCAAATCCTAGCCCAAAACTTGGAAACTTCACAACACAAAACTCAACAGAAAACTCGTGAGATCCGTTAGTAAAACATATCTAATTCTTACAAGTTGCTTCTGTCATGAACTCATTCTTATTTTATATTGATGCAATATCTAATGTATTTCAACTTCTTCATGGTTCATACCCCTCGATACTAGCCATAGATGCATCAAAACAAGTAAACAACACAAGAAAACAAAATCTGTCTTAAACAGGGTTGTTTGTAAAGATGCGAATTAACATAATAGTTTTGTATCTCTAAAATTTCTGAAACATTAGGACAATTTGGGCAATTTGTAGGTCAGAGATCCCAAAAAAATTCAAGAATTTATCACATTCCAGTAACCAGACAAAAACTAACACTAGGCGCAAAAGTTTCTATTTTTCAGCAAAACCAATCTACTCTCTTCCAAATCATCCCAAAGGTATTACTTGGCACACACACTAATAAAAACTTTAAAAACTTCTCTAACCAAAGGTTAGATTAAAAACTCAAAGCAAAACAGGAACAAAATGCAAGAGCAAAAAATAAAATTGGGTTGCCTCCCAACAAGCGCTATTGTTTAACTCCCTTAGCTAGGCATAAAACACGAATAGATCTAGGTATTGTCATCTTTGGTATGAAATCCATACGTAGCTCTCATAATAGATTCATAAGGCAATTTAATTTTCTTTCTAGTAAAGTGTTCCATGCCCTTCCTTAACGAAAATTGAAATCTAATGTTCCTTTTTTCATATCAATAATTGCACCAATTGTTCTAAGGAAAGGTCTACCAAGAATAATAGGACAAGTAGGATTGCAATCTATATCAAGAACAATGAAATCTGCAGGCACATAATTCCTATTTGCAATAATAAGAACATCATCAATCCTTCCCATAGGTTTCTTAATATTGGAATCCGCGTGATGTAAATTTAAAGAAAACTCATCAAATTCATGGAAACCTAACACATCACATAAAGTTTTTGGAATCGTGGAAACACTAGCACCCAAATCACATAAAGCATGGCACTCATAATCTTTAATCTTATTCTTAATAGTAGGTTCCCACTCATCATAAAGTATTCTAGCGATAGAAACTTCCAATTCAAGCTTTTCTTCAAAAGAATGCATCATAGCATCAATGATATGTTTAGTAAAAGCTTTATTTTGATTGTAAGCATGAGGATAATTCAACATGGATTGCAACAAGAAAATACAGTATATTAAAGAACAATTATCATAATGAAATTCCTTGAAATCCAAAATAGTGGGTTCATTGCTACTTAAAGTTTTGACCTCGCCAATCCCACTTTTATCAAGTTTTGCATCGAGATCTAAAAACTCTGAATCATTGGGACGCCTTCTAGCTAAAGTTGACTCATCTCCGGTCCCATCTTTATCATGATTCCTATTGGAAAAATATATTCAATAGGAGTCACATCAATCACTTTAAGATCTTCATCATTATTTTCAGATTCTAGTTTAGCAGCTATCTTATTTACTAAGGTGGCTTGCTTATCAGAGATTTGGCCAACTAAATTTTCAAGATGAGTAAATTGAAATTTCAAACCATAAAATTCCTTAGACATATCATCGAGTTCTTTATTCATAAATTCCATGAAGCTTTTCTGCTCCTTGAGCTCGTTTCTAAAAAAATATTGTGCTCAAATTGCAAGGACATGAAGTTCCTCACATTATTTTCAATTTCTTCCAACCTCTTAAGGTGAGGATCAGAGTTTTTTGGTTGATCCATCATGACAAACAAGAAGTTCAACACACAAACACACAAAAAGCGAGTGAACAAGACGAACGGAAGAGGGGCGAAGAGAAAGGCAAAGGGAAAAAGGCAAATCTTTCAAACATCGTTTTAGAAGTGGGGGAGAGGAAAACAAGAGGCGAATGGAAAATAATGTAAATTCAAGATATGAGAGTTTTATGAATGGTACTTGGTATGTCTTGACTTGGCGTAGATCTCTCCGGTAACGGCGCCAGGAATTTTTCCAGCTACCTCCTTAGCTTGCGTTGGTTTTTCCCTTGAAGAGGAAACGGTGATGCAGCAAAGTAGAGTAAGTATTTCCCTCAGTTTGAGATCCAAGGTATCAATCCAGTAGGAGACAACGCACAAATCACCAAATACCTGCACAAAAAATCAACCAACTTGCACCCAACTCTACAAAGGGGTTGTCAATCCCTTCAAGGTTATTTGCAAAAGTGAGATCTGATAGAGATGGGAAAATTGTAAAGTAAATATTTTTGGTATTTTTGGTTTAAAGAGTGGAAAGTAAAAGATTGCAAAATAGTAGATCGGAAGCTTAGAAGATGGAAAATAGTCCCGGGGGCAATAGTTTTCACTAGTGGCTTCTCTCATGATAGCAAATATTACAGTGGGTAAACAAATTACTACCAAGCAATTGATAGAAAAGCGCAAAGTTATAATGATATCTAAGGCAATGATCATGAATATAGGGATCACGTCTGTGCCAAGTAGACCGACTCCGGCCTGCATCTACTACTATTACTCCACACATCGACCGAAACAATTCTGCATCTAGAGTATTAAGTTCATAAAGAACAGAGTAACGCATTAAGTAAGATGACATGATGTAGCGGAATTAACTCAAGCAATATGATGAAAATCCCATCTTGTTATCCTCGATGGCAACAATACAATATGTGTCATGTCCCTTTCTGTCACTGGGATTGAGCACCGCAAGATTGAACCCAAAGCAAAGCAGTTCTCCCATTGGAAGAAAAACCAATCAAGTTGGCCAAACCGAACCGATAGTTCGAAGAGACTTACTAAGATATCAAATCATACAAATAAGAATTTAGAGATAAGTCAAATAATATTCATAGATAATTTGATCATAAATCCACAATTCGTTGGATGTTGGCAAACACACCGCAAAAGAAGATTACATCAGATAGATCTCCAAGAACATCAAGGAGAACATGGTATTGAGAATAAAAGAGAGAGAAGAAGCCATCTAGCTACTAGCTATGGACCCATAGGTCTGTGGTAAACTACTCACACTTGATGGGAAGGGCAATGGTGTTGATGTAGAAGCCCTCCATGGTCGAATCCCCCTCCGGCAGAGTACCGGAAAAGGCCTCCGGATGGGATCTAGCAGAATCAGAGACCTACGGCGGTGGAAAAGTGGTTTCGATGCCTCCTCTAGGGGTTTTGGAATATATGTGAATATATAGGCGGAATAAATAGGTCGGTGGAGCAGCAGGGGTCCCACAAGGGTGGCGGGGGAGGGCGCCCTACCCCTCTGAGCACGCTCTCCATCCTTGTGGCTGCCTCGCATCTCCCCTGACGTGCACCCCAAGTCCTCTGGATGTCTTATGGTCCAAGAAAAATCCTCGTAAAGTTTCGTTCCGTTTGGACTCCGTTTGATATTCCTTTTCTGCGAAACTCAAAAACAAGGAAAAAACAGAAACTGGCACTAGGCTCTAGGTTAATAGGTTAGTCCCAAAAATAATATAAAATAGCATATTAATGCATATAAAACATCCAAAACAGATAATGTAATAGCATGGAACAATCAAAAGTTATAGATACGCTGGAGACGTATCAGCGTGGCCGCCCAGGTGGCGTGAGAGGTTTCGGTGAAATAGAACCACTCCTGCTGCCATACCTTGATTGTTTCTACGAATGCCCCTTTGGGCCATATTGCGTTGGGGAGCTTGCTTACCATGGCTCTGCTGCAGTCCGCATGCTGTCCGTCGACCACCTTCGGCTTCAGATTGAAGACTTTGAGCCACACGCTGAAGTGTGGGGGGATGCGGAGAAGAGCCTCACACACAACTATAAAAGCCGATATGTGGAGGAAGGAATTTGGGGCTAGATCGTGGAAATCTAACCCGTAGAAAAACAAAAGACCCCGGACTAAGGGGTGGAGGGGAAATCCCAGTTACCGGAGGAAGTGGGGGATGAACACAACCATTTCATCAGACATTGTAGTAGGAATGACCCGATCTTTGTCTAGAATCCTATGCGCGATGTCTGCAGACAGATAGCCCAGGCTCCGGAGATCCTTGACGTCCTTTTCGGTGACGGAGGAGGCCTCACACTTGCCCTTGGAGCCGCACCCGGCCATTGTTGGAGAAGGTGGCAGCAGTGGAGGAGATCGGAGTTGTAGGCGCTGGAGGTTGGAGATTGGAAGGCAGAGGCTAGAGGAATGTGTGAAGAAAAAGGAGGGGTCTTTATCCTTTTATAGTCGGTGAAAATGCCAAGCGCCCCCCTCTAAAGCCATAAAACTCACATGTTCCCAACAAGATCATGCGTAAGGTGCGGTTGGATTACCCAAATCATATTAATGAGAATCCCGTAATGGGCGGGCATGATCTCTGTTTTGACAAGACGTGCCAATGGAGGCTAGACCTTGAAATGCGAAACGAGAAGCGTGAAAACGGCTCGAAGTATTAACAAGTAAGGTGTGACGCTTCACCGAAAAAGTTGTCAATAAAGGAAATGTTCCTATCTAGATGCCTTGCCTTCTTGGCTAAGGATTGTAGTAAATATGCACAGCCGGACACTATCCCTTTGTGCAGGAAGCCAACTTAAAGTATTCGGACGAAGGAAACAGGCTTGGAATGCCGAAGACAATTCGCGTGCCGAACACATCGTCATCGAAAATTGGTTCAGGGGCTACTGAGGGAGTCCTGTATTAAGGGGTCCTCGAGTTTTCAGACTATTCAATATGGGCCGGACTGATGGGTCATGGAGACAAAGCAGAAGACTATCCCCCGTGTCCGGGTAGGACTCCTATGTGCGTGGACCGACACGTTTGGTGTCCAGGTGTCGGGGGTTTGGTACGACATATGCCAAAGGATGGCTTATCATGGAGGGGGTCAATAGAACGTCGTTGGGTGCTGTAAGCGGGGTAAGGCGCTATCTCAGACGTCTACGGGATTTACCCAGGTTCAGGGCTCTCCGTGGAGATAACACCCCTAATCCTACTCTGCGGGGACTCCGCGTCATGACTATCATCAACAAAGTGGCTACAAGGATGCTCCTTGAGCTGTTCTGGCTAGAGGAAGAAGAAGAGCAAGGCTAGCTCCAGCTCCTCCTTCTATAGATGAGTGTATGGGGGCTAGGATTCCGAACCCCTTGCATGGGGAGACCTGTGGGGTTTATATAGGCCAACCCCCTCAGGGGTACAATGGTAATCCGGCCAGGTGTAGGCCCCAGCCGTCAGTTTCTTTGGGCGTCAGCTTATCCGCCGCCTGCGGACCCTGCTAACTACTTTATACTGTAGCATCGCCTGTGATGACGGGGGCTTTGTCGGGGAGAGTGTGGCTACAGTCCCGCTGGCTGGCGGGCATTCACTATAGCCACACCCCGTCCCATCTGGTTAATGGCGCGCAGCCCCAAGGGAGAGGAGGGTCGTCTGCCAATAGTCGGCCCACCCTTGTCGCTGCCTGCTTGGGGTTCGCCGCCTTCTGGTGGCTCACTGACAGGTAGGGCGCGCCGCCTGTGGGCCGTACCGACCGTTCATTGTGGGAACGTGGCTCCCTCCAGCATGGGTGATGTCATGGGCCGCGTGGCTATAGAGCCACGTCGGTCGAGGGGTGTCCGTTTGGTACACCCGCACTGTGGCCACGCTCTGCCCTTGATTCGGGGATGGCAGCTTGTACAGTAGCCACATTCCATCTTGTCGTGGTAATGGAGTGCTAACTTTGAGGAGGCGAGGGGCTGTATGCCAGGAGTCAGCCCCCTCGTGGACGCCTGTTGTAGCTTCGCCACCTTCTAGCAGCCGGCTTCTTTGACCAGATGGCCCAAGGAGGCGGTTGTGCCGTTGGGAGGCATGAGGGGCGCTGCTTGCCCCGATGTCTCGAAATATCATAGGGTGCTGTTGAGGATACCCATGGTCATTTACTCCGGCAGTAGTCCCCGAAGGTGCTGGGGCTCCATGGCAAGAAATCGAGGAGCCTCAGCAGCTTCCTACTCGGTGTGCTTGAGTAAACTTGTCTCATCCATGTTTTTTGAAGAAGCCGACTGCCAGGAGTCGACCGAGGAGCTGCCTGCCGCCTGGTGAATTTGAACCGTCGCGGTGGAGGCCAGGTGTCGAAGTAGACGAGGGCCGGGCTTGCCGCCCGTTGCCTGCCAGCCATGCGGCGCCCGCAGGCCAGGCCAGCCTGCAAGCCCACGCGCGTGACGAGACGTCGCCGTAGGCCGGGGCTCGCCACTACAGTGCCTCGGGACACGCGCGGATCTGCTACGGCCAAGGTAGACGGTTGGGCTTCCCAGGCACTGTTAATACACACCATTATGGCACGATAAACTTGGGTCGTGGGGCGAATGTGCGTAGTAAATCTCATGCCCTCCCACGTCTCCCCCCTCGGCTCCGCTGCTAGGGGCTATAAGTAGGGGGAGGAGAGGAGCGGCAGAATGCACGCGCGCTCTCCTCCCTCTTCGTCTTGCTTTCCCTCTTCTTCTTGCTCCTGTCGTCGCCGCGTCCCTTCTCTCTCCGGAGCATTGCCGCAACCCGTTGTCGCTGGAGTTCCTTGCGCCGCAGCCTCCTTGCACCGTTGCTGAGCATGGAGCGCATGGCGCAAAGCGGCCGGACAGGCGACTGGGACGGCTCCAACATCCTCGACGAGCATTTGGAGTTCCTCTACCAGATGCGGCGGCTTCCCAGTGCGTCGAACATCAAGGTGCACATCCCCCTAACGAGGAAATCTCGCCAGTGCCGGGAGGCGGCAGACGGATCGTCTTCCGCTCGCACTTCCTCCGCGGCTTTGGCCTTCCAACGAGCAGATTTCTCCGCTCATTCTTGGACTTCTACGGTGTGCAGCCCCACCATCTTACTCCAAATACGGTGGTGCTGCTCTCTGCCTTCGTCACCCTCTACGAGTGGTACTTCAGCATGCTCCCCACAATCGAGCTATGGGGAGAACTTGTAATGCCCCAGATGTAACACTTTCCTATAATGGCAATAAATCTTCCTCTTTGATCCTTGTCATTATCCTTGGGGGTCCTTGTCTTTTATTTAATTTGCATTGCATACCTTTTATTATTTTTGCATCCTTGCATTGCTCATCATATCATCATGGCATCATAGTTTAAGTTATTTTTTTGTGCATTGTGAGACCTTGTGATGTTGTTGAGTGTGGGTTCAAGCCAACCTAGCTAAACCCTACCCCTCTCCCTCTTCTTCTTATTTCTTCTCCTTCTTTCTTTCTGGCTTCTTCTTTGATCTATTTTGCAAGCCACCTAGCAAGTGCCATAGTGGTTCTTCCTTCTCCTTGAAATCTTGCACCATGTGAGCAACCTCTCCACCAAATATCATCTCATTTGAATATGATTTGGTTGTGTTTTAAAATATCAAGAGTTTGGCCTATATTCAAACTCCTTTTATTTTTCTGCGTCTAAAAATATCCAAGTTATTTTATTTAAATAGAGCATAATTCTATGAGCTTAGGGGTATTTTTCTTTTCCCCTAGTTCATCTTCTTTATTTCTATGCATTCTTTTCTTTTTCTGCCTGAAGAAATAATAAGAAAATAAGCAGAGTAGCAGCCAGCAGCACAACCTGGGCCTCTCCCTTTCTCTCTCCCCCGAGGCCCATCTCCACCCGCAGCGCAGCGCAGCCCAGCACCGCAGGCCCAGCCAGAGCTGCGCAGTCACGTCGTAGCCACTCCGAGTGCGAGGCCCCACCAGTCAGCAACACATCCCCCTCGCCTCCGTCTTCCTCCGTCAGAAAAGCAGAGCATGCCGCGCTCACCGTCAGCTCATGGACATCGAGGCCGTGCGCCGAGCCCCTCTTTTAAACCCAAATCTTGTCCACCACTCCTCTCTAGGTCTTCCCTTTCCCCTCTCGCCGTTTGGAGAGCTGGGATCCCCCAGATCCGCCGCCACCATCGTTGCCCGAGCGCATCTAAGAGCAGCCTCTTGTCGCCAGCGAGCTCCGCGTCATCCTCGGCCTCGCCAAAGTTGTCCAGCTTCTTCCACGATGTCGTCTTCTTCCACTACGTCAACCACGCGGACCCGAGCGCCTCTCCGTCGAGCTCGTCTTCCTCTTCTTCCTCTACGGTGGCCGTAGGTGTTCGAGGCATGCCGCCGACGACGCCGTCCACGCCAGGGCCAGCCGAGCACACCGCCGAGCTCGTGGTGAGCTCCTCTCTCTCCCTGTGCCCTTTCCCCTTTCTTGCGCATGCCCTAGGCCATAGTTCCACGAGTGCCCGATCGCGCTGCCGTCGGACCTCATCGCCGGCGAGTGTTCCGACCTCTCTAGCCCTTGCTGTGGTGCCCGTTCGCTCCGCCTAGATGCGTAGGACCTCTCTGTGCCATCGCCGTGCCGCCTAGGGCCTTGCTTCGCCTCGCCGTTTTTCCGTCGCCGCCATGCTGTAATTGCTCGCCGCCGGTGATGCAGTGCCCCTTAGGTGCAGCTAGTTGTTTGGTTGGATGCAGAACTCTGCAAGGAGCCCCTCGCACCCCTCCGCCGTGCCTAATGGTCGCCGGAGCGGCTCCGATGAGTAGCTCCGACGGGGGACAGTGCTCCCCTGTTCTGCTGTTGTTTTATCTTCTTCAGATATGCTGCTTCCTATCTATCAAGATCGATGTAGTGGCGTAGTGGTGTGTCTCTGTCAGTTTTGTCAAAAGGACGCGGGTTCGATCCCTCGCGGGCGCTGTGGTTATTTCGCCCCTTTTTTGTTTTTGTGTGAGGCTGACAGCTGGGCCCCACCTGCCAGCCTCACAGCTCCAGCGCCAGCCCCCGTGCGCGCCCGCTCGCCAGCTCAGCTCTGCCTGGCCCCCTTGTCAGTGTCAGTGGCTCGCGGAGCCTGGGTCAATTTAGACATGGCGCCTATTTGTTTTATTTCTTTTTCTGTTTTTCTTTTTCTTTTCTGTTTTTCTGTTTTAATTAATATCTGCATATTTATGCTTCATATGAATATGAGCCCTATATGAAAAGTTATTAGAATGTTGTGTAGATTATGAATATGCCACTTGCTGCCATGTTTACAAACATTTAAAATGTTGTTTGAATTTAAATTTGTTTTAAATATGCTTAAACTTGCAAAAATCATATCTATTTCTCTACAACTCCAAATTTAACAAACTTTATATGCTTTTGGGGTAAAAAAATGTGTAGAATATTTTGGTGCTGTTGTTTAGCATGTTTGAAAACTCCATCATAGAAGTATTTCAAATCTGCCCCAAATGCAAATAAATGAATATGGGAGTTTCTGGATATTGTTGCATTTATTTCCAGCCCATTTAAATATGCTAGCATGTTGCTGTTATGTTAGTTGCACCCTTGCCATGTTAACCAACCTCTTTAAAACATGTTGGTTGCTTGTTTGATAAACTACATAAACTTGCCAACTTGTTCTTTTGCTTGTTTCATTATGTGTGGTTGTGATGATATTGCACTCTTGTGCCCCTAGGCCATGCATCATGTGTTTTCATGTTCACATGCTTCATGATCATGCATCATGTGATTGAGCACTACATGTTGATTGATTTTGTTTCGTTGTTGCATTGATGTGTTTGGTTAGAGCCCGGTGAAGATACTGAGAACGAGGTTTCTACCGAGGTTGAGTGTGAGGAGCAAGATTACATTCCCTCCGAGGAATCAACAGGAAAGATGACCTGACGCAGATGTCATTACTATCTTTGCCTATTGCTAGATGTCTCACTATTTAGCTTATTGCCTCGATGCCTATGTCTGTTTGTCAGCCTTCTATTTGTTGCCATGAACCTCTCTAAGCACCCAACCTAGCAAACCTTTCTTTGGTTACGTAAGCTTTGCTCAGCCCCTCTTATAGCATTGTTAGTTGCAGGAGAAGATTTGAAGATTCTTGCTTCATGTGAAGTTATTGTTGGGATATCACACTATGTAAACTGTTTAACTAAATCATCTATATACTTGGCAATGGGTGGAAGGCTAAGCCTTTGCTTGGTGTTTTGTTCCACTCATGCCTCCCTAGGAACCGTTTAAACCGGTGTCATGTTCCTTGATTTTGCGTCCCGAACACGGTTGGGGTTTATGGGCCCCCCTCGATAACCCGCTTAGCGCTAAAGCTTTTCCAGCAAGGCCCAACATTGGTTTTACATTTGCCTAACAACTAAAACTTGCATACGAAGTTATAAACCCTTTTATTAATCAACAACCCGGGCCAATGCTCCACATGAGTGTTGGTCCAAACAGGGGAGCCTGCGGGGCCATCTTGGGGAAACCCTAGGGCTGGTAAAAACCTGTAGCATCGCCCATCCGTACGTGGCCTAAGACGAGATACGTGCGGCTACTATCAGGGTGTCGGCACACCGGGAGGTCTTGCTGGATTAGTTTTACCTTAGTCGGAATATCTTGAGCACGGGATTCCGAGAATACTCGGGTCTTCCCACCTTGGAGTTGCGACTCCGCAGATCGTGAGCTTGTGATGGGCTAAGTCTTCGAAAGCCGTGCCCGCGGTTATGTGGCAGATGGGAATTTGTTAATATCCGGTTGTAGAAAACTTGACACTATGATCATAATCCACTACCAGCGTGAGTAACCGTGACGGTCGCTTTCTGAAGGGGTTCGGGAAGTGAACACGGCGGGGTTATGTTTGACGTGCTTAGATAGGATCACTTTGTGATCACTTTGACGTCCGTTGGCACTTCTCTTCTTGCTCTAAACACGTAAGCTAGTGCTAGTGCAGCTGCAACCTTGTTCTTCAGCCTTGTTCCACACCCAAGGCTTAGATAGTTTTGCTACCCGGGAACGGGATTGCTGAGTCCTCCGTGGCTCACAGTTTCTACACAACACCAGATGCAGGTACCATGGTGAACTACACAGATGGTGGTTCAGAGTTGTACTGGGAGTTCGACGAAGAACGTGGGCGATACTACGTGTCTTATCCATAGGATCAGTAGGGCTCTTACTAGGATGTTATGATCGGGACCTTGTGTTATTTATTTATGGTATCTTTCTTTTGGATCTTCATCCGTAGTCGGACTCTGATGTTATTTGGATGATGAATGTTTATGTAATGCATTTTGTGACGTGGCGAGTGTAAGCCAACTACTCTTTTGCAATTTCATCCCTCTTTTACATGAGATGTGCAAAGGTACCATTCTTGAGATCATTCTAGTATGATATTATGCCTTTAAGTCGTGCCTCAACACATGGGAGGTATAATCTCATACTGGGCATTACAAGTTGGTAATCAGAGCCTTCTCCGACCTAGGAGCCCCCACTGATTGACCGAATCGTTGACGGATGAGTCTAGGCACACACTTGAAAATGTTTTCAGTCCTATATATATATATATATATATATATATATATATATATATATATATATATATATATATATATATATATCAGAGAGTAGGATTTCTTTTTACTCCTCATCCCTTTATCACTCTGGTGAGGACTCCTGACGATTACTCTATCTCCTCTACTCTCAAAAATTCACTATTTTTTTAGGATCACGCGAGTATTGTTTGGATTGTTTCGATGTCTTTGTGACGAGAACATTGTTCTCGATGCCTCCTGTCATTAGGGGTTGTGGCAGTGTCCCGGGGAGTTGAGCTCCGAGTTGTTGTCGTCACAAATCTATCGCAACAGTTCTGGAATACTTAAGACGACCGACATCGAAAACTCTTCTATGCGGTTGGTGGCAAGATAACCCCGACATCACCCAGTACCAGGGAGGTAGTTCGGGAGTATTGCCATAGCTTGTATAGCAGTTGCGTTTCGAAGGTCCGAGGTAAACGGTTTCCGAAAATAACTGGTTATGTGTTGAAGGATGGATACAGCTCGATGTAGGATTAGAGTTGAGTGCGCGGTGCTTCCCCTGTATCCCCAACACCCGATTGCATAACTGGAAACTTTCAGAAATTAGTAGGTGGGTTCATCTAGTAGTTCGTAGGCATTCTTCCAACGAATGCATGATATGGAGTTCGGGGTTCTACATTGAGTGAAGTGGTTTTATGGGCGGTTGTTCCGATCGGGAGTTGCATCTTAAAGGGTCCTTGGCTATGCCGATCTGGGGTTTGCAAAACCCTTTTGTAACACGTTCCATGAGCTTTCAGCATGAATATGTCGAACAAAGCTTCTATCTTGTATTTGTTCTATATGCTCCTTGTTGTTTTTATTTACCTTTTGTTCTCCCAAGTGGCTTCTCGAGAAGATTGTTGTACCATTGAACTGTTGATTACATTCGTTCATTTTGTTCGGATGTTCTTGCGAAGACTTATGTTGCAATTCTAGCCGTTGATACAGCTTATTTCTTTCAATCAATGGCTAATAGTTGTCATCTCATTTAGGATGGCTCCTAAGAAGGTTCCCAATGCTAACCTAGAGGGTGAAGAAGTTCCTGATCGTCCTCCTTCCCCTCCTCCTCCGTCTGAGGCCTGGAGAGCAATTATGCAAGTGACGAACCAGAACACCCAGATGCTTATGCAAATGATGCAGAACATTCAAGCAAATCAAGGTGGCCATGGGAACAAAGGCCAAGGCAATCTGTTCAATCAACCTCACTTTGCTTCGCTCAACCAGTTCCTGGCAAACCAACCGAAGGCGTTCAGTTACCGTGTGGATCCGCTAGATGCTGAAGACTGGATAACACACATCAAAAAGCATTTCGAGTGCAGTAACGTGAGAGCTGAGGATTATGTCAAGTTTGTTGCCTTCCAACTCAAGGACCAAGTCGCTGATTGGTGGCAACAGTATAAAGATTCCAGAGAAGGACGTAAAATCTCGTGGACTGACTTCTGCAAGGATTTCCGCTCTCACCACATTCCAACTAGTGTCACCGAAGGCATGCGTGAGCAATTCTTCAACCTGAAGCAAGGCACCATGTCCGTTAATCAGTACAATGTCAAGTTCCAGAACCTTGCCTGCTATGCCAAGCAAGACATCCTAGATTCCAAGAGCAAGATTTATCAGTTCTGTGGTGGTCTGAAGGATGAACTCCAGCTAGCTCTCACCTTATTTGAGCCGGATGAATTTGATCAATTCTATAACATGGCTCTTAAGCAAGAGGCACCCCAGCTCAAGGTTGAAGCTTCCAAAAAGAGGATCAGAGATGCTGTCAACTCCTCCTCTTCTTCCCAAGTGCTCGCAAAGCAGCAGAAGTTTTGGCTTCCACCTCCTATAGTGCTTCGCCCTCCCAACAACAACAACAACAACAACAAAAAGCACTCTGGTGGCCGTGGTTTCTCCCACCCACCCAACTCAAGGAATCAGTCCAAGAATCACTTTCAAGCTTCAAAGTCAAGTGGTCCTTATCACCGTCCTCTCTCAGAAGTGGTTTGCAACAAGTGCACTCAGAAGGGTCCCTATGCTAACAAGTGTCCCAACCCAAGGCGCCTTCTGCCTCCTCCACCTGTCAGCACTGCTATTGTTAAGCACAGTCCCAAGCAAGCAAGAGTGAATCTGATGAATGCAGCTCAAGCAGATAATTCTTCAGATGTGATACTTGGTAACCTTCCAGTCGATCTTAAACCTGCTAAAGTTTTGTTTGATTCGGGTGCATCATGTTCTTTCATGTCATATCCATTTGCATCCAAGCACAATGTGAGCATAGTGTTATTACCCCAAAAGTTGCAAGTGCCTTCTCTGGGGAAACGAATGACTTCTAGTGTTTTTGCTCCGGACATATCTATTCATATGGGCGATTCCAACTTCCTAGTTTCTCCGATTATTTTCGGCAATTCTGACATTGATCTTATTCTTGGGATGGATTGACTTTCCAAGCATGATGCAAACATTGATTGTGCCAATAAGGAAGTCAAGCTTACTCATCCTGACGAAGACGTGATTATCTTCGCCTCTCGAGATAACACAATCATGCTATTCTCTCTCAATGACAAGGGCGAGATTAATGCCATCTCTCAAATTCCGGTGGTCAATGAGTATGAAGATGTTTTCCCTGAAGAGCTTCCAGGCATGCCTCCGCATCGTCAAGTTGAATTCGTCATTGAACTCGAGCCCGGTACCGAGCCAGCATGTCGGCGTCCGTACAAGCTCTCCCCTGATGAGTTGAAGGAGCTGAAGAAACAACTCGATGAGCAAGAGCGTATGTGTCTAATCAGGCCTAACACTTCTCCTTGGGGCTGTGGTGTTCTATTTGTCAAGAAGAAGGATGGCACAGAGCGCCTTTGCGTTGAATACCGGCCATTGAACAAGAAGACAATAAAGAACAAGTATCCGCTCCCCAACATCAATGAATTGTTCGAGCAGCTCAAAGGAGCAAAGGTGTTCTCAAAGCTCGATATCTGGATGGGTTATCACCAGATCCGTATCCGTGAAGAAGATATTCCCAAGACCGCATTCAGAACGAGTTTTGGCTCTTATGAATACACGGTCATGTCTTTTGGCCTCGCAAATGCTCCACCCACTTTCTCGAGGATGATGCACTTCATATTCAACCCCTACACCAATGAATTTGTTCTCATCTATCTGGATGACATCTTGGTATTCTCCAAGAATGAAGAATACCATGCCAAGCACCTCCGTTTGGTCCTGGACAGGCTCCGTGAACACAAGTTCTATGCGAAGTTCTCCAAGTGTGAATTCTGGCTAGATAAAGTCTTATATCTTGGCCATATCATCTCTGCAGAGGGTATTTCTGTCAACCCCAAGAAAGTTGAAGCTATTGTCAACTGGGAACCCCCGCAGAACGTCAAGCAACTCCCAAGCTTCCTTGGTCTTGCTAGCTATTGCAGAAGGTTCGTTGAGAACTTCTCCAAGATTGCCAAGCCTCTTTCCAACTTGCTGCAGAAGAATGTCAAGTATAACTGGACTCCTGATTGTGATGTGGCATTCAAAACACTCAAAAAGAAGCTCATTTATGCTCCGGTTCTTACTCCTCCGGATGAGTCCAAGCCCTATGAAGTCTTCTGTGATGCTTCTTTACAAGGACTTGGCGGTGTTCTCATGCAAGACAAGAAGATTGTGGCATACACTTCTCGTCAATTGAAACCAAATGAGAAGAACTACCTGATGACCCACAACCGTAAGGGATCTATTGCAGCGTTTTCGATAAGTAAGAGTGTCGAACCCAACGAGGAGCAGAAGGTATTGATAAGCGATTCTGAGCAAGGAATTACTGCAAGCACTGAAAGATAACTTTTTAGGGTGTGGGGACCCCGACTCATTAGTCGAGATCACCGAATGCACGTGTACAGTGATCCCAGAGATCAATGCTCATTGAACACACAGAAGCTGAATAACAAGAGTCTTACATCCATACATACCGTATTACACAAATAGGACCATTAAGGTCAAGTCTTGAGTATATCATCGCAGCGGAAATCTTTAATGACAACATGGACCCATGCCATCTGCCTTAAACCTACAGGCATTCTGACTTGGAAGCGTCCTAGCTCGCATGCTCGTCACCAAGAAATCTCCATCATAACCTGTTCTCTCATGCCTGGCCAATAAAATAACCAGTGGCAAGACAATGAGTACATTGAATGTACTCGCAAGCAACCCAAGTGTGATAGCAGAATAATTATGCAAGGCTCTACTGCTAAATTGGCAGTTTTGCGGAAAGCTAGATTTTTCATATGCAAGTATGATCAACATATAGCATGGACATGCATGTGTCTGCAACAAGTATCAGGAGGTCACAGACATCAATATCGAGAAAGAGTTTTAATCAACTCATGCTCAAGCTCATTGTGTCTTTCTCACAATCACATCAACAATATCTCTGAATCGTGTTGTTTCCCAGAAACTTATGGACATAGTCTAAGTAGCACCACCCAACTATCCTTGACCGCGGACACGGCTATTCGAATAGTTTGACACTCTGCAGAGGTTGCACACTTTACCCAGAAGATCCGGGGAACTTCCGTGTCATCCACGACCCGCAGTACCTCAAGTACCCGGGGTAAGCACCCGATCACTATCTTTCCCTAGACGACACTAACATAGAGTCCACTCGATTGGTAACAGCCCCGTGCCCACATTTCTCATCTTATAGATTGTGGAGCCTTGCTCCCATATTCATCACATACCATTGACACGGGGTACCAACGGTGTGTCCGGTGCCCTGTGAAAACAGTCATGGCCGCCTATCCAAGCACGACCCCGTCCCGAGAGTGACCTCATGTCACCCCCGTCACTAGTAATGCGGGCACCATGCTAGTATCGACCTAGGTAATCAATAATGCCCTTTCCCATATAAGGGTAGAGTGGTTGCGCATGTTTGGTTGGGACGGTAGTCACACATAAATCTAATCCATCTCTGTAAACAACACTTTCATCAAGCCTCGGCACACTACTTCTTCACCAAGTAGTGCCCTAACTCCTCATCAACTCCCAGGGGCATTAGTGGCTCCCACTGGGTCATTTGCAAGTATGTCAGACCACACTTGTTTGACTCAATGCATAACCCCAACCCATTTTGCGTAGCCAACTACTATAGTATACATCTATCTACTCCCACCCACATAACCCTCATAGGAAGGTAGGGTCATGTTTGATGCAAGTTTCAATAGTAAAGTAACAAAGTTAGCGACCAAAGTGGTCTCCACCTCAACATGCTTCCGATGCATTGATATTAAGGTCCTATGAGATATGCATAAAAAGGTTTCTTGAACATGGTCATAGGGCTGCTTGCCTTATTCTTCTGAGTCTTCAAACCTTCTGGTCCACCTCCGAGTACTTCGTTTATTTCGTCAACTAACGATGGAAACAATCATAATAAGCAACACAATCAAGGCAAAAATAAAAGTGCTCTAAAAATAGGAGTTGGACTTTTCTAGGATACCTCTGGTCATATGAAAAATAACCAAGGTGGTTTCATAGGTATTGGATCAATGAACAGTTTAGATCATTTCAAAATGATGGAACTAAGGGGTTTATGGATTTGGAAGAAGTATACAGAAATATTTTCTTGAATGATGAGCCAAGGCACCCATCATCAAGTCATGATTTTAGAAGCATCTAGGAGTTGGTTTCACTGGATTTGGAATTCAAATGAATTTCCTAGGATTTTGCAAACCTGATAAATATGAAGAAATGGCTCAATATTTGGTGGGGTACAGAAACTATTAATAAAAATGTTCCAAAACTAAGTTTGGATGTGACAAGCACCTAGGAATTTGAATCACTGCATTTGCATCAAGATTGAGCTCTCTGTGATTTTCTAAAGTTCATCACAGAAATGAAATATTGGCATTTGATAAATATTTGTGAAGGAAATGTTTCTGGAATAATGTGCATGTTGCACCATGTGATAGAGCATGATTTTAGAGACTACCAGAAATTTGAATCATGCAATTTGGAGTTCATTTGAATTAATAATGAATTTATGAAGTTGTCTGGAATAGAAAAAAGAAAAAGGAATAAGGGTTATACCCCTATACTGCGTGCAGGGCGAGGGATAGCTTGTGGGCCAGCCCAGCGGATCGGCTGTGCGGGTGCAGGTGGTGACGCCGAAGGCGTCATCTCCGAAGTGTGCTTCCGCCTGGGGAACACGGCTCCCGCCCGCCCCGTCTCCACTTAAACTGCTGGGCCCTGCTGGCCGGGTCGCTGACAGGTGGGGGCCCCCTACAGGGTCATCTTCCTCCTCCCGCTCCCGCGACAGAGGGGAGGGAAGGCTCTGGCCGCGCGACGCCGACGCTTGCCCCCGGCGGCACATGCCACCTCTGGCCAGGCCGAGGCCACCAGAGGGATCCTCGGGGAGCGGCGCATCCGGGAGGTGGGCTGAGGCCAGCGGACGGCGGTCGAGGCGGCCCAAGCACGGGCCATGGCGGTTGGCCACTCGGGCGTCTGAGAGAAGGGAAGGCACGGTGCCCCGGAGCATTGGGAGAAGAGGGGGATAGAGCCACCGGGCCCTGGCGCTTCTACTGGTGGGGAGAGGAGGAGCGGGGGGGGGTCCCCCTTTGCCCGAATCAGAGGGGAGGCCGGCGGCGGCACTCTTGCCATGGAGGGAGCAGGAGCGCACGAGAGGGAGAGGGGACATGTCTAGGAGATGCACGGGAGAGAGGAGGGTCCAGAAGAGGCAAGGGGTGCTCGGGGGGAGGCTTTATATAGGCGCAGCCACGGTGCACCGTGAGCGACGCCCATGGACGCGCTCGGGCGAGCTCGTGGAGAGAGGAGGAGGGTAGGGGAGGATAAGGCCGACAGCCCGGCAGGTTGCGGACGTCGAGGAGACCTCGGGGGACACGAGGAGGAGGCCCGAGGTGGTCGTGGGCTCCTGGTTGGGCGAGGCTACATTGCGCCAGGGCACTGTAGCGTGCTCCAGAGCACCCGTTTGGCTGGCATGGCCGTGCCCTCACCGTGCTGGTCGTGTCCATCATGCCCAAAGCTGTCTGGGGGGTCGAGGGGGTAGTAAACAAATGCGCTGTGGCTTTGGATGCTCTGGGAAGCCACTGGAATGAGGAGGGAGGTGAAGAAGAAGAAGTTTACTGCTATCCAGAAGTGTGAATTGGGGTTTTACCCCCCTCCAATAATTGAGCTGAAGCAGAGGAGTGTTACTGGAGGTAGAATAGGACTAGGAGAAGCTGTGGTAGGAATTTGAGGTAAAGGGAAAAAGTAAAAGGGGTCCAAACACTGGTTTTGGTAAATTGGCAGAAGGTGTTTGATCATGTTTTGGGGAGGCAAATGACTACCAATTGGCATGGGACTTAACAGGATGAAATGTCACACACAATTAGGCCCCTACACCAAATTTGAGCTCATTTGGGAAAAGTGGCCAATGTAACTTTGGTAAACCCTAGAAATCAACAGAAATGGTTTCACCATGTTTGAGTTAAGCAAATCATCTCCCCTTGATGCACCACTTGGTTTAGTATCATCATTTGGGGTTATGATCATGCTCACAAAGTTTGAGGCCCCAGGTAAAAAGTTGACAATGTAGAGTTGTTCAAATTTCAAATATGGACAGAATGGTTTTGAGGGAATTAGATGATGTTTCCTTGATCTTCAAGGCATGAGGCTTTGCAAGATCATCAAATATGTCATATTTGACATGATAGAATTTCCCTGGAATTTTTGGAGAATATTTCCTTTGTAAATATTTCAAAAGCTTGAAATATCCAGAAAGGGTTTTGGAAGGATTTGTCCAATATTTTGAACATGACTATGTGTTGAAACTCTTATATATGGACAATATATGTCCTCTGAGTCTCCCTGAATTTTGTCAAATATTTTTGAAATATTTAGATAATTTTTCCCTATTAAAGACCATTTCTGGCCTTAAGAAAAGGCTTTTAAATAAAATAGGAAAATAACTTTTAAAATTATACTCTTGTGGTTTCTGGGAGTCCTATGACTACTAGGTCTCAAATATACTTTTTGAAATAATTTTCTCACCCTAAATCAAGTACTTGCAGTGCAAATCTCAATTCAGGGGTTTTAGAAAACTAAATTTTAGAAAATACTATTTGGCCAAAATATTTTTATAAGAAAATTCTATACTGGTCTATACACATGGCATGATCATTGGGAAAAGGTTTTGGGTCAAGAAGATGAAGTATAAGAGTTGGAGGATTTATTTGATTTTTAGAGCACTAGCAAACAGCAGACAAAAGTCAAATCAAGCAAAGTCAAAAACACACAAAAGTTTTTGTAAATCCACATTTTTAACATGATAATAAACTTAAGCAATGTGACATGAAAATCAGGGTGTGACAGACCTACCCCCCTTACAAGAATCTCGTCCCCGAGATTCCCAGACTAGGCGTGGAAAGAAAGGCGGAGTCTTGGATACGGGGTAGTCTTCACTTCTTCTTGTTGGTTCTGCCCCCGACTGGTGCTCCTTGGAATCCTGAAGTGCTTGATGGTAAGGCTTCGCGTCCGTCGTTCTGCTTCGTCCAGAATGCGGATGGGCTTCTCGCGGTAGGTCAAATCAAGCTGCAGATCAATGGCTTGGTGATCAACATCCTTGTAGAGATTAGGCTTGTCTGGAACTTGGAGACATTTCCGGAGTTGTGACACATGGAATACATTGTGCACACCGGATAGCTCGGGTGGTAGTTCCAACTGGTAAGCCACTTCTCCTCGTCGTGTAGTGATCTCAAAGGGTCCAATGAACCTTGGTGCGAGCTTCCGCTTGACGTGGAAACGTTTGGTTCCCTTCAGAGGAGTTACCCGCAGGTACACACGGTCCCCGACATGGAAACTCATGTCCCAACGGTGAGTGTCAGCATAGCTCTTTTGCCTTGACTTGGCTGCCTTCAAACGCTCTCTGACTAGTTGGACTCGCTCTTCCGTTGCGCGGAGAATATCCGGTCCAAAAACTAGCCCTTCTCCAGTCTCTGACCAGTTGAGGGGTGTGCGACATCTGCGTCCGTACAACACCTCAAATGGTGCCATCTGAAGGCTCGACTGGTAACTATTGTTATAGGAGAACTCGACAAAAGGGAGACAATCCTCCCACTTGGCTCCATATGCCAAGGCACAGGCTCGGAGCATGTCTTCGAGAATCTGATTGGCTCGTTCTATCTGACCTCCGGTCTGTGGGTGGAAAGCCGTGCTGAAAGATAACTTGGTTCCCAAGGCTTCTTGGAACTTCTTCCAGAACCTTGAGGTGAACTGGGTTCCTCGATCTGACACAATCTCCTTGGGAACGCCGTGAAGACTTACGATTCGGTCAATGTAGAGAGCTGCCAGCCGGTTGCCATCATAAGTGGTCTTGACAGGAATGAAATGGGCTACCTTGGTCAAATGATCGACTATGACCCAGATTGAGTCATGTCCTCCATCCGACCTTGGTAATCCAGTGACGAAGTCCATTCCGACTTTATCCCACTTCCACTCAGGAACCTTGAGTGGTTGAAGCAATCCAGCGGGTCGCTGATGTCCAGCCTTGACATTTTGGCACACATCACACTTTGCAACATAGGTTGCAATCTCTCTTTTCATCTCGTGCCACCAGAATCGTGCCTTCAAGTCTTGATACATCTTGGTGTGAGCGTTCCTTCGACACGGAAATGCTCGGTTCCTTTGAGAGGAGTGGTTTGCAGATACGCCCGGTCTTCGACGCGAAAGTTTACTTCTTGATGACGGTGGTCGGTGTAGATCTTCCTTCTTGACAGGGTGGTGTTCAAATGTCTTCTATCCAGCTGTCCGTCCCTTCTTTGTCTTCGGGCAGACAAGTAGGCCATCAAATAATGATGTTACCCAACTTGTCCAATTTCTCCATGAGGTCTATGGGGGTACACAAGGTAGACTGGGGTATTGGTGGTGGTCTCCGCTGAGTATTTACAGAGGCCTTCCTGACTTAGAGTGAAGGCCCATGGTCAGAATCTGACCAGGTTGTGGCTTGGTGGGGCTTAAGGGTTTCAAGAATTCTAGTGAGTGAGTGAACTTATATCATCTTATCCTTAAGCACAGTTTCTGAGATGCCAATAGCTCTATCTAGTACTCCGAACGATAAAGCAGCCTCTCGCATAGACCAACTTCAATCACCACTCATGCCATACATATCCTCATGACTCTCAAGAGACGGTCTAACAAAATTGTACTCGTCTACGATCCCCAAATCCATATGTATGTCTACCCCTAAAATCCATGGGTAGGTCACACATGCTGCTAAGCTTGAATTAAACTCCATAATCCAAGCACTCAACCTATTCTTGCAAGGCTCATGATAAGGCATCTCCATTCTAAGGAAACACGTCATATGCCACTCCAAGAGTTGTTTCCTTCCTATAGATCAACTCCAATAGCCCGGTAATTTCATCAATCACCACATGATCCAACAATTCTACAAACCCGATGTCTACGGTGTTCCACAAGATCTCAAGTCCCTATGATATCCAAATACTGGGAAGGACTTGCATTATGATAGTATGTCCACCAATTTCTCATCATCCGGGTCAAGTAAACTCCAAGGTCATGATTATATAGATCCCTAAATCAACTCCGACAAATAATTCAATCTCCTAGGTTATTGTCCACCGAGAAGCATGGTATCATGATCAAGATCATCGGTCTAAATCCAATTTACTTCGAACCATGCAGACATATCCAGCATTATACCAACCAGAATCACCTACATAAATCCAAATCTCATGTCCAACGGGAATTCATACATGCTTCCCCAAAGTCATGATCCCATCAATATGAAATCTCACAATCCACCAAGGTCTCAGATACTTCCTCGAAGTCACTAACATAAAGCCACCAAGTCATCTGTCTAATATCCTCGAACTGGTCTATCTATGGCATCGTCAGTTCTCGTGCTATATTAGGATGAAAATGTGCTCACTCACTGTGTCCACTAGCTCCTTTACGAACCCAGTGTTGTGCAAGGTTAAAAAGGCTTAACTGGTTCTCTCGCTTTACCATGGGTTAGGCACATGGTTAAGGATTCGCGCGGGAGTGTCTCGTGAAGTCTCAAAGGGTCTCGGAATGGGTTTCTGGTCTGGAGGGTTAAACATAACTTCATGGGGTTGCACTTGGTCGTGGAGGTTGTAGCAGAAGTCTTCAGTGCCAGTTGGCTGCCGAGGTAGAATCCTTGGTGCATCTTGTCTTGCGGGTCTTCAGTTTGGGAGAGAGAGAATAGAGGGAAAAAGCAGCGTAGAGGAGGGAAATGCCTAAAGGGGGTTCTATAGTGCAGGTGCAACAAACAGGTGCAAAAAGGCCGAAACAAAAGAAACAAGGCAAGGAAGGTGATATAGCCATGCACTTGTTGCCTAGGGCAAAAGTGCGACTTATATCAAAACACAAGCAAATAAAAGCAAACAACTCACAATCATGGTTCTATTCGAACCATCAAATGGACTCGACTGCGCATAGGGGGTACACGACTCATCCTACCCTAGGGGTTCTCGGACTAAGTGTCGTGACTTGTGCCTCGTGCAGTCTTCTGAGTTTTCCTCCGGTGTTGCTATGTCCCTTGTAGTTGCTTGATGTACGATCCGGGTTGAGCCTGAAGAATCTTCAACAACTTCTCGCCTGATGAGGTGATGTGGTAAAGGTGTCTCCTTGCAGCTGGCGTTGACTTGTCTTCTCTTGTCTCTTTAATCATGACGATCCCTTGTGCCTTCTGGGACGTCGAGGGTACCAGGTAGGCGATCCGTATGCATTGACAATAACAAGACATAATAGAGGTCCAACATGTCAGTTTCGTTGTTGAAAACATCGACACCAAGAGCGGGGGACGAAGAGAACCGTTTTCCTGCTCACTATAGTGAGGCGGACCAAATGGCGAGGTTCTCATCCACCGGTGGTTGCCGATACAACAACGGTAGTGACAGGATTACTCTATTAGCGATGCATATCATGATTTTGCATAACCTATAGCCTGGTCATCATAGGCCAATGTTGCATCGTCTTGGGGCACTGTCAAAGGTGTCACCATCTTCTGGGTCTTCATGTCCTCATCCATCGAGGATGTAGTTTCTGTTGGTTCCGTCTTGTCGTGGTGTCGCCAATCTCGTGTGCACAAGTGGTGAGTGAGTGTTTGGCAAGGTGCACTCCACGAGGATTACAGAAAATCCAGTGGTCTGGGGCATAAGGGTTCTGGCGACCAAAAGTTCTGAAGGGGAAGAGATCAAGTATAGCCTAGTTTTCGAAAAACTGAGAAGGGAAGAGAAGTATAGGCAGTTTTGAAAACTAGTTATAGTTTTGAAAATAGTTTTACCCTAACTAACGACCATGCTAACTAAGGCTTCCTACAGTTAGGATGGCTCTGATACCAGCTCTGTGGGGACCCCGACTCATTAGTCGAGATCACCGAATGCACGTGTACAGTGATCCCAGAGATCAATGCTCGATGAACACACAGAAGCTGAATAACAAGAGTCTTACATCCATACATACCGTATTACACAAATAGGACCATTAAGGTCAAGTCTTGAGTATATCATCGCAGCGGAAATCTTCAATGACAACATGGACCCATGCCATCTGCCTTAACCCTACAGGCATTCTGACTGGGAAGCGTCCTAGCTCGCATGCTCGTCACCAAGAAATCTCCATCATAACCTGTTCTCTCATGCCTGGCCAATAAAATAACCAGTGGCAAGACAATGAGTACATTGAATGTACTCGCAAGCAACCCAAGTGTGATAGCAGAATAATTATGCAAGGCTCTACTGCTAAATTGGCAGTTTTGCGGAAAGCTAGATTTTTCATATGCAAGTATGATCAACATATAACATGGACATGCATGTGTCTGCAACAAGTATCAGGAGGTCACAGACATCAATATCGAGAAAGAGTTGTAATCAACTCATGCTCAAGCTCATTGTGTCTTTCTCACAATCACATCAACAATATCTCTGAATCGTGTTGTTTCCCAGAAACTTATGGACATAGTCTAAGTAGCACCACCCAACTGTCCTTGACCGCGGACACGGCTATTCAAATAGTTTGACACTCTGCAGAGGTTGCACACTTTACCCACAAGATCCGGGGAACTTCCGTGTCATCCACGACCCGCAGTACCTCAAGTACCCGGGGTAAGCACCCGATCACTATCTTTCCCTAGACGACACTAACATAGAGTCCACTCGATTGGTAACAGCCCCGTGCCCACATTTCTCATCTTATAGATTGTGGAGCCTTGCTCCCATATTCATCACATACCACTGACACGGGGTACCAACGGTGTGTCCGGTGCCCTGTGAAAACAGTCATGGCCGCCTATCCAAGCACGACCCCGTCCCGAGAGTGACCTCATGTCACCCCCGTCACTAGTAATGCGGGCACCATCCTAGTATCGACCTAGGTAATCAATAATGCCCTTTCCCATATAAGGGTAGAGTGGTTGCGCATGTTTGGTTGGGACGGTAGTCACACATAAATCTAATCCATCTCTGTAAACAACACTTTCATCAAGCCTCGGCACACTACTTCTTCACCAAGTAGTGCCCTAGCTCCTCATCAACTCCCAGGGGCATTAGTGGCACCCACTGGGTCATTTGCAAGTATGTCAGACCACACTTGTTTCACTCAATGCATAACCCCGACCCATTTTGCGTAGCCAACTACTATAGTATACATCTATCTACTCCCACCCACATAACCCTCATAGGAAGGTAGGGTCATGTTTTATGCAAGTTTCAATAGTAAAGTAACAAAGGTAGCGACCAAAGTGGTCTCCACCTCAACATGCTTCCAATGCATTGATATTAAGGTGCTATGAGATATGCATAAAAAGGTTTCTTGAACATGGTCATAGGGCTGCTTGCCTTATTCTTCTGAGTCTTCAAACCTTCTGGTCCACCTCCGAGTACTTCGTTTATTTCGTCAACTAACGATGGAAACAATCATAATAAGCAACACAATCAAGGCAAAAATAAAAGTGCTCTAAAAATAGGAGTTGGACTTTTCTAGGATACCTCTGGTCATATGAAAAATAACCAAGGTGGTTTCATAGGTATTGGGTCAATGAACAGTTTGGATCATTTCAATATGATGGAACTAAGGGGTTTATGGATTTGGAAGAAGTATACAGAAATATTTTCTTGAATGATGAGCCAAGGCACCCATCATCAAGTCATGATTTTATAAGCATCTAGGAGTTGGTTTCACTGGATTTGGAATTCAAATGAATTTCCTAGGATTTTGCAAAGCTGATAAATATGAAGAAATGGCTCAATATTTGGTGGGGTACAGAAACTATTAATAAAAATGTTCCAAAACTAAGTTTGGATGTGACAAGCACCTAGGAATTTGAATCACTGCATTTGGATCAAGATTGAGCTCTCTGTGATTTTCTAAAGTTCATCACAGAAATGAAATATTGACATTTGATAAATATTTGTGAAGGAAATGTTTCTGAAATATTGTGCATGTTGCACCATGTGATAGAGCATGATTTTAGAGACTACCAGAAATTTGAATCATGCAATTTGGAGTTCATTTGAATTAATAATGAATTTATGAAGTTGTCTGGAATAGAAAAAAGAAAAAGGGATAAGGGTTATACCCCTATACTGCGTGCAGGGCGAGGGATAACTTGTGGGCCGGCCCAGCGGCTCGGCTGTGCGGGCGAAGGTGGTGACGCCGAAGGCGTCATCTCCGAAGTGTGCTTCCGCCTGGGGAACACGGCTCCCGCCCGCCCCGTCTCCACTTAAACTGCTGGGCCCTGCTGGCCGGGTCGTTGACAGGTGGGGGCCCCCTGCAGGGTCATCTTCCTCCTCCCGCTCCCGCGATAGAGGGGAGGGAAGGCTCTGGCCGCGCGACGCCGGCGCTTGCCCCCGGCGGCACATGCCACCTCTGGCCAGGCCGAGGCCACCGGAGGGATCCTCGGGGAGCGGCGCATCCGAGAGGTGGGCCGAGGCCAGCGGATGGCGGCCGAGGCGGCCCTAGCACGGGCCATGGCGGATGGCCACTCGGGCGTCTGCGAGAAGGGGAGGCACGGTGCCCCGGAGCATTGGGAGAAGAGGGGGATAGAGCCACCGGGCCCTGGCGCTTCTACTGGTGGGGAGAGGAGGAGCGGGGGAGTCCCCCTTTGCCCGAATCAGAGCGGAGGCCGGCGGCGGCACTCTTGCGATGGAGGGAGCAGGAGAGCACGAGAGGGAGAGGGGACACGTCTAGGAGATGCACGGGAGAGAGGAGGGTCCAGAAGAGGCAAGGGGTGCTCGGGGGGAGGCTTTATATAGGCGCAGCCGCGGTGCACCGTGAGCGACGCCCATGGACGCGCTCGGGCGAGCTCGTGGAGAGAGGAGAAGGGCAGGGGAGGATAAGGCCGACAGCCCGGCAGGTTGCGGATGTCGAGGTGACCTCGGGGGACACGAGGAGGAGGCCCGAGGTGGTAGGGGGCTCCTGTTTGGGCGAGACTACAGTGCGCCAGGGCACTGTAGCGTGGTCCAGAGCACCCGTTTGGCTGGCATGGCCGTGCCCTCGCCGTGCTGGTCGTGTCCATCATGCCCAAAGCTGTCTGGGGGGTCGAGGGGGTAGTAAACAAATGCGCTGTGGCTTTGGATGCTCTGGGAAGCCACTGGAATGAGGAGGGAGGTGAAGAAGAAGAAGTTTACTGCTGTCCAGAAGTGTGAATTGGGGTTTTACCCCCCTCCAATAATTGAGCTGAACGAGAGGAGTGTTACTGGAGGTAGAATAGGACTAGGAGAAGCTGTGGTAGGAATTTGAGGTAAAGGGAAAAAGTAAAAGAGGTCCAAACACTGGTTTTGGTAAATTGGCAGAAGGTGTTTGATCATGTTTTGGGCAGGCAAATGACTACCAATTGGCATGGGACTTAACAGGATGAAATGTCACACACAATTAGGCCCCTACACCAAATTTGAGCTCATTTGGGCAAAGTGGCCAATGTAACTTTGGTGAACCCTAGATATCAATAGAAATGGTTTCACCATGTTTGAGTTAAGCAAATCATCTCCCCTTGATGCACCACTTGGTGTAGTATTATCATTTGGGGTTATGATCATGCTCACAAAGTTTGAGGCCCCAGGTAAAAAGTTGACAATGTAGAGTTGTTCAAATTTCAAATATGGACATAATGGTTTTGAGGGGATTAGATGATGTTTCCTTGATCTTCAAGGCATGAGGCTTTGCAAGATCATCAAATATGTCATATTTGACATGATAGAATTTCCCTGGAATTTTTGGAGAATATTTCCTTTGTAAATATTTCAAAACCTTGAAATATCCAGAAAGGGTTTTGGAAGGATTTGTCCAATATTTTGAACATCACCATGTGTTGAAACTCTTATATATGGACACTATATGTCCTCTGAGTCTCCCTGAATTTTGGCAAATATTTTTGAAATATTTAGATAATTTTTCCCTATTAAAGACCATTTCTGACCTTAAGAAAAGGCTTTTAAATAAAATAGGAAAATAACTTTTAAAATTATACTCTTGTGGTTTCTGGGAGTCCTATGACTACTAGGTCTCAAATATACTTTTTGAAATAATTTTCTCACCCTAAATCAAGTACTTGAAGTGCAAATCTCAATTCAGGGGTTTTTGAAAACTAAATTTTAGAAAATACTATTTGGCAAAAATATTTTTATAAGAAAATTCTATACTGGTCTATACACATGGCATGATCATTGGGAAAATGTTTTGGGTCAAGAAGATGAAGTATATGAGTTGGAGGATTTATTTGATTTTTAGAGCACTAGCAAACAGCAGACAAAAGTCAAATCAAGCAAAGTCAAAAACACACAAAAGTTTTTGTAAATCCACATTTTTAACATGATAATAAACTTAAGCAATGTGACATGAAAATCAGGGTGTGACATAGGGGTTTTCTTGATATAAGCAACATGAAAGTAAAAGCAAGCAAAGTAAAAGGCACTGAGAGTAACAAGTGGCCCAATCCTTTCTAAGCAAAGGAGAGGCCTAGCAACTGAACTTATGTAGGCTAAAGCGTTCTTGAGGACACACGGGAGAGGTAGTCATGTGCTTTCGCCATATTCCGTATCGGTACTATGTTATGTATTGATAAGTGTTGAGTGGGTGGATCTATGCTAGTACACTCTCTAGACTAAGATGAGTGCACTCTTATGATTAAACACCTTGCAAGCATCCGCAAACACAAGATAGTATTTAAGGCAAAAGCCTAACCATAGCAATACGATCGATGATCCATCGTTCCCTTGTGCAAAAGCGTGCGAACTAGGGTTCAGGTTTCTGTCACTCCGGCAACCCACCGTAAGCATTCTTTGTACACAATGTATTCCCCTAGGTCCTTAATAAGGCGAAATGTTGAGTGTTCGACTTACACAACACCACTAGTAGAATAACAACACAACTTCAGTATCAAACAACACATATTTCTTCAACAACATATGACTACTAACAACAAGACTTTTCCCATGTCCTCAAGAACTAAGGTAACTACTCACAAGATATAAAAGAGATCATGATCAGTGGAGATAAATGGATGATAAACAATCTGGACATAATGATATTTCTCCAACAAAACTCAATAGCATTCACCACAAAGTAGTAATCAACACCGATGGAGTAGAGAGGATAGATAGTACGGGTTACAATCACAAGTTGCAAATGTGAGATGAGATTTGGATGAAGATGGAGATGGTGCTGATGTTGGGGATGATGTTGATGATGATCTCGATGATGCCCGTGACGATGGTGATGACGGTGGCGATGATCTCCCCTTCCAGGAGGTGATCTCCCCGAAGAAATCTGCCCGCCGGAGATGGCTTTTTCTTCTCTGTAGGTTTCCGCCACGGAGCGGCGGCGGAACTCCGTAAAAACTCTCGTTTTTTAGGGTTTTCGGATAACAGGGAGTATATAGGCAAAAGGGGGCAGCCAGAGGTGGGCCAGGGGCTCCAGGCACCCCCCCGGCGTGGCCAGGGGGGGGGGCGCCCCCAGGGCGCCTGGACGCCCTGTGGGCCCCTCTGGTTGCCGTTTTGCGTGCCTTCATGATCCGTCTGGAAAATACTCTCCGTCGATTTTCAGGTAATTTGGAGGTATTCTTCTTCAGCAACTCAGCGTCCACTTTTTACCGCTGAATCCTGCGTCTGCTGCTTCGGCACTGGAAAGTTGCAAACTGTGTAAAATAGGCCAAAACAACATAAGAACATCATCGTAATGTGAAATATATCAATGAATAAGGATAAATTATGATACAAAATAGTTATGCATTTTGGACGTATCAACACCCCCAAGCTTAGACCTCGCTTGTCCCCAAGCGAATACTGAGCTCGGTAAACCTGTCCACAAGTTTAGAGAGTGAAGTGTCGATAAATAGAAGATGGACAAGAAGCATCACAGCTTCTTCACCAACTCAAATATCCTCAACAGCATTCTTCAACTCATAAGGCCCTTATAAAAGAGTGGTAACACTTATATTCGGAAGTAGGGCTAAGGAAACTCATCAAATCATGGCAAACATGTCCTTTGGTCAAAGAACAACTAATAGCTTTTACTTTTGCTCTTTCTCTTTATGTTTTGATGAGATTAATTGAAGCTTTTGAAAGAACATGTTATTAGGCAAGAAGTGAAAGTGTTAACACAAAGGAAGATGCTTGCCTTAGCTGGGCTTGACAAACAACTTACTTATCAAATGATAATGTCAACAAGGATATGATATGACAAATCTTAATGCAACTTTATATGAATGAATCCTTGTCAACATCAAATGTCTGCTCTCTTTAAGAATAGAAGGAAGTAGGAATAACTGACTCAACCTAAAATTAAAAGATAGGCCCTGCTCTAGGGAAGTAGGGAAAACTCATGTGGTATCCTTAAATCAAACAGAATGAAAACAAGTTTTGAGAGGTGCATGATTTGTCAACGAATGCTAATAGATAACTCAATTACTTTTCGAGCTGGACAAATTTCGAGGAACGGCTCCCGCACGAGGACGATCACATCCTCTTAATCTCCTTTGCTTATCACTGCCAAAGTTTTCTGATTTCTCATGAACAAAGTGTGAAGGAGGGTTTGTTTGTTGTATATTTTTTAATGAGCCGGGCGCACTCTTTGCCAGTTCCTTCTCGTATTAGGGGTTTGTAGATTAGACATGCAATCCCGGGGTGAAACTTGTCCAACTCAAAAAGACCATGAATCAACTATTACTTCCTCATGAGCTAAAACAGAGGCACAAAATAAAAGATTTTGAACATTTAAGGATAACACATAAATTCTGTAGTTTAGGAGGTGGTAGTGGAATACCACGAATAGGAAGGTATGGTGGACTCATATGGAAGGTATTATTTTAAGGGTATGGATGCACAAGCAGAATTCTGCTTAGTACAGAGTTAGGCTAGCAAAGGTTTTGAGAGGACAGACAATTGATGATGACTAAGATGCAAAACAATATAAAGCATAAACATTGAAATAAACATAACTCATCAAGTTGTCTTCCTTGTCAGCATAACACTTCAAGCATAATAACATAAAGGTTTTGGCTATGTCGATACTTTAAGAAAATCATGCTTGTTGTTATGACCAAAGCTATGTTTGCCAAGATTAAATAAAGTTTTCACAGCCATACCTGATATAAGGTCAATACTCCCCATAAGAATCATCATATAAGGTCGATTGCGTGAAGAGAATACCGAGTGCAGCAAAGGAACCAATAGACTTCTCATTAATATTCCATCATAGACGACTCCACCCTCACGGATACAATCTCTCCACCGAAGGAGTGATAGACCTCAATGCACACACCTATTTCATATAATAAGCTCCCTAGACATGATACGACTCTACTTGACTCTAAAAGACAAAAGGTAAAGATAAAGATACCGGGAACTCCCCCAAGCTTGATACAAGCCAAGGGAATGCCGTTACCCAAGGAGATTCCACTCCTCATTCTTGTTGGCGTTGATCACGTAGTCCTCGGCGAAGCGCTTCCATGGAAGGGGTTCTCCAGTCTCATATGAGAAGTTTGTCTCCTGAATCCTGCATGCAGCACCCATACCCATGCGCATAAACCTTAGTTCATACTCACAGTTCTGGTGATGTAGATCATAAATTTGCCCTTGGAGCTCTGTAATTCTTTCTTCAGATGCGGTGATGCTTTCCCACATCTCCTTCATCTCCTTCAGGAAGTAGGCCTTCAGCTCGTTGATGATGTCAAAGTTAGCTTCAACAGCACGCTCGATCATATTCTTGTACTTGAAGACTTCTTGCTCCACTTCTTCTAGCCTGGCCTGGATGCTCCCCTCCTTGACAGGTCCCTTCAGATCTTCTTGATGGAGGACACCGTCCTCCATCCGAACAACCTGAGGGTGCTTCTTCACCTCAGCGAGGTAAGGGTTGATGACGTTGACGACGAACTTGTCTTTGGGGGAACTTGGAGAAGCCATGACACCTAGATTCAGCTGAAAGATTCCCTGGCAGAAACAGATCGAAAAGAAAACACACGAAATCGCGAGATACGTTGCCGGAACAATCCAGGCAAATATATAGCAACAATTTATGCACAGAAAGGAAGGTAACAGGCTAAAGCGGGGTCGGAGACGGACTCCCGGGTGCCCAGGCGCCCTGGCGGCGCGGCCAGGAGGTAGGGTGCGCCAGGGGGGCGCCTGGACCCCCTGGAGCTTGTCTCCGGCTCCACTTAGGCTCAGAATTTTACTAATTTTGCAAAAACTCATAATATGGAACTTTTATGGCGGTTCGCGATGTTTCCTTACCGTAATACATACCTTTTCTTTATTCTGCTTGTGCTGGCGTCTGAAACAGGGCTGCAACATGTTCTTCGTGAGTTGTTGTGTTTATTATATTTGCATCAACATTGACAGGGTCTCCTGCTATGTAATGCTTAAGTCTTTGTCCATTCACAACTTGAGGTTTGGTGCCTTCAAAATTGTTAATCTTAATTGCACCAGACCGATAAACTTCTTCAATATGAAATGGCCCTTCCCACCTGGAAAGTAGTTTGCCTGGAGAAAACCTGAAACGTGATCTAAACAACAAAACTTTATCACCAACATTAAATTCACATTTCAGAATCCTCCTATCATGCCACTTCTTTACCTTTTCCTTGAACATTTTAGCGCTCTCGTAAGCTTCACTTCTCCATTCATCTAGAGAAGTCAAGTTCATGAGACGCTTCTCACCAGCTAATTTTGGGTCAACATTAAGCTCTCTAACAGCCCAGAAAGCTTTGTGCTCTAATTCCAATGGCAAATGGCAAGCCTTACCATACACCATCTTATAAGGAGACATGCCCATGGGGTTTTTGTAAGCAGTTCTATACGCCCACAAAGCATCTCCTAACTTATTTGACCAGTCCTTTCTATTTCTGTTTACTGTCTTCTGCAAGATCAACTTAATCTCTCTATTGGTGAGCTCAACTTGCCCACTAGTTTGAGGATGGTACGGTGAAGCAATTCTATGATTGACATCGTACTTGGCTAAAGCTTTTCTAAAAGCTCCATGCGTGAAGTGTGATCCTCCATCAGTCATGAGATACCTAGGTACACCAAACCTAGGGAAAATCACATCTTTGAGAATTTTCAAAGATGTCTTGTGATCAGCACTTTCAGTGGGGATTGCTTCAACCCACTTGGTCACATAATCAACAGCTACTAAAATGTGAGTGTACTTGTGCGAAGAAGGAAAAGGACCCATAAAACCAAAACCCCAGCAATCAAAAGGTTCAATCACTAGTGAGTAATTCATAGGCATCTCATTCCTTCTACTAATGTTACCAACTCTCTGACATTTATCACAGGCTAAAACATAATTTTTAGCATCCTTAAAGAGAGTAGGCCAATAAAAACCTGATTGAAGAACCTTATGTGCAGTCCTCTCACCAGCATGATGTCCTCCATAGGGACTATCATGACACCGTCTGAGATTGTCCTTCTGCTCGTGTTCCGGTATGCATCTTCTCACGATCCCGTTGGGGCCTTCTTTGAAAAGATGTGGGTCATCCCAAAAGTAGTGCCTCAAATCATGAAAGAACTTCTTCCTTTGCTGAAATGTTAAACCTGGAGGCAAATACTTTGCAACGATAAAATTAGCATAATCTGCAAACCAAGGATCGGAAAGAGATTGCACTTTTACAACGGCAAGTTGCTCGTTTGGAAAACTGTCGTTGACCGGAATGGGATCATGCGGTATATCTTCCATCCTTGAAAGATTGCCCGCCACCGGATTGTCTTCTCCTTTCCTATCAACAATCTGCAAATCAAATTCTTGAAGAAGGAGTACCCATCTGATAAGCCTTGGCTTGGCATCCTTCTTTGTCATAAGGTACTTAATGGCAGCATGATCAGTATGAATAATAACTTTGGAATCAACAATATACTGCCTAAACTTATCACAAGCAAATACTACAGCTAAGAATTCCTTCTCAGTAGTAGCATAATTACTTTGAGCACTATCAAGGGTTTTACTAGCATAATGTATAACATTCAATTTCTTATCAACTCTTTGTCCTAAAACAGCTCCAACAGCAAAATCACTTGCATCACACATAATCTCAAAAGGTAAATTCCAGTCAGGTGGTTGTACTATAGGAGCGGTTATTAAGGATTTCTTAAGAACTTCAAAAGCTTCCTTACAATCCTCATCAAATACAAAAGGAACGTCCTTCTGGAGAAGATTAGTGAGGGGCCTCGAAATCTTAGAAAAGTTTTTAATAAATCTTCTATAGAAACCAGCATGACCAAGAAAACTGCGAATACCTTTGACGTCCCTTGGATAGGGCATTCTCTCGATTGCTTCGATCTTGGCCTTGTCCACTTCAATTCCCCTTTCAGAAATCTTGTGACCAAGAAAAATTCCTTCGTTAACCATGAAGTGGCACTTCTCCCAGTTGAGCACCAAATTTGTCTCCTCACATCTCTGCAAAACTTTATTAAGGTTGTGGAGACAATGGTCAAAGGAAGTTCCATAGACGGAGAAATCGTCCATGAAGACTTCCATAATATCCTCACAGAAACCATGAAAGATAGCAGACATACACCTTTGAAAAGTAGCAGGGGCATTACATAAACCAAAAGGCATACGCCTGTAAGCATAAGTACCAAAGGGACAAGTAAAGGTGGTCTTCTCTTGATCAGCAGTGTTAACATGAATTTGAGAGAAACCAGAATAACCATCAAGATAACAAAAGTGGGTATTTTTGGATAACCTTTCAAGCATTTGGTCGATGAACGGCAGCGGGTAGTGATCCTTCCTGGTTGCCTTGTTCAGCTTCCTGTAATCAATACACATTCTATATCCAATAATAATTCTCTGAGGTATTAGTTCATTCTTATCATTAGGAACCACAGTTGTACCTCCTTTCTTAGGAACACAATGTACCGGGCTTACCCACTTACTATCAGCTATAGGGTAGATAATACATGCGGCTAGAAGCTTGAGAATCTCAGTTCTTACAACATCCATCATCTTCGGGTTCAACCGTCGTTGATGATCAACAACTGGTTTAGCATCAGGCTCAAGGTTGATAGTATGTTGACAGATAGATGGACTAATCCCCTTAAGGTCATCAAGGGTATAGCCAATTGCGCCTCGGTGTTTAGGAAGTACTTCCAATAGTCGCTCTTCTTCATATCCTGAAAGGTTAGAGTTGATAATAACAGGATGTACTTTCTTTTCATCTAAATAAGCATACTTGAGCGTATCGGGAAGAGGTTTAAGATCGAACACCAGGTCTTCTTTTGGTTTTGATAAAATTCCCAAAGGTTCAACCGGGAGGTTGTGCTTCAGGATAGCAGGTTGCCTCAAGAATATTTCATCTAGTTCATTTCTTTCCTGCATATGCAAATCATTCTCGTGGTCCTCCATATATTGCTGCAAGGGATCATTAGGGGGAATAGCAATAGAAGCAACGCTTTCAATAATTTTATCATCACTAGGTAAATCGGTACCACGAGACTGCTTAGAGAACTTAGAAAAATTAAATTCATATGGCTCACCATTGAATTCAACAGAAACTTTACCTTTCTTGCAATCTATTATAGCTCCACAAGTTCTAAGAAAAGGTCTACCGAAAATAATAGGACAAAAATTGTCCCTCTCTGAACCAAGTACTAGAAAGTCGGTAGGGTATTTTACCTTTCCACATAGGACTTCAACATCCCTCACAATTCCAATAGGAGAGATAGTTGTTCTGTTTGCAAGATGAATGGTAACATCAACTCCTTCAAGTTCACAAGGGGAAATCTCACCGATGATCTCTTCATAAAGTGAATAGGGGATAGCACTTGCACTCGATCCCAAATCGCATAGCCCATAATAATTGTGATCTCCTATTTTAACAGATACCACTGGAGTACCTGAAATTGGGCCTTTATTCTTGGCTGTGACAAGGTTAGTGGAAACAACACAAAAATTTATATTGGAATCCAAAACATCATTACTAACAAGGTCTTTAATCAATGCAACTTGAGGATCGACCCTGATCTGGTCCTCAGGCTCATCAATTCTTCTCTCACTTTTATTTATTACGCCTGTCACAAGAGAGTGCTCCCTTATCCTTGCGGGAAAAGGAGGCTTTTCATATATAACTGCAGGCAAAATAGGGTCAGCAACATGAATATCAACAGGTAGCTCTTTAAAAGGTTCATGATGCTGGTCTCTCTTCTTTTTAAAAGAATCAACATGAGAGGCAAAATCCTTACAGAAATCAATCATTAGATGGGAATCAAGACCAATCTTAGAGGCAAAAGTATTGAAGTAATCAGTTTTCACGTAGCTCTCAATATAATCATGCTCATAATTTATAGCGGGTTCAATACCTTTATCGATTTCCCAATCTTCGGTATTCCTCTGGATCCTTTCAATGAGATCCCACCTTTCTTCAACACTCTTTGTCTGAAATACCCCACTAGAGGAGGCATCCAGCATCTCCTTATCCTGAAGAGAAAGCCTGGCATAAAAATTTGTAAGTATAATTTCCTTGGGGAGCTCATGAATAGGACATTTGAGCATTAGGGACTTCAATCCCCCCCAAGCTTGAGAAATGCTTTCTCCGTCATGAGACCTAAAGTTATAGATATAGTTCCTGTCTCGATGAATTTCATGAAGAGGATAAAACTTATTATAAAAGAGAGACATAAGCTCTTGCCAATCAAGCAACTGCGAGTTATCGAGAAGCTTATACCAATCTGAAGCTTTATCTATAAGTGATACGGCGAACAATTTCCTCATGACAAACTCCATTGATACACCTGCAAGCTTAAATAATGAACATAGTTGTGACAGATATAGCAAGTGTTCACCGAGATGTCTGTCTCCTACATAACGATTAGCCAAAACATAATCGATAATACCAGCTGGTATTTTATAGGGCACAATTTCAGTAGGGGGAGGAGCAACCACCACAGGTGTGGGGAGTCTTCCCACAAGCAACGATCCAATAGCAAGGTTGTCCATAAGGACAAAGAGCAGCAACAACAAAAATAAATAAAACAGAAATATAAAAACTTCCTTACCAGTTTCACTTTACCAATAGCGCTACGCTCCCCGGAAACGGCGCCAAAAAACGGTACTTGATGACTCACAACCATAAGGGATCTATTGCAGCGTTTTCGATAACTAAGAGTGTCGAACCCAACGAGGAGCAGAAGGTATTGATAAGCGATTCTGAGCAAGGAATTACTGCAAGCACTGAAAGATAACTTTTTAGGGGTTTTCTTGATATAAGCAACAGGAAAGTAAAAGCAAGCAAAGTAAAAGGCACTGAGAGTAACAAGTGGCCCAATCCTTTTTGAGCAAAGGAGAGGCCTAGCAACTGAACTTATGTAGGCGAAAGCGTTCTTGAGGACACACGGGAGAGGTAGTCATGTGCTTTCGCCATATTCCGTATCGGTACTATGTTATGTATTGATAAGTGTTGAGTGGGTGGATCTATGCTAGTACACTCTCTAGACTAAGATGAGTGCACTCTTATGATTAAACACCTTGCAAGCATCCGCAAATACAAGATAGTATTTAAGGCAAAAGCCTAACCATAGCAATACGATCGATGATCCATCGTTCCCTTGTGCAAAAGCGTGCGAACTGGGGTTCAGGTTTTTGTCACTCCGGCAACCCACCGTAAGCATTCTTTGTACACAATGTATTCCCCTAGGTCCTTAATAAGGCGAAATGTTGAGTGTTCGACTCACACAACACCACTAGTAGAATAACAACACAACTTAAGTATCAAACAACACATATTACTTCAACAGCATATGACTACTAACAACAAGACTTTTCCCATGTCCTCAAGAACTAAGGTAACTACTCACAAGACATAAAAGAGATCATGATCAGTGGAGATAAATGGATGATAAACAATCTGGACATAATGATATTTCTCCAACAAAACTCAATAGCATTCACCACAAAGTAGTAATCAACACCGATGGAGTAGAGAGGATAGATAGTACGGGTTACAATCACAAGTTGCAATTGTGAGATGAGATTTGGATGAAGATGGAGATGGTGCTGATGTTGGGGATGATGTAGATGATGATCTCGATGATGCCCGTGACGATGGTGATAACCCTCAACCGTAAGGGATCGAGATAGTCTTCGCGGGTAAGAATAACCCAATTTATTGATTCGACACACGGGGAGCCAAAGAGTATTTATAAGCTTTGACAGTTGAGTTGTCAATTCAACCGCACCTGAATATACTTACTTGCAACAAAAGATAAGTGGTAACAGTGATATGATAGTGATGATAGTAATAGTAAAAGTAAACAGCAAAAGTAAATAGCAGTAGTAAATGCAAAAGTAGTAACTAGTGACAAGCAGGGTTTAAAACACTGTAGGCTAGGGAGATGGATGGTTGGGCGCTACATGGATGAGATAGATTCTAACTTGGGGCACGGCACACGGAAAAGTAATGATCATCTAGGCAAATATCAAACATTAGGCATGTATCCCGTAGGTAGTTGTACGTGCTTGCAATAAGAACTTGCACAACATCTTTTGTCCTACGATCCCGCTACGAACGGGGCCAAAAGGAACTTATGGATATTAAGGTGCTCCTGTCAAAGAGCACCGGAACAAAGCAATGAACATAATGGATACATGTAATCCTCAAACTACGGACCATGCCCTTTGGTGTCCCAAGCTGTCACTTTTGGGATCGCCGGTTCCGAACCGTAATAGGTGCAAACAACTCATAGATAGGATCACGAACACAAATATATTCATACAAACACATATGGTTCAGATCTGAAATCATGGCACTCGGACCCTAAGTGTCAAGCATTAAGAATAACAAGTTGTAGCAAAGATGATAAACACCATAGTAGATGATAGGCAACATGCCCCCAACGATCTGATAAACTATTACATGATCTAAGTCATCCAATCCCTACCATCCCCTTCGCCTACAGCAGGGGAATTACTCACACATGAAAGGGGAAGTCATGGAGGGATGATGGAGTGGTGATGATGATGACGATGGCGACGATCTCCCCTCTCCGGAGGCCAATTCAGCCTCCAGATTAGCCCTCCCGAGGAAGAACAGAGGGTGGCGGCGGCTCCGCGACGGAAAACTGTGAAAGAACTTCTGATCTGGGGTTTCTGCGTCGGGAGTAAAAATACGAGGTAAAGTAGGGCACCAGGGGGTGTGGGCCCCACCCAGGCGACCCCCGGGCGCGGCCCGGGGGGGGGGGGGGGGCGCCCACACGGTGCCTGGGCACCCCCTGGCCCCCCTCTGGCCCCACTTCCGGCTCCTGGTTCCTTCGGGTGCGTGGATTTTCTGTGATTTTTCGTGGATTTTTCTGAGATACTTAGAAATCCGTTTTCCTACACACAAATAAACCATACAGGTAGCTCTGCTGAAAACAGCGTCAGTCCGGGTTAGTTTAGTCCAAATCATGCAAGAATGAGGCCAAAACAATATCAAAAGTGTTTGGAAAAGTAGATACGTTTGAGACGTATCAACTCCCCCAAGCTTATCATATTGCTTGTCCTCAAGCAATTCAGTTCAACGAACTGGACGCGACAAAGAAAACTTTGACAAACTCTTTTGCTTCATTAGATGTATATAAGCATGTACTACGAAAAGAGTTTAGCAAGTATTGAAACAGTACTTATGAGGACACTGCAAGGAGCAATCCTTCTTTCAAGTGACCAGTCACAAATACTTAAAAGTAAATAATATATTACTGAAAATCAAGACAAGATTACATTGCACATAGCTTGAGCATATTAGGGTGGTATCTCACTAGCCTCCATGAGTGAAGCAAAACATAAATGCAGAGACTCCTCCAGAGTTTTAAAGGAGAATAGAACTAAGAATTTCAGAATAAATCATATCACAAGTATGCAGAAGACAATGTAATACTTTGGGACAATGCACATTACACTCAGAATGACAATTATGCTCTCCTAGTCGGTGCTTTGAAGAAAGAAGGTGAGACTCTCGAACCGTGGCTTTTATTGGCAAGGTTGAAAACCCGTGGTCGGAAACAAAAACTAACCATGTACCAGAGCTCTTGGTTTTAAAAACAGAAGTAAATATGTTTTTGAGAGGTGCATATTTCATCAATGAATGCTAGCAGATAACTCAATCACTTTTTAAGCTAGACAAGTCTCGAGGAACGGCTCCCGCATGAGGACGATTACATCCTCTTAATCTCCTTTGTTAATCACTGCCAAAGTTTTCTGATTTCTCATGAACAAAGCGTGAAGGAGGGTTTGTTTGTTATATTATCTTTTTGAGCCGGGCGCACTCAATGCCAGTTCCTTTTCATATTAGGGGTTTGCACATTATACATGCAATCCAGGGGTGAAACTTGTCCAACTTAAAAAGATTATGAATTAACTACTACTTCCTCATGAGCTAAAACATAGGCACAAAAAGGGAAATGCTTTTGATTAATTTCGAGATGGTACACGAAAGTCTTCGTTATGAATGGCAGGTAAATACCATGTATAGGAAGGTATAGTGGACTCATATGGCATAACTGGTTTTATGGATTTTGGATGCACAAGCAGTCAGTCCGCTTAGTACAGGTGGAGGTTTAGCAAAAGACTGGGAAGCGACCAACTAGAGAGCAATAACGGTCATAATCATGCAGAGCGACAAAGCAACATTGAATCGGGCATGAGAGTGATATAACTATTCTAAAACTCAAAGATCATCAAGGCAAAGTAGACTTTTTAGTCTTAAACATGTGTAAGCATGTGCCAAGTCAATCCAAAAATTCTCTAAAGGGAAATACCACCTTAGTATACCAGACTATGAACAGTGCAATGCATGTAGATCATTTCAATAACATATTATATACTCTAGTTATTCGAGACTAGCCACAAGGAAAGCATGAACCGCTGGAAGAGCATTGTAAACATAGCACTCTGTCGCTACAAGCTGGTCTCTAGATCATAAGTACAAGCATATGTACAAAAGTAGAAACAAAAAGAGTTCATATCGGTCTTCCTTGTTGCTTCCCTCCAGTCGATCTTCGTCATCACTGCTTGTCACTTGCACGATCGAACGTGGGAAATGTAATTAAATGCCATCACGGACTCGAGCTGATCTCTGAAAACAAAGCAAACTAAAGAGAGAAAGGAAATCTTTTTGGGTTTTTTCAAAGGTTGAATAAAAGCAAAAGAAAGAGAAAATCTTTTTGTTGTTTTTGCAAAGAGAGAAACAAAGAAGAACGGGCAAAAACTTCGAAAAGATCAAAGCGAATAAAACGGATAATACAATGGAAAAGTGAGAAGGGCACGTACTCCCCCAAGCTTAGGCTTTTGGCCTAAGTTGGTAGCAGCTACTGCCCCCAGGAGCCTCCTGCTCCAGGGGTATGGTGGTGAGTCCAAGGGTCGTAGAAGGATGCTGGCGCGTACACCGAACTCCTCGGAGTCTCCTACGAGGAAGGTTCCGAACGCCAAACAGAGGAAGACCCTTCACCAAACTCGGTGGCGGTCTCTTCCTGAAAATGTGGTATCTCACCGTGCCTCTCCTCGTCGGGCACAACCCCCTCCATGGGGTTATGAAACTGATGCTAGACCATGAACTCATCGAACTGAACAACATCAAAGGACCATCCGTTCCTGCGAGAAAAATCAAACAAAAGAGGTGCAGGTAGACGGATCTCGCGTTCCGCGGCAGTTCCGAAACGCAAGATATAAATAAGATTATCAAGCTCAGAACCCATGGTAACAAACTTATGCCTTTTCATAGCAGCAAGATCAAAGCTTAAATAAGTAAAAGGAGTATCATCAGGGTGTGGGGTGCCTCCAAGATGCTCTAAGATAAGTGTGGCGTAAATGCCACCATATAAGTCCCCCTTGTTACCGTTCATAGCAAGGCGTCGAGCAATTAAGGTACCCTGATTATAATCAGACCTCCCTGAGAGGGCTGCTGCCAGGATAGCAATATCCGGAGCAGAAATGTTGCTCGTGTTGTCACGAGCTAACACCCCTCTAGCAATATAATATGCAAAATACCTGAGGTGAGGAAATAAGATGCTGGAGATCTTCGACCGATGAATATCCCTCGTACCCATGCTGCAGAGAGAGTTGATGACGGTTTTCAGCTCGGAGGCCTGAGTGGCTATCCTTGCCGTCCTCCCAACGTTCGGCACACCTATTATTTCACAAAAATTTCCCAAAGTCATGGTGATAAGATCATTATACATTTTAAACTCAATAGCACCTGAATCAGGATTATATCTAAAACTGTTAATGAAACTGGAGGTGAGTTTTTGATACTGAGTAACACGGCTCGTGACGAGTCGTGTCAAACCTGCATTAGCACAAAGATTATTAAACTCATCCTTGATTCCCGCAGCTTCCATGAATTCATCACATGGAAATGTCATCGCACGTGCTGGACTTGTGTCTTCCAACAACTCCAGGGGCACATGATCTTCATTATAGCTCACCCTAGCAGTCGATGGTGAAGCTGTGGCTCTAGTAACTCGATCGGAGTGTGCGGGCCTCCTCTTCTCAAGCCACCCTTTTGCCCTTCCTAACAAACTCATTTCTGATTATTTTTTTTTACAATTTACAAAAACGTGGATTAAAACAAAGTGAGCTAAGGCAAACTACTCAACTCACTTGCCCAAGGCATAAACTTGCATCAAAACTTGGAAAATAACTTCCAACACATGCATGCAAGCTCATCTCTACAGCACCAAGAACTACTAAATACTCACAAATGAGGCCACCAATCAAAAATATAATTGGAGGGGTGGAGGAGTCACATACCAGGGAGTATTTGCTCAAAATTTCAGCTCAAATGAGGGGCTGTAGAGAGAGATCGAAGAATCGCCTCCAAGAACAGCAAGATCACAAGAACAAGACCAGAACTCGAGTTATTGGAGAAAGAGAGAAAGGGAGGAAGAAGACATACCTGGAGGGGGGCCATGTGAGCCCCAGGCGCCCTATGGGCGCGGCCAGGGGCTGGGCCGCGCCAGCTGGCCGCCTGGGCCACTGGTGGCCCCTCCTGGTTGGCCCCAGGACTTTCTGGGTCTCTCCCGACGTGGAAATTTTTATTATAATTTTTCTGAAAACTTCACTGTTGAAAATTTTTCGAAGTTCAAAAAGCTGCGAAACTCTGTGAAAACTTGAAGCAGTTAGTAGTATTGTGAAGCTTCAAAAACATAAATACTTGGTACAGCAAGTAGGACAAAACTAAATACAAGTGAAAACATAACAAGCTCAACTTTTTATCCATATAAAACATGTTTACTAGTAAGGTTGATCAAGTCTTACCAACAAACAAGCGATATATAGAGCAAAAAGTCTCACCTCTTACGAAGTAATCACTGAACCTTTACTTTGATGGACATTGTCCCCACCATGATAGTTTTGTATTTGTGAGGCACATGTAGTGGACAGTCCCATTCTCCAATTTTCACGGTCTCGATATTCTCTATAGAGTTGAGGGCATGCCTCCTGTCGGTCTTCTTTGGAAAATATACCGTATGTTCTTTATCATTCACATGGAAGGTAACCTTCCCTTTATTGCAATCAATAATAGCACCTGCGGTGTTAAGAAAAGGTCTACCAAGAATAATGGACATGCTCCCATCCTCGGGCATGTCAAGCACAACAAAATCAGTAAGAATTAAACAATTAGCAACTTCTATGGGAACATCCTCACAAATACCTATCGGAACAGCGGTTGAATTGTCAGCCATCTGAAGGGAGATATCTGTAGGAATTAGTTTTTCTAAACAAAGCCTCTCGTAAAGAGAGAGAGGCATAACACTCACTCCTGCCCCAAGATCACATAAAGCAGTTTTGACATAATTATTCTTTATGGAGCAAGGAATGGTGGGTATACCTGGATCACCGAGCTTCTCAGGAATCTTTCCACTAAAATAATAGTTAGCAAGCATAGTAGATATTGCATCATTAGGAACTTTTCTTTTGTTAGTGACAATATCTTTCATATATTTTGAATAAGGAAGTAACTTAATAGCATCAGTCCAAGGGATTTGAAGAAAAAGAGGTTTAATCCACTCACAAAACTTATTATAATGCTCTTCTTCTTTAGATTTGATGGACTTGCCTGGAAAGGGCATGGGTTTTTGTACCCATGGTTCTCTTTCCTTCCCATGTTTTCTTGCGATGAAGTCTTCTTTAGTGTACCTCTTACGTTTGTCAGGTGCTTCTTCTTCTCGTACTTCAGGCGGATCATTCTTCTCATTATCATTACCTTCAGGTTCAGCACCGTCTTCAGTCTCAGCATCGGAGATAGATACACTGTTGGGATCAATAGCGGGTTCTTCATCTGCAATAGGATCATTAGAATTGTCAGTCTCTTTATGTTTCTTCTTTTTCTTTGGAGAGCCAACAATTTCTTCTTCATGCATTCGAGAATCCTGCTCGATTCTCTTTGGATGCCCCTCTGGATAAAGAGGATCTTGAGTGCTAGTTCCTCCTCGGGTCTTAATCCCGAAAGCTTGTAAATTATCTTGTTTGGCATTGTTAGCAAGCAAATCTCTTTGCACATTAGAAATTTGATCAAGCTGAGTTTGAACCATATGAAAATGCTTCACAAGACATTGAACATCATTAACTGTTCTATCAAAAACATCAAGCAGTCTTTTGATAGCAAGGGAATTATCATGCAACTGACTTTCTATCCTCTCATTAAAATGATTCTGTTTCATAATAAAATTATCAAACTCATCTAAACATTGATCAGGAGGCTTACCATGAGGGATGTCACTTGCGTTGAAATCTAAAAGAGAGTGTACCTCTACCATAGGAGGGTGAGTGGTAGGCTCACACAGCTTCTCAATAGGGGTAGATTCTTCACGTCTTCAGCTTTAATACCTTTCTCTTTAATAGACTTCTTTGCTTCTCTCATATCCTCGGGGCTCAGAACAAACATGCCCCTCTTCTTTGTTGGTGGAGGTGGTTCAGGGACGGACCAATCTTCATGGTTTTTGGCAATCCTGCCCATCAAATCTTCTGCATCGTCCGATGTTCTTTTCTTGAAAACACAACCAGCACACCTGTCCAAATAGGACCTGGATTCATCAGTTAGACCAGCATAGAATATATCGATTAATTCATTCTTAGGCATTTCATGTCCTGGTCTAGCCCGAATCAGACCGCAGTACCTCCCCCAAGCTTTAGGGAGGGACTCATCCTGCAACTGTTTAAAGTTATAAATTCTTTGTAAAGCAGCATGATGCATGTGAGCAGGAAAGTACTTATCAGCAAAAGAGTGAGCTAAGTCCTGAGGACTCTTAATGGAACCGCATGGGAGTGAACCATACCATGCTTTAGCACCCTCCTTCAAGGAGAAAGGAAGAAGCTTGGTCACATAAAAGTATCGTATCTTCTCATCTGTGGTAAACAGGCTACCCAACTCACCGAGTTTAGTCAGGTGTGCAATAGCATCATCATTTTCTCTGCCATAAAAGGGGTCAGCTTCAACCATAGGTATAAGTGAAAGATCAACAGAGAAATCATAATCAGGATCATAAATGCATATAGGGGATGTAGCAAATTCAGGATTAGGAACGGTTTTGTTCTTCAAAGAGTGTTTTTCAAACAGTTTCTTGATAGCTTCAGGGTCAGAGCCGGAAAACTCTGTCAGTTCCCTGCATAAATCTTCATCAAGTATATAGTAATCATCATCAAGTAGACTCTCCTTGAGTTTACTCAAATCAGGATAATAATAAGTTTCACCAATAGGGTAGCGAGTAACATGGAGTTCAATTCCAGATTTTTTTAGCAGCAACAGCAATTTGTTTCTCAAGAGCATAACCAAGGGAACTAATATCATCAAAAGTAGTAGAAGCATCATCAAGAGTATCGGACATAGTAACAGATTCAGTAGGAGCATCATGTGGTGGTGGTGAGGCAAACTTACTCATAACGGAAGGTGAATCAAGTGTAGCGCTAGTGCTCAAAGTAGTACCTCTTCTTGTAGTGGATAGTAAGATCGGAACCTTGGGGTCTCCTTTCTTACCCATAGTGGATGAAGTGCAGCAGGTAGGATACCTCAAGTAGACTTGTAAATATTGCTATGCTCCCTGGCAACGGCGCCAGAAAACGGTACTTGATAACCCTCAACCGTAAGGGATCGAGATAGTCTTCGCGGGTAAGAATAACCCAATTTATTGATTCGACACACGGGGAGCCAAAGAGTATTTATAAGCTTTGATAGTTGAGTTGTCAATTCAACCGCACCTGAAATATACTTACTTGCAACAAAAGATAAGTGGTAACAGTGATATGATAGTGATGATAGTAATAGTAAACGTAAACAGCAAAAGTAAATAGCAGTAGTAAATGCAAAAGTAGAAACTAGTGACAAGCAGGGTTTAAAACACTGTAGGCTAGGGAGATGGATGGTTGGGCGCAGCATGGATGAGATAGATTCTAACTTGGGGCACGGCACACGGAAAAGTAATGATCATCTAGGCAAATATCAAACATTAGGCATGTATCTCGTAGGTAGTTGTATGTGCTTGCAATAAGAACTTGCACAACATCTTTTGTCCTACCATCCTGATACGAACGGGGCCAAAAGGAACTTATGGATATTAAGGTGCTCCTGTCAAAGAGCACCGGAACAAAGCAATGAACTTAATGGATACATGTAATCCACAAACTACGGACCATCCCCTTTGGTGTCCCAAGCTGTCACTTTTGGGATCGCCTGTTCCGAACCGTAATAGGTGCAAACAACTCATAGATAGGATCACGAACACAAATATATTCATACAAACACATATGGTTCAGATCTGAAATCATGGCACTCGGGCCCTAAGTGTCAAGCATTAAGAATAACAAGTTGTAGCAAAGATGATAAACACCATAGTAGATGATAGGCAACATGCCCCCAACGATCTGATAAACTATTACATGATCTAACTCATCCAATCCCTACCATCCCCTTTGCCTACAGCAGGGGAATTACTCACACATGAAAGGGGAAGTCATGGAGGGATGATGGAGTGGTGATGATGATGACGATGGCGACGATCTCCCCTCTCCGGAGGCCAATTCAGCCTCCAGATTAGCCCTCCCGAGGAAGAACAGAGGGTGGCGGCGGCTCCGCGACGGAAAACTGCGAAAGAACTTCTGATCTGGGGTTTCTGCGTCGGGAGTAAAAATACGAGGTAAAGTAGGGCACCAGGGGGTGTGGGCCCCACCCAGGAGACCCCCCTGCGCGACCCAGGGGGGGCACCCACAGGGCGCCTGGGCACCCCCTGGCCCACCTCTGGCCCCACTTCTGGCTCCTGGTTCCTTCGGGTGCGTGGATTTTCTGTGATTTTTCGTGGATTTTTCTGAGATACTTAAAAATCCGTTTTCCTGCACACAAATAAACCATACAGGCAGCTCTACTGAAAACAGCGTCAGTCCGGGTTAGTTTAGTCCAAATCATGCAAGAATGAGGCCAAAACAATATCAAAAATGTTTGGAAAAGTAGATACGTTGGAGACGTATCAGATGGTGATGACGATGGCGATGCTCTCCCCTTCCGGGAGGTGATCTCCCCGGTGAAATCTGCCCGTCGGAGATGGCTTTTTCTTCTCTGTAGGTTTCCGCCACGGAGCGGCGGCGGAACTCCGTAAAAACTCTCGTTTTTTAGGGTTTTCGGATAACGGGGAGTATATAGGCAAAAGGGGGGTAGCCGGAGGTGGGCCAGGGGCTCTAGGCGCCCCCCCGGCGCAGCCAGGGGGGGCGCGCCCACAGGGCGCCTGGACGCCCTGTGGACCCCCTCTGGTTGCCCTTTTGCGTGCCTTCGTGATCCGTCTGGAAAATACTCTCCGTCGATTTTCAGGTAATTTGGAGGTATTCTTCTTCAGCAACTCAGCGTCCACTTTTTACCGCTGAATCTTGCGTCTGTTGCTTCGGCACCGGAAAGTTGCAAACTATGTAAAATAGGCCAAAACAACATAAGAACATCATCGTAATGTGAAATATATCAATGAATAAGGATAAATTATGATACAAAATAGTGATGCATTTTGGACGTATCACTACCCCACACATGATCTTCAGCTAGCAGCAGTGGTACATGCCTTGATCACGTGGAGACACCTTCTGTTGGGCAGAAAAGTGGACATCTTCACCGATCACAGAGCTTGAAGTACATCTTCACACAGCCTAACCTGAACCTTCGCCAGACTCGTTGGGTTGAGATGATCCAAGAGTATGATCCAAGCATCGAATACACGCCTGGCAAGGCCAATGTCATTGCAGATGCCTTGAGCAGAAAGGCATATTGCAAAAGTCTCCTTCTCAAGCCGTTTCAGCCCGAGCTTTGTGAATCTTTCAGGAAGCTCAACCTCCAAGTTGTTCCGCAAGGCTTTCTTGCAAACCTTCAAGTTGCTTCTACCTTGGAAGATCAGATCCGTGAGGCCCAACTAAGTGATGCTATGGTGCGGAACGTGAAACATGGTATTGCTAAGGGTACTCCCAAATACAAGTGCTATCGCGTTGATGAGAAAGACAACTTGTTCTTTGAGGACAGAATTGTGGTTCCCAAGGGTGATCTCAGGAAGCTCATAATGAACGAAGCACATGACTCCCTCCTCTCGATTCATCCTGGAAGTTCCAAGATGTACCAAGACCTCAAGCAATCTTACTGGTGGACTCGCATGAAAAATGGAGATTGCCCAATTCGTGAATGAATGTGATGTCTGCAGAAGAGTGAAGGCAGAGCATCAACGTCCAACCAGTCTCCTCCAACCTCTTCCTATTCCCGAGTGGAAATTGGACCACATTGAAATGGTTTTCGTCACTGGGTTTCCTAAGTCCAAGAAGGGGAATGATGCTATCTTTGTAGTCATTGACAAGCTAACTAAAGTAGCTCACTTCCTTCCCGTCAAAGAATCCATAAATGCAGCTCAGTTGGCAGAGTTGTACACTTCCAGAATTGTTTCGTTGCATGGCATTCCTCAAGTTGTCTCCTCAGACCATGGAAGTTTGTTCACATCCAAGTTCTGGGACTCCTTTCAGACAGCCATGGGCACTAAGATTCATTTCAGCACTGCGTTTCACCCTCAGTCTTGTGGTCAAGTCGAAAGAGTGAACCAGATCCTCGAAGACATGCTTAGAGCTTGTGTCATCTCTTTTGGCATGAAGTGGGAAGATTGTCTCCATTTGCCGAGTTCTCTTACAACAACAGTTTCCAAGCAAGTGTCGTCAAAGATCCTTTTGAAATCCTCTATGGCAGAAAGTGCCGTACCCCTCTCAACTGGTCCGAGACTGGTGAATGTCAACTTCTTGGCAATGACTTGATCTCAGAAGCTGAAGATATGTGCAAAGTCATATGTGAGAATCTCAAAGCCGCTAAGTCGCGTCAAAAGGGTTACTATGACGGCAAGCATCGTGATTTGGCTTTTGTCATTGGGGATCATGTCTATCTCCGTGTTTCTGCTATGAAAGGAACCCAAAGATTCGGTATCAAAGGAAAGCTTGCTCCTAGATATGTGGGCCCTTTCAAGATTCTTGGCAAAAGAGGCGATCTAGCCTATCAACTTGAGCTCCCCTCTGACTTTGCAAATGTTCATGATGTGTTTCATGTGTCTCAACTCCGCAAGTGCTTCAAGACACCTGAACGCACCATTCCGTTCGAGGAGATTGATCTTCAACAAGACTTATCTTATCGTGAGCACCCTGTGGCTATTCTTGAGGAAACTGAGCGCAAAACCCGCAACAAGTCAATCAAGTTCTTGAAAGTTAAGTGGTCACACCATACCGAGAGAGAAGCTACGTGGGAATGAGAAGATCACCTTCGTTCCGAGTATCCTTCCTTCTTCTAGTCCTAGATCTCGGGACGAGACCTTTTTGTAGTGTAGGAAAGTTTGTAATGCCCTAGCTGTAACACTTTCCTATAATGGCAATAAAGCTTCCTCTTTGATCCTTTTCATTATCCTTGGAGGTCCTTGTCTTTTATTTATGTTGCATTGCATACCTTTTATTATTTTTGCATCCTTGCATTGCTCATCATATCATCATGGCATCATAGTTTAAGTTTTTTTTGTGCATTGTGAGACCTTGTGATGTTGTTGAGTGTGGGTTCCAGCCAACGTAGCTAAACCCTACCCCTCTCCCTCTTCTTCTTCTTTATTCTCCTTCTTTCTTTCTGGCCTCTTCTTTGATCTATTTTGCAAGCCACCTAGCAAGTGCCATAGTGGTTCTTCCTTCTCCTATAAATCTTGCACCATGTGAGCAACCTCTCCACCAAATATCATCTCATTTGAATATGATTTGGTTGGGTTTTAAAATATCAAGAGTTTGGCCTATATTCAAACTCCTTTTATTTTTCTGCCTCTAAAAATGTCCAAGTCGTTTTATTTAAATAGAGCATACTTCTCTGAGCTTAGGGGTATTTTTCTTTTCCCCTAGTTCTTCTTCTTTATTTCTATGCATTCTTTTCTTTTTCTGCCTGAAGAAATAATAAGAAAAGAAGCAGAGTAGCAGCCAGCAGCACAACCTGGGCCTCTCCCTTTCTCTCTCTCTCCCCCGAGGCCCATCTCCACCCACAGCGCAGCGCAGCCCAGCACCGGAGGCCCAGCCAGAGCCGCGCAGTCACGCCGTAGCCACTCCGAGTGCGAGGCCCCACCAGTCAGCGACACATCCCCCTCGCCTACGTCTTCCTCCGTTAAAAAAGCAGAGCACGCCGCGCCGTCAGCTCACGGACGTCGAGGCCGTGCGGCGAGCCCCTCTTTTAAACCCAAATTTTGTCCACCACTCCTCTCTAGGTCTTCCCTTTCCCCTCTCGCCGTCTGGAGATCTGGGATCCCCCAGATCCGCTGCCACCATCGACGCCCGAGTGCATCTGAGAGCAGCCTCTTGTCGCCGGCAAGCTCCGTGTCGTCCTCGGCCTCGCCAAAGTTGTCCAGCTTCTTCCACGACGTTGTCTTCTTCCACTACGTCAACCACGCGGACCCGGGCGCCTCTCCGTCGAGCTCGTCTTCCTCTTCTTCCTCTACGGTGGCCGTAGGTGTTCGAGGCACGCCGCCGATGACTCCGTCCACGCCAGGGCCAGCCGAGCACACCGCCGTGCTCGTGGTGAGCTCCTCTCTCTCCCCGTGCCCTTTCCCCTTTCTTGCGCATGCCCTAGGCCATAGTTCCACGAGTGCCCGATCGCGCCGCCGTCGGACCTCGTCGCCGGCGAGTGTTCCGACCTCTCTAGCCCTTGCTGTGGTGCCAGTTCGCTCCGCCTAGATGCGTAGGACCTCTCTGTGCTATCGCTGTGCCGCCTAGGGCCTTGCTTCGCCTCGCCGCCGTTCCGTCGCTGCTGTGCTGTAATTGCTCGTTGCTGGTGATGCAGTGCCCCTTAGGTGCAGCTAGTAGTTTGGTTAGATGCGGAACTCTGCAAGGAGCCCCTCGCACCCCTCCGCCGTGCCTAATGGTCGCCGGAGCGGCTCCGACGATGGACAGTGCTCCCCTGTTTTGCTGTTGTTTTATCTTCTTCAGATATGCTGCTTCCTATCAGTCTAGATCGATGCAGTGGCGTAGTGGTGTGTCTCTGTCAGTTTCGTCAGAAGGACGCGGGTTCGATCCCTCACGGGCGCTGTGGTTATTTCGCCCCTTTTTCGTTTTTGTGTGAGGCTGACAGCAGGGCCCCACCTGCCAGCCTCACAGCTCTAGCGCCAGCCCCCGCGCGCACCCGCTCACCAGTTCAGCTCTGCCTGGCCCCCTTGTCAGTGTGAGTGGCTCGCGGAGCCTGGGTCAATTTAGACTTGGCGCCTATTTGTTTTATTTCTTTTTCTTTTTCTGTTTTTCTTTTTCTTTTCTGTTTTTCTGTTTTAATTAATATCTGCATATTTATGCTTTATATGAATATGAGCCCTATATGAAAAGTGCTTAGAATATTCTGTAGATTATGAATATGCCACTTGCTACCATGTTTAAAAACATTTAAAATGCTATTTGAATTTAAATTTGTTTTAAATATGCTTAAACTTGCAAAAATCATATCTATTTCTCTACAACTCCAAATTTAACAAACTTTATATGCTTTTGGGGTAGAAAAATGTGTAGAATATTTTGGTGCTGTTGTTTAGCATGTTTGACAACTCCATCACAGAATTATTTCAAATCTGCCCCAAATGCAAATAAATGAATATGGGAGTTTCTGGATATTGTTGCATTTATTTCCAGCCCATTTAAATATGCTAGCATGTTGCTGTTATGTTAGTTGCACCCTTGCCATGTTAACCAACCTCTTTAAAACATGTTGGTTGCTTGTTTGATAAACTACATAAACTTGCCAACTTGTTCTTTTGCTTGTTTCATTGTGTGTGGTTGATCTTGTGGTTGTGATGATATTGCACTCTTGTGCCCCTAGGCCATGCATCATGTGTTTTCATGTTCACATGCTTCATGATCATGCATCATGTGATTGAGCACTGCATGTTGATTGATTTTGTTCCGTTGTTGCATTGATGTGTTTGGTTAGAGCCTGGTGAAGATACTGAGAACGAGGTTTCCACCGAGGTTGAGTGTGAGGAGCAAGATTACGTTCCCTCCGAGGAATCAATAGGCAAGATGACCTGACCCAGATATCATTACTATCTTTGCCTATTGCTAGATGTCTCGCTCTTTAGCTTATTGCCTCGATGCCTATGTCTGTTTGTCAGCCTCCTATTTGTTGCCACGAACCTCTCTGACCACCCAACCTAGCAAACCTTTGTCTGGCTACGTAAGCTTTGCTCAGCCCCTCTTATAGCATTGTTAGTTGCAGGAGAAGATTTGAAGATTCTTGCTTCATGTGAAGTTATTGTTGGGATATCACACTATATAAACTGTTTAACTAAATCATCTATATACTTGGCAATATGTGGAAGCCTAAGCCTTTGCTTGGTGTTTTGTTCCACTCATGCCTCCCTAGGAACCGTTTAAACCGGTGTTATGTTCCTTGATTTTGCGCCCCTAACATGGTTGGGGTTTATGGGCCCCCCTCGATAACCCGCTTAGCGCTAAAGCTTTTCCAGCAAGGCCCAACAATTGTTTTACATTTGCCTAACAACTAAAACTTGCATACAGAGTTATAAATCCTTTTCTTAATCAGCAACCCGAGCCAGTGCTCCACATGAGTGTTGGTCCAAACTGGGGAGCCTGCGGGGCCACCTTGGGGAAACCCGAGGGCTGGTAAAAACCTGTAGCATCGCCCATCCGGACATGGCCTGAGACGAGATACGCGCGGCTACTATCAAGGTGTCGGCACGCCGGGAGGTCTTGCTGGATTAGTTTTACCTTTGTCGGAATATCTTGAGCACGGGATTCTGAGAATACTCAGGTCTTCCCACCTTGGAGTTACGACTCCGCAGATCGTGAGCTTGTGATGGGCTAAGTTGGGACACCCCTGCAGGGTTTTGATCTTTTGAAAGTCGTGCCCGCAGTTATGTGGCAGATGGGAATTTGTTAATATCCGGTTGTAGAAAACTTGACACTATGATCATAATCCACTATCAGCGTGAGTAACCGTGACGGTCGCTTTCCGAAGGGGTTCGGGAAGTGAACACGGTGGGGTTCTGTTTGACGTGCTTAGATAGGATCACTTCGTGATCACTTTGACGTTCGTTGGCACTTATCTTCTCGCTCTAAACACGTAAGCTAGTGCTAGTGCAGCTGCAACCTTGTTCTTCAGCCTTGTTCCACACCCAAGGCTTGGATAGTTTTGCTACCCGGGAACGTGATTGCTGAGTCCTCCATGGCTCACAGTTTCTACACAACACCATATGCAGGTACCATGGTGAGCTACACAGCTGGTGGTTCAGAGTTGTACTGGGAGTTCGACGAAGAACGTGGGCGATACTACGTGTCTTATCCAGAGGATCGGTAGGGCTCTTACTAGGATGTTATGATCGGGACCTTGTGTTATTTATTTATGGTATATTTCTTTTGGATCTTCGCCCGTAGTTGGAATCTGATGTTATTTGGATGATGATTGTTTATGTAATGCATTGTGTGACGTGGCGAGTGTAAGCCAACTACTCTTTTGCAATTTCATCCCTCTTTTACATGAGATGTGCAAAGATACCATTCTTGAGGTCATTCTAGTATGATATTATGCCTTTAAGTCATGCCTCGACACGTGGGAGGTGTAATCTCATACTGGGCATTACAGAACTATTCTACCTCAAGCTTGGCACCGCCGTCAAGAATGAGGCGGCCCAGTGTGGAGCCTGCGTCGCGGTGCGGCACACCGGATCCGGGGTCTGCAACCCGGCCATCGCCCTACTGCAGTCGGCCAAACTATGACAGAAATCGTATTTCTATGTCGAGAACACCGATCCGACGTGGGACTACGTCAACCTGCTGGCTTACGAAGTCGGCCCGCCTACTGAGCCCCGCAGCAGCTGGAAATTTCGGCCGAGGACTCTATGGGTCGCCTCCTCCATCGCCCTCACCCGTCTTCAGGAGATGACGGTGTCGGAGGGCCTCAAGTCTCAGATTTGCTGGCCGCCTTTGTGGACCGCTGGGTGCTGCCTCTTCAGTCCCGGCCTCATCTTATCAGTGATATGAGCGGGCGCCAAGACCCGAGCCGGCTGAGCACCAAGGCGATGCCGGTAACAGAGGTGGTCCGGATGGTGAACTTCTTCTCCGACTGCAAGCTGTCGGAGATGAGGTGGAGGTTCGGCAAGCCGCTGTATAGCCGTGGTAACCAGCCGCCTGCGGTAAGTTTTTCTGTTTTTCTTTTTCTTCTATGCTTGTCCGGGTTCCCTCTTGTCGCCTGACCAGTCGGTCATGGAGCAGGGTTTCTTGGGCCTGTCGATCATGGCGGACCGTACACAAAGTAACGCGAGCGACCCCAATCTGGAGGCGGCCGCCATGAAGGAGTACGACGCCATGGGCGGTGGCGGCGAGCAAACAGGCGGCTTGTCAGGAGGCGGCCTTCGGGAGTGGAAGGATGATGGCAAGGAGGACGACGTGCCGCGCCATGCCCATGGTTCTGACAGGGCGGGGGCCAGCTCCTCGGTGGCGCAGACTACAACAGGCAGCGTGCTGAAACGTCGGGCCGACGCCGGGTTGTTCGGCAGCTATCCCAAGAAGCCCAAGGCCTCGGCCGCCGTGACCAAGCGACAGGAGGCTGCTACAAAGGCGGCTATCTTCCAGAAGGGCCCAAACCAACGGCCAATGGTGTCCGCATAAGTGCTAATCTTCCTTGCGCTCGTTTTTCATCTTTTCCTGCAAGCCTCTTAGTAGTTTTTCATCCTTTTCTTGGACAGGGCCCTGCTCTCTCTCTCTCGGGCCCCTACTACTTCAGTGATTGGGGTGACGGATAGCTCCGCAACCCCCCGCCGCGTGGATCCACTCGCTGCTCTCCGGGAAGCGATGTAGACGAACGCGCAGGAGGCGCGAGAGGAGCGGGAAGCCGCAGCCTGGGGGGAGGCGGAGCTGACCAAGGCGGCGCAGGTAGAGGCCGACACTGCAGCCAAAGCTCAGGACGATGCGGCGGCGAAGGGACATGCATATACAGCCGCCAGGGCACGGGAAGAGGAGGCGTCCTGCCGGCAGGCTCCGGCATCCGCCGACCCACAACACCCGGAGCCGCAGGCGCTAGAGGGCCAAGCACCGACTAGTGGGGTCGGTGTCGACCAGCCGGCCCTGGAGAGGGGAGGAAACGACCCCTCCATCTTGGAGGCGGAAGTAGCTCCCCAAGCGCGGACTACTTGCGCGCAGGGCAGTTGGCTTGAGGCACCGACTGCGCCACCATCTGGGAGCGGGCCGGTGGTGGGTCTGATTCCCGCTGCCCAGGTTTCCGCGCGCCAATGCCTGGCGAAGGCGACCTCGGCGCCAAAGCCAATGGAGGTCGGGGCCACTAGCTCGTCGGCGCTAGACAACGAAGCCACCAGTGCCGCGCCACAGGACTGGTCGTTTGGGGGCAGCACCGAAGTCTTGAATGTGGCCGCGCGGGACGTGTTGGCCCGCCTCAATACTCAACGCGCCACTCTCCAGCAATCCTTACAGGATTTTTTGGCGACGCAGATGGCCGTCCCGGTACGTTTGCTCGCTTCTTGTTTTTTAATTCTTGCAATCTTCCGTGGGTGTGCGCCAGCGCATCCACTGGGTGTATTCCCCGAGTTTCGAGCCGGCTACTGAGCAGGCGGCTTGGAACTCCAAGGTAAGTTATGTGTGCTAACATGCTCTTTATTTTGTTGTCTTTATTGCAGGACTACCACAACCTCCGTGTGGCCGCCTACAACTTCCAGCACCAAGAGCTGGCCAAGTGGACCGTTAACTTGGCCAAGAGCTGGAGTAAGTGTTTTATCCTTTCTCTTTGCTGGGTAGTCCCCAAGTTTTGGGTCGACTTTTGAGCAGTCGGGCCGAACCTCTCGGCGACCACCAGTCTTGTTTGTTTATACTGATGTCTTTTTCTTTCTTTGTCTTTGGCAGCGGCTGTGGCTGGGCTTCGGATGCAGCTGGGCCAGGTCCAGTCCGAGCTCTACACCAAGGAGCAGGAGTGCAGCCGGGCCATCCAGGAGTACGATCGCCTGGCCAAGGAGCTAGCGGACTACGCAAAGAAGCACGAGGCAGAGCTCCAAAAGTTGAAGGACAGCGAGGCACTCCTTCAAGCAGAGTTCAAGACTCAGCACTCGAATTGGGCCGAGAAGGTGAAAATCTTGAATGGTGGCTACGGCGATCGAGGATATATCGATGGTGAGTTGCATCTTATTTTGAACAGCCGCCGACTACTGAAGGGGCCGGCTTCCAGCTTCTTATTTTTTTGATCTTTTTCTTGTGCAGAATTCTTTCCTCGTCACTCTGTTGCCGTCAGCCAGGCTATCGAGGCATGACGTGATGAACGGCGAAGAACAGGCGTGGACCTTGCGGCCAACGCACCCCGGACTCTCAACGAGCAGCTTCTAGCTACGAGGACGCGCCTGCAGCCGGTTCATAGGATGCTCCGCCGCCTGCAGCGCGCCGAGGCTCCAGTGATGGCCGCCCCCTGGCCAAACGCTCAGGCTCCACGCACCCCCAGCCGGACTGTCGAGTGGATGGAGGTAGCAGTCGGCTGCTTCGAGGCTTGGAAGGGCGCCACGACACGGGTAGGCACGTGCACGGCCTTGGAGTTTGCCAAGGGTTGGTACCCTGAGCTAGATTTGACCCAGCTGGCGACCTTCCGGCTGGAGGCCGGGCCCGCGCTGGTGGCGATGTGCAGTGACCTCGTCAAGCGTGCTGCGGCGATCACCGACTACGCCGAAACCGCCGTCTTCATTCCTGAACGGGACGAGAATGGCACCGAGGTGCCGCCCGATTGGTTTGGGCTGGACCCGATGACCGAGGAGGACTTGGAGGAGGAGATCGCCTCCAGCGACGAGGGCGAGGACGAGGAGGACGAGGATGGCAAAGATGCCGGAACAGACGACGGAGCGGACAACCGCCCTCAACCTGATCAAGCCTCGACCAACGGGCCGCGGGACGCCGCGCCGACTGCTGCCGACGGTGACCAAGCCGAGACCCACCAGACAGCCACTCCACCATCCGGCGTCGTTGCCTCCGCCAACCTGTCAGATCCGCCTGCTGCTCTTGTGTCTTAGGCGACCACGTTATCTTTCCTGCTTTTCTGCTTTGTAGTCTTTTGAACAATCAAGTTAAATTCACGCAATTCCACCCATTGGGGGTGTAACTTCAAACTCTATTGAATGGTGGCTATGAGACTTTGCTATGCAGATAATCTCTTAACCTCACACGTGCTTGTGTTGTTCGCCGGGTTCTAACTAAGTTTCGTTTTTTGTTCTTTTGGGCTTTTCCTTTGCTACCTTCCTTTGTCTGCCGCCTTGCTAGCCGAACGTCCACTCTGTGGTCTGCGACTGGGTCAGGGACTTGGCCGTTTTCAGGATAGACGAGTACTTCGGCCATGTAGGATGCAACTAGCCTAAGTGAGAAACCGGCCGGCCGACGGCTCCACAGCTTGTCGGTAGATGTCAAGAGCTGGCTTGGTCTATGTTGGTGTCTTTCCTTAGTCATTTTTCACCTGAACACCGTTTCCTGCCTTTAGCTCTTGCCAGGTGGATAGTCGCTTTGCGAGTTGTGACTTTGAGGAGAGAGAGGGCTTAGACGCCGTCACACTACTTGTCCGACTACAGGAGTTACCAACATTGGACAAGGCGGCGAGCCCCCAGGCCGGCTGGACGGACCCGGTGCCGGGCAAAGAAATGAAATAATACATTCACATGCATAATCTTATCATTTAGATAAAGAGGGTAGTCCCCGAGTGCTCCTTGAGGGACCCTGTTGTCTTTGCATAATACAAAAGGTAGCACGGTCCATACTGCATTTAACTATAAAATCGACGAAGGAGGTTTGCATTCCACGGGCATTCTGACTCCTTGCCGGAATCATCCCTCTTGCGCGCCCTGGGCTTTTGTGCATCGGCGAGGTAGTAGGAGTCGTTGTCCAGGGCCTTCCTGATGATGAACGGTCCCTCCCAAGGGGCCGAGAGCTTGTGTTGGTCGACTGTTTGCTGGATTAGCCGGAGCACAAGGCCCCCCTCGCGGAAGTTGCGTGGCCTGACCTTCCGACTATGGAGGTGGCACAGGCCCTGCTGGCAAATGGCAGACCGGCTGAGTGCTAGTAGTCGGGCCTCCTCCAGCAGGTCCACGCTGTCTTCTCGTGCTTCATTTGCCTCCGCCTCCATGTACATGGCGACACGAGGTGAGTCAAACTCGATGTCGGTTGGGATGACGGCCTCGGCCCCGTACATAAGGAAGAAGGGAGTGAAGGCGGTTGCTCTGTTTGGTGCATCGGTGAGGTAGTAGGAGTCGTTGTCCAGGGCCTTCCTGATGATGAACGGTCCCTCCCAAGGGGCCGAGAGCTTGTGTTGGTCGACTGTTTGCTGGATTAGCCAGAGGATGGCCGGCAGCTCTTCGATCCAGCAGCCAGCCGAGCGCTCCAGCGGTTCGACCAGTCAGGGCTTGATGCCGGACAAGATGAGGCAGTTTGCTCGCTCGACCTGGACGTTTGATTGCGGATGGGCAACTGACGCTAAGTCCAGTCGGATGACCTGTGTTGCGCAGAACCAGGCCAAGCCGCCTTTGGTAAAATTTGTGCCATTGTCGGTGATGATGATGTGCAGTACGCCATACGGTACGGTGATGTCGGCGATGAAGGTTACAACAGTTGGACTGTTGAGCTTCTTGATTGGTCTGGCTTCAATCCACTTGGTGAATTTGTCCACGGCGACCAGCAGATGGGTCATGCCGCCGCATGCTGTCTTGAACGGGCCTACCATGTCCTGCCCCCAAACGGCAAACGACCAAGTGAGGGGGATGGTCTTGAGTGCAGAAGCTAGCATATGTTGCTTGGAGCTGAAGCGCAGACATCCATTGCATTTTTGACCAAATCCTTGGCATCATCCAAAGCAGGCGGCCAGAAGAATCCATGGCGGAAAGCTTTGGCGATGAGGGACTTGCAGGCCGTGTGGTGGCCACATTCGCCTTGTCGAATGTCTCTCAATATTGTCAGGCCGTTCTCCGGTTCTACGCAGTGCTGGAACACGCCGGTCACGCTGCGTCTGACGAGCTCTCTGTTTACTATTGTGTATGCTGATGCCCGGCGTTGCACCTGCCGGGCCAGGATCTCATCTGCCGATAGCTCTCTTTTCAACAGAAAGTTGAGGATGGGCTGTGCCCAAGACGGTGCTGTGACCACTGCTATTTCAACAACCGATACCAGGGTGGTTGGGTTGGGAGGCGGTGGGTTGGAGCCGACCGCCGCTTGTTGTGTTGTTGAAGTCCCCGAGCCGGCTGCTGCAGTCCCTGGCCAGGCTCTGAAGTCCCCGGGCCGGGTGCGTCTGCTGCAGTCCCCGTGCCACCTGCCGATGTCCCTAGGCCGGCTCCTGCAGCTCCCGGGCTGGGTTCTGGAGTCCCCGGGCCGGGTGTGGCTGCTGCAGTCCATGTGCCTCCTGTCGAAGTCCTCGGGCCGACTGCTAGGCGCCCTAAGCAAGATCCAGCGACTTCAGGGTCAGTCGACACGAAGATAGACTCTGATTCAGGTGAAGGCTTGACAAATGGCTTGCTGATGTCTACTACACAACCTTCTTCTTGTAGACGTTGTTGGGCCTCCAAGTGCAGAGGTTTATAGGACAGTAGCAAATTTCCATCAAGTGGATGACCTAAGGTTTATCAATCCGTGGGAGGCGTAGGATGAAGATGGTCTCTCTCAAGCAACCCTGCAACCAAATAACAAAGAGTCTCTTGTGTCCCCAACACACCCAATACAATGGTAAATTGTATAGGTGCACTAGTTCGGCGAAGAGATGGTGATACAAGTCCAATATGGATGGTAGATATAGGTTTTTGTAATAAGAAAATAAAAAAACAGCAAGGTAGCAAGTGGTAAATGTGAGCATAAACAGTGTTGCAATGATAGGAGACAATGCCTAGGGTCCATACTTTCACTAGTGGAAGTTCTCTCAACAAGGATAACATAATTGGATCATATTACGAGCCCTCTACATGCAACAAAAGTCACTCCAAAGTCACTAATAGCGGAGCACAAACGAAGGGATTATGGTAGGGTACGAAACCACCTCAAAGTTATTCTTTCTGGTCGATCTATTCAAGAGTCCGTAGTAACGTTCAATCTATCATAGAGTTCATACTAGAATAACACCTTAAGACACAAATCAACCAAAACCCTAATGTCACCTAGATATTCCATTGTCACCTCAAGTATCTATGGGCATGATTATACGATATGCATCACACAATCTCAGAAACATCTATTCAACCAACACATAGAACTTCAAAGAGTGCCCCAAAGTTTCTACCGGAAAGTCCAAACGAAAACGTGTGCCAACCCCTATGCATAGATTCCCAATGTCACGGAACCCACAAGTTGATCACCAAAACATACATCAAGTAGATCACATTATATCCCATTGTCACCACAGATAAACACGTGCAAGACATACATCAAGTGTTGTCAAATCCTTAAAGACTCAATCCGATAAGATAACTTCAAAGGGAAAACTCAATCCATTACAAGAGAGTAGAAGGGGGGAAGCATTATAAGATCCAACTAGAATAGCAAAGCTCGCGATACAATAAGATTGTGCCATCTCAAGAACACGAGAGAGAGAGAGAGAGAGAGAGAGAGAGAGAGAGAGATAAAACACATAGCTACCGATACATACCCTCAGCCCCGAGAGTAGACTACTCCCTCCTCGTCCTGGAGAGCGTCGGGATGATGAAGATAGCCCCCGGAGAGGGATTCCCCCTCCGACAGGGTGCTGAAATAGGGTCTAGATTGGTTTTTGGTGGCAGCAGAGGCTTTCGGCGCCGGAACTCCCGATCTAGGTTAATTTCCGAAGGTTTCAGTATTTATGGATTTTTTGGTGTAGGGAGCAAGTCAGGGGGGCTTCTGGGCTGTCCACGAGATAGGAGGGCACGCCCCCCTGCCCAAGGCGTGCCCCCACCCTCGTGGGCAGCCCGTGGCTCTCCTGGCCCAACTCTTTTACTTCGGGGGCTTCTTTTGGTCCAAAAAAATCATCAAAAATTGGCACGTCAATTGGACTCCGTTTGATATTCCTTTTCTGTAAAACCCTAAAACAGGAGAAAAACAGAAACTGGCACTGGGCTCTGGGTTAATTAGTTACTCCCAAAAATCATATAAAAGTGTATATAAAAGCCCATAAAACATCCTAGAAGGATAATATAATAGCATGGAACAATCAAAAATTATAGATACGTTGGAGACGTATCAGCATCCCCAAGCTTAATTCTTGCTCGTCCTCGAGTAGTTAAATGATAAAAATAGAATTTTTGATGTGGAATGCTAACCAACATAATTTTCAATGTAGTTCTCTTTATTGTGGCATGAATGTTCAGATCTGAAAGATTCAAGACAAAAGTCTATATTGATATAAGAAATAATAATACTTCAAGCATACTAGCAAAGCAATCATGTCTTCTCAAAATACTATGGCTAAAGAAAGTTATCCCTACAAAATCATATAGTGTGGCTATGCTCCCTCTTCATCACACAAAATATTCATATCATGCACAACCCCGATTTCAGCCAAGCACTTGTTTTCATACTCTATTCTTTCAAACCTTTCAACTTTCACGCAATACATGAGCGTGAGCCATGGACATAGCACTATGGGTGGAATAAAGAGGTGGTTGTGGAGAAGACAAAAGGAGGGAGATAGTCTCACATCAACTAGGCGTATCAATGGGCTATGGAGATGCCCATCAATAGATATCAATGTGAGTGAGTAGGGATTGCCATGCAACGGATGCACTAGAGGTAAATATGTATGAAAGCTCAACAAAAGAAACTGGTGGGTGTGCATCCAACTTGCTTGCTCACGAAGACCTAGGGCATTTGAGGAAGCCCATCGTTGGAATATACAAGCCAAGTTCTATAATGAAAATTCCCACTAGTATATGAAAGAGACTAAATATGAGACTCTCTATCATGAAGAACATGGTGCTACTTTGAAGCACAAGTGTGGAAAAAGATAGTAGCATTGTCCCTTCTCTCTTTTCTCTCATTTTTTTGGAGGGGCTTTCCTTTTTCTTAGCCCCTCTCTATTTTTTGGGCCGTCTCCTTTTTTTATTTGGCCTTTATCTTTTTTTTTTGTTTTTTTGTTTCCTCACACGGGACAATGCTCTAATAATGAAGATCATCACACTTATATTGATTTACAACTCGATATTACAACTCGATACTGGAACAAATTATGGCTCTAAATGAATGCCTCCGGCGGTGTACCGGGATATGCAATGAATCAAGAGTGACATGTATGAAAAATTATGCATGGTGGCTTTGCCACAAATACGATGTCAACTACATGATCATGCATGGCAATATGACAATACGAAGCGTGTCATATGAACGGAACGGTGGGAAGTTGCATGGCAATATATCTCAGAATGGCTATGGAAATGCCATGATAGGTAGGTATGGTGGCTGTTTTGAGGAAGATATATGGTGGTTGTTTTGAGTAAGGTATATGGTGGGTGTATGGTACCGGCGAAAGTTGCGCGGTACGAGAGAGGCTAGCAATGGTGGAAGGGTGAGAGTGCGTATAATCCATGGACTCAACATTAGTCAAAAGAACTGATATACTTATTGCAAAAAATTACGAGTCATCAAAACAAAGCAATCAACGCATGCTCCTAGGGGGGAGGTTTGTAGGAGTTAACCACCGTGCGCCCCCGACCTCCACACAAAGGATAACACTCTACAAATACCTCATGCTCTAAATTCGTCACATAGCGGTTCACCATACGTGCATGCTACGGGAATCACTAACTTTAACACAAGTATTTCTCAATTTCATAATAAATCCACTAGCATGACTCTAATATCATTATCCTCATATCTCAAAACAATTATCAAGCATCCAACTTCTCATGATATTCGATGCACTTAGTATGAAAGTTTTTACTACATTGATCTTGGATGCCTATCATGTGAAGGCTAGTTATATAGCCAAAGCACACTACCATGTTGTTTTAATAGACTCTCAAAAGGATATAAGTGAAGCATGAGAGATCAAGAATTTCTAAAAAAATATAATTACCACCGTGCTCTAAAAGATATAAGTGAAGCACTAGAGCAATAACAAACTCCTTCTTTATAGAGATGTGGGTCATCCCAGACGTAATGCCTCAAATCATAGAAGAACTTTTTCTTTTGCTGGTATGTGAAGCTAGGAGGTATAAACTTAGCAACGATATAATTAGCATAATCAGCATACCAAGGAGTAGTACGAGAAGTATTTATGATAGATAGTTGTTCGTCAGGGAAGCTATCATCAATAGGTTGTGGGTCAGCAAGTATATTCTCTAACCTAGACAAGTTATCTGCTACGGGGTTCTCAGCTCCCTTTCTATCAATAATATGCAAGTCAAATTCTTGCAGCAAGAGAACCCATCTAATAAGTCTAGGTTTAGCATCTTTCTTTTCCATAAGGTATTTGATAGCAGCATGATCAGTGTGAATAGTTACTTTAGAATCAACGATATAGGGTCTAAACTTATCACAAGCAAACACAACTGCTAAAAATTCTTTCTCAGTGGTAGCATAACTTCTTTGGGCACTATCTAGAGTTTTACTAGCATACTGGATAACATTCAATTTCTTATCAACTCTTTACCCTAAAACAGCTCCTACAGCATAATCACTGGCATCGCACATAATCTCAAAGGGTAAATTCCAGTCAGGAGGCTGGACAATAGGTGTAGAGATCAATGCTTTATTAAATATTTCAAAAGCTTCTAGATAATCATCATCAAATACAAAAGGAATATCTTTCTGTAAAAGATTAGTCAGAGGCCTGGAGATTTTGGAGAAGTCCTTAATGAACCTCCTATAAAACCCGGCATGACCAAGGAAACTTCGTATACCTTTGATATCCTTAGAGCATGCCATCTTTTCAATAGCATCAACTTTAGCTTTGTCAACTTCAATACCTCTTTCAGAAATTTTATGTCCCAAGACAATGCCTTCATTAACCATAAAGTGGCACTTCTCCCAATTCAAGGCCAAATTAGTGTCTTCACATCTCTGCAAAACTCGATCAAGGTTGCTTAAGCAATCATACAAAAGAAGTTCCATAAACGGAGAAATAATCCATGAAAACCTCAACAATCTTTTCACAAAAATCTGAGAATATAGCCATCATACATCTTTGAAAGGTAGCAGGTGCATTACATAAACCAAAAGGCATATGTCTATAAGCAAATGTACCAAAATGACAAGTAAAGGTGGTCTTTTCTTGATCTCCCTTTGACACAGGTATTTGAGAGAAACCAGAATAACCATCTAGAAAGCGGAAATGAGTATGTTTGGATAACCTTTCTAGCATTTGATCAATAAATGGCAAGGGGTAATGATCTTTCTTAGTAGCTTTATTTAACTTACGGAAATCAATTACCATCCTATAACCTGTAACTATTCTTTGCGGGGTCAATTCATCCTTATCATTAGGGACGATGGTCATACCTCCTTTCTTAGGAACACAATGGACATGACTTACCCACTGGCTATCAGCAACGGGATAGATAATACCTGCCTCTAGAAGCTTTAGTATTTCCTTCCTTACCACTTCTTTCATCTTACGATTTAACCGTCGCTGATGATCAATAACAGGTTTAGCATTTTTTCCAATTTTATCTTGTGTTGACATATAGTGGGACCAATTCCCTTAAGATCATCCAGAGTATAGCCGATAGCAGCTCGGTGCTTCTTCAGAGTTTTCAATAATCTTTCTTCTTCCTGCTCTGAAAGGTTAGCACTAATAATAGCAGGATATATCTTCTTTTCATCAAGATAAACATACTTAAGATTATCAGGTAAAGTTTTAAGTTCAAATACGGGATCACCCCTGGGTGGAGGAGGATCCCCTAGGATTTCAACGGGCAAGTTGTTTTTCAATACGGGTCCATGTGTAAGGAATATTTCATCTATCTCCCTTCTCTCATTCATATGCATATCATTTTCATGGTCTAGCAAGTATTGTTCTAAAGGGTCATTAGGTGGCACGGCAATAGAAGAAAGACTAATAATTTCATCTTTACTAGGTGGTGCCTTTTCAAGGGGTTGTCTATGGAATTTAGCAAAGTTAAAATCATGAGACATATCCCCTAATTCGACAGTGACACTACCTTTCACGCAGTCTATCTTGGCATTAACATTATTCAAGAAGGGTCTACCAAATATAATGGGACAGAAAGCATCTTGTGGGGAACTAAGAAAAAGAAAATTAGCATGGTATTTAACCTTCCGACATAAGACTTCAATATCTCTAACAATCCCAACTGGTGAAATAGTATCTCTATTAGCAAGCTTAATAGTAACATCAATCGCTTCTAACTCAACAGGTGCAATATCATGCATAATTTCGTTGTAAAAATCGAGAGGGATAATTCTTGCACTAGCACCTACGTCACATAAACCATGATAGCAATGATCTCCTATCTTGACAGAGATAACAGGCAAGCCTACTACAAGTTTATGTTTATTCCTAGCATTGGGTTTGGCTATTCTAGCAGACTCTTCTTGGAGATAAATAACATGTCCATCTAAATCTTCTACCAGGAGATCTTTAAGCATAGAAACACTAGGTTCAATTTTAATTTGCTCAGAGGGTGTAGGTGTTCTAGTATTACTCTTACGCACAACAGTTGAAGCTTGAGCATGATCCTTTATCCTAATAGGGAAAGGTGGTTTCTCGATATAAGCGGTAGGAATGACATGATCAACATTATAGGTTCAACTACTTTTACTTCAATAGGGGGATGGTATTTAAGTCACTTCTCCTTGGGGAGATCAACATGAGTAGCAAAAGATTCACATAAAGAAGCTACTATCTCAGAGTCAAGTCCATATTTAGTGCTAAACTCACGGAAAACATCGGTATCCATAAAAGCTTTAACACAATCAAACTTAGGGGTCATACCTGACTCCTTACCTTCGTCGAGGTCCCAATCTTCGGAGTTGCGTTTAATTTTTTCCAATAAATCCCATTTGAAGTCAATAGTATTCATCATATAAGAGCCAGAACAAGAAGTATCGAGCATGGTGCGATTATTATGAGAAAGCCGAGCATAAATATTTTGGGTGATCATTTCTCTTGAGAGCTCATGATTGGGGCATGAATATAACATTGACTTAAGCCTCCCCCAAGCTTGAGCGATGCTTTCTCCTTCGCGAGGCCAAAAATTATAAATATAATTACGATCACGATGAACCTGGTGCATAGGGTAGAACTTCTGATGAAATTCCAACTTCAGACGATTATAGTTCCAAGATCCCATATCATGGCATAGCCTAAACCATGTCAATGCATCTCCCTTCAAAGATAAAGGGGAGACCTTCTTCTTGATAACATCCTCGGGCATACCTGCAAGCTTAAACAATCCACAAACTTCATCCACATAGATTAGGTGTAAATCGTGGTGAAGTGTTCCGTCTCCTGTATAGGGATTTTCAAGCAGTTTCTCTATCATACCCGAAGGAATCTCAAAGCTAACATTTTCATTAGGTGCAGTAGGTTGAGGAGAAATCTTTGCTCTTCTGATCGGGGTGAAGATACCCCGAACAAGCCCCTCAAAGGATTCTGAGCCATAGTAACAAGTGACAATAAATTTCAGCACACTATATAAATTTTTCCTTACCAAATTCCACTTACCAAAGGCGCTTCACTCCCCGGCAACGGCGCCAGAAAAGAGTCTTGATGACCCACAAGTGTAGGGGATCTATCGTAGTCCTTTCGATAAGTAAGAGTGTCGAACCCAACGATGAGAAGAAGGAAATGATAGGCAGTTTTCAGTAAGGTATTTTCTGCAAGCACTAAAATTATAGGTAATAGATAGTTTTGTGATAAGATAATTGGTAGCATGTGACAAATGGTAAAAGTAAATAAGGTGCAGCAAGGTGGCCCAATCCTTTTTGTAGAAAAGGACAAGCCTGGACAAACTCTTATATAAAGGAAGCGCACCCGAGGACACATGGGAATTATCGTCAACCTAGTTTTCATCACGATCATCAGATTCGCGTTCGGTACTTTGATAATTTGGTATGTGGGTGGATCGGTGCTTGGGTGCTGCCCTTACTTGGACAAGCCTCCCACTTATGATTAACCTCTAATGCAAGAATCCCCAACTACAAAAGAAGTATTAAGGTAAACCTAACCATAGCCTGAAACATATGGATCCAAATCAGCCCCTTACGAAGCAACGCATAAACTAGGGTTTAAGCTTCTGTCACTCTAGCAACCCATCATCTACTTATTACTTCCCAATGCCTTCCTCTAGGCCCAGATAATGGTGAAGTTTCATGTAGTCGACGTTCACATGACACCACTAGAGGAGAGACAACATACATCTCATCAAAATATCAAACAAAGACCAAATTCACATGACTACTAATAGCAAGACTTCTCCCATGTCCTCAGGAATAAAAGTAACTACTCACAAGACATAATATTATTCATGATCAGAGGGGTATTAATATGCATAATGGATCTGAACATATGATCTTCCACCAAATAAACCAACTAGCATCAACTACAAGGAGTAATCAACACTACTAGCAACCCATAGGTACCAATCTAAGGTTTGGGTACAAGAGATGAACTAGGCTTTGAGAGGAGATGGTGCTGGTGAAGATGTTGATGAAGATAGCCCTCCCCAAGGTGGGAGAGTTGTTGGTGATTACGGCGGTGACGATTTCCCCCTCCCGGAAGGAAGTATCCCCGGCAGAACAGCTCTGCCGGAGCCCTAGATTGGTTTCCGCCTGGAGATGGTGGCGTCTGGTCCCGAAAGCCTCCTCCTGATTTTTTCCAGGTCAAAACACTTCATATAGGAGAAGATGGGCACCGGGGGCCCACCGGCTGGCCCTCGAGGCAGGGGGGCGCACCCTGGGAAGGGGGGCACCCCCACCCTCGAGGCCAGCCACTGGCCCCTCTCGTGGGTTTCTTCCGTCAGATATTTTTTATATTTTGCAAAACAATGTTCTGTGGAGTTTCAGGGCTTTTGGAGTTGTGCAAAATAGGTTTCCAGAGTTTGCTCCTTTTCTAGCCCAGAATTCCAGCTGCCGGCATTCCCCTTCTTCATGTAAACCATGCAAAATAAGAGAGAAAAGGCATAAGTATTGTGACAAAACATGTATGAACAGCCCATAGTGCAATAAATATCAACTTATAAGCATTATGCAGAATGGACGTATCATAGATGCAATATTTATTCCTAGACAGAAGCAAAAACAAAGAAACTAAAATAAAGTTGGGTTGCCTCCCAACAAGCGCTATCGTTTGATGCCCCTAGCTAGGCACAATGATTTCAATGATGCTCGTATAAAAGATAAGAATTGAAACATAAAGGGAGCATCATGAAGAGTGTGACTAGCACATTTAAGCCTAACCCACTTCCTATGCATAGGGATTTTGTGAGCAAACAACTTATGGGAATGATAATCAACTAACATAGTAAGGGAAAACAAGCATAGCTTAAAAACTTTAAGCACATAGAGAGGAAACTTGGTATTATTGCAATTCCTACAAGCATATGATCCTCTCTCATAATAATTTTCAGAGGCATCATGAATGAATTCAACAATATAACCATCACATAAAGCATTCGTTTTATGATCCCCAAGCATATAAATTTTATTACTCTCCACATAAGCAAATTTCTTCTCATGAATAGTAGTGGGAGCAAACTCAACAAAATAATTATCATGTGAGGCATAATCCAACTGTAAACTAAAATAATGATGACAAGTTTCATGGTTATCATTATTCTTAATAGCATACAAGTCATCACAATAATCATCATAGATAGCAACTTTGTTCTCATAATCAATTGGAACCTCTTCCGAAATAGTGGATTCATCACTAAATAAAGTCATGACCTCTCCAAATCCAGTTTCATCAATATAATCATCATAAATAGGAGGCATGCTTTCATCATAATAAATTTTCACATCAAAACTTGGGGGACAAAAAATATCATCTTCATCAAACATAGATTCCCCAAGCTTGTGGCTTTGCATATCATTAGCATCATGGGTATTCAAAGAATTCATACTAACAACATTGCAATCATGCTCATCATGCACATATTTTATGCCAAGCATTCTATGTAATTCCTCTTCTAGTACTTGAGCACAATTTTCCTTTCCATCATTTTCACGAAAGATATTAAAGATATGAAGCATATGAGGTAACCTCAATTCCATTTTTTTGTAGTTTTCCTTTATAAACTAAACTAGTGATAAAACAAGAAACTAAAAGATTCGATTGCAAGATCTAAAGATATACCTTCAAGCACTAACCTCCCCGGCAACGGCGCCAAAAAAGAGCTTGATGTCTACTACACAACCTTCTTCTTGTAGACGTTGTTGGGCCTCCAAGTGCAGAGGTTTGTAGGACAGTAGCAAATTTCCCTCAAGTGGATGACCTAAGGTTTATCAATCCGTGGGAGGCATAGGATGAAGATGGTCTCTGTCAAGCAACCCTAGAACCAAATAACAAAGAGTCTCTTGTGTCCCCAACACACCCAATATAATGGTAAATTGTATAGGTGCACTAGTTCGGCGAAGAGATGGTGATACAAGTGCAATATGGATGGTAGATATAGGTTTTTGTAATAACAAAATATAAAAACAGCAAGGTAGCAAGTGGTAAATGTGAGCATAAACGGTGTTGCAATGATAGGAGACAAGGCCTAGGGTTCATACTTTCACTAGTGGAAGTTCTCTCAACAACTATAACATAATTGGATCATATTACTAGCCCTCAGCATGCAACAAAAGTCACTCCAAAGTCACTAATAACGGAGAACAAACGAAGAGATTATAGTAGGGTACGAAACCACCTCAAAGTTATTCTTTCTGATCGATCTATTCAAGAGTCCGTAGTAACGTTCAATCTATCATAGAGTTCATAATAGAATAACATCTTAAGACCCAAGTCAACCAAAACCCTAATGTCACCTACATACTCCATTGTCACCTCAAGTATCTATGGGCATGATTATACGATATGCATCACACAATCTCAGAAACATCTATTCAACCAACACATAGAACTTCAAAGAGTGCCCCAAAGTTTCTACCGGAAAGTCAAGACGAAAACGTGTGCCAACCCCTATGCATAGATTCCCAAGGTCACGGAACCCGCAAGTTGATCACCAAAACAAACATCAAGTAGATCACATGATATCCCATTGTCACCACAGATAAACACGTGCAAGACATACATCAAGTGTTCTCAAATCCTTAAAGACTCAATCCGATAAGATAACTTCAAATGGAAAACTCAATCCATTACCAGAGAGTAGAGGGGGAGAAGCATTATAAGATCCAACTAGAATAGCAAAGCTCACGATACATCAAGATCGTGCCATCTCAAAAACACGAGAGAGAGAGAGAGAGAGAGAGAGAGAGAGAGAGAGAGATCAAACACATAGCTACAGATACATGCCCTCAGCCCCGTGGGTGGACTACTCCCTCCTCGTCATGGAGAGCACCGGGATGATGAAGATACCCACCGGAGAGGGATTCCCCCTCCGGCAGGGTGCCGGAACAGGGTCTAGATTGGTGTTTGGTGGCACCAGAGGCTTTCGGCGGCGGAACTCCCGATCTAGGTTAATTTCCTAAGGTTTCAGTATTTATAGGATTTTTTGGCATAGGGCACAAGTCAAGGTGCTTCTGGGCTGTCCACGTGATAGGACGGCGCGCCCCCCTGCCCGGGGCGCGCCCCCACCCTCGTGGGCAGCCTGTGGCTCTCCTGGCCCAACTCTTTTACTTCGGGGGCTTCTTTTGGTCCAGAAAAAATCATCAAAAATTGGCACATCAATTGGACTCCGTTTGATATTCCTTTTCTGTAAAACCCTAAAACAGGAGAAAACAAAAACTGGCATTGGGTCTGGGTTAATAAGTTAGTCCCAAAAATCATATAAAAGTGTATATAAAAGCCCAAAAGACATCCTAGAAGGATAATATAATAGCATGGAACAATCAAAAATTATAGATACGTTAGAGACGTATCACCTGCACAGGCACCAGAGGGAGACGCCGGCTGGTATTGCTTGTCGGGTGTAGCCAATCCATGCCAGGGCATCAGCTTTCTTGTTGTCGGCTCGTGGCACGTGAAGGAACTCGCACCCGTCAAAGTATCCACTGAGCTGCTGGACGAGGAAGCGGTAGCTTGCCATGTTTATGTCCTTGGCATCCCAGTCGCCAGACGACTGCATGACTACCAAATCCGAGTCTCCATAGCACAGCACCCGGCGGATGCCTATTTCTCTGGCCAGGCAGAGCCCGTGAATGAGTGCCTCGTACTCGGCCACATTGTTGGAGGCGACGAAGTGAATTTGCAGTGCGAACTTGAGCTTGTCGCCTTTGGGAGAGGTGAGGATGACGCCGGCTCCCAAGCCAGCGCGCATCTTTGAGCCGTCGAAGTGCATCCACCAATGGGTGGAGTCTGGTGCTGGCGATAGGTACTGGGTCTCGGCCCAGTCGATGAGGAAGTCAGCCAGCGCTTGGGACTTGATGGCGGTGCGGGGCTAGTAGAAGATGGTGAAGGGGGTAGCTCGATGGCCCACTTCACCACTCGGCCCAACACATCCCTACTGCCTATGATTTCGGCAAGTGGGGCGGTGCAGATGACCGTGACGGGGTGCTCCTGGAAGTACTGCTTGAGCTTCTTGGCGGTGAAGTACACGCCGTAGCACATCTTCTGGTAGTGGGAGTAGTTCTGCTTGGAGGCCGACAACACCTCGCTCAGGTAGTAGACGGGCCTCTAGACCGGCTATGACTTGCCATCTTCTGGGCGCTCGACCACGATCACGGTGCAGACCACCCGGCTGGTTGTCGCGATGTAAAGGAACATGGGATCCTTAGCAGTCGGAGCCGCCAGGACAGGCGGCGTGGTCAGCATCTTCTTGAGGTGGAGGAAAGCCTAGTCCTCCTTGTCATTCCACACAAAGCAAGTGGTTTTCTTCATCCACTGGTACAGGGGAAGAGCTTTCTCGCCAAGCCAACTGATGAACCGGCCGAGGGATGCTAAGCACCCGGTGAACTTCCGGACGTCTCGCCGCCGGGTTGGCCTCTCCATCCGCTCGATGGTCTTGATCTTTGTGGGGTTTCACTCGATGCCGCATTTAGAAACCAGGAAACCAAGGAGCTGGTCGGCTGGCACCCCGAGGACATATTTCTCCAGGTTTAGCTTGATCTGAAATCACTGCATATTGTCAAAGGTCTCCTTGAGATCTTCTAGGAGGGTGCTACGCTTCTCCGTCTTCACCACTATATCGTCTACATAGACATGGGAATTTCTGCCGAGCTGCTTGAGGAGGCATTTCTGCATGCAACACTGAAACGTGGCGCCGGCATTTCTCAAGCCGAACGTCATGGTCAGGTAACATAAAGCTCCGAATGGTGTGATGAAGGAGGTTTTTAGCCGATCGGCTGGGTCCAACTTGATCTAGTGATATCCGGAATAAGCATCAAGGAAAGACAACAACTCGCATCCGGCTGTGGATTTGATCACTTGATCTATCCGGGGCAAGGAAAACAAATCCTTTGGACAGACTTTGTTGAGGCTGGTGTACTCGATGCACATGCGCTACTTGTGCTTTTTCTTCAACACGAGGACTGGATTGGTGAGCCACTCCGGGTAGAATATTTCCATGATAAAGCCGGCTGCTAGCAGCCGGGGAATCTCTTTGTCGGTGTCAAAACCGGCAGATCTCGGGTAGGGGGCCCCGAACTATGCGTTCGAGGATCGATGGTAACAGGAGACTGGGGACACAATGTTTACCTAGGTTCGGGCCCTGTCTATCGAGGTAATACCCTACTTCCTGCTTGATTGACCTTGATGAATATGGGCTACAAGAGTTGATCTACCTCGAGATAGTAATGGCTAAACCCTAAAAGTCTAGACTATGTGATTGCTATGATTCTGCTGTTGTCTCTATTGACTAAATCCTCCGATTTATATATGCACCAGAGGGACCTAGGGTTTGTACATGATCACCTTACAGAGGAAGGAGAGTATTACACCCAGACTCTAAACTTGCTATTTTACACATATGGGAGTCATGTCCGGATACGGGAGATAGTCTTCATTGATAATTTTCACAGCCCACCAGTCCGACCCATAATGAACGATCCGGACACCTAAGGACCCCTTAATCCAGGAATCCCTCAGTAGCCCCTGAACCTGTTTTCGATGACGACAAGTTCGGTTGGCGCACTGTCTTCGGTATTGCAAGGCGAGTTCCTCTCCCGAACATATTGAAGAAATATTCGCTACAAAAGGTACTGTATCCGGCTCTGCATGGTTAGTACAACCCTTAGCCTCGAAGGCGAGGTATCGAAAAACGGATACTTTGTCTTTACTGACAACCTTTCAGCGAAGCGTCATGTCTATCCCTTTAATACATATCGAACTGTTTTCTTGGCCCTGGTTTTGCGTTTCGAGGTATAGTCTCATTGGCACGTCTTGTCAAAGCAGAGATCGTGCCCGCTATCACGGGATCCTTATCAATGTGACGTGAGCATCTTAACCACACCTTATGCATGACCTCATCGGGAACCGGCGAGGTTGACGGCTATAGTGGGGGGGGGGGGGCGTTTAGCATTCATCGCTTATAAAAGGACTCAGATCTTACCCTTTATCCCCACACTTTCCTCAAGCCCTAGTTCTCCAATCTCTCCAGCCCAAGCACCCACATCTCTTGCGCCTCAATCCTCAAATCCTCCACCACCGCCGCCTTTTCCAGCAATGGCTGGCTCCTGCTCTGAAGGCAAGTGGGAGGCATCTACGGTCACAGAAAGACTTGAAGAGCCTCCGGAGCACGGGCTATCGCACCGACGATGTGGCACATCGATTCCCCGAGAAGGACCAAGTGATCCCCGCCCCTAAGGCGGGTGTCAGGACCGGTCCTACAGTAAAATAATTACCGGAAGACCGACCTTTTCATAAAACCAGCGGGGAATATAATTCCTCGCCGGTAGACAATTCCTTGATACAGAATTCCAGTACACTGAATATTATACAAGGTTGAGCTGGGGTTGCTCAACAATTTTATTACAAGCGCGCCAATATGATACATAAAGGCGGATGTGACACAAGGTAGGGTGGCATACTATTAACTCGTAATAAAAGGTGGTGGAATATGTCACAGTAAAGTGGGTGATGTGACTCCGAAATATTACGGCTCATCGAGTGTCGGAGTAAGACCCGATGAATTTATTTGGTGGTAAGCGGAAGCGGTTATAAAATAGTGATCAACTCCCGGATCGCAAGGGACTGACTGGGACTCCTCTAAGCGTCGGACTAGCTATCAAACTCTTCATCCATGAGATCGCCTTCGTCCACATCTGGCCAAATCAACAAGCCAGGTGAGTACTTTGAATGTACTCGCAAGATAGTTCGGACTTAGGATATAATAAATTCCAACATGATGCATATGAGTATTCCAGCAAAATGCGACCGGAATAAAATATGAACGCGCTATAGGTAACGATGGAAGTCGGGCGGTAATCCTCCCGAAATCCAAAATATAAAAATAAAGAGACCAAATGAGGGTCTGGGTGACGCCTCGTAGGAAAATAATGAATGATAGCAGGCCACAGTCAGGCGTCTGAGCGACACCGCATAAAGGGCTTATAGCAAAAATAAACAACATGAATGCCTCAGTCGGACGTCTGAGCGACATCACATAAAGGGCTTATAAATAAAAGAATGCCATAGTCGGACGTCTGAGCGACATCACACAAAGGGCTTATAATAAAAAGAATGCCACAGTCGGATGTCTGGGCGACATCACATAAAGGGCTTATGAAAAGAATGCCACAGTC